>CM056049.1:180860807-181460807 GCA_029574335.1 Rana kukunoris
AGATCCTGAGATGTCTCCTACCATGGCCCTTGAGACCCAAGGTAAAAAACCACTAAGAGGCACGTTCCTAAATGTCTCCTTCCCGTCCGGCAGAAACACAAAAACTGAGGAGAAGGCCTGAAGACTTCCTTTTATGATTTCATTGAATGTGTTTCCTGTCCCGGAGGGAGGAGCTATATCTCTCAGGGCTGTCCTGGAAGACGAAAAGGGAAAAACTCCCCGACCACAGTAGCAACCTTGCTACTGCTGTGGGGAGAGAAAGTGGTGTGTGTATACCCATTGGGGGTCATGATCCACTCAATGACTCTAAAAACTATGGTCTTTCTGCCTTTGGTCTATGGTGTTTCTATACACAAGTTCTGGAACTACTTGTACGATATTGCAATATTCCCCACCATAGCTGTCCTCGTAGCCACTATAGGCTAAAGAAGGACATTTTAAAATTTCCATACAAATCTCTGCATCTTCAGTTCAAAACATGCATTTTATGACAAACCTTTGCTATAAAAGTATTGTTTGATTAATACATTCTCCTCTCCATTTCTCAAAAGCAGGACTACTACAATATAAAGCATACTGCTGACCACTTCTAAGGCGTCTTCTTCAAATGAATACCTGTCTCAAACATAATGATACACTTCACAGAAGTATGTAAAGCTCACACAATTGGCTTCACAGGATTTCACGCGCAGGGGCTGCAAATGGACAAAAAAAGTATTTCAAAACGAACTAGACAACTGCTTAGTTTGGCTTCTATTCAACCCGATACACCCTCAAATATTCTCTGTGAATACCCATAATGGAGTGTGTGTTATTACCACTACAGGTATAAGGCGGTGATATTGTTTAATGGCGTACAAATGTCTCTCTGCTAGTGCCAAGGGAGACAAACATCTTTCTTGGAAATATTATTTTTCACTACTAACGGAAATCCGTCAAAAGGTTTTTTTGTTGTCTTTTACTTTAAAAAAGGTTTTGGACATTTGGGGGTACATTAGCCCAACCATCATGTTTACAAGACAGTGAACCGAGAAGACTCAGGAGCAGCTCACTACTGTACTTAGCTATCTTATTAATGTTTCTTACAGAGCCTCCTTTGAATTGTTAACAATCAAGTTAAAATACAGGGCCATGAAAATGAATGCAGCCTTTCAGCAGTCTATTAAATATTACAGAGGACAGTTATTTTCTTACATAATTGTATTATTATGGTAGATAAAAAAATATGACAGAAGCTTTTTATTGTATAAAAAGAAAAAAAGCATAGCGGACAAGAAGCCGTGCTTGTTTCAGCGTCTGAGTAATACTAATGTTCATTGAAATGGTTTTCTGAAGTGCCTCAGTGGTGGCTTTAGAAGCAGGTTAAACGCATTAAGATTCTACTACTTGCTGGCTTTTGTCTTTGGGCTGTGTGGGTAGTCTAACTGTATGCTAGGCATTACAAGCCGAAGAACAATACTTTCTATGGACTTAGAATAATCACATTAAGTAATTCAACTTGGTATGTCTAAATGGTGTCCTTAATGTAATTCTTTTATTGGCATTGTCATAACTATTATGCCGTGTACGCACGATCACTTTGTGATGAAAAAAAAATGAAATTAAAAAAAAAAATTTTTTTAAATGATCGTGTGTGGGCAAAACGTCGTTTTAGGTCTTCTTAAAAAACGAAAAAAAAAAAAAAATCGAACATGCTTGAATTTTTTCTGTCGTTTTTCAAAATGTCGTTTTTTGTGTCATAAAAAGTGATCGTGTGTGGGCAAAACGACGTTTAAAACGACGTTTTTAAACCCACGCATGCTCAGAAGCAAGTTATGAGACGGAGCTTCAATGGAACAGAGTGCCATCGTGGTGTACGTCACCACGCTTTGCTAGAGCTTTTTGGAAAAACGATGGTGTGTGTGCAACGTCATTTTTTAAAATGAAGTTTGAAAAACGTTGTTTTGTTTCGTGAGATAAAATGACGTTTTTTTTTCATCACAAAAAGTGATCGTGTGTACGTGGCATTAGGGTAGGATAGTTAAAGGCTGAAAACAATGCAATGGCTTTGCCGCACTATATTGTTTTTGGACAGTTGGCTTTTCCTATTCAATATGAATATATTATGCTAAAAAAATTGGGCTTATTTCATAGTATAGTACAAAGGCAGTAATAAAATGCAAGGTATAGTAATCCATAGCACCTGTTGCCATTGGCGGGAATGAGGTTAGGGTCCACTGTTAAAGTGGTTGTAAAACCTAGGTTAAGGATTACCTGTAGATGCACAAAATATCCCCTAACCTACACGGTTATGGAGATATATGCAGAAAACACTGCACCAATGTCTATGGCGCATACGCGCCGTAGACAATGGCGCAGGCGTACTGAGCATCTTGTATTCTGAATGGGATAATGTCGGGATTATGTCTGTCCTGCGCATATGCGCGGGAGTGACATTATCGCCACTTCAGCCAATCACAGCTTCCAGCGCCCAGAGGCGATTCAAGTTCGCATTTGTGCAAGCACTATATAGTTTTTTCACTCACTCACATGCCTGGTAGTGGCGAGAAACAAGAAGAAGCTCCGAGGGGACATGGCGGCAGCAGCGGAGGGGAACAAGGAGCACTTCGGGGGCATACTAGCTCATTATACCTTTCTCTTGCAGGTGTTTTTTTTTATGGATTATTTTAAGAGGTTTTACTTCCTCTTTAAGGTTTGAGAGAAAAAAAAATAGTTTGAGGTATAAACATTAATGTGGGTATTCACCAGATCAAATTATTTGTAACCAACCATAAGGCACTGCCTGGCGCTTCAATGTCAGCTGGCTTCGAAAGGCTGAAAAGGGGGGCTTTTGGATAAGCCTCTTCAAAAAAGGGAGATTAGGGAATGAGTAGGTTCTGCAGGACAAAGTAATGTTTGGGTTCCATCATTTAGGGGCTTTAGGATCAGATTTTCAGCGGACAAAGCATGTCACGCCTTCCGAAAATACCCGAGTGTCACTTTGGGTATTTTCGGAAGGCGTGACACGCCTTAGCAGCCCGTCAATCAACTCCTCTTGGCTTAGGAATGCCCATTCCCCGCAGGATTCCCCGCTCAGAGCCGGATAACAACGGCTTATAAAATGATAAGTACAAAAAAAAAAACAGCATACTGCAGATGTTAGCAGTATGCTGGATCTAATGTCAGAAAGTTGATTTTTTGGTGAACCTCCACTGTAATGCCTTGAACACACGACTAGGGTTGAGCCGAACACCCCTGGGTTCGGTTCGCACCAGAACCTGCGAACAGACCAAAATTTTGTGTGAACTTTAGAACTCCATTAAAGTCTATGGGACTCGAACATTTGAAATCTAAAGTACTCATTTTAAAGGCTAATATGCAAGTTATTGTCCTAAAAAGTGTTTGGGGACCTGGGTCCTGCTCCAGGGGACGTGTATCAATGCAAAAAAAGTTTTAAAAATTGGCTGTTTTTTCAGGAGCAGTGATTTTAATAATGCTTAAAGTGAAACAATAAAATTGAAATATTCTTTTAAATTTCATACCTAGGGGGTGTAAAGTATGCATGTAAAGTAGTGCTTGTTTCCTGTGCTTAGAACTGTCCCTGCACAAAATGTAATTTCTGAAGGAAAAAAAATAAATTAAAATCACTCACCTGGTATGGATAATAAGGGGAACCCTGCGTAAAATTTTAAGGGGAACTCCAAGCCAAATTTAAAAAAAAAAATGTTGTGGACCCCAACACATTTTTTTTTTATGAATGACTTTTCTCTGTATTGCCGGGAGCCGACAATTCATTATAGCCGCGAGTGATTTTAAATTACTTTTTTTCCTTCAGAAATGGCACTTTGTGCAGGGACAGTTCTAAGCATGGGAAACAAGTGCTACTTTACAGGCATACTAATACACCCCCCCCCCCCCTAGGTAAGAAATTTAAAGGAATAATTCACTTTTTATTATTCACTTAAAGGAATTATTAAAATCACTGCTGCCAAAAACAGTGCAGTTTTTAAAACTTTTTTTTGCATTGATATATGTCCCCTGGGGCAGGACCCGGGTCCCCAAACACTTTTTATTACAATAACTTGCATATTAGCCTTTAAAATTAGCACTTTAGATTTCAAACGTTCAAGTCCCATAGACTTTAACAGGGTTCTAAAGTTCACACAAACTTGTCGCGAACACCCCAAATAGTTCGCTGTTTGGCGAACAGGCAATGTTCGAGTCGAACATGAGTCCTACTCGAACTCGAAGCTCATCCCTACACACGACCAGTTTTCCCATCGGGAAAACTGCCATGACAGCTTTTGGCCGGGAAAACTGGTGTGTATGCTCCATGGCAGTTTTCCCGACAGGAACATGTTATCCTTTTTCCTGCCGGGATTCCAGGCGGCCTTTTTCCTGGCAGTTTTCCTATGGGAAACACTGCGGTAGAGCATACACAGGGCCGGGATTCCCGGCCAAAGCTCTCATGGCAGTTTTCCGATGGAAACACTGCAGTGGAGCATACACAGGGCCGGGATTCCCGGCCAAATCTCTTATGGCAGTTTTCCTGCCAAGAAAACCGGCCGTGTGTAGGGGTCATAAGACTTTAGAGCCACTTTAAAAAAAAAGTATTATACCTACAAAAGATGTGATGCCAAAATAAGGTGTCTGATGCCATCTATAATAATCTTACTGTTCTGTAACATTACATACGGCTTAAATGAATCTCCCAAGTATGTAATTTAGAGTATTTTTTTTCTCTATGTCACCTTTGAAACACCAATAGAAGTACATTCACTCAGCTTTATGGTACATTTATTTTAAAAATGTTTTGCATTGTTAAATGTGTCACATGGCAGTGCCCAGCTCTCCCAGCTCTCCATGCCCTTGTTACCAGCCAACAAGATTCAACGAACCCACATTGATGAAACTGGTAAAGATTTGCCCATCCTAGTCATCACCAGTGAACAAAAATTATTATGGGTTATTGTATTTTAGGCACTGCAAGAAAAATTCCAAAGTGTAGTGCATCCACGCCATATGCAGTGGTGTATGGCCATTCACTCATACCATTTTGGGGCATCAAAAGATGTACTTCACTAGAGACTATAGCACCTGACTACAGGTTTGTCACAATGTCTTGAGATTAGACATGTGCACAACAAAAAAAATTGTATTTTTTTTGTTCAGTTTCGTCTCGTTGATTCGTAAAGATTCGTAATTTCATAAGACTCAAGTTTTTGTATTCGGACCTGTTCGTATTTTGTAAGACGCAAGTTTTTCCAATCGGACCCGTCCGTATTTTCGTAACAGTTTTATTTTCGTTTATACTGAATGATTCGTAATTCTGTCTAATTTATTTTCGTTGTTTCGAAATTCGTAATTTTGTTAGAGAATCATTTTTGTTTAATAGATTCGTAATTTTGTACTTTCGTAAATACATAGCAACACGTGGCTAATCCATATTAAGATATACTTTCTCTTAAGCCCCGTACACACGGTCGGACTTTTTGCCAACAAATGTCAAAATGAGCGTTTTCCAAAAAATCCGACCATGTGTACACTCTATCGGACAAACTTTTTTGGTTTCAAAAGTCTGGCCAACTCCCTTCAGACAAAAATCCACATAAAAGTTTGTTTAACCACTTTGCAACCTCCCTATGCCGAAAGTACGGCTCTAGGGCGGTTGCTGTATTCTAACTGGCCGTTAATTAACGGCCTGTCAGAATCGCGCCTCCCGCGCGCCTCCTGAGGCGCGCACATGGGAACATCCGTGACCGCTGGGTCCAGAGGACCCGGCGCATCACGGATCACGGTAAATCGCCGCTGATAGCGGCGGTTTACCACGTGATCGCTCCGTCCAATGACGGAACGATCACTTGTCAACAGAGCGGCGTCATGTGCTGACGCCGGTTCCTCCCTCTCTCTCTGTACCGATCGGTACAGTGTGAGAGGAGAGGGGAGGGAGCGGATGGCAGCGCCAGTGCTGCGGGCTGGATCTGTGACAAATGTAGTCACAGATCCATCCATCCCCTCCCTCCCTGCTCAGCCATCCCTGCTGCATATACTCTGCAATACTCTGGGCAATACTCACCTGGGCATACTCTGCAATACTCAGGCAATACTCAGGCATACTCTGGCAATACTCTGGGCAATACTCTGGCAATACTCTGGGCATACTCTGCAATAGTCTGGGCATACTCTGCAATACTCTGGGCATACTCTGCCAATACTCTGGGCATACTCAGGCAATACTCTGGGCAATACTCTGGGCAATACTCTGGGCATACTCCGCAATACTCTGGGCATACTCCGCAATACTCTGGGCATACAGCAGCCCCCTGTCCCTGCGAGCTCGCATGCAGAAGCGAACGCATACGCAAGTCCCGCTCCACATATAAAAACGGTGTCTTTATATAATGTTTTTGGGGTTCTATGTATTTTTCTAGCAAATAAATGATGATTTTTACATGTAGGAGAGAAATGTCAGAATTGGCCTGGGGGTGCTCCCTGCATGTTGGGCCTCTGTATGTGGCTGCACTGTGTAAAAGTCTCACACATGGGGTATCGCCATACTCGGGAGGAATAGCAGAATGTGTTTTGGGGTGTAATTTGTGGTATGCATATGCTGTGTGTGAAAAATAACCTAATAATATGAAAATTTGATGGAAAAAAAAAATCTTGATTTTGCAAAGAATTGTGGGAAAAAATTACAACTTTAAAAAACTCACCATGTCTCTTTCTAAATACCTTGGAATGTCTTCTTTCCAAAAAGGGGTCATTTGGGGGGTATTTGTACTTTTCTGGCATGTTGGGGTCTCAAGAAATGAGAGAAGCTGTCAGTACTTTAGGTGTGATGAAATTGATCAATTTTCAGGATTTGGTACCATAGCTTGTAGACCCCATAACTTTCACCCAGACTACATAATATCCAACATTTTTATTTTTTTTTACCAAACATATGTAGCAGTATACATTTTAGGCCAAATTTATGAAGAAAAATTACTTTTTGCAAAATTTTATAATAGAAATGAAGAAAAATTATTATTTTTTGCAAAATTTTGTTCTTTTTTCATTTATAGCAAAAAAAATAAAAACCGCAGAGGTGATGAAATACCACCAAAAGAAAGCTCTATTTGTGGGAAAAAAAAGGACAAAAATTAATTTGGTTATAGTGTTGTATGACTGAGTTATTGTCATTCAAACTGTGGGAGCACCGAAAGCTGAAAATTGGTCTGGTTATTAAGGGCAGGGGCGGACTGGGCCAGGTGGAAAGAAGGAGATTGCCCCCCAGGCCGCTCACATTATATTTAAAAAGGCCGCAGCGCTGTTTTTTTTTTGCTAAAACTCGGCAGCAGCCAGCAGTGGCCGTTGATTGGCTGGCTGCTGCCGCGCTGCATTGTGGGAAGGCAGGGCCGGCCTTAGGGGTGTGCCCGCCTGTTGAGTCCTGTGGCCAGTAGCAGATTTCTCCACGATATGCGATGTGCTTTGAGCCAGTGGGTGCTCTGTGATTGGCCGAACGGGCCATGTGCGATGTGCGGGGCGGGGCATGCCGGGAAGCAGACATGTTCTGTGAATGGCCATGCTGAGCTGGTGCTGGTCATGTGTGTGTGGAGGGGGGGGCGGGGCTGCACTGTGGATTCGATGATCGTGCCTGCTTGCTCCTGGATCTGGAGTCCTGCCTCCCGATGTGTGTCTGCTGAGGGCTCATCTGCCAGGTCAGCTTACCCCCCCCCCTCCTCTCTGTCACCAGAAAGTCAGTGTGTAACGTGTGATGCCTCCATAGTAAAATGCTGGGCCTTTTACTATAGGAGGCATTGGTGGACTACAAGGCCCAGCATTTTACTATGGGAGGCATTGGTGGACTACAAGGCCCAGAATTTTACTATAGGGGGCTCTGGTGGACTACAAGGCCCAGCATTTTACTATGAGGCATTGGTGGGACTAAAATTCTGGTCGTTGTAGTCCACCAATGCCTCCTATAGTAAAATGCTGGGCCTTGTAGTCCACCAATGCCTCCCATAGTAAAATGCTGGGCCTTGTAGTCCACCAGAGCCCCCTATAGTAAAATGCTGGTCCTTGTAGTCCACCAGAGCCCCCTATAGTAAAATGCTGGGCCTTGTAGTCCACCAGAGCCCCTATATAGTAAAATGCTGGTCCTTGTAGTCCACCAGAGCCCCCTATAGTAAAATGCACCAATGCTGTAGTGTCAGTGTGTATTGTGTAGCAGTCAGTGGGTAGTTTATTGTGTAGTGGTCTGTGGGTAGTTTATTGTGTAGCGGTCTGTGGGTAGTTTGTGTAGCGGTTAGTGTGTATTGTGTAGCGGTCTGTGGGTAGTTTGTGTAGCGGTTAGTGTGTATTGTGTAGCGGTCTGTGGGTAGTGTATTGTGTAGTGGTCAGTGGGTAGTGTATTGTGTAGCGGTCTGTGGGTAGTGTATTGTGTAGTGGTCAGTGTGTATTGTGTAGCGGTCTGTGGGTAGGGTATTGTGTAGTGGTCCGTGTGTATTGTGTAGCGGTCAGTGGGTAGTGTATTGTGTAGCGGTCTGTGGGTAGGGTATTGTGTAGTGGTCAGTGTGTATTGTGTAGTGTAGCGGTCTGTGGGTAGTGTATTGTGTAGCGGTCTGTGGGTAGTGTATTGTGTAGTGGTCTGTGGGTATTGTGTAGCGGTCAGTGTGTATTGTGTAGCGGTCAGTGGGTAGTGTATTGTGTAGCGGTCAGTGTGTATTGTGTAGCGGTCAGTGTGTATTGTGTAGCGGTCAGTGGGTAGTGTATTGTATAGCGGTCTGTGGGTAGTGTATTGTGTAGTGGTCTGTGGGTAGGGTATTGCGTAGCGGTCAGTGTGTATTGTGTAGCGGTCAGTATGTATTGTGTAGCGGTCAGTGGGTAGTGTATTGTGTAGCGGTCAGTGTGTATTGTGTAGCGGTCAGTGTGTATTGTGTATTGGTCTGTGGGTAGTTTAGTGTGTAGCGGTCTGGGGGGGGGGGGCTCCACAGGATTAGATCGCACAGGGCGCCTGAACACCTAAGGCTGGCCCTGTAGGAAGGTCATGTGAGCCCCTAAGATCCACCGGCTCGGTTCAGATGTTCCCGGCCCATCCCGACCTCCGCTCACAGGCCACAGTGCATTTCAGGCTGCAGCCCGGGTATGCACGACATTCGACCTCCAGGCTCCTCCTCCCGCCTGACTGCCTGCCTGCGCCTGGACCAGGGAAGGAGCCAAGAAGAGCAGAAGACCGGCGCTGGTTGAAGTCTGCCTCATCAGACCAGAGTGACAGTCTGTGGGTAGTTTGTGTAGCGGTTAGTGTGTATTGTGTAGCGGTCTGTGGGTAGTGTATTGTGTAGTGGTCAGTGGTAGTGTATTGTGTAGCGGTCTGTGGGTAGTGTATTGTGTAGTGGTCAGTGTGTATTGTGTAGCGGTCTGTGGGTAGTGTATTGTGTAGTGGTCCGTGTGTATTGTGTAGCGGTCAGTGGGTAGTGTATTGTGTAGCGGTCTGTGGGTAGGGTAAGTTGTTTTTTTTTGTTTTGTTTTATTGTGTAGTGGTCAGTGTGTATTGTGTAGCGGTCTGTGGGTAGTGTATTGTGTAGCGGTCTGTGGGTAGTGTATTGTGTAGTGGTCTGTGGGTATTGTGTAGCGGTCAGTGTGTATTGTGTAGCGGTCAGTGGGTAGTGTATTGTGTAGCGGTCAGTGTGTATTGTGTAGCGGTCAGTGTGTATTGTGTAGCGGTCAGTGGGTAGTGTATTGTATAGCGGTCTGTGGGTAGTGTATTGTGTAGTGGTCTGTGGGTAGGGTATTGCGTAGCGGTCAGTGTGTATTGTGTAGCGGTCAGTGTGTATTGTGTAGCGGTCAGTGGGTAGTGTATTGTGTAGCGGTCAGTGTGTATTGTGTAGCGGTCAGTGTGTATTGTGTATTGGTCTGTGGGTAGTTTAGTGTGTAGCGGTCTGGGGGGGCTCCACAGGATTAGATCGCACAGGGCGCCTGAACACCTAAGGCTGGCCCTGTAGGAAGGTCATGTGAGCCCCTAAGATCCACCGGCTCGGTTCAGATGTTCCCGGCCCATCCCGACCTCCCGCTCACAGGCCACAGTGCATTTCAGGCTGCAGCCCGGGTATGCACGACATTCGACCTCCAGGCTCCTCCTCCCGCCTGACTGCCTGCCTGCGCCTGGACCAGGGAAGGAGCCAAGAAGAGCAGAAGACCGGCGCTGGTTGAAGTCTGCCTCATCAGACCAGAGTGACAGTCCAGATTAAAAGGTTAGCAAATCAAATGGAACTGGTGATGATCAGGTGACAAATAGCAGCTTCTGATGGGGCACAGTGTCAGTCGCAGCAATTGATGGGCACACTCACACTGGCACTGGCAGCATTTGATCATGGGGCACAGTAGCTGCAATTGATGGGCACACTCACACTGGCAGCATTTGATCATGGGTACAGTAGCGGCAATTGATTGGCACACTGGCATTCTGATAGGGCACAGTGGCAGCATCTGATGGGGCACAGTAGCGACAATTAATGGGACCACTGGCAGCATTTGATGGGGCACACTGGCAGCAATTGATGGGCACAGTGTCAGCAATTGATGGGTACAGTGGCTGCGTTTGGCACAGTAGCAGCATCTGATGGGGCACAGTAGCGACAATTGATGGGCACACTGGCAGCATCTGATGGGGCACAGTAGCAGCAATTGACTGGACCACTTGCAGCAATTGATGGGGCACACTGGTGGCAATTGATGGGCACAGTGTGAGCAATTGATGGGTACAGTGGCTGCGTTTGATGGCACAGTGGCAGTATCTGATGGGGCACAGTAGTGACAATTGATCGTCACACTGCAATTGACGGGCACACTGGCAGCATCTGATGGGGCACAGTAGCGACAATTGATTGTCACACTGGCAGCATCTGATGGGGCACAGTAGCGAAAATTAAAGGGCACACTGGAAGCATTTGATGGGGCACACTGGCAGCATTTGATGGGGCACACTGGCAGCAATTGATGGGGCACACTGGCAGCAATTGATGGGGCACACTGGCAGCAATTGATGGGGCACACTGGCAGCAATTGATGGGCACAGTGTCAGCAATTGATGGGTACAGTGGCTGCGTTTGATGGCACAGTGGTGGCAATTTTGAGCACATGCCGCCACTGCTGTCCCCCACTTGTCAGCCTAATTTATTACTGTCCCCCACTTATCAGCTTAATGTATTACTGTCACAGTAATACACAAAGCCAACAAGTGGGGGTCGGGGGGACAGTAATACATGAAGCTGACAAGTGGGAAATTTGAAGGGGATACAGGGGAACAACAACTGAGGGGGCAGTGATAAAGAAGAAGGTGAAACAATTGGGGGGGACAGTAATGAAGAAGGTGAAGGTGTTTGCACTGCATTAACCACTTCCCGACCGCCCACCGCAGGTATACGTCGGCACTTTAGAGATGGATATCTCGGTAACGGCAGCAGCTGCTGCCACAACCGAGATATCCATCTCTTCTGTGGGCGGTCGGGTAAACGATAATGGCGGTCTCCACGGCGGAATCGCCGCGAGATCGCCGTTATCGGTGGCGGACGAGCGTCCCCCCCCCCCCTCCCGCTGCGCTCCCGCGCTCTCCGCCGCTTACCGGAGCCGTCGGTAGCGGCGAAGGCGATCGGGTGCGCTCGTCTGGTCTCAGCGGGGATGCGCGGGTGCGAGTGAGGGAAAAAATTTCCCTCGTCCATCCCCGTAGCTCTGCTGGGCGGAAGTGACGTCAAACGTCAGTTCCAAACAGCGTCTTAAAGAGACATTTTTTTTTAAATGTCATTTGAAAAATGACATTTAAATTTTTTTTTTTGCATTTTAGCCTAAATATGAGATCTGAGGTCTTTTTGACCCCAGATCTCATATTTAAGAGGACCTGTCATGCTTTTTTCTATTACAAGGGATGTTTACATTCCTTGTAATAGGAATAAAAGTGATAATTTTTTTTTTTTATTTTTTTATTTTAGTGTTAAAAATTGGTAAAATTAATACAAATAAATACGAAAACAAAAAAAACATTTTTTTAAATCGCCCCGTCCCGACGAGCTCGCGCGCGCAGAAGCGAACGCATACGCGAGTAGCGCCCGCATATGAAAACGGTGTTCAAACCACACAAGTGAGGTATCGCCGCGATCGTTAGAGCGAGAGCAATAATTCTAGCCCTAGACCTCCTCTGTATCTCAAAAAATGCAACCTGTAGAATTTTTTAAACATCGCCTATCGAGATTTTTAAGGGTAAAAGTTTGACGCCATGCCACGAGCGGGCGCAATTTTTAAGCGTGACATGTTGGGTATCATTTTACTCGGCGTAAGATTATCTTTCACAATATGTAAAAAAATTGGGCCAAATTTATTGTTGTCTTATTTTTTAATTTAAAAAAGTGAATTTTTTCCAAAAAAAGTGCGCTTGTAAGACCGCTGCGCAAATACGGTGTAACAAAAAGTATTGCAATGACTGCCATTTTATTCTCTAGAGTGTTAGAAAAAAAAATATATAATGTTTGGGGGTTTTAAGTAATTTTATAGCAAAAAAAAAATGTTTTAGTCTCGTAAACACCGAATCTGAAAAACAGGCCCGGGGCTAAAGTGGTTAATGGACAATGATCAGGCTGCACTGATGGGCACTGATCAGGATTTATTAACAGGCACTATCTGCAAGTTTTTAATTACTACATTGTATCATATTTGTCTTGCTTCATAACATCAATCATCCGTTATAAAACCATGTGGACATGGATGGCGAGCTGATTTGTGATTCAGTGGGCCACTTGACTGGACTTGCCCCCCAGGTCTAAGGCTGCCAGCCCTCCCCTGATTAAGGGTGTTTAAGTGCCCAGTGGTCAAGTGGTTAAAGACCGATCGTGTGTACAAAGCTTTACATTGTACAATGTGACTCAGCATAAAAGAGATAAGCTGATTGGCTAAGATATTAAGTAAGATACATCACTCACTAACTACACTGCCCAGTGCCCATTTGAAAGAACGATATGAGTACACAAATTTACGAACAGACAAATAAACGGATTTACAAAACACACACATGAAAATATGAACATACGAATGAAAAAACAAACAGACACAAGATTTAAAATACGGAATGAAAATCTTTCATTATAAATGTCATTTTCGTTCTTTTGCTTTTCGGTGTTTCGTATTTTAGTAAGATTGTCCAATCATACAATCGTATTTTCGCTTGTTCGTTATTTTGCTTATTCGGAATTCCGTAATTTTCGTATTTTGGTTCTTTCAGCTTTTTGGATGTTCGTATCGATCCGAATGTACGAATACTAACAAATTTGTACGAAAATCCATTTGTTACGAGCGGGAACGCACATGTCTACTTGAGATCATTCCTGAGATTGTTCCTTTTACAGAACAATTATTAAATATATACAGATGGATGAAGGATGACGCTCCTTAGCAGACTTTAGCTGTAATGCACAGCATAGTAAAATTGGTAGATCATTTGACCAAGATCTGCCTGGAACGTAAAGAGTGCTTTTCACAGAGTGTTCTTCACAGCGATCAACCAGTTGATGCATCTGCATACAGCTTCATCTTTCAGCATGAGTGCCTGGGAGCTCTGATATGTAGTGTTCTATGATATGAATAACAACCTTGGCTAAGACAGGGGCATTCTACCAAGTTAGTAATGGACGCTGGCCTTCACAGTGGTGGGCTTATATTGAAATGCCAGAGAAGTGTTGATTCGTTAATATTTGCCTAGTAAAGCATTCCCCGGGGGTTTTAAAGTGAGAAAGGAAATCGTCCTGGACTGTTGCACTCTGTATAAGACGTTCTTTATTGAAGATAAAATCAAAATCACAGCATACAGTCAAACTTGAAATGAAAACAGGGACAAGGCTAACACGTTTCACATCATGGGATGCTTACTCATAGCCAAGTGAACAGAAAATCCAAATGTCTATAAGAGGGGAGTGGAAGAGACCACCCACCAATCAGAATTCAAAGCTATTAAGTGAAAACATCTTGACACATAATTGAATTCGATGAGGCCAGAAATTCAAACGCACCTGCTGGAAAAAAAACAGCCATTTGAAAGACCTGAAATGGTCTTGAGGCTATTAAAATATCTGAAAAGGGTGCGCTAGAAAGAATGGCACAAAAAAAGAAAAAAAGAAACGAGAGTTACACCAGTAACCATGTATATACGATGACTAATTAATAGTGACTATAAGTGCAATAAATAGAGTGTGATGACTGTTGTGTAATAATCCCTGTGATTATGTGGTACATCAAAAC
Source organism: Rana kukunoris (assembly GCA_029574335.1). Classification (NCBI taxonomy): domain Eukaryota; kingdom Metazoa; phylum Chordata; class Amphibia; order Anura; family Ranidae; genus Rana; species Rana kukunoris. Next base: position 180,875,049 of record CM056049.1, read on the forward strand.
ATATACTTTGATTATATAATCATAAAATTAATGTAACTACAAAAATTCAGGTCAACTTTATAAAATTTTTATATAAATGTTTAAAATTAGACTTTGTATAAGTCCTTTAACCGTTTTTAAGCCAAAAAAATAGAAAAAAATTGTATGTCACCAAGGATCTAGGTATTAAAATTATATGTATAACCTAAACTATCTACTAACCTTCTACTGGCGCCCCTGCCCCCCCCCCCCGCCTGCCAAGTGCCCTATTGCAAGCTACTTGCTATGGTGACACTCATAGAGACTAGATCCCATCCATAGACACACAAAGCACAGCTCAGCCCTGCCCTTGCTCTCTGCTCACTGGATGTGATTGACAGCAGCAGAAACCAATGGCTTTCGCTGCTACCTTTACTTACAGTAGAGAGAGATTGGGAGAGAGTGCCACTGCTCTTGGGCACACTGCTGGATCAGGATCGGGCTCAGATAAGTATGGGGGGAGGTTGGAGGGGAGCTGCACATAAAAGGTTTTAATGTGGAGAATGCATTAAGGTAAAAAAAAAACCTTATACATTTACAACCACTTTAAGGCTCCCAATTTTTTGCAGGTAGACCTGTAAAGCATTGCACCTACGATCAGCAATCGGTGTAATGCAATAGTTCTGCAGACTGTGTATCTGTCTGGCCGTACTTTCGATACTACCAGGCAGTTACGCTGTCATAGGTAGACTTAATTAATTACCACAATGCTCAACAGTGCCAGGTTAGTTCATTAACCACTAGAGGTCCACAGCGCGGCTCTCAAGTGGCGGGGGAGGACGTCTTTGGATGTCTTGTTGTTTACATTCCCCTGCGCGCCGCTGGGTGGCACGCAGCGGGGAAACACTGTGCCCGGCGCATCGCTGGGAAGCCGATGCGTATGCCTGGCAGCCGTGGTGTCCGCCAGGTACTCGCGATCGGCGGTGACACAGCAGGGACATGGAGCTCTGTGTGTAAACACAGAGCTCCACGTCCTGTCAGGGAGAGGAGACAGATGCTGTGTCCCTTGTACATAGAGACACAGCATCGGTCACCTCCCCCAGTCAGTCCCCAGGGAATACATTTAACCCCTTCCATGCCCCCCTAGTGTTAACCCCCTCACTGCCAGTCACATTTATACAGTAATTAGTGCATTTTTATAGCAATGATCGCTGTATAAATGTGAATTGTCCCAAAATTGTGTCAAAAGTGTCCGATACGTCCGCCGCAATATCGCAGGCCTGACAAAAAAAAAAAAAAATCGCAGATCGCCGCCATTACTAGTAAAAAAAAAAAAAAAAAAAAAAATCATGGGCCAGATTCAGGTAGATGAGAGTATCTTTCCTCTGGAGTAACGCTTCTCATTTACGTTACTCTGAAGAGCCTTTCAGCGCAAGTCCTGTAATTCACATAGCAGTTGCGCGTAATCTTGCGCCAGAGTAACGATAATGCGCTGGCGTAACCCGACGCAAGTGTAAGTGGGTGTGATCATATGTAAATGATGGGCGGAGCCCAGCGCAGAGGCTTACGTTCAGCGCATCATCCACGGAGCATGCGCAGTGAGTGCGGCTCCACTCGCCCCCCTTGTGCGCATGCTCACAACTTCCGTCGGCACCACTTCCTTGGAAACGTCAGCGCAATGCGTTCCGCTGGGCGCTTAAAAGCGCTGGCGGAAACGCCATTCCGGCGCAAAAGTAGTTCCGCTTCCCCCCACCCCAGGGAAGATACTTTTGCCCTGTAATGGCTGCTCCCGCTACCCCCAAAGAGAGGAGGAACCTAAATTATAATGCCCAGGAGGTCACAGTGATAATATCGGCTATGGAGGCATTTAATGATTTTCTCCATGGGAAAAAAAGCAGGAACACCAGCCGGGAAAGGAAGCAGGGTATCCTGGCCACCATTGCTGCCAGGGTCAATGTGCTGGGGTACTCCACCCGGAGTGCTTCAGACATTCAAAAAAAAATAAATGACCTGCGGCGCAAGGTGAGGGGCAAGGTGTCCACCATTAGGAGCCATGAGAGGGGCACAGGTGGTGGTCCCCCATGTCCTGTCACCCTGACCGCGGAGGAGGAGGTGGTCGCCCGCTGCCTGGACAGGGAGCAGTTGGAGGGGGTCCCTGGCTATGACTCCGTGGAGGAAGGCTCCAGGACAGGTAAGTGATTTTTACCCCCTTTTTGGTGTGTTGCATGTGGGGGGGGGGTGGGTACATGTGCCAAGTGTGTGGGACCACCAACATGTGTCTGCTTTGTGTCATCCACAGATGACGGTGCTGGGCCATCTCGTGCCGGCCAGTCCACCCCAACCCCCCAACGGGATGCTGAAGACGAGGCCCTGGGTGCTGGAGACACCGAGGTGGAGGAGGAGAGTGCCCACACCACTTCAGCAGAGGTGGTTGTGGAGGAGCCTGTCCCTGAACAGGAGTTTATTTTAATGTTGGAGGAGTCCTCCTCCTCTGCAGGGCCCTCTGTGATCCCCTCCCCCATCCTAGGTAGCCCCTCAAGGGCGACTCCATCCCCACGGGGACAACCTTCCTCTGCCCCCAGGAAGGCCACCCGGAAGACCAGGGGGGTGTGTGATTTGGTCGAGGACCAGGTGCTGTTGGACCACGCCAAACAGACCCAGCAAATGGGGGAGATGGCTGGCCACCTGGACAGGGTCGCAGACAGCCTGGGCTCCATGTCACAGCTGCCCAGTCGCGTGCAGGGCGTTGTGACCAGTGACCAGCTGGGGGAGGTGCAGGCTGATATCCGGCACTTGACAGCAGCTGTTCGAGACAACACTGCTGCCATTCGGGAAGAGGGGAGGCAGCGGCAACGTGACCAGCGGCACAATATCACCCGCCAGTTGAGGATGCAGGCCCCCAAACAAATTTGTATCTGAGCCGTATCGCTGAGTTTTTGTTTATTTTTTATTATTATTGTTTATACTCAGGACATGAGTTTTTATTTTTTTTGGGTTCTCAGGTTATGAGATATTTTTTTTATTTTTGATACTGCACACGTTGCAGTGTGAATGGTGTGTGAATGTGAGAGGGTGGCACTCCTGAAAGTAAGGGGTGTCACCCTCGGCCGTGGTGGTGAAGTTAACCCCACGGCTGAATGAATGACGTGTGAAAGGTGTGTGAATGGACAGTGACATCATTGGGGCCTTGACGCTGGCGTTACTGCTCCCAACTCCTACATGCTGGACTTGGGCTAATCCAATGCGATGTGGATGTGGTGTGTGTGATCTAGGGACATCAGTGGTGTACATGCGTGCATTGTCTGTGTTATTAATGTTTTGGTTTAGTGTCCAAAGATGCCTACGGCGAGGACCCTCCTGACTGCTCTTCCATCAGCAGACTGGGTGTCCTCTGGCAGGTGGGGACTGTGTGGGTCGGGGGTCAGGTCATCACGTATGTCAATCTGCAGGCCTTTTCTCATAGCAAAGTTGTGCAGAATACAACATGCAGCGATGATCTGACACACGAAGGTAGGGGAATACAATAGGGTCCCCCCGGACTTATCCAGGCAGCGGAAACGGGACTTCAGGAGCCCGAATGTTTGCTCCACCACTCCACGGGTTTTGATGTGTGCTTCATTGTATTTTCTCTCTCCTCTGGTTTGGGGGTTCCGGAAAGGAGTCATTAGATGGGGTCCCAGTGCATATGCAGAGTCACCTGTAAGGTAAAAGACAGGAGAATGTTAGTCATGCATGTGCGACTTCTGTTGTGCATCACGGGAGGGGATAGTCATGCCTGACTCCCTTGTCACTCACCAACCAGCCAGCTGTCCCCATACATGTTCTGCTCGAATTCTGCTGGGATGGGGCTCTGACGGTATATGAAGCTGTCTGATGGCTGGACCCGGGGTGTTTGGCACGGACGTGCCATATGAGGCGTTGGGCATCAGCTATCACCTGTACGTTGATGGAATGCCAATGCTTCCGATTGCGGTATATGTGCTCTGTGGCACTGGGGGGCTGTAGGGCCACATGTGTGCAATCAATGGCCCCCACAGTGCGTGGGAATCTGGCAATGCTGTAGAAATCTGTCATTGCCTTCATCCGCAGGTCCTCAGTGGTGGGTCTGATGAACTGGTTGGACATGCGTCTGAGGATTGCGGGGACAACCTGGTGCACACATCTGCTTATGGAGGACTGTGACATCCCAGCCACCACTCCACTTGTACGCTGGAATGATCCACTGGCAAGGAAATGAAGTGTTGCCAGGACCTTCACCAGTGGCTGCACTGCTTGTGAGCGGTGTGTCTTGCTGGTGATGTCATCCTGCAGGGTTGTGGTTAGTTCAAGTATTACATCAGGGCTGAATCTGAAGAGGCGATACACCTCCTCATCCCCCATGCCAAAGAGGTTCATACGAGTGCGGTATATCCTCTCACGTGCCGTGCCCGCCTCCTCCGTAGCGAGGGACCCAGTACTAGTCTTAGGACCACGAGTGCCCCTGGCATGTTGGCACACAGAGGTGTTGTCCTTGCAAGTGTTGTTGTTCAGCTGGCTAGTTTCGTCGGTAACGCTGCTGTAGCTGCTCTCCTGCTGACCTGTGACCGTCTGGAGTAAAGATAAAGCAGCCTTTTGTAGAAATAACTTTGCGCCGGACGGACCAGATACGCGCAGCGCATGTAGCCAGCGTATGGTGCTAATCCGTTCGTGAATTGGGAAAAATACCTCATTTGCATATTTGCAGGGGAAATCAATGGGCGCGACTGATGCGCCCAGCGAAAATACGCGCTGACGATACTCTGGCGTCGGAACGTTCCGCCGGTCGCAAATGACCCGTTATTGGGCGCATCTAGTTTGGTGGGTACGGGCACATAGAAACGACGGCGCATCATCACAGTTACGCGGCGCATATCCAAATACTCCAGCGCAAGTGTTCGTGAATCTGGCCCCATATATCTATCCCCTATTTTGTAAACGCTATAACTTTTGCGCAAACCAATCAATATACACTTATTGCGTTTTATTTTTTAACAAAAATATGTAGAAGAATACGTATATCAGCCTAAACCAAGGAAAATTTTTATTTAAAAAAAAAAAAAAATTGGGATATTATAACAAAAAGTAAAAAATATTGTGTTTTTTTTTTATACATTTTCTGTCTTTTTTTGTTTATAGCGCAAAAAATAAAAATCGCAGAGATGATCAAATACCACCAAAAGAAAGCTCTATTTGTGGGGAAAAAATTATAAAAATATAATTTGGGTACAGTGTTGTATGACAGCGCAATTGTCATTCAAAATGCATCAGCGCTGAAAGCTAAAAATTGGTCTGGGCACGAAGGGGGTTTAAGTGCCCAGTAATGAAGTGGTTAAAAAATACAAGTGGACAGCCGCAAAGCATGTTGGACCTTGTTGTTTTTCCCATTCACAGAACACAGTTTTTTTTTAAGATTGTGACAGCTCTAGCTGTCAAAACAGGGGAGCAGAGGGAGTGGGGGGAGCAGGGGCCGGTGCATTTGTAACATGTTACATGTTACACCCTGAATATGGGTGTACCATATTTGCCATTGTATAAGACGACCCCCTAATTTTACAGCTAAAATGTTGGTTTTGGGATATACTTACTGTAAAAGATGACCCCCTTCCTACTAGTCATGCCTCGCCTCACCTCACTGTGCCATTACATGCCTCACTGTGCCATTACATGCCTCACTGTGCCACCATTACATGCCTCACTGTGCCACCATTACATGCCTCACTGTGCCACCATTACATGCCTCAACAATCTCTTACCTTATCCCTAACATGCAGAATCTCATTCAGACCGCAGGCGTTCATTTTTCAAAAGCTGTGCCTCCTCCTCGTGCTTTTCTGTGATAGATGGAATAATCGGCTTCCCAGAGTGTTCCGCCTATCACGGATGCCCTCTCGTCCGAGACCGAGGAGGAGAGGGAATCTGTGATAGGCAGAACACTGAACAGAGGCTCTGCTGGGAAGCTGAGTGTTCCGCCTATCATGGAACAGCATGAGGAAGAGGCACAGCTTTTGAAAAATGGACAGCCGTGGTCTGTCTGCAAGTCTGCATGTTAGGTACCGGTGTATAAGACGACCCCCGACTTTTAAGAAGAATTTCTTGTGTTAAAAAGTCATCTTATACGCTGTAAAATATGGTAATATGTAACATGTTACAAAAGGTAAACGTATCCTTTAAAGTAAGTTCAATAAACTAAAACTACACAAAGCACAGCCATATAAACAGATTATTTCCGGTCAAAATTGTTTTTTTTTTTTTGTTTTGTTTTGTTTTTCCAGCTGTGCTTCAATTGTACATCAAAAAGATAAGCATACTTGGACATACAAAATGTCTTTCCTTTATTTTCCCACCTTAGTTTTGATGTCAATAGTTAGTCTCCCCATGGTATGGGTATACACATTTTATACAGTCATTACATTCCCTCAAGTATTATTTTTAGCTACCCAAACAGCGTGGTGAAAGCAGCATGGACACCTATTAACCTGAAATATTTTTTATTTATTTTTTGTAAACAAAGGCACTTTTGTGGAAACCTGCTATGCTGTGAACACGCACTGTTACATATCAGCGGCTACTGTTTGCAGAAGGGAAAGCATATTACGGTTTCTTATTTAGGTTTCCATACCAGTTACTGCTTTTTTAATTAAGAAAATGTCAGTTACATTCTCTTGGAAACAAAATGTAGAAAGTTCTCTGGGTGATGGAGCTGTCTGGTGCCAAAATGATCTATACAAGTAAAAGCTTTGACTACACAAATACTTTTAATTTATAAGAGTATTCTCTAGTGGGCCTCTTACTCAGGCATGGTTACAATGCATGGAATAGCATTTAAAGGGATTCTAGGCAACAAAGAATCCAATGAGTGACCTGTAAGCCATCCTGCAAATAAGGCAATTGTGATAAAGTCAGAAAGTTAACCTGAAGAGTAATTCCACTTTAGTTGTGAAAAAACAATCCCCTCTGGGTGATCTATACAGGCAACTCTCATTTGAGAAGTCATAGGTAGGCATTTGTTAAATCCTAGCATGGGGGTGTAATCAGTTTGATGATCTGTTCCCGCTTGGTGTGCACCCTGTGCTTGATACGACACTGCTGGATGGTAAGAAGCCGGCCGCAGTGGAGATTGCTCAGAATGAGGCTTGAGGCACAGTTGCTCAGAATGAGGCTTGAGGCACAGTTGGTGTACAGGCGAGCAGGGATGACGTCACTGGGAAGCGACACGTTTCCTGTGCATACAGGCTGAGAGTGCTCCTTCTTCAAGCTGCACACTATATCTGCACCCAGAAGCGCCTCTCTCCTTGTGTCTTTTTCAGTGTACTGGAACATGGTTTCTGTTCCCCCCTGATGGCAACCCTGAGTGTGGGACCCCTTATCACCATTTCATATGGTACTTGGACTTTTTAATATATTACCAGACTATGGACTCTTTATTTTACTTGTGCATAGATTACTATGCTTTTAATTTATGCTTTATAACACTATTGTGTTACCTATTGCTCTAGTTTCCTGTGCCTTTACTTGTATATAGATCTATGTAGATTGCAAGGGTTTTAACAAACTGTTGCATCTTGCTACCTGTTTCTGCTCTGATGAAAAATCTGCTTGTTCTTCAATATCTTTTGGATACCGATTCTGAATGGGAGTGACTTTTTCATTATTGACCAGCTGATGCATGTGCAGTGCTTTAACAGGGAAAGCTGCAAGGTCTGTGTCATTCTAGAATTAACCCTTTAGTAGCATCTCACCAAAAATGTAATGTTTGTTGCAGAGGATGATTACAATTCTACTTGAATCTTTTGCAGACTTCTGGGGAAATCATTAACAATAAATGACAATATAGCTACTGTATGCTCCATTTTTTAAATAAAAATTTGCTAAATGTTTTCCTCCACTAAAGTGAAGTTACCCTTTACAGAATATGTATATTTTGGCTCCCCCCCCAACACCTTTGTTACTTTGTCAGATGTACAAATGTCCCCAGGCCTTTGGGTTCCAGCAGAGCCCTATCTGCACAAGCAGGCTTTATGTTAGGCATGTGCAGAATGAAAAAAATAGTTTTGTTTTGATTCGTTATTAATATATTTGTTTAGTTAAATTTGTTTTATTCATTTAATTTGTTTTTTTGGATTTGCTTTGTTTTTTGTTATTAAATCGATTTGAAAAATGTTCAAATCAATTTCAAATGGTTTTTGAATTTGAAACATTTTTTGAATGCAAATAGTTTTCCAATTTCCAAAAAGAATAAAATTGAATAGAAAATAAAGGAATAGAACAAAAACAAAAAAATAGCAGTAAAATACCAAGTACCCAACATGTCTGAAGAACCACTGTTTATAGGTTACTGATCTCTCTTGAACCATCCAAATTTTAAGCACTAGTCGAATATAGTTAATAATAGAATTAGTTGGTGCTCCATATTGAACAAAACACAGGGCAGTCAGGCGTGTAGGCACTCTCTAATTACCTTCCTGGCCGTCTTTGCTAGCAAGTTCAAAACATGCATGTTTAGCCTGACAGAGTGTATTTACTGTACTGTATATGGTATAAAAAGAGGAAAGGGGAACCTCTGCAAGAAAAATGTATAGCTGCTACTCCAGCTTATTAAAGGGGAGTGTGTAGCGATATATACCTATACACACACACACACTTTTTTTTTTTTAATTCATGTAAATATGAAATGTATATTTTATAGCGTCTTACCTACAAAGCATGTGCAGCTCTCAGCTACTTTTGACATGTTTTTCTGCCTATAGCCAGTCTTTTTTATTAAAAGAATAAGTTTACTTTTTGTTCTAAATTCCAGCTCCCCTATGTAAAAAACAAACAAAAAACATACGCGTCCTAGTTCCTCTCCTCCACTGACGCTATTCTCTCCTGGAGTTACTTCCTTGCAGTGGCGTAACCAGAGTTATGGGCACCCGGGGCAGAATTTTTTTTTTCGCCCCCCCCCCCCCCTTATATAAATATCCACTCTCGTTATAAGGATAATTAAACACATGTAAAGGGCATTACATTTTTAATGTTGATAAAGAGCATTACATTTTTAAGGGTGGTAAAGAGCAATAACGGTCCACCTACCAGGAACTGTGTTTAGCTACTATTAAATGTTGATCTATTTTTGAAGGTCCCCTCCAACATCATAACCATAACTGACATAACTTGGGAAGACTTTGCAGAGCTACAACCCTCAGCATGGACTGCTCAGCTCAGCTCTATAGATGTATCTATTTTGTAATAGGAAGAAAGTAAAAAGTTATGCCAGAGCCCCATGATCCACCTACAAGGAGCACTGTTTTGCTAAAAGTTGATCTACTCTTGAGGATCCCAACCAAGACCAATAATGCATCTGATATCTGAACAGTTCAGTGCCTACACACTGGGCAGGACTTTGCAGAACTACAACCCTCAGCGTGGACTGCTCAGCCTTATAGATGCTGCTATTGTGTGAAAGGAAGAAAGTTACAATTTAATAAAGGCTGGAGCCCCCATGATCCTCCTACCAGGAGCGGTGTTTTGCAACTATTAAAGTTTGATCTACGCTTAAGGATCCCAACCAACCATAATACTTGGGAATACTTTGCAGAGCTACAACCCTCAGTGTGGACTGCTCAGCCCTATACAATGTTGCTATTTTGTAACAGGAAGAAAGTAAAAAGTTATGAAAGGGCACTGAGCCCCCAAAGATCCACCTTCACGGAGCACTGTTTTGCTAAAAGTTGATCTACTATTAATGATCCCAACCAACGCCTTACTTAGGAGGACTTTGCAGAGCTACAACCCTCAGTGCAGACTTCTTAGTCCTACAGACATTGTCATATTGTAACAAGAAGAAAGTAAAAAGTCATGAAAGGCGCAGAGCCCCCCAAAGATCCACCTACCAGGAGCGGCGACCAGCAGGCGAAGAGCACACACATGATCCCCATCAGCTGGAACATGGTTTCTATCGTGATCCTCTCCCACTGCTTGCTGGCCTTGGACGCGGAGATCCGGCTCTTGCAGCGCCTCACCAGGGCTTTTATGGTCGCCAGGTTACACCGAGCCCCCGCACTCCTGGCTCCGCTCCCGCACCACGCTGGACATGTTCACCGGAGTCCGGACCGCAGCAACAGAGAACCGCCTCATTCGATATAACCGGGAGGCGCCAGTGCCCCCCTCAGCTCAGCGCCCAGGGCAGACACACCGGCAGCCCCCCGGTTGTTACGCCACTGCTTCCTTGTATTGCAGCTTTGTTTTGCAGGGTGTATTTTTTTTTTCTTTTTGTGGGTTTACTTCTTCTTGAACACAGATGTAAGGAGTTTGTAAGCCTTAATATAGGCTTAGCTGTAGGTCTAAGTGGTCTGTAAGTGTTTACAACCACTTTCAGCTGGCTGTAAAAAAATAAAAAAACACTTCTCCATTACCTTCTGGACAGACCTTCTTATGTAACACAGAAAGAGTTTACCAGCTGAGCTAATTAGCACACACCCTGCATTATCTACCCCTACTCCAGCATATCACTACAGCCCCATACACACAGGCTGAATGTCGGGAGACAAAAAAAAATCATTCGGCCCGTATGCATGTTGCTTGTGTTGAATGTGCATGCTGGAAAACCAGCGGCCAACCGTCTTCCGATCAGTGCTTTCAGCCAATGGCAGTGGTGGTGGTGGGGGGGGTCCCCTTGTCAGAACACAACAGCTCAGCGGGGTGATCACTGAAATATCCCTGCAAGGCTGTACAGTGAGTCCAACTCGCTGGATTGCATGAAAAATAATATGTATCAGGCTTACAGAAGATTTCCAGCATTGGTTTACATAATTCTGAATTTATCACAGTGTAATGCTGTCAAACTATTTTTATTACACAAAATACTTTTTCCACCTACAAAATCTTTTAACCCACCAGACACCAGCAGCCACAACTGGTGTTGCAGTACTCTGTTTAATCATCATTTGGCTCTGGCCATTATGCTAAGTAGAGATAGCACTGGCAAATCTGGAAATAGCTGCTGGCAATAAACAGTTAGATTGATATTGACATACGAACAGATTGTTGGTGCACTTATGAATTTCAAAGTGTCACTTAAAGCGCGGCAAAGTCCAATAACAGTAAAGTGAAAATTTATAAAAAGAAACAAATGAGAAAGATATAATATAATATATACCGGTCACAACTGCCTGAAATCATCCACCACCGTGCTGATGAAAATACTGTGCAATCCACTGCTCTTACCAGAACCTTTGGACCCCATTACAGAGTCAAATAATCATGTAGATCAGAATTTCATTCAAAAGGATCTATATAGAAGCCATTTACCAGAGATCCTGTCAATCTCTCAATCTCCAGTGTAAAACAGATTATAATGCCATCCCTAAATTCACATATGATTCACCATGGCATGGGAATAGAGTAGGGAAATTCACATAGCGTAAAACTGTTTATGACTTTAATAAAAGCCAAAGACAGAGCTTCCAGCATGGTGATCTGTTTATGCTCAGGCTGATATCATCACTAATGGAAAATTCCCACCTTATCAACATGGTGAACCAACATTGGATCCAGACGTGGGAACACCTACAAGCCTGCTTTCCAGAGGAGGAGACGCTTGCTGGTTCCTGTGTGTGCAGTCCATTGGTGTGATTAGGCATTGCTGATCCACCACCGTATGGTGAGCTAGATCCATTCATTTCGGTAAGAGTGTTTAATTCTCTCCCCACTCATTGGTGAAGGCACTCCCGGGTGATATCTTGGACATACACCATACCTGCTGGGATCACACACTAGTAGTATTTATACTGTGGACTTGATCACTCACATTTGAGCATACATTTGAAAGAACTGTTTTTTACTCACCTATCCTGGATTATGGCATTTACAAATATTCTTTCTGATTGGACATTCACACTTAGCATTTTTATGTATATGCACTTTTCATTTTGTATGTTTAACTTATATGCATAATTTTGGTGGACTCACCGTTTTACCAAAACATATGGGTTTTTAGACATTACTTTTACATGTTATGTCACTTTAAAAATGTGTTTATTGGAGATTCATCGATCATTCATATATTTGAATATCGTGTAGCGCTCACCCACGAAGGAGCAGCTGATTAGTTTGGGACCGGCGTGTTAGGTTACCAGTGATTCTGGTCTAGGAATAATATTAATGAAGGTGGTTGAAGAGCAAGTGTCCAGACGTCAACTTGAGTTTTCAATGCTTTATTCCAAGGCCCAACATGGCCAACATCAACATGACACAAGATAGAGGAAAGGTTGATGAGCAAGGAGAGAACTGTAGTATCAGGCCTTGGATATCAAAGAGAGAGCAAGCCTGCTCTCAGCACAATCAAGTTCAAACGTCGCCACTCTCAACAGAGTGGGTAAAGTGCCCCAGACAGGCGATTTACTTGAGCCTGGCAGCCGAAGGGCCACTTTTAAACAAAGTCACTGGGAGGAAAACAGGGCCTCTGCCACAGGCCTGGTGAATTTTTCTTAGATTTGTCAAATGATAGAACCAATGAATCCTCCCAGTAAGTTCAATCTCAAGGTCACCGACTGACAGCTGAAGTGTACCTGTCATGTGGCGTGGTGACCGGATCCCCGGTGGTTCGTCCAGGCCTCGTAGACAACCTCTACTTCTGGGTTTTCCAGAGCCGATCCCCCACCGTTCAGCTCCTGGCTTAGGATCTGGGACCCAGCAAGCCGCTGGGGCCCCTCGTTGCATCAGAATAATGTTATATATATATATATATATATATATATATATATATATATATATATATTTCATGGCAAACATGTTTTAGTGTGATAAACGTTTATCACTGTATCTCTGCCAGAACTGTTGGGTTGCTGTACTCTATATAGATTGTACAGACTAATCGTTGTTGTAGCTAACTAAACAAATGCATACTCATTTTATTAAGATACAATGCCCTTGTGAGTGGGTTTCTGTCTTTATTATGATAAATCTTCCTATGTATGTGTATATATATATATATATATATATATATGTATATATATATATATATATATATATATATATATATATATATATATATATATATATATAGGGCTGTGCAAATTAACTTTTAATTAATCGATTAATCTTTAATTTTTTTGATCGATGAAAATCTTTTTGATCGATTAAAATTCTTTTGATTTGTACTCACCTGTCCGCCGGCTTCTGGGCCTTTAGGTAGTTTCGTCGGAGATCCGGTAACGTTACAAACACCGGCGGGGATTGCCGTGTCCATCTGAAGGGCTCCTTTGCTGTGCCTTCATATCTGCATGCCGGCGGGACCTTACTATCTGCCACACGCAAGGGCTGTTACACTTCCCTCTATCACTTCCATCTATCAACCTGGGATTCTACAGCCATCCACTGGGAGTTGTGATAGTTCCCTTCATGGGACATCTACATGCCGACAGACTTATGTTAACCTCTTCTCATTTGGATTCAGCAGTGGTATTGTTGTACACATTTTTATACCAGTATCATACTTAGCTACGTGTTTTTATGACTGCTTTTGGTACCATTTGGTATTACTCACACCATTTTTGCAGTTTAAGTAGCTACATTGATTTTATCTCCAGTGCAATATTTATTTGGTTACCTACTTGAAGACTATAAAGGTTTTAATGCTATTCCCATCGAGCGCTGCCTTTGTGTGTTTTTTTGTATCCTGTTATCCATTTTTCCAGTGGTTGGTAGCTGCACTGGGAATCAGCCTGCAAGGAGGAGATCAGCTAAAAGTAGTTGGATCTGTATGTGCGTTATAATTAATCAAAATTAGTCGATTAATCGATTAAAAAGAAAACGATTAATCGAACACAAAAAATTTGATAATTTGATCAGTAACAGCCCTAATATATATATATATATATATATATATACAGTATATATATATATATATATATATATATATATATATATATACACGTAGCTGGGAGAACACAATAGCTCTGTGAGAGGCTTTTTCTCATCAATACTGACTGTTGATGGGGAAAAGCAAGTGATTTTCCTTTCTTGCAAACCATGGTTGTAGGAAAGAAAAATCGCATCATCTATGACCTGCTCAACTCCTAAAATGTAAAAAAAGAAAATATTGCACATAGAATTTAAGCATACGCAAGGCTATCAATATGCTTCTTTAAGACCCACGCCTATTTCGAATGAATGCCCCAGCTCTAATTAAATTGTCTTTCTTGACACACGGCAAAAAAGAGTGCCCCTGAAAATGTTTTTAAAAAGTTGACAACTACGTGCCAAGCCAAATTAAATGAAACATTACAGGCTAAAACACCTCCACTGTGTGCTGCAGAGAAATAAAGAGGTAGACGCGCACTTTTTCGTTTTATTTTTGGATTTTTTTTATTTCGTTTTTCGGGTCATTCGTTATGATTAGAATTCGTTATTTTGAATAAATTAGGAAATTCAGAAAAATTTGAATCTGTTATCTTCCATTTGTTTAGATGCTGTATTCATTATTTCGATCATTCGTAAAAATAAGAAATTTGAAAATCCGAAGGAATCAGAATCCGAAACGATAAAATTATAGGTATTGGAATTTCCTTTTAAATTTGGCTGTAAGTGAACATAACAAATACGAATTTATCCAAAATAACGAATGCCGCATCTTAAAGAATGGAAAGTAATGAATAATAATAAACAGTTTTTTTTATTATTATTATTTGTTTTACATTCCATTCGCTATTTTGGATACTTCGTAACTTCGAATAAATTTAAAATCGTTACGTTCATTAACAGCAAAAGAAATTACAATACCTATAACTTATTAATAGTTATTAGTTAGTTATTATTTTGGGTTTTCGTCAGTATTTTCAGAAATTCATGTTTTCAGATGACAGACAAAAAGTGGAAAAGTAACACAAAATCCCCAAACTTATCAGATGTAATTAAACATGTTGGTGCTTCATTTACATGCAAGAAAATTATGGCATATCTAATCGGTAACCAGGTTAAGTTCCATACAATATGGGACCAATGGGAAATTCGAAACTGGTGGCTCTGAGAAATTCATGTGTGCATACTCTTCAATGTTTCTGCTATGATGTTTGTGTTTATTGCTGGTTTGTTGAGCAAGGGAGTAAAGGAAAAGGAGAGATGAGATTGAAACCTTTAGGCTGGATTCACACTGCAGCACGGAGTGGCTCACAGCAGGGGTCAGGTGCATCCCTGTTCACCGTTTCAGGGCCTATTTCAGTCCGTATTGAGACCTAGATCTATACAAAAGATTAAAAAAAAAAAAAAAAAAACGGGCACACTTAATAGACTTGTCAGTCTTATTGCACTTTTCTGTGTTTCTAAGGCCCCTTCGCTTAACAGAATATGCTTGCTCAGCAGGGAATCGCTCTGCTGATGCCCACTGAGCAGGTGGATGACAGGTCCGTGTCCGCTCCGCTGTGCAGAGCAGACACGGACACAGTCCTGCTCTTTCCTATGGTGAAATCGGATGGAAATAGACCACCTGTCCCTTTCCATTTGATCCGATCCACCGGATGGATGGGAAATAGTAACACCATCCTTCGGTTTTCGGCGGACAGGATCGGATCGGATGGCGGCTCTGTAGAGGAGACTGGAATTTCCGATCAGGTCTACCTGTCTGTTTTTTTTTAAGCTGACCTGATCAGACCTGTGTGAAAAGGGGCCCTAAACTGAGAAAATAATATCCCAAGGTATAAACTGGATGTTTAATACCTAAACATATTAATTATCTGGAAATGTTATATGGCTAAAATGTACTGTCATTGTATGTGGAATTGTATTATATCCATATCCTGTGCCTTACAAACTTGTACCTCCAATTTATAAATAAAATAAACACTGTATGTTTAAAAAAAATATTAGTTCTTTCTTATATGATTATCCTAGATTAATAAACACAGATTCTGCTTAGCCTTTATTCTTAGCTGGACAAGCTTCCCATTTTCTAGCACCAGCACCATTACCTTCAATCAAATAGAAAAACAGATGATTTCCGCATTTTATAGTGCACTTCTGTCACTTGTGATCCCTTAAGAATAGGTCTATGATGGAAAAGAACATCAATTAACAGAACTGTCAATCAAGAAGGCATTATATACTGTGAGTGCTTGTATTTGTAAAGTCCTCCCTAGCTTGTGGTCATAGCTAACATTTTACACATGCCTAGAGTTCAGAATGCAAAGAAACTTTTGTTAAACTACTTTGGAGGCTAATACATTGCATCTCTTTTACAGATTGTCGTTTATTTTTTTCCTACACTGACCATGCATGAGCAGGCATAGATTGCCTAATAGCTGGTTCACACAGGCGCGACTCGTCAGATGACTTGGCTGCTTGACAAGTTGCGCTCTGTTCTGTACTATGGAACTGTTCTAATAGTAGTGACTCAAGTCTTTCCGACTTAGAAAAAAGGTTCCTGTACTACTTTGGGACGACTTTGGGGTGACTTGCATTGACTTCAACACAGAAGTCATTTTGCAAGTCGCCTCTGAAGTCGTGGGAAGATCGCTTTGCTGAGCTGCTCAGCAAGTCATACTGCCCCTGTGTGAACCGGCTCTAAGACCTGCTGAAAAGGATAAATATCACCACAAGGTAAGAAACCTGTGTAGCAGGGGCACTCGGCTGTCATCCGGCATTCTAAATACAAGCACCAACAATAGTGGTGGACCCATTAGCACCGTCAGGGCTGTGTGACCTATCAGTCAGCAGATTGATCACACAGCCCCTCCAGTGCTAATAGTGACTGCACAAATAAGAGTGCCTATGTTACCCAGCCACCCGTCTACTAAATGCACAAAAGGCAAACCTCAACTTGGCTAGCAGTGTGGCATGCAGATCAAATAATAATTGTGGTCAAAACTATTCCACTTCATACCAGAAATATGGGTGCATATATAGATCTTTTCTACCTCATTACTCTATCTATATCCACCACTCAATCCCTCCCCAAGTTTTCAGTGTCAATACAACTTTAGCTGTAAAGTGCCACCAAGCACTACTAAGCACTGCTCTCTAGGCTTGTCTACACTTGTGGTAGCCCTCGGAAGAGAAATCCTTTCAGATGATAAAAACTCAGATAAAAAAAGTCCAAACAGTGGATTAATCCTGAGGTAAGCATATAAAGTCCACCACAAAATGGTTGTTGCTCAAAAGAATATTGCAATGGCTTTGGCAAGCATGTAGAACATCAGGGGTAATATGCCATCCTACGGGAAATGGTGGACTTGAGTGTCAGCGACAATAAGTCAATCAAGCAGGGGTGCCCAAATTAACAGATCTCCAGAACGATCGAAGAAACCCAAGGTACTCCAAGAGCAAGTCCAGAAGATCATGCAGGTAACTGTCAAGCTGGAATTCAGATGACCCAAACAGACAGCCAAAAAACTCTCTTCCGGGGGTAGGAAAAGAAAAAATGCCTTCATATAATGTAGGTCAAAGAGTTTTTTTTATTTAATATAACCAACATACATGAATCAGAATAAAATATGTGATCACAGAATAAAAAAGCAATGTGGGGAGCAATAAGCCAAGTACGATGTGTTTCGTCCAAATAGACTTCTACTGGGACATCTCAGATGTGCAAGACAGAAGCAATAGATACGTTTGGAACTTTAAGGTATTCACAGTATCCCTTTACATTTCCCTCTCTTTTTGGTGCTGCTTTGGAACACCACCCAAATTCTCATCAATAATTCACATTTGTAGTGGCTGGTGACGTCACAGACACATGCGCACTACGCACTGAATAGGTGGCACATTCGGAGTGCTGTGCCACGATAAAGACTCCCATGTGCATGTATAGAGTGATGTAATCACACACCGGCCATTCAAATGGCAAGAGCACACAAAACCAGAAGACAGACTGGGTAAAGCTGGAAACCTTGTCAGCGGTGATAGTGTGCCGCTGGAGGAATCCACTTTACAGGTAAATCTATCATAATGTGCAAGTATGAGAGGCATACTAGCTCATTATGACATTAACCTGCAGAACCTTTTTGTTTTTTAAAACTTAAAATTTACTACCGCTTTAACATAAACCATACAAAAATGTAAACATTTATTAAAGTAAGTCTTTTCCAAACAAATATTCATTGAAAACAGTGTATAAACATGCCCAACTGCAACATAAATGATAAAACTTCTTAAAGCAAAAATACATTTTTAGTAAAAGCTCTGTCAGCTTCAGTTCTTTACTAGATTTTCAGGTTAAACACATCAAACACAGGATTTTTCAGCAGGACGTCCCTGTTCTACTCTCTGCAATGCCGTTTCCCTTTTGTTATAGCTCAAGCAATGCATTCAAAACATAAGAAAATATCCACAAAGGGTGAAATTTACTGAACTTAAAAGCAGAGTTTCACCTTACAGTGGAACTTCCGCTCATCAGATTACTTCCCCTACCCTCCGTGCCACAATTTCACCTTTCTGGGGGATAGGATACCTGTCTTTGACAGGTATCCTTTTCCAGTTCTAGGAGCTCCAGTTCCAGTTGCGTCACCGCGGGGCTCGCTCCTCCTCTCCCGGTCGCTGGGTCAATAGGAGAGAGGAGCCGAGCCTCACGCATGCGCAGTAGGGTTGCCAGCGTGAAGCTGAAAAGGCTACACTGCCGCGTACCCTTACCTGCAATGGCGGAGGCAGCACCCAACAGCTGATGGAAACATCAGCTGCGGGACCGACATCGAGAGACTCCAGGACAGGTAAGTGTCCTATTATTAAAAGCCAGCAGCTGCAGTATGTGTAGCTGCTGGCTTTAGTTTTATTTTTGGCCGGAAACCGCTTTAAAATGAACAAATATGCACTCACATACAGTATACTGGTGCTACAATCTACACAATATACAACTGCATATGTAAATCATTTGAGAAAGTCCTCAGACAAAAGGTGCTAGGAGGAGGGGCCTGGGCACAGTTGAAGCATAGTCTGCCTAAGAAATACAATTATTGGGTGATGCAGGAATCCCTCCTGCTGGGCTATTGTCTTATTACTGCAGGGGGTGTGGGGGATGGGAAGCCATGCCCACCAGGAGAAGACATTGATTTTTGCTTGCGGCTGATATAGCAAGAGAATTCAGGCAGGTTAGTTGTACTCAAGTTAAGCGATCAACTTGGTATATTCAGCCAACCCATTAACGGTTCGCATCTCGGCTGGTTCCTGCTGTTCCAGCCGACATTCAAACCATGTATGGTGACCTAACATAGCAAATCCTCAATCCATAGATAGCAGTGGTGTGATTCAAATCTATCTACTTATTCAACAAGCTTTATTCATTTCTACAAATAAGCCCTATGTTAGAGCAAAATGTGTACAATAGCCAGTGTTTTTGCTCTACACCAAATATAGCAGGTAGCAGTGGTGACACCCATTTCATTGCAAAAAAATCCCACTACCCCTTGAAAAGTACTCCTTTTACTATGCTGAGGAACATGACTCTCTGCCCCACTTCTGTGTGCCCCGAAAAGGAGGTTATAGCAAAATGAAGGGAACTAACCTGAAAGCCCTTTTATAATCATTATTATTAGGGTTGCCCCAATACCACTTTTTTAGGACCGAGTACAAGTATCAATACTTTTTTTTAAGTTCTCGCCGATAACGAATACCGCTACTTTTTTAAAAATGTGTCCCCAAATGCAGCCATGTCCCCCCACAAATGCAGCCAAGTCATCCCACATATGCAGCAATGTCCCCCCACATATGCAGCAATGTCCCCCCACATATGCAGCAATGTCCCCCCACATATGCAGCAATGTCCCCCCACATATGCAGCAATGTCCCCCCACATATATGTCCCCCATATATCCAGCCATGTCCCCCATATATCCAGCCATGTCCCCCCATATATCCAGCCATGTCCCCCCACATATCCAGCCATGTCCCCCCATATATCCAGCCATGTCCCCCATATATTCAGCCATGTCCCCCATATATCCAGCCATATCCCCCATATATCCAGCCATGTCCCCTCATACCTAGATGCCGCCACATGGTTAATCAGCGTGCGGGGAACATCACAGCCTTCATTTGAAAAGCTCTAGTGTTCCCCGCTGCACCGCGTATGGACACTCCCCCTTGCTCGGGATTGGACAGATCACCCGTTTATCGGATGATAAAGTATCGCATGAGGCATCGGGGGCATTTGCGGGAGTACAAGTAATCCCGCAAATACTCGGTATCGGTCCCGATATCGGTATCGGGACAACCCTAATTATTATTATAATAAGGATTTATATAGTGCCAACAGTTTGCACAGCGCTTTACAACAGTACAATACAGACAGTACAGTTACAATACAATTCAATACAGGAGGAATCAGAGAGCCATGCTCATTAGAGCAGGAGATGACCAAATATCTGTCCCATCCCAGGGCGTTAAAAGTAAACAAAAACGCACATGCACCAAGTAAAAAAAACAAAAAACACGTTCTTGATCCTAAAAAAATAATATTACTTTTCCCCAGAATACAGTGTCCATTGCGACATCAAGCTGGGTAATTAACATAATTCATGGCGCACAACAATCATGGCGATCCATCGCCTGTCGATCTGTACATGCTGCACTTTCACCACCTGGAATTCCAGATGACTGCATTGACTGAATTTGATCAATGACATCACCTAAAACGCTTGGTGGCATTATTACAACCGGAAATCTATCACTGAGCGAAGAGTGTGGAATGCACAGTATACCAGAAATTGGTTCAGATTTGGGTTTGGTGTTGCCGATTTTCTACCTCTTCAGATGTGTGGGTGCAAACAAACGAACACAGGAGTTATTCGAGCAACAGTAATGCCGCGTACACACGATCCGATTTTCCGATGGAAAAAGTCAGATGGAATTGTTTCATCGGAAATTCTGTTCGTGTGTGGGCCCCCTCGGACTATTTTCCATAGGAGTAAAAAAATAGAACAGGTTTTAAATTCTTCCGATGGAAAAAATCCGATGGGAAATTTCGATCGTCTGTGTGGAATTCCGTCTGAGAAAAATCCACGCATGCTCAGAATCAAGTCGACGCATGCTCAGAATCAAGTCGACGCATGCTCAGAAGCATCAAACTTAATTTTTCTCAGCTCATCGTAGTGTTTTACATCACCGCGTTTTAGGGCGGTCTGAATTTAGTCTGACAGTGTGTAGGCAAGACTGATGGAAGTCAGCTTCATCGAAATTCCAACAGAAAATACCATCGGAATTTCCGATCGTGTGTACGCGGCATAAGACCTCATTTAGGCATTAGGTCACTGTTAAGGAGGGCAGTTGGGGGGGGAGTAAAACCACAACTCAACTGTCTGGTTTTACCACCACTCCCAACCATTTTCCTTAAAGTGATATTAAAGTCAAGGTTCTTTTTTTTTCTAAACAAACATGGTGGTTTTACACTGAACAGCCCAGATTCCCTCTTCTCAGGTCCCCCACCGGTGCTTTTTGTTTGCTGTGAGCAGGCTCGCTCCTGAGCCACAGGGCTGCATATCCATTCAGACATGGAGCCGAGGCTCAGTCCTGCCCCTCTCTCTTCTGATTGGCTCACTGGCTGTGACTAACAACAGCGGGAGCCAATGTGGGGCTTCCCGGAGAGCCAAGACGTTTTTGCACATCACTGGATCGCAAGAGGCTTTTGGTAACTAGTCGGGGGGGGGGGCTGCTGCAAACAGGATTTTTTTTTACCTTTGTGCATTAAATCCCTGAGCATTTAGAACCACTTTAACACTTGGCTATATGCATTCTCCGGCTATGATGCTGTACTTTGCAGCCACAGCAAAAACTAAACAGCATGGCCCAGATTCACAGACAGCAGGCGCACATTATGCTACCGTAGCGTATCCCCTGTATGCTACGCCATCGCAGCACAGAGAGGCAAGCATGGAATTCATAAAGCCAGTGCTCCCAACGTTGCACCAGTGTGGCGTGGGTTTCAAAGGTTCAGGCCGGCGTAGGTGGAAGTGGGCTTGATCCATGCAAATGAGGCGTGACCCCATGCAAATGATGGGCCGAGTGCCAGACAAGTACATATGACAAACTGCGCATGCGCCGTGATGCTCACAACCACGTCGGAACAACTGCCTAAGATACGCCGGATCAATGTGTGCGCCGTTAACGCAACCTACCCCCAGCCAAACACACGTCCAACGTAAAATACGCCGGCTTGTGTTCCCTGGTGCAGACCTGAGCATGTCTGTTCCTGAGTTACACCTCCTTTATGGGGAATAACTTTACGCCGGACGTACAACTTACGCGCACCACCCATAGCCTGTGTCGGGTGCACGTACGTTCGTAAATCGCCGTATTTACCTAATTTGCATGTTTGAATGGCTGATCAATGGGAGCGGCACCATGCACCCAGCCTTAATGTACGCCCACCCTACGCCGGCGTAAGCAAGTTACGTCGGCGGGGTGTAGCCTGGTTTAAAGCGCATCTCTGTTTGTGGGTTTGGCGCACAGATACGACAGCGCACATTTGCACTTACATCGGCGTCACTTGTTATACGTTGGTGTAAGTGCTTTTGAATCCGGGCCCATGTTGTACAATGCAAGTTCATGGGTCAGCACCACAACCGCCCCACAACTGTTTGCAATGCATGTGAGTGCTGCAGGGCAGTACAGCATTTATGCGGTTAAATCAAGCGGTGCGGAGGTGACATATAATGGATCTCTCTTCAGAGGGTGCTGCTCACATAAATGAGACCTAATTGGGACAAGTGTGACCAGCTTTAAAATCTACTTGACTCTAACAAAAATGTTTCATCCTATCAATATTACATGCAACTTCATTATTCTTTTTTCTCTACACGCAGTAGATGTACAATTACATGCAACACGTGTTGCCAATTCTTTTTACCACAGCTGCTAAGCTCCAACCTTGAAAATTCAAATCTACATCCAAACCAATTTAATGCCACCATTCCAAATTATTCAACTAAGGAGTGGGTACACATTACCTAGAAATACCACACAAATACATAAGCAGACGTGTCAGAAACAATAGTTCCCATTGAAAAGTTGAAGAACTAATAATGCAGAGTTTAAAAAAAAGGAAACTATATTTACAAAAAAAAACATATTTTTTTTCTATAACTGGCATGACAAGATGCAGTAAAGAGCTATACATATACAATTGTGACACGATGATGATCTAACTCAACAGACATTGCAAATCATAGCAGAAGTAAACTATACCAACCTAGAGAACTACTAACCGCTTTGAAACTCATTTTGAAATATTAAAAGCCCATGTTCAAATATATCCATGTTTAAAGCTTAAAGTGTTACTAAACCCACAATAATACAATCAGTCTGTATATGCAGTAAAGCATGCTTGTTATACCCCTTAGTGTGGAACCTAAGGGGTTAATCCCCTGCATTGTGTAAATAGGCTGCTTGATCCTGCATTCTCTGATCCTCACCTTTTTCCACTGTCCCCAAACCATCTGCTGATAGAACAGAGCCTTAGAGGCACTGTGCACATGCTCAGTTTGGGGTGTATTGCTAGAGAGTTTTTTTTTCTTTATGTGAGAGTGCATGTGATCGGCACACGGTCAATCAGCACTGTCCAAGCAGAAAGGGGTCATGCAGCTTCATAGAACAGTCACAGCAGAATGAAAACTCCTACAAGCTTTAACCAGTGCTTGGCTGGACACTGAGGCCTCGTACACACGATCAAATCTGTCTGCTGGAAACGGTCTGCTAGACCGTTTCAGCAGACAGATTCGATCGCGTGTACGGGCAAACAGGCGGATTTGGCCACCCGACAGATTTCAAAGCATGCTTTGAAATCTGTCGGCTGGGAACCCATCCGCCCGACATGTCTGCTGGTTAGTACGCTAACCAGCAGACATGTCTTCTCGCACACGCGGAAGTGTTTTACTTCCTGGTGCGGTGACGTGGCGGCGTCAACGTCACCGCCACGTCACCGAAACGCAAACCAAAATCCCAGCAGACAGATCTGTTCAAATCGGTCGGTCCGACCGATTTGAACAGACTTATTTAATCGTGTGTACGAGGCCTGATAGAAGTCACAAGTGTGCTATATACTGTTAAAATGTATTTAGCAGTTTATATTTGAATGCAAGGTCCTGGGTATAGCAACACTCACACTAGCAATTTTGTTTTCTTTTTTCTTGTGGACAAAAAGAGTTAATGCTTTGTTCATGCTATTGATGCAGTCTGTCATTGTTAGAGAGACAGCATTAAGCCCCTTTCACAAGGACGTTTCTGTCCATTTTTCAAGCGGATACGATTGGAACCTTCCTTCTCTATGGAGTGGTGGATGTCAGTGGACACCCGCTGGCATCCGATCTGATCTGGTCCGTTAAAAACAGATAGATGTGATCCCATTGGGGGTGTCAGTGGGGATGGAGGGTGCCCTTCCCATCTCATTTCTATATATGTTGAACCAATAAGGTTTTGATTTATCCCAACTGCTGTAGACTAGGGACCCTAGATGGATTGATAGGAACTGCAGGATTTGGGGGAGGGTAGGGAGCTACTCCGGTTAGACTATATGGCTTAGGGTCAGAATTTACTCCCTTGTTGAACCTGTTTTCCTTTCATCGCAGATAGAATGTTATTTAGGTATGGTTGAGAAATGACGTAGTGATGACTTCAACAAACGATGTCTCAATATTTAAGGATATGTAACAAAATGTATTGATTTCCTAATATGTTCTTTAAATTGTACTGACTTTATTCAGAAAATAAACTTAAACTTGAATGAAAAAAAAAAAAAACAGATAGATGAGAATTTGTTTCTCATCTGCCTAGCTGATCGAATGACAGTCGGATGGAAACAGACAGGCAGTCGGTCTCTATCCGACTGCCCCATAGAGACCAGTGGGCTGTGCAGCTTTCCCTGGGGGCACACAATAAAAAGGAGGGGCCTGGAGCGCCGGTGGGGGACACCAGAAGAAGAGGATTGTGACTACACTTTGCAAAACCATCACACAGAGCAGGTAAGTATAATATGTTTGTTATTCTTATTGAATCACATGCCGACAGCCGCACGCTGATTTACGTTGGCAGAATGGCACGGGCAGGCAAAAGGGCATACCTGTACGTCCCTTTAAAAATTCCCCGCCTAGCAGGCATGCACTTGCTGCCTGGTGCGGGAGCGTGCCCACGGGGCCCGCAAATCCGATGTTCACCGGTGATTGTGGTGAGGAGAGGCAGAATGGGGAGACGCCTATGAAAAACAAGGCATTTCCCTGTTCTGCCTAGTAACACAACAGGAATCTACTGCTCCCTATCATCGGGAGCAGTGATATCTGTCATGTTGTAGTGAGCCCATCCCCCTACAGTTAGAACACATCCAGGAAACACACTTTTTTTTTAAATATGTCTTTTTTTATTGTATAGACAGATATAAACAGATACAAATGATAAAAATCATATTAATTTATCTAAACATTTATTCCACCTATACACAAGCCCTCCCCCAAAACAACCCACTCAAAGAAAAATACCAGGAAAAAAAAAAAAACACAGAAAGGGGATTCTCTCCCCTCCCCTTCTCTCCTCCCCCTATCTCCATATGCCTCCATTAATTCCTCCAACCACCAGATTCCCTGAATTCCATTCATTTTCCCCATATATTCCAGAATATATCCTGTGAGTCCTCTTCTATATGGATAGTTTGTTCTATGGCTCTTATCATTTCAATCCTTACAACCCAATCCTTCATGCTCGGTACTTATAGACAATCCCAAAGGCTCTTCTGTATCCATTCTCCTGTAATTTGCTAAGTTGCTGCCAAGATTCCCTCCCAATAGGGTTTAATCTTTGTGAATTCCTACCACAGGTTCGCAAAGGTGTTCCAGATAACACACTTAACCCCTTGATAGCCCCCTAGTGTTTAACCCCTTCCCTGCCAGTGACATTTGTACAGTAATCAATAGCAATTGTCAATGGTCCCAAAATAGTGTTAAAAGTGTCCGATCTGTCCGCCGCAAATGTCACAGTCACGATAAAAAAAATCTCAGATCGCCGATATTACTAGTAAAATAATAATAATAATAATAATAATTATTAAAATGCCTTAAATCGATCCCCTATTTTGTAGATACTATAACTTTTGCACAAACCAATCAATATACACTTATTGTGATTTTTTTTTTTTTTTTACTTAAAATACGTAGACTAATACAAATCAGCCTAAACTGTGAAAGAAATGTTTTTTTTTTTTTTAGATATTATTTGGGGATATTTATTATAGCAAAAAGTACAAGAAATATAGCTTTTTTTTCCCAAAATGTCACACTTTTTTGTTTATAGCGCAAAATCCATCAAAAGAAAGCTCCATTTGTGATGAAAAAAAAAAGGACGTACATTTTGTTTGGGTACAGCATCGCACGACCGTGCAATTGTCAGCTAAAGCGACGCAGTGCCGATTTGCAAAAAATGCTCTGATCAGGAAGGGGTAAATCTTTTCCGGGGATAAAGTTGTTAAAAACGAACAAAAAACAAAGCTTTATGACAACTTTAACCTTTGTAGTGTGGCCACAGCCCCGCTGCAAGGCCTATTTTTTATTTGCCCAGAGTTGGGTTGTAACAGATTTGAGCCTTAGTACACACGACTGGTTTCCTCGACGGAATCCATCAAAAAACTTGGTGGGAGAGCTTTTTTGCCGAGGAAAACGGTCGCGTGTATGCTTTTCATCGAGTAAACTGAGGTGGAACTTGATGAGGAAAAAAGAGAGCAAGTTCTCTTTTTCCTCGATGCGAGTCGTCGTGTTCCTCGTCAGGCTGGTTTTCCACGAGAAACATGTTGGTGTGTATGCTTAGAAACCCACGCACCTTCGGTAAAAGTTGTATTTGTAATGAAAATAGCACATTTGTCACGCTGTAACAGACTGAAAAGTGCAAATGTCTCTTACCAAACTTTTACCTAACACGCAGTAACATGAAATTAGCAAAAGCAGCCCCAAGGGTTGTGCCAGTGGAATCGAACTTCCCCTGCCGTCGTATGTGTTGAAGTCACCGCGTTTGAGAACGAGGAGATTTTGTCTTGACAGTGTGTACGCAAAGACAGCTTGTCAAGTTTCTCGACAGGCCTAACAAGGAACTCGTTGAGGAAAACAATGTGTCTTTTCCAACGAGTTCCTCGGTCGTGTGTATGAGGCCTCACATACACTTTAAAGAAGGTTCCTATAATTGAGGAAAAAGTCACATCAGAGTAGGGATGGTTACACAGCCCAAAACTAGGACATAGTGATGCCATTAACATGTATCGTGGTTCCATTTCCAAGAAAACACAGGGATAAATGTATGGCAATGAAGACACCTTCTGTTCTGGGAGAAAGACACATTTGACTTGTTGAAAATCAATTTCATTCTTTTATCTGCAGAATAGCAGCGTTATTCATGAAAGGGATATATCTCTCTTCAAACCTAAAATACTGATCATTCTTTTATTTTGGCAGTGCCATTCTAGAATGGATTCCTCCTTCATATACAGAGTATTATCGAACTTTACGATTATTCTCTCTAAACTTACTTTGCCACATGCTTTCTGTCGGTTGCCCTCCAGCTGTTTTTTTACTTTCAGAATATATTCTCTGTCTGGACGGCTTAAATTATCTGTATGTATTCTGTCTTTCTATTTTCAGTGTGCAGATTTTCATTTATTTCTAGAATTGATTTTTTATTTTTGTGTGTGTGTGTGTGATATATCTGTTCTTGCCACAAATTGTCTGCAGAGAGATTTTTTTCCTAGGATACATTTGCTCATTTCTGTTGATGCAGAATAGGCATTTTTATATTTTAATGGCTTTAAAGAAAATGAGATGTTGCTAATGGTATATTGTCATGTGAGCATGTATCTAATGTATTGGTATCCATAGGATTAGTAAGAGGCAGTGTAAAATGCAGCCAGTGTAATATACATCAGTATGTATTACTATCCCAGCTTGTCCACAATATAATAAATACTGGTTTCATTCCATTATAATCTTACTTTGTGGTGAACTAAACAAAAAAATCAGAAAATGAATAGCAACCCGCAACCTCTCATACTTAGCAGGAGGATGGGTGGGGTAAAGAGACTATTGCTTCAACTAAATCGGTTTACAGGTACAGTGCCTTGCAAAAGTATTCACCCCCCCCCCTGACTTTTTTACCTATTTTGTTACATTACAGCCTTTAGTTAATGTTTTTTTAATCTGAATTATATGTGAAGGATCAGAACACAATGGTCTAAGTTGGTGAAGTAAAGTTAGAAAAATATATACATAAAACTATTTTTCAGAAATAAAAAAAATGTATAATTGGCATGTGTGTATGTTTTCACCCCCTTTGTTATAAAGCACATAAAACGCTCTGGTGCAGCCAATTACCTTCAGAAGTCACATTCTTTGTGAAATAATGTCTACATGTGTGCAATCTAAGTTTCACATGATCTGTCATTACATTTAGGCCAAGTTCACACTGGCACAATTTGAGATGCGATTTGAGATGTCAAATGGCATCTCAAATCGGCAGCATTTGCTGGCAATGGCACCATCCTAATCGATGAGACGCCGCATCTGCGGCGCTGCACCGATTTCAAAAAGTAGTTCCTGTACTACTTTTTGTGATTTCGGGCCGCGATTTACATTGACATCTGTGCAGAAATCTGCACAGATGTCTCTGAAATCACGTCCGAAATCGGGACTGACAAGCTGGAGTGAAATTGTGCGAGTTCAGCTAAACGCGCACGGCTTCACTCCCGAAGCCCAGTGTGAACCTGGGCATACACACACTTTGAAAGGCCCCAGAGGCTGCAACACCTAAGCAAGAGGAACCACTGACCAAACACTGCCATGAAGACTAGACATGTGCATTCGTTTTCGTTCCAATGCATTTTTGTCCGAATTGCAGGTATTTTCATTATTTTAACAAACTAAAACAAATGCGAAGAATCAGGAATCCAACAGTTCGAAATAGATAGGAGATTTGACATGACGCTGACAATAGCAATCTGTGTCTGTCGAATCTGCGGTCAAATGTGCCTAACCTTAACTCTATTAGTCCAAGATTATTCTACATAGAGAGAAAAGATTCGACATAGAGAGGAAATATTCAACATTATAGAGACAGTGTTGGGGTAGATCATTCAACATGAACGATGAAGATTCGACGAAGCAGCGAAAAACATACAAGCGTCAAATCTGTCATTGAAGGCTTATGGTGTCTGTCGAAAGTTCTAAGAAGATTCAAAGCAGCTAAACTGTATGACGCCACAATCGTACATTTCCGGTTAAATGCTTGGCCCATATGCTATAAAAGAATTTGAATGTTGGTTGACTAGTTAATAATAATTTATAAATAAAATGATTACTAGTGTCATACAACATTAGAATTCTTCTATAGCTTGTAGGCATAGCATTCGACCGGAAATGTATGATTGCGGTGTCGTACAGTTTAGCTGCTCCGTCAAATCTTCTTAGAACATTCGACAAACACCATAAGCCTTCAATTACAGATTCAACTTAACTAATTTAGATTTTCGGAGTAATGCATTTTTTAACGAAACAAAATAAATAAAAACAAATTTTGGGAGTAACTAAATAAATGTATTTTTCGGAAGAAAACTAAATTCTGAAATGAAATATTCCAGTGTGCACATGTCTAATGAAGACCAAGGAACTCTCCAAACAAGTAAGGGACAGTGTTGTTGAGAAATACAAGTCAGGGTTAAGTTATAAAAAAATATCCAAATCTTTGGTGATCCCTAGGAGCACCATTAAATCTATCATAACCAAATGGAAAGAACATGACACAACAGCAAACCTGCCATGAGACGGCCACACACCAAAACTCATGGACCAGGCAAAGGGGGCATTAATCAGAGAGTCAGAACAGAGACCTAAGGTAACCCTGGAGGAGCTGTAGAGTTCCACAGCAGAGACTGGAGTATCTGTACATAGGACGTCAATAAGCTGTACACTCCAAAGAGTTGGGCTTTATGGCAGAGTGGCCAGAAGAAAGCCATTACTTTCTGCAAAAGAAAACAAAATGGCACGTTTTTAGGTTGCAAAAAGACGTGTGGGGGACTCCCAAAATGTATGGAGTTAGGTGCTCTGGTCTGATGAGACTAAAATGTAACTTTTTGTTCATCAAAGAAAACATTTTATGTCTAGCGCAAACCTAACACATCATCCAAAGAACACCATCCCCACTGTGAAACATGGTGGTGGCAGCATCATGCTGTTGGGCTGTTTTTCAGCAGTTGGGACTGGGAAACTGGTCAGAGTTGAGGGAAAGATGGATGGTACTAAATACAGGGATATTCTTGAGAAAAACCTGTACCACTCTGTGTGTGATTTGAGGCTAGGATGAAGGTTCACCTTCCAGCAGGACAATGACCCCAACCACACTGCTAAAGCAACACTTGATTGGTTTAAGGCCGCGTACACACGATCAGTCCACCGATGAAGCTGACTGATGACCTGATGTGCCTACACACCATCTGTTAAAAAAACGATTGTGTTAGAACACGGTGACGTAAAACACAACATGCTGAAAAAAATTAAGTTCAATGCTTCCAAGCATGCGTTGACTTGATTCTGAGTATGCGTGGATATTTAACCGATGGTCGTGCCTACTAACGATTGGTTTTGACCTATCGTTAGGCGTCCATCGGTAACATTTTAAAGCAAGTTCTCATTTTTTTGACCGAAAGTTAACTAACCTATGGGGCCCACACACGATCGGTTTGGACTGATGAAAACGGTCCTTCAGACCGCTCTCCTCTGACGATACTATCGTGTGTACGCGGCCTTAGGGGAAACATGCAAATGTGTTGGAATGGCCTAGTCAAAGCCCAGACCTCAATCCAATAGAAAATCTGTGGTCAGACCTAAAGATTGCTGTTCACAAGCACAAACCATCCAACATGAAGGAGCTGGAGCACTTTTGCAAGGAGGAATGGGCAAAAATCCCAATGGTAAGATGTGGCAAGCTCATAGAGACTTATCCAAACTGACTTGGAGCTGTGATAGCCGCAAAGGGTGGCTCTACAAAGTATTGACTTTAGGGGGGTGAATAGTTATGCACATTGACTTTGTTATTTTGTCCTATTTGTTGTTTGCTTCACAATAAAAAAAAGTTGTGGGCATGTTCTGTAAATTGAATGATGCAAATCCTCAAACAATCTATGTTAATTCCAGTTTGTAACAAAACACGAAAAATGCCAGGGGGGGGTGAATACTTTCGCAAGGCACTGTATTTAAAGTGTAGGCATCCAACACCCCATGCTCTATACAAATCCCAGGCTGTCTTGATTAGGCAAACCTTCAGCAGTTCCTAGTAGTAAAGATGCTTTCCCTTCCATCTTCCCCACATTTCTGTTAGCCAGTTAGGCAGCTCATCATAGTTATGGGCTGACACCTAAAAAAAAAAAAAAATGTACCTTAATGCAAGTGTAGCGCTACTCTCGAAAGAGCCGCTGGTTTGATACCGGGATCAGCGTATTAAGTTACCTCGATGTCGTCTAGGGGTGTGATGCAGGAACAAAGTAGTGAGCGGGGGTCCAGACAGTCAAAAAAAGATTTTCAATGCTTTATTTCCAGGCCAACACAGCCAACATCAACTTCGGTTAGGAAAGGAAAGGTTGATGAAAGAAGAAGAGGAGAACCTTGCGGTATCAGGCCTGGATATGAACAGGGCAGTTTCGCCCTCAGTAGAATCAACTGTTTCTGAGGAACAGATTTTTTTTTACACAGATCCGGCTCTAGGGCCTCTGCCACGGGCCAAGTACTTTAAGTGGACTAAATGAATGAATAGAGCGAACCCTCCCAGTAGATTTGTTTAGCATAGGTCACCGGGTGACAGCAAAATGTACCGGTCAGCATTCCGGTCACCAGATCCCCGATTGGTTCGTTCAAGCCCTGTTGAACAACCTGCCTCCAGGTTCCCCTTAAGCCGATCCCCCTATTGTATGGCACCCAGCCTGGGATCCTTTCAATAGAACCGGGAACCCAGTAAGACACTGGGGTCCCCTTTCACCTCCGGCTGAGGTTTGGCATAACCTGCAATTCTGGCCAGGTGGGCCACGCTGGCGGAGTCCATGGATGCACGCACCCTGAAGGTGGATGCCACACCCGGAACCGGGACCCCACGAAGATCTGCAGATCACATGACACCCATCACATATATACCCCAGCATGCCGCGAAATCTTTCTACTTATTCCCAATACAAGGAGAACTTCTGCACTTCTTACTAATGTAGAAAGACATTTCTTTACTGATAACCAATGTAGAGGGGCATTGCTCCACTGACCACCAATGTAATGGGGCACTTCTCCACTGACCATCAAGGTAACTTGGCACTTCTCTCTTGACCCCCAATGTAATTGGGCATTTTTCAAATGACCAGCAATGTAAAAGGGGCATCTCTCCACTCAACATCAATGTAACGGGGCGTGTCTCCACTGACATCCATACAATAGGGCATTTCTCCTCTGACCACTAATGTAAATGGGCATTTCTCCCCTGACCCTGTAAGAGAGAATCACCCCTGACCACCAATGAAAGAGGGAATTTCTCTCTAGTCACCAGTGAAAGAGGGCATTTCCTCCCCATATCCTCTAGATACCCACAGATCCTGCAGATAGCCTACTTCAATATATATGTATGAATTGTCCAGTTGTGCATGCCATTTACACCTTTTGAACAATGCGGCTTAAAGCGGATCTCCACCTTAAAGTGAAGATCCGCTGATCGGAACCCTCCCCCCCTCTGGTGTCACATTTGACACCTTTCAGGGGGGGAGGGGGGTGAAGATACCTGTCTAAAGACAGGTATTTGCACCCACTTCCAGCCCGCAGTCTCGGGCAAAAGACGGGTTTTTCCCGTTGTGTGCTGGGAACACTCGGCTCCCAGCACACAGCGGGAGCCAATCGGCGGGCGCAACGCGACTCGCGCATGCGCCGTAGGGAACCGGACAGTAAAGCCGGAGCGCTTCACTTCCTGGTTCCCTCACCGTGGATGGAGGGGGGAGCAGCAGAGAGACGAGCGATCGCTCGTCCTCTGCTGCGGATGCCGCTGGACTCCAGGACAGGTAAGTGTCCTAAAATTAAAAGTCAGCAGCTGCAGTATTTGAAGCTGTTGGCTTTTAATATTTTTTTTTTTTTTTGAGGACCATCCGCTTTAACTTGATAAAAATATGAAAAAATGTATCAAATGTAAAAATTTAAATAATTCCACCATAATAACAGCTGAACCATAATCACAAAAGACATCCACTGAGAATGTACTTTAGGACTGGTGTCCACTAAATATGACTGGTTTAGGTTATGCCACAAATATATTGTTTTATATTTTGAAGACTCTCAGAAATCTTTGTTTTGGTCCAGAAAATGCTGATCACTATGTCCAGGTGGCAGGTGCTTATGACATTATATTAATGATCCAGTATGGCGCACACAACAATGACTCATGATTCTTTCACCAGCTGCAGTGTACACATTTAGACTTTATGACTACATCTGTTGCAATGGATTTGAAATTGAGTTGTCAGAGAATATTGCAAATGATTCTAGAAAAGTGACTGACAATACCTGACACAGGAACCATAGCAGCTGTTTCTTAAGTGCCACATCTGGAGTTTGAGTGAGTTACCAGTTTATGACCTGACCAAATATTGATAGGATGAGTTTAAAGTAAAGCTACTGTGGTCTGAATTATATGTACATAAAAATATGTATTCAGACAATTGCACACCAAGCAGTTCCTAGTCAAATGGAAACTGGGAAGTCAATGTGCGATTTCAGCAATTAGAGAAGTTTCAAGTAAAGGTTTTATTTTCACCTCTCTTATTAGTTGCTATAGTGCATACACATACTTTTTAAGGTTGTAACTGCTCAATTTAGACACACAAAAAAAAAAAATATATATATATATATAGCCATGACTAAGCACTAACATAGTGTGAAACGCGTCGGCTGTCCTCTTCTGTGGCTGTGTTGACTTTTGTATGCCCATCTTTTATTAATAAAGACAACTTTTTTTGGAAGTTCTCCTGGAGTGCGGCAGTCCATCCTTCTTCCTATTTTCTGAAATTGCTACGTGCATCGCCAGCACCTTGGTATTCCGAGAGGTTTCCCGATTGCATACAAGACCCACCTGGAGCGGTGACTCCCTTCCACAGACATGAAAGGGTCTGGAGAAGTCGTGCATAACGTTATGCTGCCTGCAACATCATTCAGCATGACCAGTTTGGTGGTGGGTCAGTGATGGTCTGGGAAGCATTCCCATGGAGGGACGCACAGACCTCTACAGGCTAGGCAATGGCTCGCTGACTGCCATTAGGTATCAGAATGAAATCCTTGGATCC
Organism: Rana kukunoris; assembly: GCA_029574335.1. Taxonomy (NCBI): domain Eukaryota; kingdom Metazoa; phylum Chordata; class Amphibia; order Anura; family Ranidae; genus Rana; species Rana kukunoris. Next base: position 180,909,301 of record CM056049.1, read on the forward strand.
ATTGTCAGACCATACAGTGGACAACAATGCCTGGCCCCATGTGGTGAGTGTATACAGCCAAATCCTGAAGGAAGAAGGAACAACATTGAATGCCCCCCCCCCACTCGCCTGACCTAAATCCAATAGAACACCTCTGGGGCAATTATATTTCGGTCCATCCGATGCCACCAGGTTGCACCTCAGTCCGTTCAGGAGATAAGTGATGCCCTGGTACAGATCTGGGAGGAAATACCCAAGTGCACCATCTGTTGTCTCATTAGGATCATGCCCTGTGTAACAGGCGCCGTTGTACTGTATTGAGTTCCGCGCTGGAACGCATACGGCGACCGCGCGATGATGTCATCGCCGCATGCATTCCAGCTTGGAACGCGGGAGTGCACCTCACCGCTGGCTTGAATTAGTGCTTATGCACTACACCTGCATCCTAGCTATAAAGAGAACAGTGTGCAGACTATTGTCGGCCGTAGCCGGCTTGGCTAACGAACTACAGGTACCATTCATCATCTTGCTACTTGGCACTGACTGTTGTGTTTTGGCTGTTTGCTGTGCAAGCTCTTAAAGGAACATATACTCTTAAATAAGCTAAGCTATATAGGTCTCTCTTATGCAATTACTAGTTGCTATGACTATTCGTATTTACTACGTGCTTGACATAAGTTATAACTTGTTTATGGGCCTATGCCCCAAGTTACTGAACATGTTCGCCCTAACTTTTCTATGCTAGGTGTTGGGGTATGTCATACCTACTCCCTTAGTGACCTAATGCATTCTTCACAGTAAAGTGATATGATGTAGAAAACCCCCAAACTCCTGTACCCTGATTGGAGTGAAGCCTGGGGTCCGATACTGATAATCACTTACATACAGAAGTGCATTGGAATCTTCACATGCATTATATAATTTTCAACACTACGGTTTGGTCGCATGTTGTAATACGTCCTCCCCTAGTAGCTCAACGCCTTCCTTTATGCGAGAGAGAGATGATGTAGAGAACCCCCAAACTACTGCTTGTGTGGAGTGACAATACTGAAATCTCACATGGAGAAGTGCATTGAAATCCTTGCTAACAGCAGTTGTGGTTCACTCCCGTTCACCAGAGCCGTTACATCCTGATGTTGTCAGGCATGCATTCGTAGCACATGAGGGCTATACAAACTATTGAGTACGATTTTGAGTTGCTGCAATGAGATTTCAGCAAATGGACTAACCTGTTGCATTATTTTTTCACTTAGATTTTTGGGGTATCTTTGAATTCAGCCCTCTGTAGGCTGATAATTTTCATTTTCATCATACGGTGTGGCATCCTTTCCTCTGTTTAGTTCTACTGTATGCTTATTTCAACTGTATTTGTGTGTAAAGCCCATCTGATACAATGTAAGCTTATTACACGGTGTCCTTGGTTGACCTGTGAGTTGGTGGTTTCCGAAAAGGAAGGTATAATGCTGCAGGCAAGATTTTCTTACTCTTTTTAAAAAGATTACCATCCCCCATAGGTCATATATAATAGGGACTCATTAGTGCCCTTAAGAAGTTGGTTAGGGGAAAGTCTGTCAAAATGTAATTGATGCTACATGTTGCTTGTAAATTATTACTACATTGTGTGGATTTACTGTGAGTTATGGACTCTTGTAATCAAAGGGACTCGTCTGGGGGCTTTACCGTGTTTCCCCGAAAGTAAGACCGGGTCTTATATTAATTTTGGCTACAAAAATCACACTAGGGCTTATTTTCAGGGGATGTCTTATTTATTTACAGTATGTACAATAATCTACATTTATTCAAATACAGTCATGTCATTATGACGATCTTAGACTGGTTGTAACCCCAAAAAGAAAAAAATATATACCCTGACCCTTTAAAGCATGATAGCCAGCACAGTGACCCGCCGTAGCTCTTCTCCACTCTGAGCACTGCAGAGGAAGGGGCCGCTGATGTCAGAAAGGAGAAGATCTCCAGCCGGTCATGCCCAGCGGCACTGTAAGTAAAGTATTTTCCAAAACAAAGTTAGAAAAGGAGACACACTGCACATCATATAATCTTTTTACAAAACGGATTACATGATTTACACTGACTTTAACTAGGGCTTATTTTCGGGGTAGGGCTTATATTGCAGCCATCCCCGAAAATAATACCTGGTCTTATTTTCAGGGTAGGGCTTATTTTCGGGGAAACAGGGTACTACCTAAACTAAATTATGGAGCACTATTCAAGGGCCCTCAGAGAATTTTGTTAGGGATGTGTTGAAGATGTCATTATGCACTGCTCAAATGTTTCATTTAACTACCTCAGTAAAATATCTTTATTGTTCATCTAAATTACCTAGTCTTTAACCACTTCAGCCTTGGAAGAATTTACCCCCTTTCTGGCATATTTTTGCGATACGGCTGCATCGATTGAACTTTAACTAAATTGCGCGGTTGTGCGACACTGTACCCAAACAAGATTGGCGTCCTCTTTTTCCCACAAATAGAGCTGACTTTTGGTTGCATTTGAACGACTCTGCGGTTTTTATTTTTTGTGCTATAAACAAAAAAAATGCGACAACTTTGAAAAAAAAAATCTATATTTTTTTCTTTTTGCTATAATAAATATCAAATTTCTTCATCCGTTTTGGTCAATATATATTCTACATATTTTTGGTAATAAAAAAAAAAAATATCGCAATAAGCGTATATTGATTGGTTTGCACAAAAGTTATAGCATCTCTAAACTATGGGAAGGATTTATGCCATTTTTATTATTATTATTTTTTTTACTAGTAATGGCAGTGACTGAATTTTATCGGGACTGTGACATTGTGGCAGACAGGTTGGACACTTGATACATGAGTTCCCCCCAGGGAGTATACCAGGCCCTTAGGTCTGGTATGGGTTGTAAGGAGAACCCTCTACGCCAAAAAAACGGTGTGGGGGTCCCCCCACAATCCATACCAGACCCGTATCCAAAGCACGCTGCCCGATCGGTCAGGAAAAGAGTGGGGATGAGCGAGCCTCCCCTTCCTAAACTACACCAGGCCGCATACCCTCAACATGTGGGGGTTGGGTGCTCTGGGGGAAGGGGGGTGCACTGCGGCCCCCCACCCCAAAGCACCCTGTCCCCATGTTGATAAGGACAGGCCTCTTCCCGACAACCATGACCGTTGGTTGTCGGGGTCTGCGGGCGTGGGGCTTATTGGAATCTGGGAGCCCCCTTTGATAAGGAGGCCCCCAGATACCAGCCCCCCACCCTATGTAAATGAGTATGGGGTACATTGTACCCCTACCCATTCACCTTGAGGCAAAGTCAATAAAAAAAAACACAACACGGGGTATTAAAATATTTTATTAGTCAGCTCCGGGGTCTTCTCAGCTTTCCGGGGGTCTTCTCCACTCTCGGGGGGGTCTTCTTCCATCTTCTCCGCTCTCCGCTGTCGTCTCGGCGCTCTCCAGTTCTTCTCCCGCTCGCTCTCTGGTGCCTTCTTCTTCAGGGCTGGTCGCCGCTATCTTCGTTTTAGCTCAATTACTAGCAGTGGTGCAGCCCGCTCTTCTTTGCCGCCTTCCGCCGTCTTTGTTTCTTCTTTTCTTCAGATGTTGATGCGATGCTTCCTCCCGCTGTAATGCCGGGTACGTGGCTCGCACCGATTTATATAGGCCTCCTACGACGTCACAGTCCCATCATGCTGCGGGTACCCACGTGGGTACCCCGGAGCATGATGGAACTGTGAATTTGTTGGTGAATAGATGATAGATAGATAAGATTTATTGTCATTGTAGAAACAAATTCACAATGAAATTACATTTCTACACATTATTTCATACATCACAATTATCAACCATGCATTTACCACACAGGATTTAATTATATAAATAAGTGTCCCCATATTATAAAAAGTATGAAAAAGTGTCCTCATATTAAGAAACGAAACAAGACAATGCAACCACTTTCATTTCATTCCTGCACTGATGGCCTTAATAGCCCTGGGAAAGAAGCTCTCTTTAAAATCTATTTGTCCTCTATTTGTTTTAATCACCCGAAAATGTCCCCCCGATGGCAATAATTCAAAGAAATGACAACCAGGGTGAGTCTGGTCTCTCACTATTTTCCCTGATCTACAAAGGCAACGAGTCTCATATATTTCACCTAGAGAAACAAGTTCACACCCTACAATTTTCTGGGCTGTTCGAACCACTCTTTTTTATCTGCCTGCGTACAACTAGGATACGAAACTAGAATACAATATGTTAATGTACTCAATGCCGAGCGATAGAAGGTCTCTAGTAACTTCCTTCCCAAGCCATTCTTCCTAAGGAGTCACAAAAAATATAAACGCTGTTGCGATTTCTTAATAATGGCTTTAATGTTGATTGTCCATGATAAGTTTTCAGAAATGCATGTTCCCAAAAACGGTAGAGACCCGCTCCCCGCACACGCCTTTAATACAAAGAGGTGCTGGTTCAGGCCTGTTCCTTCTGAAATCTACAATCAGTTCCTTTGTTTTTCCTGTGTTTAGGATCAGGTTATTCGCTGTACACCATTCCACTATCCTATCAACCTCTCTCCTGTATTTCTCCTCATCGTCTCATCATCATTGTGATACAACCGATTACAGTAGTGTCATCTGGATACTATGTGCCCCATACCTATTTGCATAGGGTAAGCTGATATCTGGTGATTATTAAAAAAGTGGCTTATAGATTTTGGTAAGCCCCCACACACAGACCCCCCCCCCCCACGATGAAGCTCTTGACCTCGTCAACATTGGGACAAGGTGCTTTGCTAGTAGAAGGGGGATTCACTGGCATAACACCCCTCCCCTTTGTTGAGGGTATGTGGCCTGGTATGGCTAGGGTAGGGAATAGGTGCACAAACTCACCCACTCCTTTCCTAGACAGCCAGGCTGCATGTGCGGATTAAGGGTTGGGTTTGATATTTAGGGGGAAGTTGTTGTTTTTTGCATGGGAAGCCCCCTTAGTATCCATACCAGAACCAAAGGGTTTGTTTGAGAGGAGAATTGTACAGTAGAAGATGAAGAAATACAGAAATGTGGTACATCTCCCAGCACTATACAATGATTTGTTATTAAAACTGGCTCTGCATTGCCAACTTCATTTTACAGGTATAACTTAGTGGTCTGTAAAATGCGTCTATCATAAATAATGCTTACACTTGTCCAGAATCAGAAAGAAAAGTACACGTCTAAAATAACGGTTCCTAATAGCTTAAAAGTACACAGACCGCTATATTTTCCAGCTTAGTGAGCTGACACCAATTACACCTAGAAGTGCCATATAGAAATCACAGCAACTGTGATATACTGTATGTTGTTTCTACTGCCAATGTACAAGCTCACCTTGATTTCTCCTGTGCATGAGCAGAAGACTTACCCTATCCATTAACACCACCTTTTTAAATTACATGGTCAGGAAACCGGCACAGGTTTGCTGTTACAGATGAAACCCTCCTGCCCCCCCAAAAAAACACTTAATCTTAATAAAACACTTTAAAAATTATTTCAAGGGAAGTTTTTGTTAAGAAAAAAAATGGGTATATAACTTTCAAAATTAAATAAATAAATGTTTTTTTTTTGCACTTTACTTCCATATATAATGATCATATGTCTTGCTAGTGGAGCTGTTGAAATACAAAAAAACATTTCTGGGATTATTGAATAACACAAGCTCAGTCTTATAGCTGAATAAAATACTAATGCCCCAATGGAACTTCTGAGCAAATTATCCTCCAAGTTGCATTAACCTCCCTGTCGGTATGATTCTGTCTGGAATTACGTACCAAAAACGGTACAATTATTTTGCATGGAAATTCTGTGTTTTATACTGTAGGCCTGCAATTTTTAGGAATAACTCACTTAAATTTGTCCAAACCAGAGTCTAGTAGACATCCCGGGTATGATAAAGTTTGAAACACAAAATCATAAAATTATAATATAATAAATAACTATAAATAATTATAACAAATAATAATGTAATTATAATAAAAATTATTCACTAATGTAATCAATAGTGTTGAGCAGAATATGCCATATTCGATTTTGCGATATATCACGAATATATAGTCGAATATTCGAGATATATTCGCTAAATACGAATATTCGTGATATATTTTGGAAATGAAATCATTGCGAATTTTCGCTATCGCGAATGCGAATGCGAATTGCGAATTGCGAATTGCGAATGCGAATATTCGAGAAATGCGGAATGGAGCACTCTGATTGGCTCAGAATATTCGTGATATATTACAATACACAATAATTGCGAATATTCGAGAAATGCGGAATGGAGCACTCTGATTGGCTCAGAATATTCGTGATATATTACAATACACAATAATTGCGAATATTCGGCAAATGCGGAAGGAGCACTCTGATTGGCTCAGAATATTCGTGATATATTACAATACACAATATTTGCGAATATTCGGCAAATGCGGAAGAAGCACTCTGATTGGCTCAGAATATTCGTGATATATTACAATACACAATAATTGCGAATATTCGAGAAATGCGGAAGGAGCACTCTGATTGGCTCAGAATATTCGTGATATATTACAATATAAAATAATTGTGAATATTCGAGAAATGCGGAAGGAGCACTCTGATTGGCTCAGAATATTCGTGATATATTACAATATAAAATAATTGCGAATATTCGAGAAATGCGGAAGGAGCACTCTGATTGGCTCAGAATATTCGTGATATATTACAATATAAAATAATTGCGAAAAATGTCGAGAAATGCGGAATGGAGCACTCTGATTGGCTCAGAATATTCGTGATATATTACAATACAAAATAATCGCGCGATATCGCTATTGCCTAATAATCGCATTGCGATTTTTCGGGAATATAAAATGAGCGCTGCAGCTACTCGGCCCAGGGTCTCTAATCATACCAGCAATGCTTTTAGACGTCGATGGGGATCTCTAGGATGTGATCTGTTCTAAAAAAAAATTGAAAAAATACGAATATTCGAAATAGCGAATATTCGCCGCGATATTCGCGTTATTCGCGAATACTCGAATATGCAATATTCGTATCGAATATTCGCAATGCGAATATTCGTGAGCAACACTAGTAATCAAATCAAAATCACTGAAATTTGCTCAGTTGCAGAATTGTCGCTGTCATTACTTTTATTTTTTTTATGACGAATCGCTATCGCTATCGCTCAATTCTGCAAGTGATTATCATTTATTATCGCTGTTTTCTAGCTGCTCTAAAATCACATTTGACATAAAGGGACACTTTTGGTTGCTATGGACAATCTACAGTTTGCAGGCACAAAAAAAATGTTTTTATTATGTAAAAGAACATGCAGGGCACTGGGCAGACCACTAGGGACAGGGGGGGGGGTGTGTACTTTTTACATACAGTACTGTAATCTATAAGATTACAGTATTCTGTAATGTGTTTGTTTACTTTTTTGAATTTGCCGCCGGTCTCCGCCCCCGTGCGCCGTTACGTCGCAGGGAACGGAGATCGGCGGCGCGCGGGCACTGTGTGAGTCGAATGGAGGACGCCACTTGCTCACACAGCGGGGATGCATCGCTGGATCCAGGGACAAGGTAAGTACAGTACCCCGCCTGGATAAACAGGTAAGCCAGCGCGCGCTGCAGGCTCTGCATTCACCCCGAGCGTGACTCGTGGATAGCGATATTTACATGAAAAATCCATCCAGAGTCGCGCTCGGGGATACCGGCAGGGGGGTTAACAAAATAATGGAGTATGGTAACCACTTACAGGGCACTTAAACCCCCTTCCTGTCCAGGCCAATTTTCAGCTTTCAGCGCTGTCACTCTTTGAATGACAATTGCACGATCATGCAACACTGTACCCAAATTAATGTTTTATAACTTTTTTCCCCACAATTTCTTTTTGGTGGTATTTAATCACTGCTAGGTCAAAAAAATAAAAAAATAAAAAAAAAAAGACTGATAATGTAAAAAAAAACAAAAAAGTTTCATGGTTTGTTATACAATTTTGAAAACGGGTAATTTTTCTCCTTCATTAACGTGCGCTGATGAGGCACCACTGATTGGCTGCACTGATATGTATCTGTAGGTGGCACTGGTAGGTGACACTGGAGGGCACTGCATAGCAGCAGTGCCTGTCCCTGTTTGGGACCGGTGTCCCTATGTCAAAAGCCAGATCTCAGCTCCCCCCCCCCATGCTGTTTGAGGGGTAAAAAAAAGCCGATTACTGATCTTTTGTTTACATATGTGATCAGCTGTCCTTGGCGCTGATCACAGAGCGTGTCGCACATGCCCCGTAGGGGGCGCATAGATAACTCATGCACGGGAGGACATCACCTGACACCCTCCCTGCAATTAAGGCCCGTGCTGCAGCCATCATTCGGATATAGCGTGGGCAGGAGGAGGTTAAATATAGTAGATTTATCTCCACTAAACATAACGAGAAATCTCTCTGAAACATCTCCTTAACCCAGCCAATTCTTGCACCTTGTGGTGGAGAAACACGTCCCCTCCTGCCATTCCCATGGGGATACATAAAGTAGAAGAAATCTGACAAATGGAAGATCTCACTCTATCTCTGAAAAACTAATTTGATGTTTACATGAACACTTGGTTCTCTTGGATCAACTTCATACACACTGACTTAAGGCCCGTACACACGGTCGGACATCCAACAAAACCTCCCTTGGATTTTTGTCCTAATTGATTTTTTTCGAATCACACCCATAGCATACACACGCTCGGACTTTTCTGCAAACTTTTCTAAAACTTTTCCATCATCACGTGGTTTTTCTGCTCTTTTCTGCTCTTTACTGCCACCCTTTGGTTAACTTCTGCTATTGTTGGTTGATTTTAACATTGGTTCTGAGCATGCGCATTTGTAATTTGTCCAAAAGTCAGGTGGTTTGCTGTACACATGATCGGACTTTGCACCATCGGACTTATGTTGCCTGAAAGTTGGTCCGTTCGCAGACCCAACTTTTTGTCCGATGAAAGCCAAAAAAGTTGGTCCGATGGAACGTACACACGGTCGGACAAATGCGAAAAGTGTCGGATTTTGATGTTGGTTGGGCAAAAGTCCGACCGTGTGTACGGGGCTTAAGAGTGAATTAACTTAATATTTGTAAGGGAGCGCCATTCAGTCCCTTCCCTTTTCCTCTGATAATAGCTGCTCCCCCCCCCCCTATTTTTCCTTCCCCTGTACTTCTGACTTTCCCCATACACCCCCCCCCACCGATCCCCTCTCCCTACCATACCTATACTTCCCCTGCTCATTGGTCTCCTTCCGTCATGTCCCTCCCCACTTTAAATATCAATGCTCCCAATCAGAACTCCTCTCTTCCCCACCTTTCCCATTACAAAATGGAAAAATGAAGGACTCCGAGAGTGGACTTCCCAAAACTCTATAGATAGGGTATAACACTTCTCACACACATTGTACAAAAGAGATAAACTGCATGCTTTATTTTTCCTTGGCATAAAGCTTACTGTACATTTAACTTTACAATGCTGTCATGCAAGACATTATGATCCATACTATGCATACGCTTAGAGCATTTGATAAAATAAATAAATTGTAGGAGCATTAAAGGGGTTGTAAAGAATTTTTTTCCCCCCTAAATAGCTTCCTTTACCTCAGTGCAGTCCTCCTTCACTTACCTCATCCTTACATTTTGCTTTTAAATGTCCTTTTTTCTTCTGAGAAATCCTCACTTCCTGTTCTTCTGTCTGTAACTACACTAAGTAATATGAGGCTTTCTCCCTGGTGTAAAGGAAAGCCTCTTGAGGGGGGAGGGGGCAAGCAGGCAAGTCAGGACACTCTTTACTTTGCAGATAGAGAAACGAGCTGTGTGTTAGTGGGCGTCCTGACACTCCTGCTCGCCTCTTCCCCCCTCAAGAGGCTTTCTCCACACCAGGAATACAGCCTTGCATTACGGTGTTGAGTTACAGACAGAAGAACAGGAAGTGAGGATTTCTCAGAAGAAATAAGGACATTTAAAAAGCAAAATCGAAGGGTGATGTAATTGAAGGAGGACTGCACTAGGGTAAAGGAAGCTATTTAGGGGGAAAAAAATTCCTTTACAACCCCTTTAACTAGTAGTAGTTGGTCACATTAAACTGGACTTGTTCTATAATGTTGAAGATGTTTTGTAACTTACCAATTTACATCTTCAGGGGGTTTGGTAAGTTATGAAACTTCTTGAACATTACCGAAGAAGTCCAGTTGAATTTGACTAACTATTATTAGCTATACTATAACCTAGATAAAATGAGAGCCTTCACAGACATATAGGAGACTGGGTTTCTTTTATGGCTGATCTGTTGCAGAGTGTTAATGAATGTGTGTTAAGGTGTGCCGCTTTCCAAGGTAATGTAAATTGTGGTAAGGCAGCCCATTTATCATAAATGAGCTGCCTATATACCAAAAAAGATAAACTTACTCTTGATTTTAGCAGTGCATGGGGACAAGGACGCATGGTACTGCCTCCACTGGTTGCTGCCTCTAACCTTGTTAACTGTAAAGCTACTTTGTACAACATGAGTGATGACTTGAGTAAATAAAACTAGAAGAGAAAAAAAGAAATGCTTCCTCCTGGTAGCAGCAGACTGAGGACATCCTGAGAGTAATTGGAATTGAGCTCAAGAACAGTTTTTCTGACCAAAGGTCCTTTTTTTGTTAAATAATTGGTGTCTATATTTTGACATTTCAGAACTTTTTACATAATATAATGTAATGTTATGCATAAAAAAAAAAAAAATCATACAGAATTGCATACATATGTATAACAAATTATACAAAATATTCTGTATAAGTGATGTGAATATGTCAAAAGCTCATCAAATATAATGTGCATGATTCTTATCTGTAAACTTAAATCAATTAAAGTGCATGAAATAGTGTAGAAAGGATTCAGTGCAGATACTGGTACACACATTCTCATCCTGAACAGTGTCCCTTAAAGCGGAGTTCCACCCATTTTCTAAACTTTCTAGAAATATATTTTTTCTTTCATTTCTTCTGGACTTCCGCCCCTTAATCGCCTCGACGATTTTCAAGGGTTTCTGGGACATCGCCTACTGCCGAGATCTCGCGTTATTTGCAGACGACGTGAATGGCTAATGACAGGAGAAAGGGAGGAGGGTGCGAGCGATACGAAACATTCTGACAGCCCGCAGCTCACCTCCTCCCACACGGCCACTGTCTGGGGGTGGGAGGGAAATGAGGTGACGGCTTGACAGCACCCGCTACCATACCTCCCAGCGGTGGAAGAGGAGGTCAGAGGTGGCGGCGTACAAGTGCTTGTTCAGCGGGAGCAGCAGCAACCCCCCGCCTAACAACTTTTTTTCCCCGTTCGGCGGCAGCACCCAAACCCCCCCCCCCTTACCAACTTTAGCAGCAACCCCCCCACCTGCTTCTCAAACGGCTCTAGTCCCATAGAAGATCCAGCTCCCGCCGTATGTTACATGAATCGACATTGCTATAGCAACCGCTCAGGCATCACAAAAGTCCAGGAAATGAACACAGAACGGCTGCAGATGCCCACAGCCAAAATGGAACCTGCCTGCTTCCGAGATCTGTGAGTAAAAGAAAGTTAAAGCGCAATAAAACATTCCATGTTAGAAATGTTATTTTCCAGGTTTTAAAAATTACAGAGCAGGTTGTTGCATTTAGTTTCCCTTAAAAATCCTTCCCAGGAGTGCTCAATGGAATAAAAATAAAAGACTACAGAGTGCTCAATTAAATAAAAAAATAGTATTAAAAACTAAACAAAAACTCTACACTAATAACACTATACATAAGACAAATATTGTGCACAATATGTCACAAGGCTTCCAGCAGAGATAAATACTGGCCACAGGAGAGTTCTGTCCCCTAGAATAGAGAAAAAAGTCCTATATAAGACCTTTTAAAATATTAAAGCCTAACTTCAGCTTTTGTATAATTTTAAATAGTTAATTCGGACCAAACTGGCCCCAATAAACAATTTATTTTGCTATTACATATGGCTACTGTCAGCATTGTATGAACTGTGTATAGCATCAGCTACATACGGTATACAGCAAGGAGTTCTGACAGTGGCACAGAGACAACCCAACCTGTTCCCGGAACAAAATCGAATCAGACTGACCGTGGATCAGCCATTCACAGAAAGCCTGGTATTTTTATTAATAAATATTAGGCTTCTTCTGAATGGCCGAGGTGGAGATTGTGATGTCATCCACCCACCTCAGCCATTCAGAGGAAGCCTGTGGATGAAGTCTATTTGGTGAAATTTTGATATATATATTTTTTTGTCAAAGCTTAATTGAGCAAGATAACGTTAGAAGCTGATTGGCTAACATTCACAGCTGCACCAGATTTTGCACTCTCCAGTTTTAGTAAATCAACCCTTATGTTTTAAGTATTTGTACACATGAATTATTGCTATTCACATTTTAGTAGTCAACATAAATTGCAAAAAACACACAAAGGAAGGCGCAAATAAACCATTTATTGGTCATAAATTTCACACACACACACACAAAAAAAAAAAACAACATACTTACAAGTATGCGTAAAAAACAGGCACTGTATCACATCATATTACTTTCCAGCACCGGGGACTGCATTGCACAGCCCAATTACAGGGAGTGCAGAATTATTAGGCAAATGAGTATTTTGACCACATCATCCTCTTTATGCATGTTGTCTTACTCCAAGCTGTATAGGCTCGAAAGCCTACTACCAATTAAGCATATTAGGTGATGTGTATCTCTGTAATGAGAAGGGGTGTGGTCTAATGACATCAACACCCTATATCGGGTGTGCATAATTATTAGGCAACTTCCTTTCCTTTGGCAAAATGGGTCAAAAGAAGGACTTGACAGGCTCAGAAACGTCAAAAATAGTGAGATATCTTGCAGAGGGATGCAGCACTCTTAAAATTGCAAAGCTTCTGAAGCGAGATCATCGAACAATCAAGCGTTTCATTCAAAATAGTCAACAGGGTCGCAAGAAGCGTGTGGAAAAACCAAGGCGCAAAATAACTGCCCATGAACTGAGAAAAGTCAAGCGTGCAGCTGCCAAGATGCCACTTGCCACCAGTTTGGCCATATTTCAGAGCTGCAACATCACTGGAGTGCCCAAAAGCACAAGGTGTGCAATACTCAGAGACATGGCCAAGGTAAGAAAGGCTGAAAGACGACCACCACTGAACAAGACACAAGCTGAAACGTCAAGACTGGGCCAAGAAATATCTCAAGACTGATTTTTCTAAGGTTTTATGGACTGATGAAATGAGTGAGTCTTGATGGGCCAGATGGATGGGCCCGTGGCTGGATTGGTAAAGGGCAGAGAGCTCCAGTCCAACTCAGACGCCAGCAAGGTGGAGGTGGAGTACTGGTTTGGGCTGGTATCATCAAAGATGAGCTTGTGGGGCCTTTTCGGGTTGAGGATGGAGTCAAGCTCAACTCCCAGTCCTACTGCCAGTTTCTGGAAGACACCTTCTTCAAGCAGTGGTACAGGAAGAAGTCTGCATCCTTCAAGAAAAACATGATTTTCATGCAGGACAATGCTCCATCACAGGCGTCCAAGTACTCCACAGCGTGGCTGGCAAGAAAGGGTATAAAAGAAGAAAAACTAATGACATGGCCTCCTTGTTTACCTGATCTGAACCCCATTGAGAACCTGTGGTCCATCATCAAATGTGAGATTTACAAGGAGGGAAAACAGTACACCTCTCTGAACAGTGTCTGGGAGGCTGTGGTTGCTGCTCCACGCAATGTTGATGGTGAACAGATCAAAACACTGACAGAATCCATGGATGGCAGGCTTTTGAGTGTACTTGCAAAGAAAGGTGGCTATATTGGTCACTGATTTGTTTTTGTTTTGTTTTTGAATGTCAGAAATGTATATTTGTGAATGTTGAGATGTTATATTGGTTTCACTGGTAAAAATAAATAATTGAAATGGGTATATATTTGTTTTTTGTTAAGTTGCCTAATAATTATGCACAGTAATAGTCACCTGCACACACAGATATCCCCCTAAAATAGCTAAAACTAAAAACAAACTAAAAACTACTTCCAAAAATATTCAAAAGATCAACTTGCCTAATAATTCTGCACTCCCTGTAGTCCCTCTGTAAAAGCTTACGTCTTTCGAGGGAAGTGTCCCCTTCCTCATTTTATATGAACTGAAATGTAACCACTCTCCACCAATACCCTCCCTTTATAAGGTGGGCAGCAGCAGTGAGGTGGGCAGCAGCAGTAGTGGAGCATTCCCATTCTTGTCTAGCAATAACATCTAGATGTCTATATCTATAGGGGGTGCCTATCATTTAGCAATGTGTTCATTTTTATTATAGCAGGGCACAGGACACTTTTTTTCAGTTATTTTTTATAAATTAAATTGTTTCATTGTGGCACTACCAGCTTGTTATTTATAGGTTTTCCATGGAGTTTTTTTTATTAAAATATTTGTTTTCTTGCATACAACGCACATGAGGATGCAGCATCTAGACCAGCCTTCTCAACCTTTTTACCACTGGGCAACCCTAAAAATTATTTTCAGGTCTCGGGGAACCCCTGATAAAACCCATTCATTGGGGGTCAGTGTGAACAATGCCCCTTACTTTGGTGGTCAGTGAGAAGAATGTCCTTTTTTACAGTAGTGGTAAGAATGCCCCCTTAAAGAGAAATATGAAGATCATTGGTGTAATACCACTGGCTCCCCCAAGTGGAATTGGCTCAAATCTATGCAGGCACCATCAAACAGGAGGTAAATCAGCCACAGATCAAGGAACCCCTAGCCACCTCTGGAGAAACCCTAGGGTTCCACGGAACCCTGGTTGAGAATGGCTAATCTAGACTACTGGATTGATGGACACAGGCGGATCCTGTCACCTCATGTCCTAGATTGCTGGGGCGCAGGTGGCTCCTAAGGCCTAGTATCTTAGGCCGATGAGCGTGTCCTGCCGGCTGGTGACCTTGGTATTCAGGGCTAGTAGTGTACAGTTTTCATTTATGCTGAATGCTGGTCATAAGTAAATGTTAGCACAAACATTTAAATATCTAGCATGCTAAATATGGTATTTTTTTGCACAGATTACGGGGCTGTGCTCACCTGTGTACATGGGCCCATACCATAACATGCAGCTGCATTCGAATCAGTAAAAACACATTATGAATTTTAGCGTAGCCTATTTTGTGCCTGTATGCGTGAACCCCAAAAGTGATCAAGCCATCACCAGAACAAGTGCTCCCTTATGAAGACTTCCCCTTGATCCCTGTTCTTATAACAACCCTTAGTTATGGATGCACCTTTGATTTCAGGTTTCATAAGTGTATAAAATAAAAAATGCCTTACATTTGTTTACTAAAAGCCATTGTAGATAGTACAGGAGCCTCCATTTCTGGCCTCCTTATGAAAATGCATAAAGCCTAGATGTGTATGGCTATAACATCTCTGGGTAATAGACTTTGAACAAGGATGTTGTAAATTAGTGTCAGATTTCCTTATCGCTATGCTTGACCTGGGTCAGTAACACAAAGCACATAAGTTAAAGTGTTAATAAACACAACAGTAAAATCAGCCTAAATATGCAGCATAGCATGTTTGTTATACTCACTGATGAACTTAAGGGGTTAATCCTCTGCATTGTGTAAAAAGACTGTTTTATCCTGTATGCACAGATCCTTCCCTCCTGCAATGTCTTTCTGGAGAAAGCCAGCTAACCCAGGCAGGGTAGCCAACCTACACATGCTCAGTTGTGTCTTTTATGCTGGAGAGACCATTCCCTTGTTCTCAGAGCTAGCCAGGTCACATGATATCGGCATCACACATGTGGGTGTATACAGGCTGTAGAGGAAATCTCCTCCTACCTGAACTCTCTAGAGAAACTGTGCAGTTTACCAGGTAACCATGGTATACAGATTAGGCACAAAGGTATATAGTGGCAATATTTTTATGTAGAATAAGATGAACTATTTTCATATTAGTGGGTTTAGTAACACTATAAGCCATCAGCTGAGCAGCCAGGGAACTGACATTCTCAAAAAAAATCCCACATAATCCTTTCATGATAGGTGCACTTTAAGTGCTCATGTGGACAGAACAGAGGTGCTCAATGTGTGTTAGGTTAGTGACTGTGTGTACTTTGTCATCAAAAAGATTAATCTTTCCATATGCCCTGTTTTGCATGTGATGAATGGTGTATTGTTATTGTGGGTGGTCAAGAAAATAAAGGGGTTGATTTACTAATACTGGAGCGTGCAAAATCTGGTGGAGCTCTTCATAGAAACCAATTCGCTTCTAGTTTTTAGAGCATTTTGAAGTTGGCAAGTCACCAATGAAAAGCAGTAAAGACACCTGTAATCTTTACTTAGAATACTTAGAACCAGAATACAAATTCTGCAAAATTATCTGCCTTTTTTTAGGAATATTAAGGCCCTGTTTTGCACTAAATCTAAAGCCCATTTTTTCATTCTTAATTTATTGCCTACAGACATCTGTGCAGTTGCATGGGCTCGCTAAAATTATGTATAGGTCTTTTGATCCCTGTGGGTTTTCTAAATAACAGGAATTGCATCCAGCATTAAAAACGTTATAAACAAGCAATGGGCCAGGGGCATGCCAAAATAACATTTTGACATGTCTGGTATTTATCAAATGATTTGTTGTGTCTTAATATTTTTGAGCTAGAGTTCCAATGAGATGTTCTATATCATGCAAGACTTGAATCAACGTGAATAGTGGATCAGGTATTTTGTTTCAGTTTATAGCCAACAACCAGAAATATTTTGCAGGCATGGTGCTTCCCAAAATGTGATCAGTGATGTACCATCATCACAATGGGGGCTATTTACAAAAGGCAAATCCACTTTGCACCACAAGGGCAAACTACAAGTGCACTTGGAAGTGCAGTCGCTGTAAATCTGAAGGGTAGATCGGAAAAGAGGAAAAGCTCTGCTGATTTTATTATCTAATCATGTGCCGGCTAAAATGCATTTTTTTTTCTTTGCATGCCCCCCTCTGATCTACAGTGACTGCACTTCCAAATGCACCTTCAGTGCCATGTCAAGTGCACTTTGCACTTGTAGTTTGCACTTGTAGTGCAAAGTGGATTTGCCTTTAGTAAATAATCCCCAATGTATGCATAGCTGAAGTACCACCTGTTGTATGTTACCATGCACGACTCTCAGGCGCATAGATACAATACTGCTTTAGCTTGGAAATGAAACTACACAGCCCTCACTATAAACATAAATGTAAACCTTTCTTGTCAACCTCATGATTCCACTCATGCATCCCCTTCTGTCTCTTTATGGTCTCTAATGCCCTGTACACAAGATCGGTTCGTCTGATGAAAACGGAACCAATGGACAGTCATCAGTCTTGCCTACACACCATCGGTTAAAAATCCGATCGTGTCCAACGCAGTGACGTAAAACACAATGACGTGGTGAGAAAAATTAAGTTCAATGCTTCTGAGCATGCGTGGATTTTTACCACAGACGATCGTTTTTTTCTATCGGTTTTTTAACCATAAGAAAAAATTAAAACAGGTTCTATTTTATTTCACCGATTGGGCCCACACACAATCGGTTCGTCAGCTGAAAACGGTCCATCGGTCTGTTTTCATCAGACGAATCGATCGTGTGTACATGGCATAAGACTGGGCAGAAAGTGTTTTCCTAAAAATTTGCCCTAGATCTCATACAGGCTCACTATCATAAACCATAAGTAAATGCATTTATGATTTTCAAGTAGATCCTGAATGCAATCATTGCCATCATAAATACTGGCCAGCTAAACCGGACCACTAGGAATGGTTCAAGAATGAATTATCCTGTCCTTTTGTACAAAACTAAGTATGTGCACAAATGACAAAAAAAAATATATATATATAAAAAAAAAAAAAATCAATCCTTGAAATTCATTTTAAGAAGATAACTCCTTCATATTCAGTATTAACACTGTTTTGCTTATGAGATAGTAGACTGAGTAAAGAAAATAGAAAATAAATTTGGAATTAGAAAAAAAAAAGAATGTGAAGCAACTTTCGGACACATACCGGACCTGACTGTGTCCTCAGGTTTTCTTAATCACTGGCCCAGAACTTACATGAAGCTAATGAAGTCAAAAGAAAGTCACAACCCCTAAATTTGGATGAAGCCTTGATATTGGCATTATAGCAAAGCAACTGGCAGGCATTTTCAAAAGTGAAGGTCAGACATAAAATTGTATCTAAAGCCACATTATTTTTTTCTTTTATAAAAGTAATAAGGAAATAAGGGCATTAACTCTAATAATCCTTGTTGTACAATAATTGTGCTGATAGAACTGAGCTCTAAGGGGCATGCTGCACATGCTCAGTTTGGTGTGTATTGCTAGAGAGCTCTATTTTTGGGAGGGTGCATATGATCAGCACAGGCCCAATCAGCACTGTCTAGACCAGTGGTTCTCTACCTGGGGGGTCGGGACCCCCTTGGGGGTCCAATGATGATTTGCCAGGGGTCACCGAATCCTGGGCTGTTCCTGAAGCCCACACCGCTCTCCCAGCCTTTTTGGGGCCACCAAGCAGGGCTATCACTAGAGCCTGTGGCCGCCCAGCTGTTCCTGGAGCCCGCAGCTTCCCACACAGCCTCTTCACAGGCATCCCATTCAGTTCACGGCATGGCTGGAGGGCAGAGAGAAGAGGTTAGCTGACTGGTGAGGAATGTGAAGTGGGAGGGCCTGAAGGAGATCCTATCCACTGATTTCAGCATAGGTGTTACTGCTACGAGACACCACAAATTCGGAGACACAGTGAGCAACACTACCTGTGATTAGAGTTAGGAGCACAAATTACTTGTATTGCCTTGGGTGCTGACAACCCACACTACGAAAATAATTTTACTGTTAGGTGTCCCCAAAACTTGGGAAATGTTATCAAGGGGTCACAGCACTAGAAGGTTGAGAACCATTGGTCTAGACAGAGGGTCAGGGTTCATTTAGACTCATAGTAGAATGAAAATGTATCCTACAAGCTTTAACCAGTGCTTGGCTGGACACTGATAGAAGTCACAAGACTGTTATATACTGCTAAGGAGAAAATGTATTTAGCACTAGTAGTTTATATTTACTAAAATAGTTGCATTTCTATGTTTTGTGTACTGTGGAAGACCATATATAGTAAACGCAGGGGTCTGGGTTTAGTAACACTTTAAGGCTGCATTCACACTATAACGCGGCGTACTTTGCCGCGATTTGTAAACTTTTTTTTTTTTTTAACAAAACATTTTACATTGATGTCTATGCCGAACGCCGAAAGCCGCCTGAAAAAAAGGGTCCGGGACTTGTTTTCAGGCGGCAGGCGGCAGGCGGCAGGCGTTTCGGCGTGAGATGTGAACCATCTCATAGACATCAATGTAAATTTGCCCCTCCAGCGGCACGAGTGTCGCGCTTCAGGCGTATATACGCCTAGGTGTGAATGGGCTCTAAGTATTGTCAAGTGATCCTCTACCCAACTTCAAGCCATCATAAGCAAGCACTGTGTATGACACTGGGCATTATTTGGGTTCAAATACTGTCTGACAGTTAGATTTTTTTCATAGAGATAAGCAGGTATAATGAATATTTTCCTTCAGTTGAAGTTTGTGTAGTATACTGTAATTGGCTGCAGGTGAAAACACCTAAGAAGAAGATATTAAACTGCAAATCGGTATATAACAGCCAATAGTGTGAGCAGGAATCTTTAGCACTCTAATCAAATCCCCTTAATAAACATTAAAAGAAACGCTTACATTTTGGTGCCACCTAAAACGTATGATAAAAGGCAATGGTATTTAAGTAGATATTGTGCAGATCGCACTGCCTTTTTCAGCCATTAAAATATACAATAGTGGCCATGAAATGTTTAAACAAATCCAATCATAACTGATTCCAGTGAGGATTGGGGCAATCACGAGTAAATTTAAATCTGAAGAGATTATTATTCTCAACACTGTCATCACCTTTCCATACACTTATCCATGCTCCAAAATGCTCAAAAACCAAGCAATCTTCATCAAGTTCTAGTAATATCTACTGTACCGTGTAGACCAATCTGCAATATTGTCATGAGATAAAGTAATGAGACATGGTAATGAATGCCAAGTAACGCTCTACAAATATGATATTGTGACAGCTGTCAGTTACAAGTGCCTTTTAATGATTTGGGTTTGATCTGTGATGATAATGTTCCTTGTTCAGACAGTGTAGTGTCTAATCAAAAACAGTAGTGCTGTTAACCCACCAGCAGAGGAACAGGCTGTAGAATTTTGAAGCTAATTAGAAATAGTACGACTTTTTAAATATTGCTCCTTTAACCATTACATAGACAAAAGTACAAGTATTAAAATTCTGCAATGCTGGTACCAAAATGGGTATATATCTGTCATTAGGAATAAAGGACTTTAAATGATTCAACTTACTGATGTACAGAGTTACTGTGTGCACTGAAAAGGATTTATAAGGCAGCATAGAAGGATTAAAAAGTGCCAGGATAGATTTACTTCCAATGTAATGAAGAGTACTAACTCCACAAATGCAATCATTATTGATAAGCATGCACCATTGGCTAAACCCTATCATATTATGTCACATCACTAATAATCCATGATATAATATACCAATAATCCACTTAGTGCCAGAATAGAACTATAGCTAAAATTCATGAAATCTGGCACGGTAAGCCTTTCATTGCCAGAAAAGACTTCCAGGGATCCAGTTAACCCATGCTGTGGTTTACTGGAGAGAAAGCAATGTCCTCTTTGACCGATTAGTGAGTCTGTAGAGAAGTTTGGCTACACAGCAAGAGGCTATCACAGTGCTTGCTTTTCACATTTCATTAGGAATAGCATGAGAGAGAGACACAAAGTCCTAGTACAGATCTCGTGTCTGAATAAACTGCCAGTCTTATGTATTCTGTATAAAATTGCCTTACTTAGGCTAAGGTCTAACAAGCACTCAAAAGACTCTATGGTAATATTAAAACATACCTGTATCATGGCAGATGCTACCATCTATCCAAGTCTATCCAAGTCTATGCTACCAGTCTATCCAAGTCTATCCAAGTCTATGCTACCAGTCTATCCAAGTCTATGCTACCAGTTTATCCAAGTCTATGCTGCCAGTCTATCCAAGTCTATGCTGGCAGTCTATCCAAGTCTATGCTGCCAGTCTATCCAAGTCTATGCTGCCAGTCTATCCAAGTCAATGCTGCCAGTCTATCCAAGTCTATGCTGCCAGTCTATCCAAGTCTATGCTGCCAGTCTATCCAAGTCTATGCTGCCAGTCTATTCAAGTCTATGCTGCCAGTCTATCCAAGTCTATGCTGCCAGTCTATCCAAGTCTATGCTGTCAGTCTATCCAAGTCTATGCTGCCAGTCTATCCAAGTATATGCTACCAGTCTATCTAAGCAGATAATCCTTATGATTTTTACAATGTGCAAAATAATGAATTGTGATGGAGACAAATTGCTATTTGTATTTATTACTGTAAAAAAAAAAAAAAAAAAAGTGCAGAAATGCTATTTTAATGGAAGGCTTTATGGATAGAGCATACATGTGAGTTCAATTCATTATACACGACTGATGACATGACATGCCAATGCTTTAAAAAAAAAGGGAAGGAGGAACAAAATTGTCAGTAGAAATGAAATGTTCAGCATGCAGGAATACATAAAACTGTTCTTGCTTAAAGCACAGTTTCTAGCAAAGATCAGCTAGAAGCTGGAAGCACAGATTTATGGAAAGCACTGGTGCATTAAGCAGCAATCTGCACATTGATGTGTGCTGGAGTGTACAAGACAAACTCTAGCTTGTAAGGATTTAACTGGTCTCACTGGCTGCCCTGCTCACCTGTCGTCCAGACATCTGCCTCTCTCTGTGACACTGCATCACTTGCCATCGAGCTAACTAGCCTGAAACTTGCCACTCCAAATCCTTACAAAATAACACAACACCTAGTACCCAATGGGCAAGGATCTCCTGATTTCAGGGAATGACCCTCTTTGCATTGGCTTCCATGAAGACCAGTTTACTGCTATATTTCTAAGATAGCCTTGAAGTTGTAAAGCTGCTTTCACAGCACAGCATCCTTTGACAGGTACATTGCCATTCTCTAGATCCACTAGATATTAATCTAATACAGCCTTATGGCTATGAATGGAAAGCACACATCATCCTTCCCCAATACCAAGGTAAAAGCCCCAACACTGGCATCCAGCTTTACCTTTAACCAACCAGGTGATAAAGTTTATCCAGCAAGCCTAACTAGCAAAGTTACTTAATCATACTGGAATGTACGGTTGGGGCTTTAGCTGTTAGCACTTGCCGGTAATATTCCTAATTGCTACAATATGTTGATAAATCATTAACAGCTTTTAATTAGCAAGGCTTGTAAAGTAACATCAGCTTTGCCCTTACCTGTCTAGTGATCTGATGGCCAACGTGCACGTTGTCAGCTGCCCAGCTAGCAGTTGGCAGCCTCCAGGGACATCCTCCGACCTTTATCCCGACAATTGCTGCATTAGATCGGAGGTGAATGGCAGTTGGTATCCAGAGCCTGTGCCAGCTGCTTCTTGGTGTCTGCGATGTACTGTATACAGCAGCTTCAGCACTTCGTGTCTCAGAGTAAGTGCAATCTCACAGGAGGATGTGGAAAAGCAGAAAGCCCTCCTAGAAATCACCAGCTTTAGCTTTCAGGGAATAGCTATCCAGTCCTGCAGTGCTGAATAAAAAAAAGAAGTCCCCCTAAACTGACAGCATCCATAAATCAGGTAGAGAGAGGTCTCCCTCAGTCTGTAGAATAGTAGGCAGTGATGTGCTCTAGCAGTGCTGGAAGGCTCTGTGATCTCCTTTAGTTAACATCTCTATCCAGATCTCTCTCCTTGCTGCAGCTCCACTCAGCTGCACTATTATTCAAAGGCCCACAGCACTGCCTACTGCTTAACTCATTAACTGCCATTTGATCTGGAGACTCTGCTGCCACAGCCTGTGTCTCTCCTTAGATATGCATCACATCCCCAAGAGGGAACATTCCTTTTCTGATGCAGCCTGAAATCTGTGTTCATTACATAGCCCAAGTAATGATGGAGCATAACATAAAAGCATGTGCATAGGAAAAATGTGCCTGCATGCACACCTGAGCACAGCGTGTTGTTCCTAGTGTTTTTTAAAGCGATTTATTTTTTTTGCACGTATCAGACGTTTGTTTCCTTGGCCACGGGAAAAGAGCAGGTTTATGGCTAAGTTTGGATGTGCGGCAGACTTTCCACGAAGGATTGCTTTCTAGAGGCATTTGACAGGCAGCGAAGAGACGCCTCCTCCGAGTCTTTCTTAAGCCTGTGCGATACATGTGGTTGCAGTACGGTCTCAATCATAGGGTTTTTTAAGCCCCGTACACAAGATCTGACAATCGTTTGAAAAATTTCGCTTTCGAAACAATCGTACGATAATCGGATCGTTAGTACAGAGCTTCCGAGAGCTGATCAGGACAGTTCATCCGGACCTGCACGGAATTTTTTTTCGTACGATGCCAGATCGTCCGATTTTCGTTTAAAGTGGTTGTAAACCCTTTTTTTAATTTTTACCTACAGGTAAACCTATAATAAGGCTTACCTGAAGGTAAGGAGAATATCTCCTAAACCTTTACGGTTTAGGAGATATTCCCCTCGCAATGCGCTGGTGATTGCAGCGGCAAGTGCGCAGGGGGGATTCTCGGCTAAAGGGCCGGCAGCCGCCGGACCTTGCCAAATTGAAAACTCCTGTGTGCATGTGAAGGAGTGACGACATCGCCGCTCCAGCCAATCACAGCGCTGGAGCAGCGATACCCGGAAGACACGCCAGGCAAGATGACATCTCGCTTGGCGTGGACCAGGTAAGTTTCTCTCACCTCGTTCCGAGGTAAGTATTTCATAATGAGCTAATATGCGGTGCATATTAGCTCATTATGGCTTTTGCGTTGCAGGAGTAAAAAAAAAAAATGTATATGCAGGTTTACAACCACTTTATTCAGTACAGCTGTCGTTCGAAAATGCAATACAAATGCATTACAACACATGACATCACTTCCGATTTTTTATTCTGCCGTACAAGAATTTTCGTGACTTTAGTAAACTCATCAGATTCGACATGAGATTAGCATACAAAAAAAAACGGACGATCATTCGTCCGATAATCAGATCGTCTGTACGGGGCATTACTAAAGGCAAATCCACTTTTAGGACAAGAGTCTGTCAACAAACAATCCCCTGCCAACAATCGTATTGTGTGTACGAGGCTTTATTGCAGGTAAAAATCACCAAGCGGGCTTTACTACAGCTTTATGTTGGTTATATACTCAAAGGGGGTTATTCACTAAAGCATAGTTGCCAACAGTCCCGGATTTCCCGGGACATTCCCGGATTTAGGACCTTTGTCCCGGATTGTTTTTGTCCCGATTTTTTTCCCGGGAAGTTTTTGCAAAAAACGTCAGCGGCTACACCAAAATGGCCGCTGCCGTGCCACTGTGTTGTTTCCTATAGTCCTCTTGTGTTCAGTGTAGAGGAGAGGGGGCAGCCAATCAGCTTCTCTCTTTTGGCGGCCCCTCCCCACTATCCACTGAACATGTGGATGGGATGCGATCTTCCTCCACCTGCTGCTTCCACCTAGTTCGTGGGTCCCCGAGGTACGATTGATTCGATAATCCAGCCCGCTATGTGCTTTTATCCGCCCACAGTGTCATCAGACTCCGTGCAGGTACGAACTCTGGTCGAGTTGCGGGAGTCGCGGGGCTTCTAACTTGGCTGGTAAGCTATAGGTGATAGCGGGGAAAGGAATGTGCAGGGGAGCACAAATGTGTAGGGGCTCTGATGACACAAAGGAATGCCGCGCCCCCTAATTATAGCAAGTCTCCGCCTACATGCAAAAAAGTGTCCCGGATTTTTTTTTGCAATGTTGGCAACTATGACTAAAGGCAAATCCACTTTGCAATACAAGTGCAAACTACAAGTGCAAGGTGCACTTGGAATTGCACTGAAAGTGCACTTGGAAGTGCAGCCGCTGTACATCCGAGGGGGACATGCAAGGGAAATAAAAAACAGCATTTTGGCTTGCACAGGATTGGATGATAAAATCAGCAGAGCTTCTCCTTCTTTCAGATCTTCCCCTCAGATTTACAGCGTAATTTCAAGTGCACTTGTAGTGCAAAATGGATTTGCCTTTTGTAAATAACCCCCTTTGAGTATACACCCCCCCCCCCAACCAACATAAAGCTATAGTAAAGCCTGCGTGGTGATTTTTACCTACAATAAAGCCTTGTACACACAATACGATTGTTGGCAGGGAATTGTCTGTTAACAGACTGTTGTTCTAAAAACTGACATCTGTCACACAAAAGTTGAAAGTAAAAACACGCACGCTCGGAATCAATGCTCACCAAACACAGAAAAATTTGCAGAATGGACCAAAAGAGTGGCGCTCATGAACTGACATTCCTTGTAGTACTACGTTTGTGTATGTGGAACAACAATTGTGTACCGTTATGCCCTGTACACACGATCGGTTCATCGGACGAACCTATCATGTGTGGGCCCCATCGGTGAAAAAAAAAAAAAAAACCTGTTTTAAAATTTTCTGATGGCTAAAAAAACGATAGAAAAAAAAAACAATCGTCTGTGGGGAAATCCATCGGTCAAAAATCCACACATGCTCAGAATTAAGTTGACGCATGCTCGGAAGCATTGAACTTCATTTTTCTCAGCACGTCGTTGTGTTTTACGACACCAATTTGGACACGATCGGATTTTTAACTGATGGTGTGTAGGTAAGACTGATGAAAGTCAGCTTCATCGGATATCTGATGAAAAAATCCATCAGTTCGTTTTCATCGGATGAACCGATCGTGTGTACGTGGCATAAGTATGCAAGACAAAATCCTGGCACACGCCCTTTTGACAAAAATCAGACGCTCGGTTGGCCAACAATCATACTGTGTGTACGAGGCTTAAAGCGGAGGTTCACCCTAATTTTTGAGTTCATAGCAATAAAACAGCGTTGCATTGAAAAGAACAACTAGTTTTTTTTTTTCTTTAGCCTTACCCCTTTTCTTCAAGGCTTTCTGCCCTGTCAATCACCTTCCACCGTGGGGGAATGGGCGTGTGTTTTGATTTTCCCCCGACGGCGCTATGTCTCCTGGGACTCAGTCCTCACAATCCCAGGAGATTTCGCCGGTCAGCGTCTTCACAACAGGGCGGGTCATTATGACGCCGGCCGTTGTGATGGCAACTGAAGTGTTGACGGCGCGGCTCGCCGTCAACAACTCAACACCTGCCATGCAGTGAATGCTGGGACAGCATCCCGGATGTCTAGACAGGTGGGCTTCAGGAGTACCCACACTAAAGATGGAAACGTCCATCGCTGTATTTTATAAAACATCGATTTGGATAAAATGGGGACAAATGTGGCTGCAAGAACGGGAGAGGTGAGTGTAAGTTTACATATACAAACAGCGCACGAATGACAGGAAAAAAAAAAAAAAGTTTTTCCCGCAGAACCGCCACTTTAAGGCTTACCTGTAGGTAAAATGAATATCTTCTAAATGTGCACCGTTTAGGAAATATTCACGCCTGCATGCAGCCAGTTAAATCACCAGCGCATGCGCTCTGAAGGTCCAGACATGATGTGCACACCGCTAAGGCTATTGGTAAGCTGCTGACCACTGTAGGTGCTCCCCCCTGGCTTGCCACTATGAATATGCAGATGAAGGCAAAAGGATGGCTGCACACCACAACAGAATTGAAAGCTTTTAAAACTCATTGTCAGACAACAAACAGGAACACTATTGATGCGTTTCACATGGATGATTCCTGCTTACTCATAACACACACATAATGCATACCTTGCCAAAGCTTAATGCTGAAAATGATGGCTCCCATGTGCGGGAGTGACATCATTGCGGCTCTAGCCGAAGCACACAATCTCGTAGCAAAGACCGGGGAAAGATGTCAGCCCTCTTAGCAGTTACAGCGTGCCACTGGAGGGCTTCATTTCAAGGTCAGTATTTCATAATGGGCTAGTATGCATAGCATATTAGCCCATTATACAATTGCCTTACAGGTGTTTTTATTTTAAATATCCAAGGTTTATTATCACTTTAAGGCTCCATGCACGCATTTTTTCTTAAAAAGGAACTGCAGTCTGCGCACATAAATTGTAATAAAAACATCTTTGCCATTCTGAAGTTTCCCTCCAACCACTTTGCATATTATTTTATATATACTGTGATTCTGAACTTGCCAAATATGCTGCAGAAATCTCCCTCCACTGAGTCTGGCTGCAACCATTTTAACTGTGGGCAGCTGAAGCTGCTGCCTGTTCACTTCCTGGATTTACACAGACACACAGAGCCCCCCTTTAGATCTGCAGCCCTGCATCTCTGATTGGCCATCTTATGACTCATCCCCCCTCCCTTCCTGGCAAACTCTCACAAGAGTGAGTGAGAGAGAGAGAGAGAGAGAGAGAGAGAGCTGTGCATGATGTCATAAGCCTAGGCTAATGACCAGACAGGAAACAGGAAGTGGGCTGTATAAGGTGTTTGCTGGCAAAAAAACAAAATACTATCCAAAGTTAAAACAACAAGGGCAGAAGATTTAATACATGGAAAAAAATGACTGACTGTCTGCTTTAAGCTCAAGAAAAGCTAGAAACAAAATGCTGGATGGAAAATGCTGACAATAGCACTTTTGCGCCAGCTTTTTGTAGCATTTTAGGAGCATTAGCATTTTATTATCATGTTTTCAGTACATGAAGAAAAAAAGCTGTTAGTAGCATTTAGAAGCAGTTAGGAGCTTTTTGCATTTTTTTCTGCTGGAAAAATGTTCCAAGAAACTAGAAAAAAATATATGTTTTTCTGCTCCTAGATGCTGAAGCTCAAAAAAGGCTAATAGCTTAAAATAGTGTGCATGGACACGAAAGGCAAGTCCACTTTGCACTACAAGTGCACTTTCAAGTGCAGTCGCTGTAGATCCGAGGGGGACATGCAAGGAAAATAAAAAGCAGCATTTTAGCTCGCACATGATTGGATGGTAAAATCAGCAGAGCTTCCCCTCATTTCATATCTACCCCTCAGATTTACAGCGACGGCACTTCCAAGTGGACTTGTAGTGCAAAGTGGATTTGCCTTTCGTAAATAACCCCCATAGGATAAAACTATTTAGCTTCTAGGAGCAGATACATAAATGCTAATAACAGCTTCTAGGAGCTTAAGAACACTAGTGTGCATGGAGGCTGAAGCTGAATTCCAGGAGCAAAAGCCTTTATTTAAATATATATTTTTCTAAAGCCACAATCAATGTAAATTCCCTGGGTTCACATCATTACGAATAGCAGGAGATTTTGACCAGCTCTCTATTGAGCCGGTTCA
The DNA here is from genome assembly GCA_029574335.1 of Rana kukunoris. NCBI lineage: Eukaryota > Metazoa > Chordata > Amphibia > Anura > Ranidae > Rana > Rana kukunoris. The sequence goes on from CM056049.1 coordinate 180,937,677, forward strand.
CATATCTCCGCATATCTATTTGCAGAAACTGTGCGTCTTTTGGTATGTTTCAGGTCCGAATTCAGCCCAAAATTCGGGCTGAAATTGGACCTGAAACGATGAAATAGGACGCACTGGACCCCTGCTGTGAGTCTCATGCGGCTCATATGTCAAACGAGCCTTGTCGAGCGCCACGCTTAAAAATTGCGCCCGCTCGTGGCATTGCGTCAAACTTTTACCCTTAAAAATCTCGAAAGTTTAAAAAATTCTATAGTTTGCATTTTTTGAGTTACAGAGGAGGTCTAGGGCTAGAATTATTGCTCTCGCTTTAACGATTGTGGCGATACCTCACTTGTGTGGTTTGAACACCGTTTTCATATACGGGCGCTACTCGCGTATGCGTTCGCTTCTGCGCACAAGCTCGTCGGAACAAGGCGCTTTAAAAAAGTTTTTTTTTTGTTTTCTTATTTATTTTTATTTATTTTATTACTTTTTACACTGAAAAAAATAAAATAAAAATGTGATCACTTTTATTCCTATTACAAGGAATGTAAACATCCCTTGTAATAGAAAAAAGCATGACAGGTCCTCCTAAATATGAGATCTGGGGTCAAAAAGACCTCAGATCTCATATTTAGACTTAAATTGAAGAAAAAAAAATTGAAACTGTAATTTTTTCAAATGACAGAAAAAAAAATGTTTCTTTAAGACGCTGGGCGGGACTGACGTTTTGACGTCACTTCCGCCTAGCAGAGCTATGGGGACGGGTGAGGGACATTTTTTTCTCACTCGCATCTCCAGTCAGCTCACGAACGGACCCGATCGCCTCCGGCGCTATCGACGGCAATGGTAAGCGGCAGGAGGGCGCGGGAGAGCGGCGGGAGGGGGGTGGCCCCTCTCCCGCCACCGATAACGGCGATCTTGCGGCAAATCCGCCGTGGAGACCGGCGTTATCGTTTACAGGACCCTGCACGCTAAAGATGGATACCTCGGTTGTGGCAGCAGCTGCTGCCGTTATCGAGATATCCATCTTTAAAAACAGGACGTATATATACAGTGCAGGGTCCTTAAGTGGTTAATAACTTAAATGAGTTGTAAATGACTGTTTACAGGGTATAGAGACATAATAGTTAACTGATTCATTTTAAAAATGATTAAAAATAGATAAAAATCAATCATATAATGTGCCTGCAGTTTCAGTTTTGTTTTTCATCTAGTTTCATACTTCTGTGAAGGACAGAGACAGAGAGTCAATACAGGGCAGTGTTTGTTTTTAAAATGAAACTGATTGGTTCTGAGGGGTTTTAGACACACAGTAATCACACCTCCTTGATCAGAGACCACAGAGAGAAGCTCCCATTTTTTTTTTTATGAGGAAACAGACAAGCAGGAAGTGTGGAGATTACAGCAACTTCAAAGCAAAAACGAACAATGAGGACATGAAACCAGGACTGCATTAGGGTAAAGGAAGCTATTTAGCTAAAAAAAAATCCTTTAGTGACCCTTTAAAGTGGAAGTCCACCCCAAAAAAAAAACAGGTGAGGAGTACAAAGACAAGTGTGTCTTGCCTACAGTCAGAATGGTAGTGGGAGTGTCATGTTCTGGGGCTGCATGAGTGCACTGGGGAGCTACAGGTCATTGATGGAACCATGAATGTCAACATGTACTGTGACATACTGAAGCAGAGCATGATCCCCTCCCTTCAGAGTCTGAGCCACAGGGCAGTATTCCAACATGATAACGACCCCAAACACACCTCCAAGATGAACACTGCCTTGCTAAAGAAGCTGGGGGTAAAGGTGATGGCCTGGCCAAGCATGTCTCAAGACTTAAACCCTATTGAGCATCTGTGGGGCATCCTCAAATGAAAGGTGGAGGAGCGCAAGGTCTATAACATCCACCATCTGTGTGATGTCATCATGGAGGAGTGGAAGAGGACTCCAGTGGTAACATGTGAAGCTCTGGTGAACTCAATGCCCAAGAGGGTTACGGTAGTACTGGAAAATAATGGTGGCCACAAAAAATGTTGACACTTTGGACCCAAATTGGACATTTTCACTTTTGTTGCCAGTGGTATAGACATTAATAACTGTGTATTGAGTTATTTTGAGGGGACAGCAAATTTACACTGTTAGGCCGCGTACACATGAGCAGACAGATTTGTTCAAATCGGTCGGGCCGACCGATTTGAACAAATCTGTCTGCTGGGGACATATTGGTTTGATCGTGTACACACGATCAAACCAAAATCCCCACCGCCAGACGGCGTGGTGACGTGGCGGTGACGTTGACGCCGCCACGTCACCGCACCAGGAAGTAAAACACTTCCGCGCATGCTTCGAAACCATTCAGCGCGTGTGCGAGAAGACATGTCTGCTGGTTAGCGTACTAACCAGCAGACATGTCGGGCGGATGGGTTCCCAGCCGACAGATTTCAAAGCATGCTTTGAAATCTGTCGGGTGGCCTAATCCGTCGGCTCGCCCGTACACATGATCGAATCTGTCTGCTGGGACGGTCGGGCCGACCGTTTCCAGCAGATAGATTTGATCGTGTGTACGCGGCCATATACAAGCTGTACACTCACTACTTTACATTGTAGCAAAGTGTAATTTCTTTAGTGTTGTCACAAGATATAATAAAATATTTACAAAAATGTGAGGGGTGTACTCACTTTTGTGAGATACTGTACATGTGTTTTTGGTGTGTTTTCCTGCATGACTAAACCTCCTCCTAGCAACATTAACTTTCAAAACACTTCCTAAAAACACAAAAACTGATTAAAATTGCATCAAAAACATGCTTGAAAATGCAAAATGCGCCACAAAACTCACTGAAAAAATTTACCTACCGCACATACATAAATGTGAACTTAGCCTAGTAATGAATCACTGCACAGACCTGGAAGAAATACACAAAACACACCAAGATTCAGTGCCGGTTCACACTATGTGGTGCGGGAACCACCTGTGATTTTGAAGAGGAATTGCACCCCATTCCTATTTTAAATTCACATGCAATTCTTCAGCAGTTCAATTTGAGCCATTATTTTGTATGGCGCAAATCGCACCCAATCCAAAAATGTCCAGGACCCGTTTTTGGCCATACCAGAATCTAATCGCATGGGTGTGAAGCAACCGCTTCACACCTGCATCTTTGGTTCAGATTCAGGTGTGAATTCAGGCAAAAATTCTGACCCAATTTGTACATGAATCGGTGAACAAGGACCAGACCCCTCGCTGTGAGTCGCGGCCACAGCACATGTGAACTGAGACTAAATGTAAATGAGCCCTATAGGAGGAAGGGCAATTTTCAGGTGAACATGTGTACTATGCAGGGGCGGACTGACAACGCATGGGGCCTCCGGGCAATTGAAGACTATGGGCCCCCGGACTTACAGATGGCCACCACGCCAGGAGGCAGGGCAGAGGCGGGGCAGCTAAAATCTCTGGATTTTCACATCAGAAGCATGTCGGTTTCGGACATATCAGGGACAGATGTAAAAAAAACACAGATTTTTACATACTGTCCCTGGTTTTATTGAGCCTGGCAACCCTGATGGGGCCCCCTAGTGACATAGGGCCCTCGGGCAGTGCCTGAGTGACTCAATGGTCAGTCTGCCCCTGGTACTATGCATTTATGGGTGCAACCATTGAGGTCTAAAGCCTCATACACACGATCGGATTTTCTGCGTAGAACTTTTGTCCGAAGGGCGTTGGCAACGAACTTATTTTGCACACAAACGGCAAAGAATTGTCGGCCAACAAACGCAAAACTATGTGGTTTTTCAGCTCTTTAGCGCCTCCATTTGGTCAACTTCTTCTAATGTTGTGTTATGGTGAGCATTGCTACCGAGCATGCGTGTTTGGACTTTGGACTTTTGTGTGACGGACTGTGTACACACGATCGGATAAATTATTTGCGGACAATTTTAAAGCATGCTATCCCACATTTGTTGGCGAAAAATCCGACAACAATTGTCCGATGAAGCATACAAACAGTCAGATTATCCGACAACAGTCTATCATCACACCATTCCCGTTGGATTATCCGATCGTAAGTCCCCATTTACAATTGAGAATTTTTAAGTGTGTTTCTCTACACCTGGCTACGTAGAATCCCATTCTTTCTAATGGTCCCTGTCACCATAAGCTTTATGCTTAGAAAAGTATGGGGGGACTGAGTCTGAAAGTGTGAACTGGGACAATAAAAATGGTTGTTGTTGTTAAGCGTAGGGCAACAAATGGTAAAGGGGCTAGTTTCATAAAAAATAAATTAAAAAAAATCATTATTTTATATCTAGGCTTCTTCAGTTCTTTGCAAAATGATACCATGATAGTATTTTGTTCTTGTTTTTGTTTTTGGTGTGCTCTGACACATTCGGATTTCTCTACATAATGCAATAGTTTTGGCACCCATGCAGCAGTTACAGAAACATTAAACTGTTGGCAGATCTGGCTTCTGTTACTGTCTCCAATGAGTTCTGCTGCGGCTGCTGAAAATTGTTGCTGGGCTTCAAATTCTATTACTACTTAGTTCTGCATCTCTGTGCCACACAGCACTAAAAATGGTTCTCTTTGTCTAAAAATGTTATTTTACCTAGATGAAAAGAAACTTGTGCTGCTTATTTCTTTGTAAACTGTTACAGCAAGTCTGATGACATAGGCGATCTTTTCCCCCTTTTCCTGTTATGTTATAGTGATTTGTCACTAAGAATATCCTAATGATTTTCTATGGCATGGCTAACGGTGAAAATTTAAAAGTGATTTGTCGCTCTGCTTTTCGGCAGCAAAGTGGCTAGTGATAGTTGCTCTTACTGATTTTCTATTAACCACTTAAGACCCATACCTTTAGGCAGGTAAAGGACCTGGCCAGTTTTTGCAATTTGGCACTGCGTCGCTTTAACTGACAATTGCGCGGTCGTGCGACGTGGCTCCCAAACAAAATTGGCGTCCTTTTTTCTCCACAAATAGAGCTTTCTTTTGGTGGTATTTGATCACCTCTGCCGTTTTTAGTTTTTGCGCTATAAACAAAAATAGAGCGACAATTTTGAAAAAAATGCAATATTTTTTACTTTTTGCTATAATAAATATCCCCCAAAAACATAAAAAAAAAATTTTTTTTTCCTCAGTTTAGGCCGATACGTATCCCAATAAGCGTTTATCGATTGGTGTGCGCAAAATTTAAAGCGTTTACAAAATAGGGGATAGTTTTATTGCACTTTTATTATTTTTATTTTTTTTACTACTAATGGCGGTGCGATCAGCTATTTTTTTCGTCACTGCGACATTATGGCAGACACTTCGGACAATTTTGACACATTTTTGGGACCATTATCATTTTCACAGCAAAAACTGCATGAAAAATGCATTGTTTACTGTGAAAATGACAATTGCAGTTTGGGAGTTAACCACAAGGGGGCGCTGAAGGGGTTAAGTGTGACCTCACCTGTGTTTCTAACTGTAGGGGTGTGTGGCTGTAGGTGTGATGTCCTTGATTGTGGTTCCCTATATTAGGGTACACACGATCGATGACGGCGCCACAGTGAAGAACTTCTTCAGCTCCGGGGACCGATCGTGGGACTCCAGCGGCAATCGGGTCCGCGGGTCCCGTGGCCGCGGTCACGGAGCTTCAGACCCATAGCTGGGCGCTTATAGAGGATGTACCTGCACGTGCTTGTGCCCAGCCGTGCCATTCTGCCGACGTATATGTGCAGGAGGCGGTCCTTAAGTGGTTAAATGTTGCAGCAATTGCTATGCTTAAAGAGGAGGTCCGGGAAAAAATAAATAAAAGCCAGCAGCTACACATACTACAGCTGCTGGCTTTTAATAAATGGACACTTACCTCTCCTGGAGTCCAGCGATGTCGGCAGTAGGGTTCCCGGCGTGAAGCCGATAGGCTACCACCGCCATTGCAAGTAAGGAAACCCAGCAGTGTAGCCTTTTGGCTTCACAGCGGGAAGCCTACTGCGCATGCGTGAGGCCCTGCACCTCTTTCCTATTAGCCCGGCGGCCAGGGGAAGGGGAGAAGGGAGCCCCACGCTGACATCACTGCTGCGTCACGGCCATGGCCAGCCTCCCGGAAGTGGGAAAGGATACCTGTCGAAGACCTGTGTGGGGGGGGGTGGATGCACTCGAGGAAGAGAGAAATCAGTGTTCCTGATTAGCAGGAATCACAGATCTCTCTCTTCCTTTCTGACAAAACAACGATCTGCCTTGTTTGCATAGGCAGATCATCCTTCTGTTCCTCCAGTGAATGATTGCCGGTGGCCCATGGCCATTGCGGCCGCCGGACCCACTGATTGGCTCCCGCTGTATCCAATCACAGCAGGAGCATGGGTTTGGTGGAGAAGCATGTACAAGTAGGTGATTTTGCTCTTTAGGGAAGCCCTGACGCAGTAAATGTATGCGGGGCGGTCCTTAATTGGCTCACCCAGGATGCTTGCCTGCATAAGGGTCTGTTGTGTATTTTGAGGGGGAGGCCATGCAAATTAATTACATGGGATCCCCAAAATCAATATAAAACCTGTATTTTTAGACCTTATTCAAAAAAAATGTTGTAGGGTCTTATCTTGGCTGGCCAGGAAATGGAGGGGCAGAGAGCTTGCAGACCCCATTAGTTTTACTTTAAGGCTGGGTTCACACTATTGTGAATTGGATTCAGGTTTCCCCGCATCCAATTTGCATAGCAGGAGATTGTGACCGGCTCCACTGATCCCCGCTGAGCCGGCGGATGACAAGGCGGTCCCCGCACACTGATCTCCGCTCTCCCCTATGGGGGGATCAGATGAACACAGACTGTCTGTCCGTGTTCACCCGATCTGCAGACGGATGGAAAAATAGGGTTTTCCTCCATCTGCAGAATCGGAGGATTGTGGACCCGGAGGAGATCTCATAGGGGTCAATGTATGTCCCTTTTTCATCCGTAAACTAATAGATGAAAAAGCGGACATACGGTCCGCATGTGTGAAAGAGCCCTTATAGTTGTACACTCTATGGACTCAACATATACCAATGGTAGCATATTGATTATTAATCTAATTATCTGTTACAGAAATTAACTGAACATCAATAGAACATAACGAGGAGCTAAAAACATTAAACACAATTTATTTTTATGAATGTTTTTGTGACCATCACACCAATTAAAATTCTTCATTATGATTCATCTATGTATGACCCCATTTATCAAACTGAAGCATGTCACATGCTCAAAAGTCAATATCAGTAACAGAAAGACGGACTGTCAGGATTTCCTGATAGTTTGCAGCAGATAAACTTTTGTGCATTAAAAAAACCCATTGTTTTTGACCTTTATATAACGAAAGAGTAAATACAAAAATATCTGGTCTGTTTATAAAGGCAAAGGTGAAACATTAATAAACCACAGCAGTCGTGATACATTGTTCTGAGTTCTCGAACCAGAGGAAAGGTAAAATCTTGATTTATCACTTACGATTACTGGGTATCATTGCTGTTTACATTGCCACATTCTGTATATGTAAAGAGCTTTTACTATCATTCAAGGATAAAGGGGCCAGAGTTTCAAACATTGGAAAGAAGAAATGTGTATATATAAAATAAGCACATTTTTTCTTCTTCTTCTTCTTCTTCTACTTTTTCTTCTTCTTTTTTTTCTTCTTCTTCTTCTTCTTCTTCTTCTTTTTCTTCTTCTTTTTCTTCTTCTTCTTTCTGTAAAATGCCTGACTATATATTTTCTGTATTTGTGTTTGAAATGGCAATAAAAAGTAATTAAATAAAAAAAATAAAAAACAGGACAGTGTATTATTGATAGGTACAGAAAAAGCCTTGTGTGACTTCATATCACAGGAAAATATCTGCCATCTGCTGCACAGGAAATTACATAAATGGTATATATTACATTTGTAGCTGTAGGAAATTTGTATATACTTGTTAGTTAATTAATTAGCAGCCACATAAAACTAAAAATTAATAATCATCCATCATGATATGCATATTAGAAAGTCATACTGTTACCTTATCTATCAAACAAATAACAATCTTTCCTAAAACCTGTATCATTAAAAAAAAAAAAAAAAAACAATAATCATTAGTACGATATAATTGTCTCCCACTGTACCTCTTCTCGTCACAAGATGTACTCATACTTGTCTGTCCTTCAACCTGGAAGAATAATCATAAAGGGGTTTATACATAAAAAAACATAAAAATAAAATAGCATAGTTATTTGTCCAGTAAATCCCCATATACATTTGTTCTGTATGAGTTGGTCAAAATGCATGTTTATTCGCCTATTTTCTCTCTTGAACAAATGTTCTTTTACTTTTACTTATATAAAAAATAGGGGGGTAGCCATCCGGGGCCCTGGGGACCTCCGGGCCCCTGGCGACCTCTGGGCCCTTTAATAAAAATAAAAAATAAATAAAAAAAATATCTAAAAAAATGATTATTATTATTATTATTTTTTTTTAAAAGGGGGGACTTCTGGGCCCTTTAATAAAAAGAAAAAAAAGAAAGAAAAAAATATATTTTTTTATATAAAAAGGGGGGTTGCCATCCGGGGCCCTGGGGATTTCTGGGCACTTAAAAAAACAAAAAAACAACAACATATATATATATTGTGACGGTATGCGAGGTGAGATACTTGACCATAGGTATATTTCACCACGCATACGGTCTATTTTGAGAAGCTGAACCGGAATCCGGGCCGGGTTTTACGGCCTCTAGTGTTCCGGTCCGGATATTTGGGTCCACTGGAGTTCAATGTCAGGTGGACCTTAAAAACAACCAGGAAGAGATCAGATAGGAAGCTCTCTGGTTTTGGGACACTGAGGAGGGAACCTGAGTGTGAGGAGCTCTAAAGACATTGCAAGAAAAAAGGTTTGCGTTGTTGTTTATTTTATGGGTGGTGGGGACCAGCCCCACACTGTATAGATAGGAGACCCTGATGTTTAGTTAGCGCCGGACGGCAAGGATTTAAGTTTACTGTTTTGTTTGTTTTAACCTGCAGCTGCCAGACTTAAAAAGAAAGTGCCTGTTTACAGACTGTGTTTCAGAAAAGTGATCCCCACGAGCTAATCTCCCACAATATATATATATATATATATATATATATATATATATATATATATATATATATATATATATATATATATATGGGGGGTTTCCATCCGGGGCCCTTACAAAAGAAAAGAAAATGTAAAAAGAAAAAAGGGGTCACCATCCGGGCCCCTTACAGGTGTACTGCCTGTACCCCCCTGATGGGAGCCCTGATAGAGAGTACATATTTTTTTGTAACAAGAGATACAATGTAACAATTTGGGAAATGGCTAGAGGGAATATGCAAATAAATGTAACCATTGGTATTCATAACTATATGTATTTCCTATGCTTCTCAACGCCATATAGTAGCCATACTGCAAATAGAAAAAAAAAAAAATTTCTTCAAAACTGTTTGAAATGTTTGCCTAATTCGCACAGAACAAATGTACATGCAGCTTAACTTAGTTGAGCATGCAGTCAGTGAAGCCTAGAACATCCCAAAATAATCATACACTGCTCCACTGACTACAGAGGAGTCCAAAGAAAAACAAAATATACCTGACCTTTCTAGCAACCTATCTAGGAGGGTGCTACATTTAAATGGCACAATAAACCTGGACACCAGGTAAACGGCTAAACATAATGCTGAAATATATTTATGACAGCCATAGGTGTGCGCAGCCTATTGCATTGTGCACACTAAAGCTCAAACACGTGTATGTGTCTATATATATATATGTAGCACTACCCCCACAGGAGCTGCTGGTTATATTTTGCATGGCACGTTACCTCTATGTTTTCGCTGTCCAGGGTGAAAGGAGAGTCTGAAGAATTTCAATGTCCACACAATGCACTTCTTTTTCTTGCATTTATTTTGCAGAACTTTAGAAGAAAAGTAGGATGAAGGGTGAAAGGGTAGGTAGGTTAAGGTGCACAGTCACAAATAAGGAAATACTCCTGTAAACAGTTCTCGTCGCTACTCTAGCCAGAGTGGGTATTGCTCACCCGGATAGGTCCCTCTCACTGGCCTAGCATCCGAGATGGAACACAAAGTAAGGTACAGTCTCTGCCACAGACCTTCCTTTCTTGATGAGACACTTGGTCGGGAATCCTCTACCACAGGATTCAGCACCCGGATGTTTTTAGCTTTGTTTCTTAGGACCCTTTAGATCCGACAGGCAACACTGTCAAGCCTCTCAGTGTATGATGCATCCTTCGATAAAGCTTTCAGGCCTTCTCCAAAGATACCAGCCTCTTGCATGTCCCTCTCCAGGATAGGTCCTCCCCTGGATTCCTTCATCAAGTGGCTTCCTCCCGCTAGACGGACAGCACAGGATCACCTCTGCAATACAGGCTCCAGCCAGACAACTGGGCTCATTAGATGAAGCCGCAGCCCCGGGCCAACGTGGTCTTGGAACTAGGATTCAGAACATGCACCTCAGGCCAGGCGGGCCACGAGGCGCGAACGGACGGACCCCGCATCAATGGCATCTGTCCCCTCCCCAGCATGCACAGCAGGCAACCACTCCCACTGATTCACTGCCGAGGGGAACACTCAATACACCTTGACCTTGCTGCTGCCACCCTTGGCCTGGGGTGGTAATGATACCCCAGGCCAGGGCCAGATTAAGAACATCATGGGCCTGGTGCTGAGGATTTTGGTGGGCCTTTTATAAATAATAAATATACAAACAATTTTTTTGTTATAACAAATTTAATTAAAGAGAGAGAGAGGGGGGATGAGGAAGAGATTGAGAGGATGAGAGAGGGGTGAAGGGTAAGGGAGGGAGGATGAGAGCGAAAGGGGGGATGAGAGAGAGAGGATGCGCATGAGTATGCATGGGAATGACATCAACGCAGCCAGCCAGGCAAGAGACCGAAGGCACAGAGCCCATTAAGAAGACCAGGTGAAGATGGAAGAGCCTGGGACCTACCACCGGACTGATCACAGCGCAGCACTGGAGGGCTCAGTCTGACAATTTAAGTGTACCCTAATGTGTTAATATGCTGTGCATATTTGTACACTATGGCATAACCTACCTCAGGGCCTCTAACAAGTAGTAATGTTAGTGAAGTTTACTACCGCTTTATTATCACAGGATCCCAGGAGCCTCTCATGGGGCCCCCTACTGACCCGGTGGCCCTTGGGCAGTGCATAGTTGCCAACATTTCGAAAATATTTTTAAGGGACACATTTTTTACAAGTGCTATATTTAGAGTAGCTGAGATCCCCTATGTTCCTCTGTACATCGAAGTAGAAATCACAAAATTAAATAAGTTCTAATAATGGGCAGAACAAATATGAGGACTGAGAAGATTTCCTTTAGTTGAACTAACAAAAGTGTGCCCATTCTAGAGCTGGTAACATTAAGGATATTCAGTATAATTTTAAAGAACAGTTTTTGTGGGTAAGAGGTGTAGGAAAGGAGTATGGATGGTATAAAACTGGGAAGTATGTGCAGTGATGGAGAGGAATGTGGAGGGTCTAACAGTGGGCACTATACAGTAAAAGAGTCGCCTTTGGGACTTTAAATGAGATGGTCACAGTTTGCCACTGAGTAACAAAAAGTAACTGTATACATTTTTATTAAAATAGATGTACATACATGAATAATACAGCAAAATAGCTCAGCCAATGGATTTGCACATAATAAAGAGTAATTAAAATTGATACAAAGTTATACAATGCAGTATATACAAATGCAAGCATCAGAAAACCCAACGCACGTTTCGCATAAGAATGTATATCAAGCCTAGTAAGCAAAGTAGACAAACGTTGTTTGTATAGAAACATATATGGACTAACCTGATCCACTGTGACACATCTCTTTATCTATTTAGATACATTCCATCGGCATCCACTCCTGATGAGCGAGTAATGATCTCGCGAAACGTGCGTCAGGTTTTCTGATGCTTACATTTGTATATACTGCATTGTATAATGTTTGTATCAATTGTAATTACTCTTTATTATGTGCAAATCCATTGGCTGAGCTGTATGATGTATTATTCATGTATGTACATCTATTTTAATAAAAATGTATACTGTTACTATTTTTGTTACTCAGCAGTGTTGAGCGGAATACGCCATATTCGATTTCGCGATATTTCACGAATATATAGAAGAATATTGATTCTTAACCTCCCTGGCGGTCTTCCCGTGTGTGGCACGGGGTGAGATTTTAAAGCTACGATCGGTAACCCCGTGCCACACACGGGCTTGCCTCGCTGGATGCAGAAAAAAGTTTACTTACCTTTTCTCTGCGATCCAGCGATGAATCCCCGCAGTACACGGCGGGCGGATGTCCGCCTGATGCTGTGTGTTCCGCCGATTCCCTTCCCTGCGAGCGTCGCGACGTAGGGGGGGGGGGGAACGGCGCCAAATTTAAAAAAGTAAACAAACACTATACATACAGTACACTGTAATCTTATAGATTACAGTACTGTATGTAAAAAATACACACCCCCCATGTCCCTAGTGGTCTGCCCTGTACACTACATGTCCTTTTATATAATAAAAACTGTTCTTTCTCCCTGCAAACTGTAGATTGCCCATAGCAACCAAAAGTGTCCCTTTATGGCAAAAATTGTTTTAGAGCAGCTAAAAAACAGCGATAATAAATCAGAATCACTTGCAGAATTTAGCAAAAGCGATTTATGGGGAAATTCGTCATAAAAAAAAAAAAATGACAGCAAAAATTCTGCAACTGAGCAAATTTCAGTGATTTTGATTTGATTACATTATTGAATAATTTTTACTATAATTATATTATTATTTGTTATAATTTTTTATAATTATTTATTATATTATAATTTAAAAAAAAAAAAAAATCATACCCGGGATGCCTATTAGACTCTTGTTTGGATAGATTTCAGTGAGTTATTCCTAAGAATTACAAGCCTACAGTATAAAACGCCAAATTCCCTTGCAAATAATGGTACCGCTTTTAGCACCTAAAATCTGAAAGAATCATACCGCCAGGGAGGTTAACAGTTGTTCGCTCTTTAGAGCTTTTTCGGTGACCATGGGAAGTGTTGAGGCAAATGGCTTTAATTCCCAGATGGCTTCTGCAGAGTATTTCAGATAACCCATGGTTGCAGACGAAACACCGGGAAGTATTGATAATTATGGGGGTATTGGCGGTGCTGTGGGGAGGAATAAACAAGTGAACCTGTCACTACTTTATGCCGTCCCTCCCTGAGATTGGTCCAGAGGAAGGCGAAAAACCCCAGGCGTGCTGTGCCAATCTGCATTGACTGGGGAAAAAATTCCTTCCTGATCTCTATTGGCGATCGGTCGCAACCCTGGATCAATTACTTTCTGAGTAAGGGGTTGGCTGCGGTGACCGGTTTTCAATTTGAAATGGCCAGTGCAAGGGGGGGTGAGGGGGGGAGTGTTGGGTGGTGTATTGTATACTATAGGTGTACCAAGATGGCCGCCGACCGGGACTAGGCCGAGCCGGGGACTAAGGTATGGGGGACCACGGAGGGAGAGAAGGGGCCTGTAATGGTACAACGGGGGGAAGGCCTCGGGGGGGCCTGAGGCGGATGGTGGTATTTTATCTTTACAGCTCTGTCCACTTGGCGCGGGGGGAAAGGCGTCCCGCTAGGCTGCGGATGAAGCCGCGGACTTTCCTGGGACGCCTCCCCGTGCTGGTGGCCGTGACCCTAGGCCGCGATTTCCACGGAACCCGCGAGGGTTGCGGTGGTTAGGTGCTGAGAGGGAGATGGCCGAGGGGCGGCCGGATGGTGTGTGGGATGCCGGGGGGGTGGGGGGTCCTGGTCGTCTGATTTCCGGGACTTAAAGAACCGCGGCTATCCTGAAAAGGACGGTCGCATCCAGATCCAGGGGGGCAGACCAGACAGACCAGGCCAGGCAAGGATTACCTTGAGCAAGAAACAGTGCAGAGGGAAGAGGAGGGTTGCTGTTGCGGTGTGAAGCTGCTAAGGCTGGGCTGGGCTGGGAGGGAGACCTGCCTGCCTGGAGCCAAAGCATACACTCCCTACTCCTAGGGAGACGTGCGCCGTAGTGTGCTCCTGTAGCTAATCCTAGCTGGATGACAATGTGATGGTCCAGAAGAGGATTTGCGCTTGTGGGGAGGAGCCAAGACAGCTGCCGAGGGACCCCAGAAGAGCAGGATCGGGGCCACTCTGTGCAAAGTGAACTTCACAGTCAGGGTAAGTATAACATGTTTGTTATTTAAAAAACAAAAACAAAGCCATACAACCCCTTTAAGTGCAAGCAATTCTTAAGGTGCCTTCTTTTTAGAAAATTTTGGCCTCTTATCCCTGTTTAAAACTGTCCTTGTACTGGACAATTTTTCTGTTCTGCATCATTTGCAGTAGTCTCTAGTAAATTTGGGATTTGCCTTGGTATTTAAAACTGTTCTGCTGCTGGCCAATTTTACACCTCTGTGTTATCTGTGATCAGGGCCAGATTTAGATCTTTGTGCAAGTAAAAATTCTCCCCAAACAAAAAATTCCCCATCCTCATAGTCCAAATCCCTCTCCCATCACATATCTTTACCCCCCCTCATAGCACAAATCCACTCCCACAAATCCCCACTCCTAGCAGAAATTCTCTTCCCCCAAACACCCCCTTCTAGCTTAAATCTTCCCCTCAAATCTCCACCCCTAGCATAAATCCTCCCCCAAATCCCCCTTCTAGTGTAAATCACCCCCAAAACCCCTCTCCTCGTACAAATGCTCTCCCCCAACCCTCCCCCCCCAGTACAAATCATCTCCCTCAAATCCCCACTCCTGGCGTAAATCCCCCACCCAATCCCCACTCCTAATGTAAGTTTTCCCCCCAACCCAGCAAAAATCCTCTCCCCTAAATCCCCCCAACCCAGCAAAAATCTCCTCCTCCTTCCTAATACAAATCCCAAATCCCCACTCCTAGCACAAATCCCCTCAAATCCATCCTCTTAGCACACGCCTTTTATTTTTTTTCCATTGCACCAATTCCCATTGTAGTGTCCAGATTCCCATGCTTTTAGTGACAGTGTTTTACTTATTAGCCGTAACAATTACCAGAGTTTAACAATACCCCAAGTTTAGTTTAGAAGAATTTCAAACATGATCCGCTGAACCCCTGCTAATTAAATCAAGGCAGATTAGTCAATCAATAGTTACAGGTTGCAGTAAGTTTTCCTATTTTAAAAACATATGAATTATTCAGTCTGAGAGGGTTACAAGAGTTTATCCCACCATACTAATATTGATCTGGTAGCCCTTGTTGCAAATGTCAGAACTGCCAGGCAGAGATGTATTATGGCCTAGGCCAACAAGGCCCAGGCCTAGGGCGGCACTTTGTGGGGGGCGGCTCAATGTTCCTGTGTACACAGCCAGGAGGAGGAGCTGAGGAGAGACACAACAGAGAGCTGTGCTGCTGGTATGTGGGACAACTTCAGTGAGAGAGAGAGAGAGAGAGAGAGAGAGAGAGAGAGGACACAGTAACCAGGAGGGAAGGAGGGGGGCAGGCAGATATGAGGTGAACGAATGAAGTGATGGGAGAGGAGAGGGTGGTATGGGTATATGCTGGGGAGTGATTTGAGAAGGAAGAAGATATGTGCTAGTGGGGGGTCTGATTTCTTCTCAAATCACTCCCCAGCACATATCCCCATACCACCCTCTCCCCCCAAATTAAAAGATGCTCTGCCCCCCTGTCCTCATCCCACCCTGTCCTCATCCCACCCTGTCCCCCTGTCCTCATCCCACCCTGTCCCCATCCCACCCTGTCCTCATTCCACCCTGTCCTCATCCCACCCTGTCCCTATGTCCTCATCCCACCCTGTCCTCATCCCACTGCGTCCCTCTGTCCTCATCCAATGAAAATGACAGGACGGGTCTTAAAAAGGAAGGGGTGCGTCATATACAAAGTAGGGGGTGCGCGAGTTTCACCAGGCCTAGGGCAGCACAAAACCTAAATACACCCCTGCTGCCAGGTCCTAAGTGTGGGCCAGATAGAAAACCTCACAGAAAAATAGATACTGTAATGGGAAATGGCACAGGCATGATAGCTCACTGAATTGAAATAAAATAATGATCTTTGAGAAAATGCTAATTTCTAGAAAAAATACCCACTAAAGTGCTTATCATATTTGGGAATTTAACAGTTTTTAGTAAAAAAAATTATGAGATAAAACAATGAATGGAGTTAAAATAAAACTTCTATGTAAGTAAATTAGCCTAATAAGTCACTGTAGTACCACACTGCACTGCAACAGCACATACTACTGTATCATCTCAATATCGCAAATTATATACAGTAAATGGTCACAAGAAAATATTGCCTTGAAATACAATCAAACACTTGCATTGGGCCCCAAGACCCCAAAGGCCCCTGTGCACCTGCACAGGCTGTCCAGATGGCATGTCCACCCCTGTAAAGATGATAGATAGATCGATATATACTGTAGATAGATCGATATATACTGTAGATAGATAGATAGATAGATAGATAGATGCACTATATTGTCAAAAGTATTGGGACACCTGCCTTTACACTCAATTTAATGGCTTCCAAGTTTTAGCCTGTAGGGTTCAATATTGAGTTGGCCTGCTCTTTGCAGCTATAACAGCTTTACCTCTTCTGTGAAGGCTGTCTACAAGCTTTAGGAGTGCGTCTATGGGCATGTTTGACCATTCTTCCAGAAGCACATTTGTTTGGTCAGGCACTGATGTTAGATGAGAAGGCCTGGCTCGCAGTCTCTGCTCTAGTTCATCCCAAAGGTGTTCTATCAGGTTGAAGTCAAGTTTCTCCACCTTAAACTCACTCATCCATGTATTTATAGACCTTGCTTTGTTCACTGGTGAGCAATTAATTTGGTGGAGGGTGTATTATGGAACTTTTAAGGTGTCAACATATCAAGACATTTTGGACAATTTCATGCTCCCAACTTTATAGGATTTGGGGATTGCTCCTTCCTGTTCCAACATGACTGCGGACCAGTGCACAAAACAAGGTCCATAAGGACATGGATGAGCGAGGTTGGGGTGGAGTAACGTGACTGACTTGCACAGAATCCTGACCCCCACCCAATAGAACACCTTTGGGTTGACTTAGAGACTGCGAGAGACAGGCCTTCTCATTCACATCAGTGCCTGACCCTGTGGACAGCCTTCCCAGAAGAGTTGAAGCTGTTATAGCTGCAAAGGGTGGGCAAACTCGATATTGAACAATACAGACTAAGACTCAAGCCCCATACACACTATCAGTTTTCCTGCAGGTTTTTCTCTTCAGGTTTACCAAAACCATGTAGGGCAAGAGCCTGCCTGATTGCGTACAAATTGAAACTCCTAAGGTTTGACCTCATGTTAGATGGTTTTGGTAAACCTGAAGAGAAAAACCTGCCGGAAAACTGATAGTGTGTATGGGGCTTTAGAATGCCATTAAAATTCATGTACATGCATCCCAATACTTTTAAAAATATAGTGTAGATAGATAAAGGTATTTGCCATGTACCTTTTTTTTTTTTTTATTATTTAATTTGGAACAGGCTCATATATAGCAATTATCTTTTGGATAAAGTCTGTGTCTTGCAAGAACATGACAAAATCCATCTTATTATTTAATTTCACCACTATGACTCTGTATTGTTCCCATGCTAGCGTCTATAAACATGCCCCTGAGTCTGATCTGTGAGCTCTAAAATCGTACAAGTCTCTGCCATATTACCTTTAAAAGTTACTTGCAGTTCTCAATGCATGTTTCTCTTGAGTGTCGTTATCTAAAAATCCAACATGAAACCAATTTGTGTTTATTGTAAAATCTGGAATGGGATTTTAACAGTAGCATTTTATTTTTGTCCTTACAAAAAAAGAACAGATTGTTTCGACAAATATCCATGAGGAATGTAATCTAGAGAAGATACACAGGAACAATGGTTTAAATCAGTGTGTACAACATAAATCAGCCTACAAGCTGTGTGAAGGCTGTTGCTGTTCCAGGAAAGCAGAGGCTTAGCATTCGGAGATTAAATCATTCTCAATCTTTTGAATCAGTTCACTTCTGAAGTGGGCTTGGATTGATCATATTCTTGCCAAAAGCATATAAAGTGTTCTTAAAACTTTAAGATTGCTTTAGGTATATTTTGAATACTTTTCTCTACATGAATAGAACAATAGGGGGTTCACAGCTCAAAAACATATACGGAGAAAATAACCCAATCCAAATATTGATTTTGTGGATTTTTTTTCTCTTGAAAATGCCCCTACACCTTCGCAACTCTGCTAATGCCTGGGAAATACAAACATCAATAGATTGTATCACACTGCCACATGAATAACAGGGATGCTGGCAATAGGTCTCCTACTATTATGTTATGCATGGGTGAAGGATGCTTCCTTTAAAACACACTTTTGCATTTCACATACTTAATTTGAGTATAAAAGATTTGAAAGAGGCAAGATTTCATTTTTATCCATGTGGATTCCAGATAGGAAGTGAGAACATGGGGCCATCTAGACAGGAAAATACAGCAGCAATATAAATCTTGCGGTGGTTCCAGCGTCTGCTACACTACATAAGAAGTATTTTTTATTGCTGTCTCTGTCTTTGTTGAAGAGATTTTCTATCACTACCTTTTTTTACAACCCACCTATCAAGACAGAAAAAAGGGGGATCTCCTCAGACAGAAATGGGCTTGAACCCTCCCCCTACTTTATTCAAACCTAAAAGGAAGAAAATTACAGTTGCGATTCAACCATGCTGTAAATAAAGTTATTGTAGCAAGATGTTTTATGCTGAGATCTTTAATATGCAAATGACCCCCTTAGCAAAACTGATAAAACAACAATTCAATGGTGATTGGTATATTAGTGCAACAGATCTTTTGTTAACAATATGCAAGGCACCATCTACTGATTGAAATAGAGTTTTACATCTTTAGGGAAACATCATTAAAGTAGAAGTTCAGTCTAACTAAACTAAGCTAAGCTAAACTAAGCTTAAACTTACCCACATCCCCATTCTAAACCCTATAACTGCTCTGCAGAGGAAAGATCCATTACTTGCCCTCTCTAACTCTCTCAAACCATCCTCTCGACTCCTCCCAAGACCTCCTGTTATATAGCTCCCTTGTCTTCTCCTCCCATGCTTGTCTCCATGATTTCTCCAGAGCCTCTCCATCCTCCTGGAAATCACTACCCCCAATCTGTCCGGCTATCTCCTACCTTGACCACTTTTAGGTGGCACCTGAAAACCCATCTCTTCAGGGAAGCCTATCCTGCCTTCAGCTAACAACCAAATTGTCTACTTCTCCCATCAGTTCATTCCTCACATTTACTATCTTTTGTTTCAGCAGCCCCTCCCTATTAGAGTGTAAGATAACGGGAGCAGGGCTCTCCTAACCCTCTTGTATTGAATTGTATTGTTGCTGTATTGTCTCCCTTTATTTTTTAAAGTGCTGGGCAAACAGTTGGCACTATATAAACCCTGTATAATAATAATCTAAGAGCGCTAAGGTCCGGTCACTTGATCGACTCCCAGAGACGGCTTCAGGGTAAAGGAGAAACAGTCGATAATGGATACCCCATAATAAGTTTATTGGTGGTGTCACCACCAAGGCTCTTGAGCTGTTGTCAGGGCACTCTCCTCTCCCCTGAAGCTGGCCTCTGGGTAGATCACCTATACGGACTAGAGCACCCTTAAATAAGGTATGTTGTATTATTTTCATACACGATTTATACAGAGTCAGCAGAACTTTACAAAATAAAGGTAGTGCAGTTACAATACAATGTCAGGCAAACAGTTTAGGAGGTCCATGCTTGTGACAAGGTTACAAATCAAAAGGGAAGGACAGGGGGTACAAAGGGTAATCAGTGAGTAATGTGTTTTCAGGGATTACCTATAAGCAGACAGAATAGTAGATAGTTGAAGAGTTTGGGAATAGAAAGTTCCAGAGGATGGGAGAGGCCCCTGTAGAAGTCCTGGAGGTGATGGGGGAGCTGGAAAGTAAGAGGTCTTGGGAGGAGCAAAGAGGACAGTTTAGATGATATTTTCAGATAAGATTGGTGATGTAGCTTGAAGCAGAATTGTCTCTTTATATAGTTTTTGTTTTATATTGTATTTTGAATTATATTCATTAGAAGAGCAGAAGCCAGTTCAGCAGAGGGGTGCAGTTTTGGAGGAATTGAGTTTTAGAAATCTGCATACATACAGTGCCTTAAAGTATCTATACCCCTTGAAATCTTCCACTTTTGTCATGTTAGAACAAAAAAGATGAATGCATTTTATGTGATAGAGATAGACCAACACAAAGTGGCACATAATTGTGAAGTGGAAGAAAAGTGGAAGGACATTTTTAAATGTTTTCTAAAATTGTTTAATAATATCTGAAAAGCGTGGCATGCATTTGTATTCGTCTGTGAACAGCAATTTTCAAGTCTTGCCACAGATTCTCAATTGGATTTAGGTCTGGACTTTGACTGGGCCATTCTAACACATGAATATGCTTTGATCTAAACTATTCCATTGTAGCTCTGGCTGGCTGGCTTTACATTAGTGTGAATTAGATGCCAATTCGCATGACAAGGGATTGTGACCTCCTCTCAATGGAGTCGGTTCACACATCTTCATAGCAGGCGCGGAGTGGATTGCACAGGGGTCCTGTACATCTTTGGCTCAGTTTCAGGTCTGAATTTAGTTCAGACCTGATTCCCCCCTGAAATGGAGAACAGGGACCCACCTGACCCCTGCAGTGAGCCACATGCGAAGACAGTGTGAACCTAGCTTTAGGGTTGTTGCCCTACTGGAAGGTGAACCTCTGCCCCAGTCTCAAGTCTTTTGCAGACTCTAACAGGTTTTCTACTAAGATTGCCCTGTATTTGGCTCCATCCATCTTCCCTTCAACTCTGTCCAGCTTTTCTGTTCCTGCTGAAGAAAAGCATCCCCACAACATGATGCCACCACCACCATGTTTCAAGGTGGGAATGGTGTGTTTAGGGCGATGTGCAGTGTTAGTTTTCCACCACACATAGCATTTTGCTTTTGGCCAAAATGTAACATTTTGGTTTAATCTGACAAGAGCACCGTCTTTCACAGGGCTTCTCGCAAACTGCAAATGGGACTTCTTATCACTTTCTTTCAACAATGACTTTCTTCTTGCCACTCTTCCATAAAGACCAGATTTGTGGAATGCATGACTAATAGTTGTGCTGTGGATAGATACTCCCACCTGAGCTGTGGATCTCTGCAGCTCCTCCAGAGTTACCATGGGCTTCTCGGCTGCTTTTCTGAATAATACTCTCATTCCCCGCCCCGCCAGTTTAAGTGGGATATTTTTTTTATAACTTAACCCTGCTTTAAACTTCTACACAACTTTATCCCTGACCTGTCTGGTGTGTTCTTTGGCTTTCATGATGCTGTTTTACTAAGGTTCTCTAACAAACCTCAAGGGCTTTACAGAACACCTGTATTTATATAGAGATTAAATTACACACATATGCACTCTATTTACTAATTATGTGACTTCTAAAGTCAATTGGTTCCACTTGATTTTAGTTAGGGGTATCAGAGTAAAGGGGGCTAAATACAAATGCATGCCACACTTTTCTCATATTTATTTGTAAAAAAAAAATTAAAACCATTTATAATTTTCGATCCACTGCTCAATTATGTGTGACTTTGTTCTGGTCTACCACATAAAATTCCAATAAAATAAACCATAAAACCATAACCCATGGGAACACACAGAATAAAAAAGTTTTTTTACTGGTGTCTGTAATTAATGTCTGTTTAAAAAGTGAGCATTCGAGAATGGATCAAAGAAAAATAATTGGATTACAGCTTATTTGTACTCATATGCCTTGCCATGTATGAAAGACCAATTTTTTACGTAATACGTATGTTACAGTTTTCTTTGTGGGTGTACAAAAGATGTAAAGGAGTCATGGATCGTGTAACTGCAGAACAGATAAGCATATGGCTTGCTGTCATATTACTGTATATTGTTTTTAAAACAAAAATCAGTACATTTATTTTTTTTTTTTTTTTTTTTTTTCCTTCTTTTTTTTTTTTATTACAATAGAGTTTTTATTGTAGTTTACAAAATACAGAGATTATATAAAGGTAAAACGTAAATCAAGATCAAAAACAGAGATCAAAATCAAAGACAAAAAAGAAAAAAAACCAAAAACAAACATACCATTCATGTTTCATTCTAAGTAGGTCAGATCTTAACAGTAACATGGTAGGCAGAAGTTCTCATGGAAGCATACATTGGAGTAAATTATGCAGAGAAAGTATGCAATCAGTACATTTATTGACCAAGAAAAACTTGAAATAAACCAACTATGGTCACAACTGGAAGGATGATTATTTTGTAAAAGCACAGAATTATTATAAATACACTTATGAGTATGAGTAAAAAGATACTTTGCATTGGAAGCCCAACCCTTGTAAACATAGGCTGACTCATAACAAGGCTCAGTTCAAATTGTGTAGTCCAGTGGCCTGATACTCATATCATAGAGATGATAGATTTAAAGTAAAAGAGCAAAAAAATATATATATATATATATTATTGACATTACCCCACCACCTTCCTCCTCTAAACACCCTCTCTATGCCCCAGCAGCTGGTTTACTTTAGGCAGAATGACAGTCAGCGTAATTTCTTGTTGACACCCCCTGACATCATGCAGCCCGGGGCGGGGGGGCTACAGGGTAGGGGGAGTTCTGCTTTAAATAGGAACTGAACTCTGGGAGCTGTGTCCAAAAAAAGGAGGCAGAGGACAAAGCACTAGTTAACAGTATTAACTGTGGTCTCCCTGCAGTCAATCTTTCTCCATTACTGGCTTACTATACCCTTTTGTCACATACTTGGTTGAGGCCAGGTTGACATTGAAACATTGGGTTTCCCTTCTGCCCAGTACAACCTTAAGAAGGAGATAGCTTATAGCAGAACAAGGAGTGGCACAGGGGCCTGCAATGGGTCTGGATGCAGAAGATCAGAGCTATTGCAGATGCAAAGAGAAAATTCAAAGCCAGGAAGAGCCAAGTATGCAACAGTTGGGTAGCAGAGGCACAAAGACAGAAACAGGAGCAAGGTCAAAGTCCAGGCCAAGGTTAATAACAAGCAGGCAGCAGAGATACAAAAACAGCCAAAAGGTGTAGTCAGGATATGAGCCAGGGTCAGCAACAAGAGATGATAGCAGTGTCAGAAGACAAGCCCAAATATTTGTTATCTGAATGCAGGTCAAGTCATAAATCACAGGAGCTGGTGTCCACTTTAAAAACCACTGTTTGGGGCATTTACACTAAGGCCTGTCTGAAGTTCCTTCTCCTTTTTAGTGTTGAGCAGAATATGCCATATTCGATTTCGCGATATATCTCGAATATATAGTCGAATATTCGAGATATATTCGCTAAATACGAATATTCGTGATATTTTTTGGAAATGAAATCATTGCGAATTTTCGCTATTGCGAATGCGAATGCGAATGCTAATTGCGATTGCGAATGCGAAATTTCGAGAAATGCGGAATGGAGCACTCTGATTGGCTCAGAATATTCGTGATATTTTACAATACAAAATAATTGCGAATATTCGAGAAATGCGGAAGGAGCACTCTGATTGGCTCAGAATATTTGTGATATATTACAATACACAATAATTGCGAATATTCGGCAAATGCGGAAGGAGCACTCTGATTGGCTCAGAATATTCGTGATATATTACAATACACAATAATTGCGAATATTCGAGAAATGCGGAAGGAGCACTCTGATTGGCTCAGAATATTCGTGATATATTACAATATAAAATAATTGCGAATATTCGAGAAATTCGGAATGGAGCACTCTGATTGGCTCAGAATATTCGTGATATATTACAATATAAAATAATCGCGCGATATCGCTATTGCCGAATAATCGCATTGCGATTTTTCGGCAATATAAAATGAGCGCTGCAGCTACTCGGCCCAAGGTCTCTAATCATACCAGCAATGCTTTTAGACGTTGATGGGGATCTCTAGGATGTGATCTGTTCTAAAAAAAAATTGAAAACATTCGAATATTCGAAATAGCGAATATTCGCCGCGATATTCGTGTTATTCGCGAATACTCGAATATGCAATATTCGTAGCGAATATTCGCAATGCGAATATTCGTGAGCAACACTACTCCTTTTGAAGAAGCCAATTATTTGCATACATTTCTCAGAAAGAACAGCTTCCCAGTCTTCCCTTTGTACTTCAGTGAAGTCACAGGTTTATTGACAAAGAATTGATTCAGCCGTGTGCAACTATTAATAGACGCAGACAGGGGCGGACTGACAACTCATGGGGCCCCCGGGCAGTAGAAGATTATGGGGCCCTCGAGCTTACAGATGGCCACCATGCCAGGAGGCAGTGCAGAGGCAGGGCAGCTAAAATCTCTGGATTTTCACATCAAAAGCTTGTCGGTTTCGGACATATCAGGGACAAATGTAAAAAAAAACACAGATTACATACTGTCCCTGGTTTTACTGAGCCTGACAACCCTGATGGGGCCCCCTAGTGGCATGGGACCCTCGGGCAGTGCCCGAGTGACTCAATCGTCAGTCCGCCCCTGGACGCAGATTCCAAAAGCTAATTCTATTTTAATAAAGGTCAAAAAATCACTAACTGAAGTGACCATCAAAACTAATTTAAATGTACTCCGCAAAACTTACATTTAAAGCTTATGTTTATTAAAATATGTGTATAGCTAATACTTTTTTATTTTCCTTTTTGGTTTTGAATAGAGTGGGGGAGGACTACTAGGTGAATTAAAGTGCTTGTAACCCTAAAAGAAAGAAAATGGATCCTGTTCCTTTAAAGCATGAAAAACAGCATGTGTGTGTAATTTAGCCCTTTGCATCATCTAAAATACCTGGCTGATCCTGCCTGCCCATCTGTAAACTGACCATGTTTTATCATGGCTGCTAAGCTCTTAGTTTACATGCTGCCTTAGTTTACATGCTGCCGTCAACCACTGTCTCTCCTCTGTGCTCCCCTGCCTGTCAGCTCTGATCTGCTCCCCTCCCCTCCTGCTGCTATCATAAGGGCCCTTTCACACGCACGGACCGTTCGTCCGTTTTTTACAAGTCCGTTTACGGACTTGTAATGCATCCCTATGGGATCGCATCCGTTAGCAGATGATGCATCCGCTAACGTCCGCAAAGATCCGTGTCCGTAAAGCTCCGCTTTTTCGGACGGAAGAAAACCCTATTTTTCTTCCATCCGGCGAAACGGATCAGATGAATACGGACACACGGTCCGTATTCATCCGATTCCCCATAGGGGAGACCGGAGGAAAGACAGGGCGGTCTCTGCACAGTGTGCGGGGGCCACCCTGTCTGCCGACAGCTCAGCGGGGATTACGGATGATCCCCGCTGAGCCGACGGACACACACGGAGCAGACAAAAAAAACAGTCCGCTCCGTGTGAAAGGACCCTAAGTCTTGAGTCTTATTGCAACCGTTCTTTCTGTTGCATTAAATGATGTGCCCAGTGTGTTTTTAAAAAAAAAATACTGTATTTATCAGCGTATAACGCGCACTTGTTTCCTCTGAAAATCAGGGGAAAATCGTGGGTGCGCGTTATACGCCGACGAGGGGCATCCAAACTGTAAGTATTTTCTTTTTTTGCAGGAATTTGCCTTCTAGGTTGGGGGTGCACGCTATACGCTATACGCCAGTGCACGCAATACAAAGATAAATACGGTAATAAGCCACTGTATACCTTTTTCATAGCACCGCTTGACACTCATGTGACTGCCCGCCGCTCTCCTCCTCTCCTCCTCTCCTCCTCCTGGCTGACATCAGTCCCTCTGTAGTTGTGAGCCTGGAGGAGTAGAGCGGTGAGCAGTCACATAAATACAGAGCGGCACAATGAAATAAGGTATACAGCGGCTCATTTAAAAAAAATAAAACATACACTGGGCACATAATTTAATGTAACAGAGGGGATTGTAGTAATATCACACAGTGGCTTTACAAGCACTATAAGGCCGGCCATACATTCAGCAACAACTGCCTGAGATTTGAACCGTTAATGGGCAGGCTAAATGTACCGATAGATCGATCAACTTGGGTACAATTCTCCTGCCAGGTTTTCTTGCAAATATCGCTAGTGACTGCTAAAGCCACTAGTGAAAATCACAGTCTTCTCCTAGCGGAAATGGCCTTCCTCCCATATTTGTACTGGTAACCATTGCCACATAGGCAGAAATTGACAGGAAATTGAAAATGTTACAGTTGTTACCAGAACAAGGGTAAATCTTTCAATGGGATCAACTACTCTAGTGTTTATGAGGGTAACACCTTCCAATTTGTAGACATTTCCTCTCACTTCCTGTTGTGTCTTCAGGACAATAAGTGAAGGGAACGAAAGGTCAAAGACAACAAAAGACAGGTGTTTTAATTTTTTCCTGCTTTAACAAAACCTGATAAAAAGTTTTTGCTATGCATACAATTCAATAGGCATACAGCAAGTTTCTCTTTTGCCTTTTTGAAATTTTAAAGCAAACAAGCTTCAAATTATTTTAAACAAAGGGAAAAAATATGTTTTTAACCACTTAAGGACCGCCTACTGCACATTTACGTCGGCAGAATGGCACGGCTGGGCACATCAACGTATATATACGTTGATTTTAGTACCCAGCCGTGGGTCACGGGCGCGCGCCCGCGACCCGGTCCGAAGCTCCGGGACCGCGCGGGATTCGCGGACCCGATCGCCGCTGGAGTGCGGCGATCCGTCCCTGGAGCGGAAGAACGGGGCGAGCCGTGTGTACACACGGCTTCCCCGTGCTTCTCTGTGGCCGCAGCATCGATCGCGTCATCCCTGTAATAGGGGGACGCGATCGATGACGTCACACCTACAGCCACACCCCCCTACAGTTGTAAACAAACACACTAGGTCACAAATCCCCTACAGCGCCACCTGTGGTTAACTCCCAAACTGCAGCTGTCATTTCCACAGTAAACAATGCAATTTAAATGCATTTTTTGCTGTGAAAATGACAATTGTCCCAAAAATGTGTCAAAATTGTCCGAAGTGTCCGCCATATTGTCGCAGTCACGCAAAAAATCGCTGATCGCCTCTATTAGTAGTAAAAAAAAAAAAATTAATAAAAATGCAATAAAACTATCCCTTATTTTGTAAACGCTATAAATTTTGCGAAAACCGACCGATAAACGCTTATTGCGATTTTTTTTTTTACCAAAAATACGTAGAAGAATACGTATCGGCCTAAACTGAGGAAAAAAAAAAGTTTTTTTATATATTTTTGGGGGATATTTATTATAGCAAAAAGTAAAAAATATTGCATTTTTTTTAAAATTGTCGCTCTATTTTTGTTAATAGCGCAAAAAATAAAATCCGCAGAGGTGATCAAATACCACCAAAAGAAAGCTCTAATTGTGGGAAAAAAAGGACGCCAATTTTGTTTGGGAGCCACGTCGCACGACCGCGCAATTGTCAGTTAAAACGAAGCAGTGCCGAATCGCAAAAAGGGGCAAGGTCCTTTACCTGCATTTTGGTCCGGGTCTTAAGTGGTTAATTACAACATATAACATAGCCTGCGAACAGTCCATGTATCTCATTCCCATAAGGTTATAATAAATTATACAAGTGTAGCTTCTGGTCTCCTGGTCCTAAGTTGTCATGGGGATTTACTTAGGAAGAATGACTTTCTCTGGGGAACCCCTGGTTTGATACAAACTAATAGCCACCAGTGATTCCTGAGAATAGGAGCTTTGCTTGAAAACAAACACTGTGTTATAATTGCACTAAAATTAGAAATAGAATTGAATGCAAAATTGATCACAAAGATGAGTTTCTTTCAAGGGAGCTCCATGTAGATGAACAATTGCAATGGTTGGCTTGTATTCTAAGTTAAATAAAGGGCAGCATTCTAAATATCTACCACAGCTCTAACACTATTATTCCCTTTGTATTTTTATAGTATCTGAAAGATCCAATTTTATACAAGCTCCCCTTGCTTTGTCTAAGTCTCTCAGCTGCATCCAATTGCCTAATGTAATTACCATCACCTGTGACTCATTGCAAACTATCCTACTTCTCTTTCTGAAATGAATGAGAAGGGCAATAAGGAATTGCCATCCTGTATCCTCCGTAGTAATCACACGTTGAGAGGTGTAGGCAGCCGGCCATGGCTTGCCGTATTCTTCCTGTGTAACCTTTTTAAAAATGTGCAATATCAAGATAAAGAGGTTAGAGCCTAGTTATATTAAAATACATTTTATTTTATTTTAATTTAATGTATTAGTATAGGTAAAATTAAAAAAATATATATATATGAATGCAGTCGTGACAGACTGCATTCATATATGACATTTTTACATTTTACCCATACTAATACTAATGGCATTAACACTTTATTTTTTTCCTAAGTCCCTCTGGAACATAATTTTATTACCTGTGGATCCCATGTGGAACTGTTATTTTTAGGCTCCATGCACATCGGATGTTGTTTCAGCTCCTAGGGGAGTTTGGCGCTTTATTTTTCCTGAACTAAAGAAATAAAGTAGGCGCTATTCGATTAAATAGATCCTTAACTTGTATGTACTAAGTGATTTATACCTTAGACACTACAATTATCAATACTGTGCAACAAAATCAATTATTCCAAAAAGCAAAACCAGTAGAAATGAAATCAACAAAATCATGCAATTTATCTCAACCTGTGCTATAAAAATAAAACAATTACAGCTATAGGAGTTGATTTACTAAGAGCCCATTCACACAGGGGCAACATGACTTCTAGCATGACTTTGGGAGGCAACTTGGACACGACTTGAGTATGAATCATCAGGCAACTTACAAGGCAACTTCTAGTTGCCTCCAGGACAGTACAAGGCAACTTCAAGTCGCCTCCAGGACAGGAGGCTTTCCAGTGGCCAATCAAACAACAATCAGCTCTGTGGGAGGGAGGGGACTTCCATTGAAATCAATGGGTACAAGTTGCCTACAAGTCGGATTGAAGTAGTACAGGAACCTTTTCTGAAGTCGGATGGATGATCTGTCTATCAAAGTGCCCGGGCAAGGGGGAGGGGCTATATATGACGAGGCGCGGCGAGGAACACACAGCTATTCAAATTAAAGTTGTAATGTTCCCCGCGCTGATCAACTAGATGGCGGTGGCGGCGGTGGGGGGGAGGGCTTGGCTTTCTCTTTGAGGACATGCTTACATTTGGGGACATGCCTACATTTGGGGACAAGGCTGCATTTGGGGACAAGGCTGCATTTGTGGACAAGGCTGCATAACTGGAAGCTAGACGATATTTGCTCTCGTTTTTTTTTTTTCCCTCTCAATAAATAAGCATTGTCCTAAAAGTTGAAAAATAAATACTCCACTGTAAAATAAAACGTAAATCAAATAAGGAAAACCATTTTCATTTATAAAACTCACCTTGCAGTTGTAATGGGTTCATGGACTTTGTACACCTACTTTGGAGTTGTTTTGAGTTTTGGAAGTTGCTACTAACCTTGGGGTCTCTTGGCTTCTACTGTTACCTCAAAAAATAAAGAAACGCAGTAAGTATTTTATGATGTATTTTTGTTAACAAGCGTTGTTCACATCATATTTACACCTGAATCAACTTTCATCTTTCTATAAAGCTAAAATAAAGACTTTACAGGCTTTTCATTATAGAAAAAAAATATATAACCCAAGGCGCTTGGTTATAAACCACTTCCTTCAGCTGTGAAATAAACATTCAGTGTATGAAAAATCTATTTAAAAAACTGCAAATGCAACACTTGAAGTTGGACTGGAAATTCAAAGGACGTTCATTCTGTAACATAAGAGAATAAACAGAGGAGCAATAGAGCTACATAGGGTAGTAATACCTTTATTAAAATAATACACAAAAAAAACAGATGGTAAATATTGCACTCACAAGTGTGGATACAGATTACGCACATAGAGGAAAGCTCAGCCACAGAGTCCAGTACACAGACTGTGCAGCCACCACTATGACCAGGAAGATGGATCACACTGCAGAACTCTAGAAATTGTGGTATACTAATCAGACACCACTGCTGAGAATTAATAATAGGCCACTCTCACTGCAAAGCATCCTGGGTACGCATTATTGGAGAAACAACCTTCCTCTTCATCTTCAGAGGCTGATACCGTGTACACACAATGTTTTTGAAAAAAGTCATTTAAAATGATCGTGTGTGGGCTACACATCATTTTTCAGAACGACAAAAATAAATTCGAACATGCTGCATTTTTTAACGTAATTTTAAACTATGTCGTTTTTTGGGTTGTAAAAAATGATCGTGTGTGGGCTAAAACAACGTTTTAAACCCGCGCATGCTCAGAAGCAAGGTATGAGATGGGAGCGCTCGTTCTGGTAAAACTATCGTTCATAATGGAGTAAGCACATTCATCACGCTGTAACAGACAGAAAAGCGCGAATCGTCTTTTACTAACAAGAAATCAGCTAAAACTGCCCAAAGGCGAATAGAACTTCCCCTTTAGAGTGCCGTCGTACGTGTTGTACGTCACCGCGCTTCGTTCATAATTTTTTAAAAACGATGGTGTGTGGACAACATCATTTTTAATGATGAAGTTGGAAAAACTTTGTTTTTTGGACATGCTGAAAAGCAAAGTTTTTTTCATGCTGAAAAATGATCGTGTGTACGCGGCATGAGGATATGCACACACTTTCAAAGTAAAAAAATATATTTCAACAGTACTAATACAGTAGTTTGAGACAGTAAATTATGCTCTTTATGTGACTTTAGTACTCCTTTGTACATTCTTAACACAGGCTTTGTTGGTTGGACTCCATGGACATTGAGGTTTAAGTGGTATCTTGATTTTATGCTCTAAGGCAGGACAACATGGGGAGGTTTCTGTGTATATTTTCCACTTCAGTCATTCATGACATTTCCATTGTATGGGTTGTTCAAAGCTTGTTTCCTTTAGGCCAGAGACTTTTGGCTCCAGCAGCCAACATCTTTAGGAAAAAAAAACAGGAGGGGAGATCTGTGCTTCCTTTCCACCGCTATCCCCCAAGGCCTGGGGAAAGAGACAGCTACATTTAGACATGTGTGGTTGGTTTTGTTACAAATACATATTCTGACAATTTTTTTTATTATTCTGAGATTTGTATATATATCTGAATACCTGAATTACTATATAAACAAATTTTACCGAATGTTTCAAATAACGAAACTAAATTCGGACTGAAATTCTAATTTAATTTTGCATCAAACTACAGTTGAATTCTAACTGTACTCAAATTGCTCAAATCAAAGACTTGAATGTGTTATTAAAGTTTTTGTTAAGCCAAAGGAAATTTAAAGAGTCATTGTAATCATTTGATAAAGATTTTTCATTTGTTTGTTCACTTTGCCACAATTGAATCAAAAAAAAAAAAAAAAATCTAAAGTCTTTGATTTAACCGATTTAAAATTTATTAATTTTAAACTTTTTGAATAAAAAAAGGTTAAATTTGAAGAAAATTCAAAAAAGGCATGAAACAAATTCAGAAAACGAACTCTGAATACGAATACAAATTGAACGAAACATTGAATTTAACAAAACGAAAAAACTAGAGTAACGAGTCAAAACAAAACAAATATTTTCACCATGCACATGTTTAACTATACTTATGACCACATCCTCACAGTGCAGAAGTCCATGAGGGAAATATTCCAGATGTTTAACAGTTCTCCTAGCATGCATTACAAGGCCTTTTAAGCCTGCTAATTGGCTAGAACAGAGGTCTTCAAACTTTCTATACAATGAGCCAGTTTACTGTCCTTCAGACTTTAGGGGGGCCAGTATGTGGCCAGTGGGAGAAGAAACAGTGCTAGCATCAGTGGGAGTACACAAGGTCCCATCATTGGTATTAGGGGGAGTAATAGTGCCCCATCATTGGTATCAACAAGAGGAATAGTGCTCCATCTATGGTATTAATGGAAGGAATACTGCCCCATCAGTGGTGTCAGAATCACAAAAATACAAAAAGGAATTTAGTAACAATGTCACTTCTTGAAACTTAAGCCCTGTACACACGGGCGGTCTATACGATTAGAACGGTCTGATGGACCGTTTTCATCGGTTAACCGATGAAGCTGACTGGTCAGTCGTGCCTACACACCATCAGTTAAAAAAACCTTTGTGTCAGAATGCGGTGACGTAAAACACAACGACGTGCAGAAAAAAATGAAGTTCAATGCTTCCAAGCATGCGTGGACTTGATTCTGAGCATGCATGGATTTTTAACCGATGGTCGTGCCTACAAATGATCGTTTTTTTGCTATCGGTTAGGTATCCATCGGTTCAATTTAAAACAAGTTTGCTTTTTTTTAGCCGATGGATAAATAATCGAAGGCGCCCACACACGATCTGTTTGGACCGATGAAAACGGTCAATCATCGGTTTAACCGATCGCGTGTATGCGGCCTAAGTCCTGAAATTAAAAATTTGTGAGCGGGAAGGGTTTTTATTACAGAAGAGACATACTGGGGGTAAATTACTTGCCCGAGAAGTACCTGGAGCTAATATATGTAATAGCTCCCATTTTAGGCAATTAAGATTTCAACAGGCGAACGTGTGGAAAAAAGAGCGCTGTTAGCAGCGAAAATACGTTAAGTAAATAGGGAAATCAGCGCTAATTAGCGATTCCATGGATATGCAAATTATAATTTCTACTAGGTTATTATGTAGCACTGCACTGCAACCATGATCCATGTATGTAAAAAACATTTTTATGTGAGATGTGCTCTACCTCGTGTGCATCTATTGATGTATATTGCAATTAGTATTCCTAGTTATTTTCCTTCTTTTGCTAATGAATGCAGTTATGAAAGATTATTACAGAGTAATGTCTGCTATTCTGTAACGTTACATGTATTGAACATTTAGGTTACCTATTTGTTATATGTTGTTTTTTTCATGTTTTTTTTTTCTATTTTTTATTGAGAAATAAAGCAGTAATAATTTATGTAACTTGGTGGTCTGCTCAGATGTCTCCACAGCAAGGTATGCGTTCAAATCCCAGCCAACCTACCATCCACCACTTGTGTTTATTTTTTAAATGCACAAGCAAATTGAAATAAAGAAATGTAAACTACCCGTTAACTAGTGTGTGATGTTTGGAATTTCACACCATAATATTATTGAATACTTACATACCATTGCACGCATTTAATACATTAACATAATAGAATCAGCCAAACTAAAGTTCATTGGATATTTAGCATTCCCCTATTTTCAGCATATGCTGCTTTGGCTTATAGTGATTTGCATTTTTTCA
This sequence comes from Rana kukunoris, assembly GCA_029574335.1. Lineage (NCBI taxonomy): Eukaryota > Metazoa > Chordata > Amphibia > Anura > Ranidae > Rana > Rana kukunoris. The sequence continues at coordinate 180,970,945 of CM056049.1, forward strand.
CCAATGCAATCTTTTAGTATCCCTCTGTGGGATTTGAACACATAAGTCCTTCAAGGCCTGAGTTTTTCAAGGTTGAAGTGCTGACTACTAGCCTATTGGGCAATCATACATAAAAAAAAAAACAATTTTCTAGTGTTTGATGTTTCTTCATCCCGAGCTCTCCTTCCGCCGCCGTCTTCTCCCGTGCAGCCGGTTACCTGCTAATAAAAAAAGACACTCTTCTTCTGTGGTGGTCTTCCATGGACAACCAATGACGTTACCCGGAGAGACCACCCCATGGCTATGTAAGAGACACCACACAGCGGGTAACAACCCAGCGGAGGAAGACCGCCACAGAAGTAGAGCGGCTTTTTTTTTTATTAGCGGATAACCGGCGGTGCTGAAAAACACAGCAGATGGAAGATGGCGGTGGTAGGAGAGGCGGCTTGGGTAGAAGATAGCTCAGGAAGAAGACGGCGGTGGGAGAGACAGCAGCAGAAGAAGACGGCTTAGGGAAGAAGATGGCTCAGGACTATTTTACAATAAAGCACTTGTCAGAAACAGGCTATTATATATATTTTTTTCATTCCACTGCTTTTTTGGTGAATGGGTAGAGGTAAGGCAAGATCTGGGGGGCCCCCTTGTTAAAAGGGGCCTCCAGCTTCTGATAAGCCCCCCCCGCGCACAGACCCCGACAACCACCTGCCAGGGTTGTCGGGAAGAGGCCCTTGTCCCCATGGTCCCCAATGGGATCCCATTGAAATGTCTGGTTAATGACAAAACACGTTTGAGTGAACGCTTGTTGCCAGCCGGCATCTGTTTTTATGTGTAAAGATTTTACCTGCATCTTGTAAGTACCACTTACATTTTTTAAATAAATAAGTCATACGGAATTATGTTATGGTGCACCTTCTTTCTACGTATGTCCATCTGGTGAAGTCTGTGAATGTGAATGCGAAGGAAGCCAGCTCTGGGAACTTCCACCGTGGGAGTCTACTACAGCTTTCAAAGGCCACGGCTGGGCTATAGCCGATTGGTAATCGAGCTTGCCCTTTCACTAATCGCCTTTGATACTCGTGGTGGGTCTTCACTTAAGTGTGAAACATCACAAGTCACTGTGGTGTGAAGTTTTGGAGCACATTTTTTAAGATTAAATACTTCTGTGCATAATGAATGGTGCACATTTGCACTATAGATACATAGTTGAACATTTTTGGTTTCAGTGGACTTTATGTTTTGGTTCAGTGGCGCAGCTTTAACCCCTTTTTTAATCCTTGTTTCTGTGTATCGCACACAAGCTGTTGCCTTCCTTATTATTTAATCAATTCAGTTTAAGTTTTGAAAATGTTTCATTATTTTGATTGTTTATATTTGTAATTAGCACAGTTTTCCTTGTTTTTCCTAGTACAGGGACTACTTTGAAGTCAGTGTGACTTGAAGTTGCACAGATATAAATGGTACTCATTGAAAATCATGGGGTATGACTTGTCATGCCACTCTGATGCCAAAAGTCGCAGGAAAAGTCTCACAAGTGTGAAAGGGGCCTCATTTGCAGATATGCAAATTTATATTTACACATATAATGATATTTGAAGGCAGACTGGTGAAAGAAAAAGGCCCAGTTTGAGCCCTGGTTCACAATGGCAGTGGGAGGAAATTACGCGAGTTTAGCTTAACTCACACAATTTCATTCCCGCATGTCAGTCCACATTATCTTTAAACAATATACCCCTTGTTTCAGTACCATTTAGGCAATTATATCATGATCTAAACATTATTTCCATGTGCACTACTCCAGGTTTTAGCAGAGTTAGGCCGCGTCCAAACTGATGAAAACGGACTGAAGTTCAGTTTCATCGGTCCAAACCGACAGTGTGTACGCCCCATCAGTCTGTTGTCCTTCAGTCCGAAAATTTAGAACTTGCTTTAAAATCGGACCAATGGACGCCTACCAAACGGTCAAAACGGATGTATAGTACGTAAAAGCATTGGTTCAAAACCCGCGCATGCTCAGAATCAAGTCGACACATGCTTGGAAGCATTAAACTTAATTTTTCACTGCACGTCGTTGTGTTTTACGTCACCGCGTTGAACTCGATCGGTTTTTGAACTGATGGTGTGTACGCACATCAGACCATCAGGTCACTTCAGCGGTGAACCGATGAAAACGGTCCGTCGGACCATTCTCCTCGGATCGACTGATCGTGTGTACGCGGCCTAAGGGATTGGGAACTATTTGGGAGCTATAGTAAATTTGATTTTGGGAGTACTTTTTCACCTGTACTATAGTGGAATACCGTTTTAGTGCTAATCTGTGGTTATTATCGTTAATTAGGGCCACGGCGCTATAGTAAATGACCCCAAAATGTCTCTTCTGTATTACAGGCTTCCTACCTACCTACTTGCAAGAGGATTTGGAAAGTACACTGAATTGAGCATGCACAGCTTAGCAGTCTTTTTTCAAAAACAATTGCTTTATGAATGTGAAAAACACACAACTGCAGTGAATTTTTTTTATACATTTTTTTGTGTATTCTGATTAGTTCTTATGATCCTGAAGCTATCTAGTGGCCACAATGTGGTATTTTTTCCTAAAATAACTCTATCAAGAAAATACTGCACTATGACCAATAGATTGTGCTGCTGATGATCATAGGAGATATTCATAATAGACAAAATACGACAATTTTTTCTTGTGGCTGTGCAAATGTTTTGTACAGTTAATTTTTCTTATCGATAGACCCCCTATGTGTACATGTACATTGAGGCATGCCTAGATGAATAAACTCCAATGAGCATGTGAGAGGTACTTAATCCCAGCCTGGCCAATCAATATGCCCGAGGATCCCGAACCCAGAATAAGCCAGGGAAAATATGTTGACAAAGGAGAGGCAGCTCACTGGAGGGGAGGTGAGTATGTGATGTTTTAGTTCCACTTTATTGTCTGAACACATATACCTCACTAGGTCAACCTTTCAGTCAACATGTTTTTAGTAACACGAATGGGAATTTCTGTATTAATTGATCCCAATGTGATTACTTTTTTTTACATGATCCAGATAAAAGTAGACACCTGTCACAGTGGCTGCACATAACCCTTTGATGCTTTTGAATGTCCCCAGAAACCCTGAGTCAGCAGACACTCCATACATAACTCTAGCCTTCACTTAAGAAATTCCTGACCTCTAGTGCTTCTAAGAAACCCAGAAACACCAAATATATGTACAGGAAACTTTCAGTGCCCTCTGTTTAGTGGCAGCTGGTCTTCACTTGTCCCTCCTTGCCTCCTTGACCCACACTTGCGGCAAAATGGTAGCTCAAAAAGTGGCAGTGCAATAAGGAAGAGAAGGTAGACACATTGCGTAATATGCTAAGGCACATGCGGAACTAGCAGCTGAGAGGCAGGGAGAAAAATACACAGGCATAAGCCTATACAAGCTAGCAAAGGTGCAACATTAAAAAATATTAAAAAAATATAAAAAAATAGGTTAGATGCCTCTTCACCTTTTCTCCTAAGATGACTGTTTGATCGCTCTGTGTAGTCTCTGCATTTACATATTTATTTCCAATGTGCTCCCGCAAATATGTTTTTATTGTTTTTACCCATTTTTAATATATTTTTAATATTTTTAAATGTTGCTCCCTCGCTAGCTTGTATAGGCTTATGCCTGTGTATTTTTCTCCCTGCCCCTCGGCTGCTAGTTCCGCAGGTGCCTTAGCCTATTAGCGATGCCTAAGTGACATGTACTCTGGCATTTGGCTCAGGCAAAATGGTGCATTACATCACGGCCTATGGACACTGTTTCTGGTATAGCGGGCTCAGAGAAAATGGCCGCCATGCGTCCAATTATGCAGACTATTTAAATCCCTGCAATGCACCCAGTGTTATCCCCTGATGAAGTCACGTAACATGACGATACGCTTCGGGTTTGGAGCATTGGATACAGCACCATCTGACGGTCGGCAGACGAGAGCGTTGCTTATGGATATATGTCACCGCTATTGCTGCTAAATGTGAGTTTTTTAAACAGTTTTTTACCAATATTTCTTTTTACATTACGGGGATCCGCGATGTGTCTACTTTCTCTTCCTTATTGCACTGCCACTTTTTGAGCTACCATTTTGCCGCAAGTGTGGTTCAAGGAGGCAAGGAGGGACAAGTGAAGACCAGCAGGATTTATTGCGAGCTCGGCGCTCGTGGAGATATGATCATCATTCCTTCACTTTGAGTGAGTGCATTGTGTTGCATCCTTTTGAGCTACCAGTAGGGTTACAGAGTCACGCTATATATCCTCCTGTTGTCTTTCCACATGTGCATACCTGGAATTGGGTCCTACAACTGTACTCTCAGGCATATCGTACCATCTGGTGTATATGTAGCTGTTTATTATTAGGCTGTCAGAGCAACAGCTGTGAGGTGAGCTGCTAAGAGCCACATGAGGTGTTTTTTCACACTGAAGTTTCTTCATCCTCCAACACTTGGCTTTGGGATCACCACCTAGAGACTTGTTTTCATTTATTCATCTATCTAACTCTTATTATATGTGGATTTTTTGTGCATGTGTGTGTGTTTTTTTCATATATACAGTACAGACCAAAAGTTTGGACACACCATCTCATTCAAAGAGTTTTCTTTATTTTCATGACTATGAAAATTGTAGATTCACACTGAAGGCATCAAAACTATGAATTAACACATGTGGAATTATATACATAACAAAAAAGTTTAAAACAACTGAAAATATGTCATATTCTAGGTTCTTCAAAGTAGCCACCTTTTGCTTTGATTACTGCTTTGCACACTCTTGGCATTCTCTTGATGAGCTTCAAGAGTGAAATGGTCTTCCAACAGTCTTGAAGGAGTTCCCAGAGATGCCTAGCACTTGTTGGCCCTTTTGCCTTCACTCTACGGTCCAGCTGCGGTCCAGATCACCCCAAACCATCTCGATTGGGTTCAGGTCCGGTGACTGTGGAGTCCAGGTTATCTGGCGCAGCACCATATCACTCTCCTTTTTGGTCAAATAGCCCTTACACAGCCTGGAGGTGTGTTTGGGGTCATTGTCCTGTTGAAAAATAAATGAAGGCCCAACCAAACGCAAACCGGATGGAATAGCATGCCGCTGAAAGATGCTGTGGTAGCCATGCTGGTTCAGTATGCCTTCAATTTTGAATAAATCCCCAACAGTGTCACCAGCAAAGCACCCCCACACCATCACACCTCCTCCTCCTCCATGCTTCATGGTGGGAACCAGGCATGTAGAGTCCATCCATTCACCTTTTCTGCGTCACACAAAGACACGGTGGTTGGAACCAAAGATCTCAAATTTGGACTCATCAGACCAAAGCACAGATTTCCACTAGTCTAATGTCCTTTTGGGCTTGTGTTCTTTATCCCAAACACGTCTCTTCTGCTTGTTGCCTTTCTTTAGCAGTGGTTTCCTAGCAGATATTCTACCATGAAGGCCTGATTCACACAATCTCCTCTTAACAGTTGTTCTAGAGATGTGTCTGCTGCAAAAGGTGGCTACTTTGAAGAACCTAGAATATGACATATATTTTCAGTTGTTTCACACTTTTTTGTTATGTATATAATTCCACATGTGTTAATTCATAGTTTTGATGCCTCCAGTGTGACTCTACAATTTTCATAGTCATGAAAATAAAGAAAACTCTTTGAATGAGAAGGTGTGTCCAAACTTTTGGTCTGTACTGTGTGTGTGTGTGTATATATATATATATATATATATATTTGCTTATATATATTTGTATGTGTCTATATATTTTGCTATTCACAGTATTGTGATTTATGACACCACCATTTTTTTTAATTTGATATGTTGTTTTCTGCTAGTATAGATCACCAGGTGCTTGCAGCAGTGTCCCCCATTTTTTAGCTTACTGACAGCGTGAGAGTATTTTCGTTTTCTACATATGTCATTACAGTTTGGTAGTTTTGTTTTAAATTTAACACTTCTTTTTTTGTTTTTATTCTTAACCACTTGCCCATGGTGTCATAGTCAAAATACGTCATGACTTTAAAGATGGATATCTCGGTAACGGCAGCAGCTGCTGCCACAACCGAGATATCCATCTTTTCCATGGGCAGTGCTGTACACGATAATGGCGGTCCCAGCGGCGGATTCGCCGCAAGATCGCCGTTATCGGTGGCGGGAGAGGGCCCCCCCCCCTCCCGCCGCTCTCCCGCGCTCTCCGCCGCTTACCGGAGCCGTCGGTAACGGCGGAGGCGATCGGGTCCTCTTGCTGGCTGTGTTGGGATACGAGTGAGGGAAAAATCGCCCCCACCCGTCCCCCACAGCTCTGCTGGGCGGAAGTGACGTCAAAACGTCACTTCCGCCCAGCGTCTTAAAGAAACATTTTTTTTTTCTGAAATGTGAAAAATGACTTTTTTTTTTTTTTTCTTTTTTTGCATTTAAGCCTAAATATGAGATCTGAGGTCTTTTTGACCCCAGATCTCATATTTAAGAGGACCTGTCATGCTTTTTTCTATTACAAGGGATGTTTACATTCCTTGTAATAGGAATAAAAGTGATAATTTTTTTTTTTTAATTTATTTCGATGTATAAAATTATAAACTAATTAAAAATAAATAAGAAAACAAAAAAAAAAAATGTAAAACGCCCCGTCCCGACGAGCTCGCGCGCAGAAGCGAACGCATACGCGAGTAGCGCCCGCATATGAAAACGGTGTTCAAACCACACAAGTGAGATATCGCCGCGATCGTTAGAGCGAGAGCAATAATTCTAGCCCTAGACCTCCTCTGTATCTCAAAAAATGCAACCTGTAGAATTTTTTAAACGTTGCCTATCGAGATTTTTAAGGGTAAAAGTTTGACGCCATGCCACGAGCGGGCGCAATTTTTAAGTGTGACATGTTGGGTATCATTTTACTCGGCGTAACATTATCTATCACAATATATAAAAAAATTGGGCCAAATTTATTGTTGTCTTATTTTTTTATTCAAAAAAGTGTTTTTTTTTCAAAAAAAGTGCGCTTGTAAGACCGCTGCGCAAATACGGTGTGACAAAAAGTATTGCAATGACTGCCATTTTATTCTCTAGGGTGTTAGAAAAAAAAAAATATATAATGTTTGGGGGGTTTAAGTAATTTTCTAGCAAAAAAAACAGTTTTAGTCTCGTAAACACCGAATCTGAAAAACAAACCCGGTGGGCAAGTGGTTAATTTGTAGAAAAGACTGAAGCATCCATCAAAGTAATGAACAGAATAGGTACAATATCTCACATAACACAGAGTAATTTCAAAGTAGCATGGTATTATAGAGCGAGATACAGAAGATATTCTGACATCCAAACACATTATTTATTATTTCAAATGTTTCAAAAACATTTTATATAGATTTAAATCACTGCAATATTTGAGTATACAACAGACAGCTAAAGTAATTACAGCAACACATAGGGGTTGATTTAGGCCCCTTTCACTCTGGGGCTGGATGTGCAGTGGCAGTATAGCGCCGCTATTTTAAGCAGTGCTATTCCGTCTGAATTCCCACTGAATTGCGGCGGTATTCGGCCACTAGCGGTGCGGTATTAACCCCCACTAACTGCCGAAAAAGGGTTAATACCAACAGCAATGCACCTCTTTACCGTGGTGGGAAGGAGTGGTAAAGGAGCGGTAAACACACCGCTCTTCTCACTGCTCCAAAGATGCTGCTGGCAGGACTTTTGGAGCGGTTCCACCAGCGCATCGCCTCAGTGTAAAAGCCCTCAGGCTTTTACATTTAGACTGCAGGGCAGGAGTTTTTCAGGCGGTATTTACACGCTATTTTTAGCGCTAAACCGCCTGAAACTCCTTAGTGTGAAAGGGGCCTTACTAAAGGCAAATAAGCTGTTCACATTGCAAGGGAAGATGCACTTTGCAAGGGAATTCTCCAGACTTGGTGAAGAGCTTAAAGTGGTTTTAAACCCTTTACAACCATTTTATGCTACAGGTAAGCCTATAATAAGGCTTACCTGTAGCTACCCAGGATATCTCCTGTCAGCGGCACATGATCACTAAAGCAAACTGAAGAAATAGCATCTATGTGCCATTTTCAAAGTTGCTTTTAGATTGGGTTTACAACCACTTTAAAAATGTCACTTTGCAAAGAATACCCAATCACCACGCACAAAGAAAAATAATAAATAAATGTATCTTTCTATCTCATTCACTATGCTCTGGGGAAAATTCCCCTGCAAAATGCAACTTTCCTTGCTAAGGGAACTGTCAATCTATTCGGCTCTAGTAACACCATTGTCTATTATCGTGTACCCTGGAATCTATGTCAGCTGGTTCGCCACATTTCTTGGTTTCACCCTTTTCTAGGTGAACAAGTTAAATTATTAAACATATACATTTATTTTAAATATTTTATACGGTATATATTGAGAATCAGTTTTATATAACCAAATGTTTTGTAATTCTGTTGAGCCAGTCTTGTGAATGAGACACTTGAACTTTGCAGCTTCCTATGCCATCCATTGGCTTGTTGAACAATGACATTGCTGATTTGTTTTCCAGTGAATGGGCACATGGCACAAAAGGCTGCCAACCTCAATTTTTTACTTGTCCTACTCCATATAAAAAAAGTACATCACATTTACTTACAAAATGAATGTTCACTTTGTTAAGACTCCTTTTACACTGGGGCAGTTTTCAGGCATTTTAGTGCTAATAATAGTGCCTGTAAAGTGCCTAAAATCATGCCTCCCCAGTGTGAAAGCCACTTTCACACTGGGGCGGTGCACTTGCGGGACGGGAAAAAAAGTTCTGCAAGCAGCATTTTTGGGGTGGTGTTGGAGGGCTGGAATGAATGGGCAGTGCTTCCCAATCGCCTGAAAATCTCTTTTCGAAGCGCCACAACACGGGCACTTTTAACCCCCCTAAGTGAACAACCCATGCCCCTTTAGTAAATCAACCCCACTAACTTAAGTCAAGTGGTCTTGTCATTAAGATTCACACAACAAATGAATCACAGGGACACATTGCAGCATTGCAAAATCACATCATAATTTTGTACAGGAAGTACAATTTTATTCGTAAAACAAAAAAAGTTGCGCAAATAACATATGTGAATGATCCAAACACTAGGGTTGTCCCGATATCACTTTTTTAGGATGAGTACAAGTACTGATACTTTTTTTCATGTAGTCGCCGATACCGAATAACGATACTTTTTTTAAATGTCATGTGACAGTTTTCAAACCACAATACAGACTAAGGATATTTTCTTTAGAATTATGAAGAACTCTAACTCAAGACACAAAAAAAGTATCGGCAGAAGCATTGGGAGCATTTGCGCAAGTACAAGTACTCCCGCAAATACTCGGTATCGGTCCCGATACCGATACTAGTATCGGTATCGGGACAACCCTAAAAAACACCATGTGAATAAATTATATGATGATGTGATGAACAGTGAATGTCATTATATGTAAAGTTGGTATTAAACAAAAATACATTAGTGATCAAAAAAAAAATATTATATATATATAAAAAATGATCAAAAAGTGAATAAAAATATGTGATATAAACTACATGTAAATTGATGAATATAAAAGATACATTAAAACACAAGAAATACCAAGTGAAAAACAAAGTTAATAATCAACACTTCATCACTCAAGTGAATAGAGAAAAATGTAAAGATTCTAAAAGTCCAAATAAAAATAAAAACTGCAGTGAAGGAGCATGAAGGAGTCCCAAGGGAAGGAACAAAGCCGTCTTAAGAGATCCCGCAAGCACTGTAGTGATATTATATTCAGCTTTGCCACATCAATCCTTACAAAGGGGAAAGAAGAAGCCAGATGGACCCTTACCGAATTTGAAGGACTCCTAATTACGGGAGTCGTTCTCGCCTGGTTAAGCAAAGGAATCAACCGCGGATTTCCACGCGCCGGTCAGCTTCACGCACGCCTGCTTGTGTTTCTCCCTGGATCCACTCTCCATCAGCTGCACACACCTGGGGAGAAACGCAAGCAGGTGTGTGTGTAGCTGACCGGAGAGTGGATCATCAGAGGGCCCTGCTCCTACAATTTAGGAGGGAACATTTTTTACATTTTTACGTAAACAACAAATATATGTAGCTACTGGACCATTGGGATATAAAAATGTGACAATTGTTGAGCACTTTCTTTCTGCTACATAATAAATTAGAATTTTGGTCTCATTTGATTTGTTCAATAAATCAAAATAAAAAGAGGCAAGAACAGTTTGGCATATTTTTGTGCATTTTATAATTTAATGGTAAACTTAGTTTGAGTGTTTCTATTTTGAGTAATGATTTCTAATATCCAGGCAGAGAAATGTGTCTCAAGCCTTTCAATCTTTGCGGCTTTTCACTATGGTGTTGAACATTTAAATAGAAGGCAAAACTGCTGATTTTCAGCTCTCAAGTTCTTAGCAAAAGTGGTATAAATGAAAAAAGTAAAAGGCAATTTTCACATAGCTTCACAATGTTTCTATAATAATATATATACTGTAGCTTCACAGGGAAGAGATTATCTTGCAGGATTAAATTTAGAAAAGAAGAGGGAAGACTAAAGCCTCGTACACACGCTCATATTTTTCGGCAAGAACCAGCAAGAAAACTCCTAGCAGAGCTTTCTTGCCGAGTAGACCATGTGTGTGTACGAGGCTTTCAGGTTTCTCATCAAGAAAACTGCCCAGAATCTCGAAGAGGAAAAAAGAGAACCTGCTAGCCCTGTACACACGTGCCAGAATCTTGTCAGGAAAAAAAATGTTGTTTTTCCTGACGAGATTCTTGGCAAGAATATCTTGCCACCCAAGTGTACAGACACTCCTTTAAAAAGAACTGCGGTTCTTTTAAAAGGCAATAAAGTCGTGATGTCATCGCGTACGACGAGCATGCACTCGTCACATTCTATGCCATCGCCACCATCTTGCGGCAGCCTACCTATGCCTAGGAAGCTACCGTGCATGTGTCAAAGTCATTTAGAGCATGCGCAGGTTTCCACAGCGTCAAGCAAGTATACACACGCTCGGTTGTCTTGGCAGGAAAACACTGCCAAGAATCAAGACAAGAAAATAGAGAGCAGGTTCTCTATTTTTCTCGTTGAGATTCTGGGCAGTTTTCTTGATGAGAAACCTGAAAGCCTTGTACACACGCTTGGTTTACTCCGCAAGAAAGCTTTGTCCGCCGGTCAGACATGTCCGCTAGCCCATACACACGATCGGATTTGTCCGCTGAACTGGTCCGTCGGACCAATTTCAGCAGACAAATTTGATTGTGTGTACGCGGCCTAAGTGATATACCATTGAGACAAGGTATTCTTGGGAGAAAAAATGAAGGCCCTTCTAGGTGGAGCTACCTATGTTCCAAATTCAAATAAAGTATTTCAAATTGCATTCATGTCTGGACCTGCATTCCTAGGTAGAGTCAAGAGAATGTAAGTGATACTTCCTTGGGAAAAGGTATTCTTGAGTGGAGGTTTCCATTACAAACCAAGACCCTTCCAAGTGTAGGCACACAGTATACTACCATATGTATAAATACGGCCTCATATTGAGGTGGTTATACCAGGATAATGGTTAAGGGTACAACCTCGATCACTCGAGCTACTCGATCACATTTATAGGTGGAGGAATGGGGTCCTCCCTTCTTGCTACTACCTTTCATTGGCTTTCTCATCCCACTGGGAACCCCAAGACTGATCCGATCGGCGGCATCCCCTGCACAGCACAGAGGGAGAGGAACTGATTTTGTTCCTCCTCTTCTGTGAGATCAGAAACCAGAAGTGACAAGGATTTTGTCACATCTGGTTTTGGTTTGTTTACAAGCCATTATCAGCTTGTGAAGCATCTAATCAAACCAATCTCAGTTTGTTCAGATGCTTTGGAAGCCAGAGGAGCGACCCCAGATCTCTCTAGAAAGAGGACTTATCACTGCCCATACTATCGCAACGGATGCTTTTCTTCCCTTGTAGGTTGTTTAAAAAAAATAAGGGTACAGTGTAAAAAAATAATCGAAAATACAATAAATTATACAATTAGAATTTTTTTTAAAGTGTCCCCCCCCGCTCATGCACAAAGGCGATTGCGCATGCATATGTAAATTGTGATCGCACCACACATGTGAAGTCAGAGTAAGAGCAATATCTCTAGCACCAGACCTCCTATGTACCTCCAAACTGGTAAACTATAAAGGCTTTTAAAGCGCCCCCTATGGAGATTGTTAGGTATTGTAGTCTGCCACCGCTCCAGGGGCATACGCAATTTTAAAGCGTTAGGTATATATTTTCCTGAAAACTTGCATTTGATAAACCGCTGCAGAAATATTGTGCGACATAAAAAATTGCAACCACAACCATTTTATTCTCCAGGGCCTCTGCTTAAAAAATAGAAGGATCAAAGATCCTGCACTTTTTTTTTTTTTACTCTATTAAATATAAAAAAGTGTGGAAACTTTTCGAAGACCCCTCGTACAATGTTTGGTGGTTCTAAGCAATTTTTTTTAGCAAAAAATGCTGATTTTTACATGTACAGTATGTATGTTTTACAAAAACAATTTGTTGATAAAAATACAATTAAATCAAGTGCACACAAACTCAACATGACTTACAAAATTCAGACAAAATCTAAAAGATAAAACTGTATTGAGTTAATAACAAACAAACATTAGTAAATTCCAAATTGTGATTTTTTGCAAAATGGCAACATTTTAAGTAAATACATAGGGCCAGATTCAGGTAGAGTTAGGCTGGAGTATCAGTGATACTCCAGCCTAAGGCCCCTTTCACATTGAGGCGTTTTTCATGCGGTACAGCGCTAAAAATAGCGCTGCTATACCGCATGAAAAATCATGCCCTGTAGTGTTCAATGTGAAAGCCCGAAGGCTTTCACACTGAAGCGGTGCGCTAGCAGGAACGCTCCAAAAGTCCTGCTAGCCGCATCTTTACCGCGGTATAGGAGCGGTGTGTTCACCGCTCCTATAGCGCGCCTTCCCATTGGAATCAATGGGAAACCGCGGTAATAGCGCGGTAATACCGCCCGCAACGCGGGCGGTATTAACCCTTTTTCGGCCGCTAGCGGGGGTTAAAACCTCACCGCTAGCGCCCGAATATCACGGTAAACACGACGGTATAGCGGCGCTACAAATAGCGCGGCTATACCGTCACCGCGGCTCCACGCCTCAATGTGAAAGGGGCCTAACTGTCACTTTAAGCCGGCGTTTCTGTTTTCTGTAACCAGAAAACAAGAAACGCCGGGTTGGAGTTCCGATGCGATCGGCGTAATTGAACTTCGCCATCGCATCGCAACTTTAATTTAAAAATGGCGCCGGGGGCGTTCCCGCTGATTTACGCTGAAAAAATATGTTAATCAGCGGGAATCGGCAATTCACGATCGTATTCGGGCGCGACGCAGTGACTTTCCGACGTTTCCGTAAGCGATACGCGGCGTAAAGATAAAGCAGCCCCCTAGTGGAGTATCCTATGTTAAGTATAGCCGTCGTCATCGCGTCGAAAAAAAAAAAAATCGTGTCGCTTGCGTAAAACGTCCATGAATGGGGATTTGACATCATTGACGTTCACTGACAGAATTTGGAGCATGCGCACTGGGATGCATTGACAGTCGACGCATGCGCAGTACGTTCGCCACGGGAACGCGCTTAGTTTAAATAATACACGCCCCGTACCCGCCCAATTTGAATTCCGCCGGCTCATTTACGATACGCTGCCGCAACTTTAGGAGCAAGTGCTTCATGAATAACAGCACTTGCTCCTAAAATTTCGCCAGAGTAACGTAAATGAGAAACGTTACTCCAGAGCAAAGATGCTCCCATCTACCTGAATCTGGCCCATAATGTAAAGGGCTTGTAAAGGTAAAAAAATTTTTCCTAAATAACTTCATTTACCTTAGTGCAGTCCTCCTTCACTTACCTCATCCTTCGATTTTGCTTTTAAATGTCCTTATTTATTCTGAGAAATCCTCACTTCCTGTTCTTCTGTCTGTAACTCCACACAGTAAGGTGAGACTTTCTCCCTGGTGTGGAGTGTTGTGCTCGCCCCCTCCCTTGGACTACAGGAGAGTCAGGACGCTCTCTATGTTGCAGATAGAGAAAGGAACTGTGTGTTAGTGGGCGTCCTGACTCTCTGGTAGTCGCAGGAAGGGAGCGAGTATGACACTCCACACCAGGGAGAAATCCTTGCATTACTGTGGGGAGTTACAGACAGAAGACAGAAGAACAGGATTTCTCAAAAGAAATAAGGACATTTAAAAGCAAAATGGAAGGATGAGGTAAGTGAAGGAGGACTGCACTAAGGTAACGGAAGCTATTTAGAAAAAAAAATTGTACCTTTACAACCCCTTTAAACTAAAACTGTACAGGTTGGCTCCATTATACTTTTCAGTGTATAAAGAAATGCATGCCCAACTTTGTGTCTCTGGAGAGGAACATTTTTGAATATTTGTATTTGTGAGCTGAAAATTATTTTATATTTCAGAACTTTACCAATTAGTTCTCCACACAAGGCTTTCCATCTCAATAAACTTAGCATAACATTTTAATGCTGGTAAAGGACGTATTAATCCCCTTGCTGCATTCTCCATAATGAATATTGAATAGAAATGAAAAGGGCTTCAGTGTGTGTAGGAAGTGTTGGTTATAGATGGGGGTTTCAAACATAAAATAAAATAATTGTACAGGGCCTTAATTCAAAATGTTAAGCGCATAATAATTAATCCAATAGAGTAAAATACCAGCATTTAAAAAGTAGGATTTACAGTTTAAAATCCTGCTACCTTCTCTCTTTAGAGCCAGTTCACACTGTGGCGACTCAGCCACCTGACAAGTCGCGTCCCATTCTATTCACCAGAACCGTTCTAATAGGAGCGACGCTAGTCGATCCGACTTAGAAAAAGGTTCTTGTGCGACTTTGGGGGCAACTCGGGGCGACTTGCATTGACTTCTATACAGAAGTCATTTTGCAAGTCGCCTCTGAAGTCGTATTCAGGACATCTTGCCGAGTCTCCCCCGAAGTCGTGCCACCCCAGTGTGAACCGGCTTAAGAGCAAAAATATTGTCTAAACTCAGTCATTAACTGCTTGCTGACCAGCCACCGCAGTTATACGGCAGCAGGTCGGCTCTCCTGGGCGGGAGCCCGTAGCTCTACGTCGGCACTTCTGCGGCCGCTAGGGGGTGCGTGCGTGGCGCCGCCGGCCGACGCGTGCGCCCCCCCGCTCGTCCTCGAGTCCTGTGCGTGTGCCCGGCGGACACGATCGCCGACAGGCACACGCAATTGCTCGTTACAGAGCGGGGACTGGGAGCTATGTGTGTAAACACATAGCTCCCGATACTGTCAACGGGGGAAACGTTGATCTCCTGTTCATACAATGTATGAACAGCAGATCAGTAATTTCCTCTAGTGAGTCAACCCCCCCCATACAGTTGGAACACACCCAGGAACACACTTAACCCCTTCCCTGCCCCCTAGTGTTAACCCCTTCACTGCCAATGGCATTTTTATAGTAATCCAATGCATTTTTATAACATTGATCGCTAAAAAAATGCCAATGGTCCCAAAAATGTGTCAAAAGTGTCCGAAGTGTCGTCGCAGTACTGAAAAAAAAACGCTGATCGCCGCCATTACTAGTAAAAAAAAAATAATAATAATAAAAATGCCATAAAACGACCCCCTATTTTGTAAACGCTATAACTTTTGCCCAAACTAGGGTTGTCCCTATACCACTTTTTTAGGACCGAGTACAAGTACTGATACTTTTTTTCAAGTAGTCTCCGATACCGAATACCGATACTTTTTTTAAATGTGTCCCCAAATGAAGCCATGTCCCCCACATATGCAGCCATGTCCCTCCAGCCATGTCCCCCACATATGCAGCCATGTCCCTCCAGCCATGTCCCCCACATATGCAGCCATGTCCCTCCAGCCATGTCCCCCACAAACGTAGCCATGTCCCTCCAGCCATGTCCCCCACATATGCAGCCATGTCCCCCAGCCATGTCCCCCACATATGCAGCTATTTCCCCCCAGCCATGTCCCCCACATATGCAGCCATGTCCCTCCAGCCATGTCCCCCCAGCCATGTCCCCACATACCTAGCCGACGCCGAACGAAGAACATCACAGCATTCATTTGAATAGCTGTTTTGCCCGTGCGTATAGACACTCCCCCTTGTTTGGGATTGGACAGATCACGATCACCCATCCAATCCCGAGCAATGGGGAGTGTCTATACGCAGCGGGAACACTACAGCTATTCAAATGAAAGCTGTGATGTTCCCGCACGCCGTTTAAACCATGCGGCGGATTTCGATGCGATGCGGTGGGGGGGGGGTATTCTATTTAGGTATCGGGGGTATTTGCAGGAGTACAAGTACTCCCGCAAATACTCGGTATCGGTATCAGGACAACCCTAGCGCAAACCAATCAATAAACGCTAATTGCGATTTTTTTTTAGGAAAAATATGTAGAAGAATACGTATCGGCCTAAACTGAGGAAAAAAAAAAAAACGTTTTTTTTATATATTTTTTGGGGGATATTTATTACAGAAAAGTAAAAAATATTGAATTTTTTCAAAATAGTCGCTCTACTTTTGTTTATAGCGCAAAAAAAACAACGCAGAGATGATCAAATACCACCAAAAGAAATCTCTATTTGTGGGGAAAAAAAGGACGCCAATTTTGTTTGGGAGCCACGTCACACGCTTGAGCAATTGTCAGTTAAAGCAACGCGGTGCCGAATCGCAAAAAGTGCTCTGGTCATTGGGCAGCAATATGGTCCAGGGGTTAAGTGGTTAAATCTCATACTTTAACTACTTGCCGACCTGCCGCTGTAGTTTTACGGCGGCAGGTTGGCTCCCCTGCGCGAGAGCCTGTAGCTCTACGTCGGCTCTCTCGCAGGCAACTAGGGGCGCGCGCGCTACCGTGAGGCGCGATCGCTACCGTGAGGCGCGCACGCGCGCCGCCCACTCGCCCCTGGGTCCCGTGCTCGTGCCTGGCGGGCACGATCACCGACGGGCACCCGTGATTGCTCGTTACAGAGCGGGGATCGGGAGCTGTGTGTGTAAACACACAGCTCCCAGTCCTGTCAGGGGGGGAAATGCTGATCTTCCGTTCATACAATGTATGAATGGAAGATCAGCGATTTCCCCATGTCAGTCCACCCCCCCATACAGTTAGAACACACCCAGGAACATACTTAACCCCTTCCCCGCCCCCTAGTGTTAACCCCTTCACTGCCAGTGGTATTTTTATAGTAATCCAATGCATTTTTATAGCACTGATCGCTATAAAAATGCCAATGGTCGCAGAAATGTGTCAAAAGTGTCCGAAGTGTCCTCCATAATGTCGCAGTACCGAAAAAATCGCTGATCGCCGCCAATTACTAGTAAAAAAAATATATAAATAAAAATGCCATAAAAATACCCCCTATTTTGTAAACGCTATAACTTTTGCGCAAACCAATCAATAAACAATTTTTTTTACGAAAAATATGTAGAAGAATACGTATCGGCCTAAACTGAGGAAAAAATAAGTTTTTATATATATTTTTGGGGGATATTTATTATAGCAAAAAGAAAAAAATATAATTTTCTTTCAAAATTGTCGCTCTACTTTTGTTAATAGCGTAAAAAATAAAAACCGCAGAGGTGATCAAATATCGACAAAAGAAAGCTCTATTTGTGGGAAAAAAAGGACGCCAATTTTGTTTGGGAGCCACCTCGCACGACCGCGCAATTGTCAGTTAAAGCAATGCATTGCCGAATTGCAAAAAGTGCTCTGGTCTTTGGGCAGCAAAATGGTTCGGGGGTTAAGTGTCAGGCAGTTAATGTCTTCTGGCATCCACCCATTGTCGGTAAAGTACAAAGAACGGGGATCTGCTTATATAAACAAGGCAGATCCCTGTTCTGACAGGGGGTAGGGATGGAATCTGTGTTCCTGCAAAGCGGGGACCAGAATACATCTCTTGCCTTAGTAAAAGCAGCACACATAGAAAACATAAACACTGGGTAGGCACACATTTAACCCCTTGATCTCCCTAGATGTTTAACCCCTTCCCGGTGTCATTAGTACATATTTTTAGCACTAATCACTGTATTAGTGTCACTGGTTCCCACAAAGTGTCAAAAGTTTCAGAATGTCCTCCACAATACTTTTGTGCTGCTATAAGTCACTGATCACCGCCAGTTACTAGTTTAAAAAATTCCATAAATATATCCCATAGTTTGTAGACACTATAATTTGTTACTAATTGTTTACCAAAAATATGTAGCAGAATACATATTGGCCTAAATTTATGAAGACATTTGATTTTTTATTTGATTTTTTTTATGTGCAGAAAGTAAAAAATATTGTTTTTTTTAATCAAAATTGTTGGTCTTTTTTTGTTTATAGTGCAAAAAAAAAGAAAAAAAGTGGTGATTAAATACCACCAAAAGAAAGCTCTTTGGGGAAAAATGACATACATTTTATTTGGGTATAGGGTCTCACAACTTAGCAATTTTCAATTAAATGAGCGCAGTGCTGTATCGCAAAAAAATTGCCTGACATTTTCTGGAGGTCAAGCAGTTAAAGAATAACTGGTGATCCTACCATGAAGGTCCATGTTCAGGCTCTTCCTGTTATAGGGTGCCAATTGTCTCCCAGTTGTACTCCTGCATTGTCACCCTGTAACATCCAGCCCCGCTAAAGACTGACTACAAGCAGCCATACTGAAACGCTTGTGCAGGCATGGTCCACCATTTTCACCCTGGTTTAGGCTGCAGTGGCATTTGTGGTGCATTTAGTTTTATAATGTAATTGTCCAGGATAAAAAAATAATGTATTAACCACTTTAGCCCACTTGGCCATTTTGCTGGCCAAAGACCAGGCCACTTTTTGCGATTCGGCACTGCATTGCTTTAACTCACAATTGCGCGGCCGTGCGACGTGGCTCCCAAACAAATTTGACATATTTTTTTTCTCCACAAATAGAGCTTTCTTTGGCGGGTATTTGATCACCTCTGCAGTTTTTATTTGTTGTGCTATAAACAAAAATACAGCGACAATTTAAAAAAATATTAAATATATTTTATTTTTTGCTATAATAAATATACCCAAAAAATATATATAAAAACAGTTTAGACCGATACCTATTCTTCTACATATTTTTGGTAAAAAAAATTGCAATAAGCGTTTCTTGATTGGTTTGCGCAAAAGTTATAGCATCTACAAAATAGGGGGTAGTTTTATGGCATTTTTATTAATATTTTTTTTTACCAGTAATGGCGTTGATCAGCGATTTTTATCGTGACCGCGACATTATGGCGGACACATCGGACACTTTTGACACATTTTTGGGACCAGTGTCATTTTTACAGCGATCATAAAAATGCACTGATTACTGTGAAAATGACACTGACTGTGAAGGAGTTAACCACTAGGTGGCGCTGAAGGGGTTAAGTCAGTACTAGGGAGTAATTCTTACTGTTAGGGGGCGTGGCCACATCACTGATGACCGTTCCTGATCACAGGGAACAGTCATCAGTGACAGTGTCACTAGGCAGAATAGTGGAATGCCTTGTTTACAAAGGCATCCCCCTGTTCTGCCTTTGCCGACCGCAATTGCGGGCCGCCCGGGAACATCGATTTCCCGGGACTCACGAGGCACACGGCATGCGTGCCCGCTGGGAGGCAAATTTAAAGGGACGTACAGGTAGGCCAAAGTGCTTGCCCGTGCCAGTCTGCTGGCGTACATTAGCGCGTGGCGGTCGGCAAGTGCTTAAGAAAATTAAAATCGGTTAATACTTGGAAATATAAGACACTTTTTTTAAATAGTTTTATTTAAGAATATTTTTATAATCAATATACCTATGTTCAAAACACTGCATGTGTCCAATCAATGATTATATAACGGGAACATATATAATTTTAGGTGACGCACATTTGCCAAAAAATTGATATCTGTTATTTAATGTTCAGGTGAGCCCGATCGCTTTCCTCACCATGCTTACTCTAACCTTTAGTCCTTAAAGGCTTGTTAGGATAATATAAAAACTGGAAAGGAGAGACAACAGAAATGCAAAGCTAATGAGTTTGTTTTGGCAGGGCAGTTTTTAAATTTACATTTTGTATTATTTGATGGTTGGTGAGTGAAAGGAAAGGTAATCAGAAATGGAGAAACTTGATCTTCCTTTTCAGAAACTCTAATTAATTAAGAATTTGGAAGTGCTTAGTCAAGGGCATCCATTCAGTTTTCAGTGCTCTATGTACGAACCATCATTTAATTAGAAAATGTCTTTATGGTCTTCTGTTCACCACATCTCACTGAATCATTTTTCTCACATGTCTATTTATTTATTTTTGTGCAGCATTTATTCACCACACAATTATTTAAATTGGCTGATTTAATTAATTATTTTCTGCATTACAGATTGTTAATTTTTTTTCTACTGTTTTATTTTACTGAAAAAAAGGCAACATATCTAACTGGCATTTTAGTGCCCTCCCCACATCTGATTATCAAAATGATGGATGATCTTTTATTTTTGGAAAAGGCTTTTTATAGTTATACATATGTCACCAGTATTCTTGTCTGTGAAATACACATAAATCTCAGGTTGCAAGATGTAGCCAGTCATATCTAGAAATGCTGGGGGCCACAAGATATAACATTTTGTTTATAAGCTACAATGAACATTGGCTTATTTTAAAAGTGGTTAACATTTGAAAATACCCAGAATTACATTTCTTTTCCACATGGCTACCGGTCCTGATAACATTTTCCTTTGCTTTATGTTTTTATTAAAAAAAAAAATCATTAAGGTGGATGAAAACTATGGACCGGATTCATGTAGCACTTACGCCAACGTATCTACAGATACGCCGCGGAAGTACAAATGTGCACCGTCGTATCTATGCGCCGAACCCACAAACTAAGTTACGTCAAAAATACGCTTCATCCAACCGATGTAACTTTCCTACGCCGGCGTATCGTGGGTGCATATTTACGCTGGATGCATATGCAAGTTTCGATTCAGATATGCAAATGAGGGAGATACGCCGATTCACGAATGTAGATGCGCCCAGCGCATGTTTTAAGCGATTTGCGTAAGGGTTACGTCCGGCGTAAAGTTATTCCTCGTATATCGACGATCGACTGTCAACGATTTCAGTCACCCACCCCAACCAAAGCACATATCATGTGCTTTGATCAACACAAGATCGGCAGTAAAACACAGATTAGAAATCCATGATTTAGACTGCCTCTTTATTACTGAAAGCTGGCTCACAGCCGACTGTAACACCATTCTAGGAGAACTGGTGCCAGAAAACTACCGTATTATAACTGAAAACAGAATAGGGCAAAGAGGAGGAGGCCTGGCGGTGATACACAAGACGCACCTTGCGATCAGTAAACCAGTCCTTCAAAACCCTCTTCCATTCATGGAAACCCTTACTCTACAACTGCAAACCAATCCCCAGGAGACCGTCCGTATTCTACTCTGCTACAGGCCACCAGGCCAAAATCGCAGCTTCTACCATCACTGACGGAGTTTATCTCCACTTATACCCTAAACAGCAAACACCTTTTTCTGCTCAGGGACTTCAATCTCTGGGCCAACTCCTCACAGGATCCCGTTGCCGACGCCTGTATCAACCACCTGGAAGGATTAGGGCTACAACAACTAGTATGTGGCCCCACACATGCTTCAGGTCACACGCTCAACCTAATTTTCAGACAAAATCTGAAAATAAGTATTTTGGAAAATGAACCATTGCCATGGACAGATCACCATGCAATTAAATTCATAATTTCCAAAATTCCCCATTGATAAAAACACCTAAGCCGGTGACAACACACTGGACTAAATCTCAGAAGAAGCTCCATTCGCAACTCTTCAAATCTACCTTAGGAAATAAAATAAAAACACTCCAACCACTTCGAACAGCCTCAGATACACTGGATGCCATAAATGCAGCCTGTAACGGTCACCACCGCTTACAACCTTCCATCCATCCACGACAAGCTTATCTGACACTCCACAATCCTGCATACACGATCCATATCCATTCCCATAAACAAGACGAGACTCAAGCTCTGCACTTGCTTCAAAGATATGACAATTTATTAGTATTTTCTCAGCTTCTTATATCCAGTACATCATAATACAGTTAATCACAGGACAATGCAATCTCCACCCCCCTTCACACCATGGGGGGCTTCAATCACACTCTAAAAGGCATTCAGGTAAGCTAACCATGTAGACCGGTCGGCACCGCATCTTTAATAGGGTTCAATTAACCTTGAATAATAACACAGACATCTAGTTGAATAAGTTTATCTAGGCAGCTTTATCACACAATGGCAGTGAGAGTGGGTGTCTTTACATTGAATAGCCAACACCTTAAGGTATTTCAATAGCATATTATACAAAGGTATGACTCACTCTGGTCTTGTAGACCTGAATTAACACCTTTCAAAAGCATGTGTGCCCAGATTGCATAGCTAACAGCTTTTGATATTTGAAGACATCCTGCAAACATGAATTATTATTAATGTCCCATCTCATGTAATATATGAATTATGATTCACTATTAGCCACCCTATACCCAAAAGGGCACAGGGTGGATTTCGACCCAAGAGTTTTTGGTGCTGCTGGCACAAGAGTATCTCTCATCCTTCCAACGTCTCTGGGTGTCACGGGCCATTCTGTTACATCTCTCCCCTTTCGGTGGGAGACGGACACAGGAGGGAACCCCAAACGGGTTGACTCCGAAGTCCGTCAGTAGTTCCAGTCCTCCAATGCTGTTATCCATACTGTACCCCAAATAAATGGCTCCAAACTGAGCATTACTCACCCTGCCAACCTCTGCCTCTCTCAGAGAACACGCCTGCCCCTAGGGAGAAGGCACGGTGGCCGGGCTCAGTCCATCATGCTGTTGGGGGTCTGGGCCAACTGCCCCCCCTTCCTGGGGTATACCAGTGGAGACTGAAGTCCCATCCACTGGTGCTAGGTGAAAACCCCCCGGTGCTTGCAAAGCAAAGCAGACATCCTCCTGTCCCAGTCCTGTACCATTTTCTGGGGTTGTGCCAGTGGAGACTGAAGTCCCATCCACTACTCCAGGAACCCCCTCTTCTGTTAGTGAGGAGCAGAGGCCTATGACACTCTGCTCTGTTGCCAGCTCTTCCGCTGGGTTGCTGTGAGTGGAGACCATAGTCCCATCCACTACCACAGGATCCCCCTCTTCTGTTAGTGAGGAGCAGAGGCCTATGACACTCTGCTCTGTTGCCAGCTCTTCCGCTGGGTTGCTGTGAGTGGAGACCACAGTCCCATCCACTACCACAGTGTCCCCCTCTGATACTGGTCCTCTATGCTGTATCCGCATCTCTTGTACCCTTCTTTGGAATTCCTCTTCCATGGAGACTGGTATCTGCACCTCTCCTCTCTCTTTAGTTGGTGCTGCTGTGACTTCAGCTGCTGCAGCACTTCTCCTCTGTAGCAAGGTGGCATTCAGAGCCGCTATAACTCGGTCCCTGATCTCCGGTGGAGGGTTAGGACCATAATGTGTCAGTCTTATGTTAACAGCCCGATCAAAACTTGCTTCTTCGGGTGTCCTGTCTGCTACGGCGGGCCTTTTAGCTCTATCCATTTCGACCAGTTCTGCGATAATGTCCCTTTTCTTACGGTTGCTGGCCGGTCTGCCCTGGCTCTCCAGTAAGTCCATGAGGGAAGAGAGCTTCATCCGTTCATACATGGTCTCCATTGTCATGTGTCCTTGTAGCCGTCCTTCTGAAGATGGAATCATCCCACCGCTGCCACCAATGTAACGGTCACCACCGCTTACAACCTTCCATCCATCCACGACAAGCTTATCTGACACTCCACAATCCTGCATACACGATCCATATCCATTCCCATAAACGAGACGAGACTCAAGCTCTGCACTTGCTTCAAAGATATGACAATTTATTAGTATTTTCTCAGCTTCTTATATCCAGTACAGCATAATACAGTTAATCACAGGACAATGCAATCTCCACCCCCCTTCACACCATGGGGGGCTTCAATCACACTCTAAAAGGCATTCAGGTAAGCTAACCATGTAGACCGGTCGGCACCGCATCTTCAATAGGGTTCAATTAACCTTGAATAATAACACAGACATCTAGTTGAATAAGTTTATCTAGGCAGCTTTATCACACAATGGCAGTGAGAGTGGGTGTCTTTACATTGAATAGCCAACACCTTAAGGTATTTCAATAGCATATTATACAAAGGTATGACTCACTCTGGTCTTGTAGACCTGAATTAACACCTTTCAAAAGCATGTGTGCCCAGATTGCATAGCTAACAGCTTTTGATATTTGAAGACATCCTGCAAACATGAATTATTATTAATGTCCCATCTCATGTAATATATGAATTATGATTCACTATTAGCCACCCTATACCCAAAAGGGCACAGGGTGGATTTCGACCCAAGAGTTTTTGGTGCTGCTGGCACAAGAGTATCTCTCATCCTTCCAACGTCTCTGGGTGTCACGGGCCATTCTGTTACACAGCCCTACTATAGTCAGCCGACTTAGTTGCACCGAAACGCAAAGCCCGCATCCGGAAAAACAAGTCCGGCTGGTTCAACAACCAGCTGTGGCGCTACTGAAGAAAGAGCGCAGAAGGGCGGAACCTGCCTGGAAAAGAAGCGCTTCAGAGGAGAACCTCATCAACTACAAGGCAATAACAAGAAAATACCATAAAGAAATCTTCCAAGCCAAGTAACATCATTTTTCTAAGGCTATCAATAGCGCCCTAAATCGCCCCCGCAAACTCTTCAAGCTGGTCGCTCAGACCATGAATCCAGGCTGTCTTGAAGCCCCCAATTCAGATACCCAAGAATTTTGCGATGAATTATCGGATTTCTTCATCAATAAAATTGAGGGAATCCGGGAAAGCATTCGACAAAACAATACCCCCCGGAACCCCCCCCCTTAATCAACCACACAACACCCATAGAAACCTTATACAATCAACTAAGTTCACTCTGGAACCCATCTCTGTTGATGCCACAAAAAATATCATCGGTAGTTTGCGAAACAGCACAGTGCCTAATGATATTATCCCCACTAAACTGCTGAAGGAATGTGCCGACATCTTGGCACCACCTATCACGCAGCTCTTAAAACTCACTGCTGAAAGAGGGCACAATCCAGCCCATCTTGAAGAAACCTACCCTAGATCCCACGGACCCAACTCACCGCCGTCTCATAACAGGCCTAAACGTTCTCTCCAAGATAATGGAGAAAGTAGTGATACAACAGCTGCAACAGCATCTGGATACCCATAATCTACTTGATCCATTTCTTTTCCAATATTTTTATTGAGTTTTCAAAAAAGAAAGTGAAACAATAGGACAGGAACATCCCGTCTACACACTTAGATATCAAAAAACAGATAGCATTAACCTCTATTAAGGGCACATTAATAGAAACAATAAACGTCCACCTAGGTCCCCGTCCAAGGGCCCCCACCCGCCAACAAAAAGGGGGCTAGATCAGGACCACCAGAGGGGCTCCCGGCAGCAAGGTCCCCTGGTCTCAGGAACCGTATCCTCATCAGATGGCAAAAGGTACACAATAGTAAAAAAGGAAAGAGAGCGACCATACATTAGAAGAGGAGACCAGGTCAAAATATTTTAAATCTAGCAGTACCCTGATAAATAGAGTAAGAATGGAGAGAAGAAGCAAAGGGAGCGAGAAAAGAAGAAAGAGGGAAGAGAGAAGGGAGCACTCCGATCAGGGGGGGGGGGGAAATCCCCTCCATGCCAGGTTAATTGGTCATGTGGTTGTGAGATAATTGATCCACGGGTCCCAAATCTTATGAAACCCCTCAATCTTATCTACTAGAATAGCAGACAACCTCTCATTCACCATTATCCAGGACAATTTGTTCTTCAACAAATGAAACGGGACAGTGGGGGACTTCCATGACCCCACAATGGAGATCCTGGCCGCCACAAATATAGAGGCTATCAACTTTTTCGTGGATTTCGATGCTCCCTCGACCGGGCGTCCCAGCAGCGCACACAGTGGCGACTTACGGAGGTTAACGTGCGTAAGGGAATATATAAGATTGTATGTGCGTATCCAGAATCGTCTCACCCTCGGACACGACCACCAGACATGGTACATAGTACCATCCGCAGTACAACCCCTGAAGCACCGCGGGGACGCCCCAGGCACGAAGGCCGCCACTCGGACAGGGACCATGTACCACCTCAACAATACCTTATAATTCGCCTCTATCAAAGAGGTGTTGACATAAAATTTAGAGGCATTATGTGAGAGTGCAGTCCAGTCAGCTAGTTCCATAGACTCTCCTGTGTCTTGTTCCCACTTCAGCATATAACTTAACTTCTGAGAGCTGGAGGACAGGAGACTGTAGATCTGGGATATATAGCCCGCTTGTTTGTCAAAAGTTCTACAAAAGGTTTCCATGGCAGTGCGAGCTGTGATGGGAGAAACCCGGTTCAGCGAGGTTAGGAAATGAGCTATTTGGGTATAATGGAAAAGCTCAGAGTTTGGCATATTATATTTCTCTTGCAAAGCCGATTTTGTGAAGACTCCTCTATGATCACATAAGTCCGCTATCCTCAACAGCCCCTTGTTGATCCACCAAGAAAATTCCTGGGGACGGAGGCCCGGGGTGAACAGAGGGTTATGAAACAGTGGCGCTAAAGGCACATGTGGAGATTTAAATTTGTGTTTGGCCGCCAGGCGGTCCCACAAGCTGAGGGAGAAAGACAGGGATGGACACAGTATGGACCGTCTGTCCCTCCCCCCGAGCCACATTAAGTGGGAAATCTCTCTGTCAGGACACAGGGAGGACTCTAGCTCCATCCAAAGCGGCCTAGGCCGTGCTGAGTGAAAGCGGGTCAAATGAGCCAATTGGGCTGCATGAAAGTATCTAAGGAGATTAGGCACACCCAACCCCCCTCTCAATTTAGGTGTGTATAGCGTTCGCCTGTTCACCCTAGGCCTCCTATCAGCCCAAATAAACTTCAACAGATTAGCCTGAAATTTTTCCAGGTCCGCACTCACAATTGCAATTGGAAGGGTTCTAAAGAAATACAAAACCTTAGGCAAAATAGTCATTTTAATAGAATACAGCCTACCGAACCACGACGGAGGGGCTTTTGACCACCTACATAAATCATCTGACAATTTTCGAAATAAGGGGGGGTAGTTCTTTTTATATAGCGTGGTTAGGGTTGGCGTCAAGGAGATGCCCAGGTAAGGCAGGGCATCGTCTTGCCACTTAAAAGAGAAAGACTGCTTAAGGGCTCGGATTATGTGAGGTGGCAGGGAAACATTAAGGGCCTGGGTCTTAGAGTGATTCACAGAGAGACCCGTGAAGGACGCAAATCTATCCAATACCAGATTCAGGTGGGGTAGAGAGGTAACCGGGGAGGCCAGGAGCAACAAAATGTCGTCCGCAAACATCGCGCATTTATGCTCGCGACCCCCGCAGTGTACCCCCAGAATGTCTGGATGTGACCTAATCTTGATAGCCAGGGGTTCTAAGGCCATAATGAACAGCAGGGGGGATAAAGGACAACCCTGACGGGTACCTCTACCGATAGGTATAATTGGAGAACGATAACCTTTAATCAGAAGATTCGCAATAGGGGTATCGTAAATTGAACGAAGCGTCCTCAAAAAATTTGGCCCAAAGCCATATTGGCGCAATATAAAAAAGAGGTAATCCCACGACAGGGAGTCGAAGGCCTTACACAAGTCTAACGACAGAAGCAAGGCTCCCCGCTGCCCCCCCCCGTCCCAGCCCGAATTCAATGCCGATATTATGTCCACAATCCGTCTAGTCTGATCCGAAGCTTGCCTATCAGGCACGAATCCTACCTGGTCTGGGTGAACATAATTTGGACAAAAAGGAGTTCATGCGCATGGCTAGGACTTTCGTCAGGAGTTTAAGGTCTACGTTTATCAATGAGATGGGGCGATAATTCTCACAATCTCCAAGATCCTTATTGGGTTTGGGGATAACATGAATAAAAGCACTATTTTCGTAAGGGGGAAGGGGAGCCCCCCCACGTAGGGCATTGAAGAAGGCACAAATGTGCGGGGTTAATATTTCGGCGTATTTGCGATAATAATGCCCCGTGAATCCATCGGGGCCCGGCGATTTCGATGGGTTCAAAGACTTGATAGCTATGGCAATTTCATTCGGCGTAAATTCCGCCTCCATTATTTCTATATGAGTTTTGGACAACAACGGGAGGGGCAAATCGCGCAAAAAGTCTTCCGTACTCGACACGTCAAACAACCCCGGGGATGCATGCAAACTTGGAGAATTCCTTAAGAATGGACTGGGGATTTTGAGTGGTCAAGCCCGATCTTAACCGTAATTTAGGAAGAGCAGGGCTAAAGGGCCTGGGAGCCAGCTTCCTTGCCAACAGCGTGTTTGGTTTGTCACCCAAAGTGTAATAACGATGGCGTGCCCAACGGATGGATTTTTCTGCTTTCGTGGTCAGGCTCAAATTCAGAGCTGTTCGGGCCCCGTCTATTTGATTTCGGAGGTCAATATGTGGATTAGCAGTTTGGTCTCGCATAAGTCGCTTCAGTTCCTCCTCCTGGCGTCGAATAGTTTGCTCCCGCTCACGCTTCACCCTGGAGGCCAAATGTATCAGCGTACCCCGTATAGTGGCTTTGTGGGCAGCCCAGAGCGTTACCGGCGATGTTTCCGGGAGGGAGTTTTCCCTAAAGTATTGTTGAATAGCCCTCTCCACCTCTCTTTCGAGGACAGGGTCATTCAGCAAGGATTCATTGAGACGCCACGGCGACGGACCCGATTTAGACCAAAGGTCTGTCAGCACCATCTGAATCAGTGAATGATCCGACCACGCCACAGGGGATATCTTAACCGACGAAACATACGGAAGTAGAGGGGAAAGTGTAAATAGGTGGTCTATACGCGAATACGTCTTGTGGACATGGGAGTAGAATGTGAAATCCCTGGTAGTGGGGTGGAATACCCTCCAAGCGTCAATCAAATCATAGCTATGCAGAAGACGCGCCATTGCGCTACTCTGTTTAGGCAGATGTTTTAGCACCGCTCTTCCGAGATCAGATTTATCGAGGGTCCGGTCTAACGGGAAATTACTGTCCCCCCCCTAGTACCACATGACCTACTACGTGGGGCATTATCACTTCCAGCATAGAGTGGAAGAAGGGCAATTGATTTACATTAGGGGCATAGTATGACAGGAATGTCACCTCTTTATCATTAACTTTCCCCGCCACCATAACATAACGACCTTCCTTATCTCTAATCACAATCGAAGGAGTGAAAGGGATCTTTTTAGCAAAACAGATGGCGACCCCTCGTTTTTTATCAGGACCATTAGATAAGAAAAACGTGGAGTACCTCGGGTTTAAATATCTAGGAGCTGAGGTCTTAGAAAAATGTGTCTCCTGCAAAAGCAGGACATCCGCCCCCATTTTATGATATTGCTGAAACGCTTTAGACCTTTTGACGGGGGAATTGAAACCCTGGACGTTATGAGTTAAAATAGTGTAATTCGTTAAGGGTCTAGAGGCCATAGTGGTTCGGTTTGCTGTACTCACGGTTCAGACGTCTCAGAGGTCGGGGCTCGGAGATCTCCCAAGTCATCAACCACAACCCGGTCCAATGTAGGAGTGCTCCCCAAAGGAGGTAGATTCGGAGAAAAGAAAAAAGGGTCAGATTAGAAAAAAGAAAAAACAAAGAAAACAAGAACACAAACATCATTACAAACAATAAACCAACATCTAGTGAAGGTTTAAGCAATAAGGTATTACACCGAAGATCCAGTGTAATCCAGAGAGCAATAGGCTCCCTGTAATCAACGTAAAGTTGCCTCCACCGGTAAGGAGGAGGCAAGTTCACTCGAGTGGCACACGTTTCCACCTCAGCCCAGCTCAATCGCTGAATGAGAAGAGCGGGCGGAATCGATCGTCAAAACTCTGTAAGGAGAGCAGAGGGGAACTCAGGCACAAGAGCCTCCGCCGGGTCTGCTGCCCCAAGACAGAACTAGGATCCTAGGAAACAATGATCTTGTAATAACAAAGACTGACCAATGGCAAGAGAAAAAAAACAAAACATAAACAAAACACCAAAAAAAATATATATATAAACGGACTAGTGATGCAAAAATGGTCAAGAACAATGTCCAGCGGGACCACAGCCTCAATCTAGGGAGGGCTATTCCCTCCAACCTGCAAGAGAATGAGGCAAAAAAAAAGGACTCCAAGACTTTAAGGGAGAACAAAAAAAAAGAGAAAAAAGGGAAGTCTCAGATGTTCAAGTGTTCGCGAGGGACTTCTTGTTTTTCCTTGGGCGGCCTTGTTGAGACCAGAGGGGGGACACTGGTCTATCACCTCTCTCAGGGACCCCGGAGGGGGACCGCGGCTCCAACGAAATCAGTCCCAGTTCTTGTAGCAATTCTTCCCCAGACTGGAAAGTAGAGAAGGAGTGGGACTTCCCTTTGTATGAAAAAGAGAGTCTGAACGGGAAAGACCAGCGGTATTTGATGTGATGATTAATGAGGTGACTCAGAAGAGGCTTCATTGCCCTTCTCTTCAGGATCGTTGCTTGGGAAATGTCCGCAAAAATCTGGACCGAATGTTCCATGAGAGGGACGTTGCCCTGCAGTCTGGACGCCATCATGACCTTTTCCTTGATCCTATAGTAGTGCGGTTTGACAATAACGTCTCGGGGTAAGCCATCAGACCTGGGAGCTGTCAGGGCGCGATGGACTCTATCCAACTCCAACTGATGGGGGGAGATATCTGGTATCAACTGTGTCATCAGGGTATGCACCGCCTCTTCCAAGTCCAGGACCGTCTCCGGAAGGCCCCGCACGCGAAAGTTATAGCGCCGGGACCTATTCTCCAGGTCCTCTATTTTCGCGTTAGCCTGGTCCAGCTGGTCTTGTAAGGAAGTAACCATCCTGGAGTTTTGATTTACACGCTTGATCGTCCCATCCATCTTAGTCTCAATGCCATCCAGCCGCCCCCCTATATTTTGAAAGTCAGCCTTCATCCCAGCAGTGATCATAGCACAGGCTTTCGTCAATTCCTGTTGCAGAAGGGCAGAAAATCTAGTCAGCAGGACCGTATCCCCTGAATATTGGGCAGTAGCAGGTCCCGGGGGCTGGAGGGACCCAGATCCAGACTGGCTAGCCTGGCTATAGGTCAGTTCCGCAAGTTCTGCCATTTGCCTATCAGTGGAGGAGGCAGGGGAGGTCGAGAACAATAGGGGTCTGTCCGGAGAGGTGGATAAGGGGGAATGCTGGGAACAGCCGTTCTGCGGGGAGGGGATCACCTCCTGGGACTGTGAGGAGAATGGGTCCCTGTGGATTTCAGCCTGGACAGAGACCATATTGATTGTGGCTGGCGCTGCAGAGAATACAGTATCCCCCCTCCCAGTACCTGATGCAATCAGCTCCATAGCTGCCAGGGAAGGTTGCAGGGGTGGAAATTCCTCTGTTTCCCCGATAGATTGCAGCGTCATCCATGGGGAGCATGGTGGTGCTTGTAAGTCTCCTCTCATCTCTCCTGCGGTGTTCTGCTGCACAGTGAGCTGGGGGGGTGACGGCGTAGCCTGAGAGCCTCCACGCTCAGCGTTCTTCCTCCCCGGCGCCATCTTGCCTGGCGGGGACTGCCTAGAGGCCTGTGAAGCCCGGGTCCGACGGGCGGGATTAGAGGGCCGGCGTTGTGAGAATTTGTTCCCCGCTGACCTCCGCTGCATGTCCCGTGGAGGGGGGAAAGAGAGGGATCGATCCGCTCGCTCTAGAGGCGAATTATATGCTTAAGAGGGCCGGAGGTGTGCGGAGCTCTTCAGAGCATGACCTCCATCGGCGCCGCGCGCATGCGCACTCTACTTGATCCATTTCAATTGGGTTTCCGTCCCGGACACGGGACGGAAACAGCATTGCTCAAAATATGGGACGACGCTCTTGAGGCCGCAGACGAAGGAGAATCTTGTCTCCTGGTTCTACTGGACCTAAGCGCAGAAGACCACAAACTGTTACTGACTCGGCTGGCTGAAGTAGCCAGAGTCGCAGAAGGTGATCTATCATAGTTTTTCTCCTTTTTGGAAACTGATCACAAACAGTGAAATTAGGACCTTTCACTTCTGAAAAACGCACGGTGTCATGCAGAGTCCCTCAAGGATCCCCCTGTCACCGGTGCTCTTCAACATCTATCTTCGCCCTCTCTTTGAAATCATCAGTAGCCAACAACTACTTTATCACTCATACGCAGACGACACGCAACTGTATTTTCGCATCTGAAATAAAAAGGATCATCATCTCAGTTTAGAGAATTGTCTCTCTTTGATAGAAAACTGGATGACTAAGCGTTATCTTAAACTCAACAGCTCCAAAACAGAACTTCTTCTGTTTCACGCCAGTCGTAAGAGTCAACTGGAAACAACTTGGACACCCCCGCCCATTCTGGGCCAGATCATCACCCCTTGCTTCAAAGTCAAAAGTCTCGGAGTCATCTTTGACACCTACATGACAATGGACGCACAAATAGGGTCAGTAGTCAGCGGATCTCACCATCTGCTGCGCCTACTACGCAGACGTATTCCTTTTATCCCCAAATAAGACGTAGCAGTTGTGGTGGGAACAATTGTGAACTCCAGACTGGACTATGCAAATGCCCTTTACCTCGGACTCCCAAAGTACCAAATCTCTCGTCTCCAAGTCGTTCAAAATACGGCCGCCAGACTTGTGACTGGGAAAAAACCCTGGGAATCAATCTCACCTTCGTTGAGATCCCTTCATTGGTTGCCAGTAAAAGACAGAATTGCTTTTAAAGCACTCTGCCTGACTCATAAGTGCATCCATGGGAAGGCTCCGCAATATCTATGAGAAAAGATAGAAGCCCACAATTCCAATCCCGTTCTGTGATCCACCGATCAAAATCTGATCAAGATACCAAAAGCCAGATACAAGTCCAAAGGAGAAAGAAGGTTTGCTGTCCAAGGTCCCAGACTATGGAGCACTTTACCAACCAGCATTCGTTGGTAAAAACTCTGCTCTTTTGATGACTAGAGAGACATGAACAACGAGCGCCCAGAGGCGATTCAGTTCGCATGTGCCACGCTATATAACTTTTTTATTCATTCATTCATTCATAGGAGGCGCAACCCATGCAAAGGTATGGACCAGGGAACGGACGCCGTAGAATTTTTTACGTTGTGTACGCCGTTTACGTAGTACATGAATAGGGCTGTGCGTAGGTTACGTTCACGTCGTAGGCAGTGTTTCGACGTATCTTAGGCAGTTATTTTGACGTGACTCTGAGCATGCGCACTGGGATGCGTCCAAGAGACGACGCATGCGCTGTTCGTTTTTTGAAGCTCAGCCCATCATTTGCATGGGGTCACGCTTCATTTTAATATATCACGCCCACTTCCAGCCCACTTCCACCTACTTTGACTTATGTCGGCTTACGCCGACAACTATATGCTACGCCGGCGCAACGTTGAGCACATTTTCTTTGTGAATACCATGCTTGCCTCTCAATGTTGCGCCGGCGTAGCGTAAAGAAGATACGCTACGCCCGCACAAAGATGCACCGAGGTACGTGAATCTACCCCATACTGTATAGCCAGTGAAGTGACTAGCCTCAGGGGATACACAAAAATTAAACAAATCAACAAATCCCCCTACATAAATTGTACCTGTTTATCTGCAGCCTTCTCTTCTCTACATTCAGTCAATATACAGAATTTAGGCCTAATTCACAACAATGCCTTTTTAGTGCTTTTTGCATTTTGCAGATTTGCACTACGGTTAACATGATTCCCTATGGAACACATTCTTTAGTGCAAATCTACAAAATGCAAAAAGCACTAAAAATGCATAGGTGTGAATCAGGCCTAAGACAGCATTTCTAAGATCCAGAAGGGAGGGGGTAGGGATCTGATGGCACACACTGTACAGCATAGAGCACAGAGCTGAATGTAGTCTGAGACCTGAGTTGGCACACCGCTACTCCACACAATCTTATATGAAGTCTTACACAGCTAAGGCTGCAAGTCACCTCCTGTGTGCTGGAGGGGGGCTGGGCCATCCACTGATATGTCTGGTATCAGCATAGACTATAAGAAGTGACTCATGAGGATAGCAAAGGAATGGCACAGGAGACAGAAACCACACTCCAGTGCTTTGAATAGTGGCAAATAAACATTATAGAGGGGTAGGCTTTCCATGCCTCACCACCCCATCCCCCAGCACACTAAATTAAAATTCAATGCAGGTTGTACATACAATAGCTTCCTGAAAACATTACTTCACACTGGCGGTCCGCCCAGCGCACTCTGCTTTGCTCAGTGGCTGAGCAGGCGGATGACAGGTCCGTCTCCACTCACTGTGCAGAGATGGACTTGTCAGAGTCCTGCTCTCCTCTATGGGGAAATCCGATGAAAAGGACCACCTATCCGTTTTCATCTGATCCCATCTGATCTGACCCACTAGATTGATGGAAAATAGAGCCACCATCCCTCTGGATTTCACAAACAGGATCGGATTGGATTTGTCAACGCCAACATCCGCCACTCCATAAAGGTGAATGGAGTGTCTGATTAGGTCCGACTGAAAAACTTTCATAAACAGGATCGGATTGGATTTGTCAACGCCAACATCCGCCACTTCTTAAAGGTGAATGGAGTGTCTGATTAGGTCCGACTGAAAAACTGACAGGCGGACCTGATCGGCAACCCCATATGAAAGGAGCTTTACTCTGGATACTTCTTACAGATGGAGTAATTCAGATTTCAAAATGTCTTAGCTAGATAGTAGGTGAGGTTGAAAAAAGACTCAAGTCTATTAAGTCCAACCTATGTGTGTGATTATATGTCAGTATTACATTGTATATCCCTGTATGTTGTGGTCATTAAGGTGCTTATCTAATAGTTTTTTGCCCCCCGATGAAACCACCGCAGCGGAAGGGAATTCCACATCCTTTCCGCTCTTACAGTAAAGAACCCTATACGTAGTTTAAGGTTAAACTTGTTTTCTTCTTATTTTAATGAGTGGCCACTTGTCTTATTAAACTCCCTTCCAAAAAAAGTTGTATCCCTATTGTGGGGTCACCAGTACGGTATTTGTAAATTGAAATCATATCCCCTCTCAAGCATCTCTTCTACAGAGAGAATAAGTTCAGTACTCGCAACCTTTCTTCATAACTAATATCCTCCAGACCCTTCATTAGCTTTGTTGCCCTACTTTGTAATCACTCCATTTCCAGTACATCCTTCCTGAGGACTGGTGCCCAGAACTGGATTGCATACTCCAGATGTGGCCAGACCAGAGTCTTGTAGAGTGGGAAAATTATCGCTTTATCCCTGGAGTTAATCTCCTTTTTAATGCATACCAATAGTCTTGATGGGTAAGTGTCAATCTGAAGCAGTGGGTGTTCCCAGGCAGACTGAATTTGCAAGCAAACCAACAAATGTGTTACAGAACTTCCATAATTGAAAGAACTCAAATCCAATTAATGAATGGGTTGAACAGTCAGGCTGTGGAAGAAAGGGCAAGACAATGCTAGATGTCCTCCAGCCAGGGAATGAGACAAGCTCTGTCTGATATGCTGCAGCTTCTAATGCAAACTGTGAGAAGCTTACAGCGTGCAGTACAGAAGAACAAGCTAAATGTATAATAGAGTTCAAGCGCCATCTGGTGAAACATGTTATGCGGTACACACGACCGTTATTATTCATGTCATGGAAAAAAACAAAGTTTTTCTCAACGTGATTCCTCTCAAACCTGCTTTGCATACACATGATCATGATTAAAAAATGCTTGAGCAAAGTGCGGTGACCTACAACACGTAAAACGGCACTATAAAGGGGAAGTTCCATTTGAATGGCGCCACCCTTTGGGCTGATTATGCAAATTTCCCTTCTTATAACTTGCTTCTGAGCATGCGACGATGTGAAAAACGACAAGAAAAAATAGAGCAGGTTCTAAATTTTTAATGGCCATTTTTCTTGTCAAGAAAAATGCTCAGGAGCCTACACATGACCGTTTTTCACGACCAATTTAAAAAATTGCATTTTTCTCGTCATGAAAAGCGGTAGTGTGTACACGGCATTAGAGGGGTGATCCTGGGGGAGGCACCATGTTCTTAGGCTTGTCTGCTGAATAAAGTTCTGTCTGTGGTGACATCATTGGTGTGTGGGTCTTCCTTTGCATTATACCAAATACAGTTTATGTTGTTTAAAAAAAAGGCAAGCTGACAGCTGGTTCTTCCTGGTGATAGAAACACAATATTTTATTGGCTTTTGGTTTTAAGGCTGTAAAGTTGTTTATAACATGTTTTGCATAGATTCCCAACAAATCTATCTTTCCTATTTTAACACCTTTGAACCAACCAGAATATTTTTTTAACTGGCAACATGCTATTCCTTACTACCCGAGAATCAACTAACAAAGAAAGCAGCAAAGTAATTGCATATATGTCTGAACTGATCACTCCCCCTACATCATTATAATCTTCTTGCCAATCTTCATTCCCGTCATGTCAGCAAGAGTGTGAGACGTTCTCTCGACAATTAAAGTCTGATTATGGCTAAACCTTGTATTAAGGGTCCTACTCCTGAGCCTCTTCCTCTGATCCCAATCCATATGCTGTCTTCTTACCTATAGTTTCTTCTATTAGCATCTTAGGTCATGCACTTTCTAGGATAAAGAAAGACAGGAAGGACGTAAAGGCAACAAATTCTTCCACATTCACAATTATCTGGTCAAAACGAATCTAACAAAGGATTTCACACTCACTGGAAATTGAATTGTGTTTTAATCAGAACTTAGAGATTGCTATACATTTTAATATCTATTTTGCTTAAAACCCAAATACCTATATATTCATCCTTTCAATAAATGCTAGTTGTCTGGCTTTTTCTAATTTGAGTATTTCAAAGTCACAGGCCTCGATCAAACATTCAGTAAATAAAAACTCATGTCTACAAATCTCTATGCTTGTTTCAGGTCAGAGATTTAGTATCAAAGCTAAAACAGCTAGCATTTTCAAAGGGATAGAAAAGTGACATAAAAAAAAAAAAAGTGTGGCCTGTTTTTTTATTTTATTTTATATATACTGTATGTAAAAATATATACCGTAGTTCAAAACGTAGGAAGTGTTATTTTATTAAAGAGTAGTTTATGCTTAAAATAGACTTCCAGCAGGAGTAGCGACAGTAAGTGGATTTAACTACTACGTATACATCCCTTGTAATAGAAATAAAGAATGACAGGTCCTCTTAAATATGAGATCTGTGGTCAGATCTCATATTTACACTAATAATTACACAAAAAAATAGCTACGAGAAGGATCCGATCGCCTTCACCGATGCCGACCGGTTCGGCAAGCGGCGGAGGGACGGGAGAGGCCCCTCACTGCCGCCGACAATGGTGATCTTGCGGAGACCACCATTATCGGAAACTGGACCAACCGATGAAGAAGAGGATACATTGGTTATGGTAGCTAGCTGCTGCCATAACAGAGATATCCCTCTTCAAACAGCCGACATATATCGTAGTGCAGTGGTCCGTAAGTGGTTAAACATGCTCCAGATCTATACTGTATGTATTCTGTATATATACTTTTTTTTTTCTTGTTCAACTTTTGTCAGAGTATAGATCTATGTTTGTCTGGAGCATGTTCAAATCAACTTAAGCCGCGTACACACGATCGGTTCAAACCGATGAAAACGGATCGTGTGTAGGCCCCATCGGTCCGTTATCCTTCTGTCCAAAAACAGATGGCTTGCTTCAAAATTGAACCGATGGACGGCTAACCGATAGGTCAAAACCGATCGTTAGTACGCACAAGCATCAGTTAAAAATCAATGCATGCTCAGAATCAAGTCGACGCATGCTTGGAAACATTCAACTTCGTTTTTTTCATCACGTCGTTGTGTTTTACGTCACCACATTCTGACACCGTCGGTTCATGAACCGATGGTGTGTAGGCACATCAGTCCATCGGTCAGCTTTATCGGTGAACCGATGAAAACGGTCCGTCGGACCGTTCTCATCGGATGGACAGATCGTATGTACAAGGCTTTATTGTCGCTACCTCTGCTGTAAGTCTATTCTAAACATCAACTACTCTTTTGATAAAATAACATGTTTCAAGATTAGTTTTGAACTTTCCTCCTGCTAGTTTGAAGTCATGTCCTTGTGCCGAGATCAGCAAAGGAAGCTTCCATATCCTAATCGTCCACTGTGGAAGAGGAGCCGTTAGAATCCCTAAGTAACATTATGGGAAAAAAAGTTGTATAAAATGTTATGCTTGCAATTAGGGTTGCACCGATACTGTTTTTTTTTTATCGGTGAATAAGAGTATCGATACTTTTGGTCAAGTACTTGTACGATACTTTATGGTGCGATTTGCGTCAATACAAAAAAAATGGTGCAAATCGCACTGCAAATTACATGCAATTTGAATAGAAATGCAGTGCGTTTCATGTTTAAATCACATGCAATTTC
The DNA here is from genome assembly GCA_029574335.1 of Rana kukunoris. Taxonomy (NCBI): domain Eukaryota; kingdom Metazoa; phylum Chordata; class Amphibia; order Anura; family Ranidae; genus Rana; species Rana kukunoris. The sequence goes on from CM056049.1 coordinate 181,009,463, forward strand.
CCCCACCTGCTCCTCTGTGTGTATAGAAAGGGAAACTTGGGGCAGTTTATTAAAAATTATAGAACTCACAGTACATATCTGGCCAAAATCTTCATAGGTGTCCCGATCCCGCCGATGATAGCAAATCCCAGCCGCTGGAGATGCTCACAGAGCTGGAGAATAAGTTACGGGACCCTGTGGGTATAGGCAAAAGTGATGTCAGCTTGGGGGCGGACCACCTCTACATCTCCAGCTCTGTGAGCACCTCCAGCGGTCATCATTTGCTAGTATTGACGGGACTGGGACACCTATAAAGATTTTGCATTTGGCCAGATATGTATTGTGGGTTCTAACATAAAAAAAAAAAACTGCCCACTAGGAGGTGCTTTTCCTATTCTATATATACACACACACACACACACAGGAGCCTTGAGGGAAATGATATGTGATTCGGACAGGAATCACACAGAATTCCTGCTCAAATCGCATGTGGCTCTTTGCAGTTTAATTTGCACATATTCATTTTGTATTGACGCAAATCGCACCGCAAAGTATTTGTTTCAGTATCGGGAGCATTTGAGTGAGTACTGAATATCACTCAAATGCTTGGTATCGGTGTATCCCTACTTGCAATTTATACCTGTATGTCATGAAAGCACATGTGATGTTTGGGCACTTACTTTAGAATGCATAAAGCTAAATTCCATTATAGACAAATATTGTCTAAAAACAAGAGGCTAGTGTAGCCTTCTTTAAATTGTGCTATGCTTTGTGTATTGCTTCTAGATCTGTGCAGTAATCTAATGTGAAACTTTGAGGGTTATTTACTAAAAGAAAAAAACCCACAAGGGAAACACTGCGCTTAATAAAAAATTACAAATTAATATATGATAAATTGACATGTACAAATGTGAGAGTTTGTAAAAGCAGCCAGTATCAAAAATGTGTGATACAAAAATTAAACCATAGAAAAAAGAAAAAGATACGGCGCTGGATGAAAATGAAGACTGGATGGACAAACATATAGCTACAGCGTATTGAAACTGGATAACGCCATGGAACACCAACCAAAATGTATGAACAAAAACATATGAACAAGGATATTCACACACTGTAATAATATGCACCAAACTGTGCAATAAAAATAAAAAGTATAACCAAAATATATGAATAAAAATATATATAAATAAAAATATTCACACACTGTGATCATATACACCAAACTGTGCAAAAAATAAAAGGAGTTCTTATTGCGTTTAAATTTCCACAGAAAAGATGATCGTTATTTGAATGGTAAACATGCGAGAGGGAGTCCCAGAAATTGAGTCCTACGGGTCATCAAAGGAGGTAGAAAGTGAGAAGTGTAAGTAGGCTTGATTCACCAGTAGAGACACCCAAAGTGAAGATGTAGTCTCCTTACTGAATATACTTACCAATATGCTGGTCACTCTGAGCACGGGGGTTTAAGGTCTCCCTCCTGACCGTCTGTATGGTCTCTAGATGGCTCTAAAATAACTCAATTCTTAGATGTGACTGCTGCATTGGTTTTCTTTTTTATGCTCTTTCCTTTAATTTCACTTGGTAATCCAGCCAGTAAGTTTGTGGTTTTTCAACAACACAAGCTGTCCTTGCTTACTACAGGGTCTTATCCGGGATAGTTTTGAGATCAGTTTCCTTTTCAGCCTGAAGTCTCAATACACAAGGAGAAGAGTTTCAGGAGAACAGGTGGGACAGGTTTGGTCAGTGCTACTCGAAAATGAATGCACATGTCTAGTCAGAACAACCCAGCATGTGTGCAAAGCAGAGGTAGTTGAATACTGTGTCACCTCTGGGTGTCTTAACTTCATACCCCATCAGCACACACCTTTTGATCCTGTATAACAAGACATCTTTATGGAGAAGGCCTTTACATTCCATATATCTGCCAAAGACTAGAGTGATGCTTAACTAGTAATGTTGTAAATATACCACAGTCACTATTAATTACTAGGGCTGAATTGAATGTGCCTGGGTTCAGTTCCAGGCAGGTTTGCAGAACATGATTAAAGTTAAGTTGCTGAATTCAAACCCTTTGCCAAATGTTAAAAAGCAGTAGGCTAATAGCAAGGGATTGTCAAACAAATGGCATGTGGGGCTAGACACTGCGACACTGCCCTGAGGATTATATTCCAAAGCAAATGCCTTGGAATGCCATTAACCTGCCTAGAAAGCCTGATGCATCTGTACAATGTATACAACCTACTATAGCAAAATATTTACAAAGAAAAGCAGATGACCGCTTTGGACATTTTTCTTCTGTTTGTAAACAAAAGTAAGAGATTCCTTATACCAAACCCTTAGGCCCCTTTCACATGTCCGCTCCGCCTGTCCGTTCATTACAAGTCCGTTTACCCCTATGGGAGCGGATCCATTAGCGGATGATGCATCCGCTAACATCCGCCAGATCCGCATCCGTTTTTTCAGACGGAAGAATGTCCTATTTTTCTTCCGTCCGGCCAAACGGATCGGATGAAGATGGACAGACGGTCCGTTTCCATCCGATTCCCCATAGGGAATAGCGGAGGAGAGACAGGGCAGTCCCTGCACAGACCCCCCGCTGAGCCGACGGACACACGGAGCAGACCGAAAAACGGACCGCTCCGTGTGTAAGGAGCCTTAGAGTCGGTTCACACTGGGGCGACTTGGGATCCGACTTGAGGTCGTCTCAAGTCGTCCCAAGTCGTGCTGTCCAGAAAAGCAATGTTAGTGAATGGGAGCGGTGTTAATACACACTACTCATGTCGCTCCGACTTCAGAAGAGGTTCCTGTACTACTTCAATCAGACTTCTAGGCGATTTGTACCTATTGATTTCAATGGAAGTCGCTTCCAAGTCTGATCACTGTTTTAATTGAAGCGACCTTTCAGCAAGATAACATACATTTCTCAGGCAAACCCCTCCCTCCCCTTCCCTCTCCCAGAGCTGATTGTTGTTTTATTGGCCACTGGAATGTCTCCTGACCTGAAAAGGACTTCAAGTCATGTTGTAAATCGCCCCAGATCTCCCTGTGGTTCATGCTCATGTCGTGTTGAAGTTGCTTCTAAAGGTCGTGCTGGAAGTCGTGTCGCCCCAGTGTGAACCGACTCTTAGAGTCGGTTCACACTGGGGCGACTTGGGATCCGACTTGAAGTCGTCTCAAGTCGTCCCAAGTCGCGCTGTCCAGAAAAGCAATGTAAGTGAATGGGAGCGGTGTTAATACACACTACTCATGTCGCTCCGACTTCAGAAGAGGTTCCTGTACTACTTCAATCAGACTTCTAGGCGATTTGTACCCATTGATTTCAATGGAAGTCGCTTCCAAGTCTGATCACTGTTTTAATTGCAGCTACTTCCCAGCAAGATAACATACATTTCTCAGGCAAACCCCTCCCTCCCCTTCCCTCTCCTAGAGCAGATTGTTGTTTTATTGGCCACTGGAATGTCTCCTGACCTGAAAAGGACTTCAAGTCGTGTTGTAAATCGCCCCAGATCGCCCTGTGGTTCATGCTCAAGTTGTGTTGAAGTTGCTTCTGAAAGTCGTGCTGGAAGTCGTGTCGCCCTAGTGTGAACCGACTCTTATCCTAGGTGAGGGTCTGGTAGAGATGTTATTAAAGTGTTACTAAACCCAGGACTATATCTGGTCTCCCAAAGAACACAAAACATGGAAATGCAATCGTTTTAGTAAATATAAATTGTTAAATTGCCTTTCTCATCAGCAGTTAAAGCAGTCTTGTGACTTCTATCAGTGTCTGGTTAAAGCTTGTAGGAGAAGTTCTCATTCTCCCCTGATTGTCATATAAGCCTGCATGACCCTCTGTCTGGACAGTGCTGATCACAAGCACACTCCCAAGACAAAATAAACAATACGCACCAAACTGAGCATGTGCAGCTTGTCCCCCAAGGCTCTGTTCTATAAGGTGATGGTTTGTGGAAGAAGGGGAGGATTTACAGAAGACAGGATCAAACAGCCTTTTTATACAATGCGGAGGATTAACCTCTTAGGTTCCACAGTGAGTATAACAAGCATGCTTTACTGCATATACAGACTGATTTTACTCTTGTGGGTTTAGTAACACTTTAAAGGAAGTCCTCGGTAGACAAAAAATGTGTTGGATTCCTCCAAAAATAAAAACCAGATCCTTTTCCTTGATGAGGGCCTGGTATGGATGTACCATACCCGTACCGTACCATACCATCCATACCTGGCATGGATGCTTCTTTAGCAACCAATAACAGCAAGGTAACTGTCATGTATAGTAGGCTCCAGGCAAACAACTAAAAAGACTGGAGTTCAGAAGAACACACAAAACAGCCAACTTAAGCTTAAATGAAATTTTAAGGTCATCCCTAGTGTAAGGTATGATTAAAGTAGCCTTTAATTCCTACAGTGGACTCCACTACTCTCACTGTGTTCTAAAGCTGGGCCACTTGGATTTGGAACCTCCTAGTAGTGCTGAAGCGTTCTTGTTCCTCCCCTCCCACACATTTATAGCTATGGGTAAATAGGAATATATGAGACGTGGAGGGGGGACAGGTAAGCTCCAGTAATACAAGGAAGTATTATCCAATCAAAACTGCCTGAAATTTGGAAAAAGTGGAGAGTTTTTCCCCATCGGAGCTGCATTGCATTATGGCAAAGTGGGGACACTGAAAGATACTGTTTCTATGTGCTTTATATTTAGCACCTTATGAAGTTCAAGTTTCTCTTGTTATCAGAGCCATCAAAGGATGTCTTTCACTATTCACTTCCTTTGAAGCCCTGACAGATAGCATTATCCAATGCCGAGGTCTGCAATGTAAGTGATTCATGAAAGTTTTCCTCTTCAAGTTTTCTGAAAAGTTTCAGTGATGATTCACGGTATTTGATTTTAAAACACTGGTTCCCACCCATACATTAAAACTACAGTACAAAGAGACCTTTTGAAATACTTTGGTCTTTTAGTTGACATCAACTTTCCAGATCAGCCCATATCTGACACCTTGCATTATGGTCATCATTCCCTTCCTTTAATGAATGGATGGAAATTGGAAAATGATGGATTCCACCCATGCATCTATCAACACTATATTATAGAGTTGTTGTCCCCACAGTAATAACGTTGAATGATCACAGGCAATCTCTTGTAAGCCCTGTTTAACTGATAATGGCTGTTAACAACAGGGTGCTCAAAACAAGAGCTTTAGAACATGGATATTAGTATCTCTTCTCTGTAAGGAGTTTCAATCTTGGCCAATTGATTAAACCAAAGGGCTCTTTGTTTAATCACAGTACATTTAAATAGCTGTTACATTAGAAATTGGGCTCTCTTCCCAGTCTTTGCTGGGCATATGTAGTACTGTAACACATGATGTGGTCCAATTCTTATAGTAAACCTGTTACAAAATTAGACAATTCAATCTATACAGATGGTGATAAATCCATAATCAGAGGTCAACAATGCTGGTGGAAATCACATGTCAAAACACTTAGTTAATTCAAGAAACTTAGGCAGGTTAAAGGGGTAGTTCCCCCAAAAACCTTTTTTTTAACATTTATTCAGGCTCGTTATGTCAAGGGGAATCAGGTTTTTTTTTTTTAGAAATGAAGCAGTACTTACCGTTTTAGAGATGCATCGTCTCCGACGCTTCCGGGTATGGGCTCCGACTATAGGCGTGCCTATTTGATTGACAGGCTTCCGAGGTCGCATACATCGCGTCACGATTTTCCGAAAGTAGCCGAACGACGGTGCGCAGGCGCAGTATAGAGCCGCACCGTCGCTCGGCTTCTTTCGGCTACTCGTGACGCGATGTATGCGACCGTCGGAAGCCTGTCAATCAAATAGGCACGCCCAGACCAGACGATCATACCCGGAAGCGACGGAGACGATGCATCTGTAAAACGGTAAGTATTGCTTCGTTTCTAATAAAAAACCACCCGATTCCCCTTGACATAACGAGCCTCAATCAATGTTAAAAAAAGGTTTTTGGGGGAATTACCCCTTTAAGTTATATGTAAATCTCAGCTTTCAAGTCAATATGTCTCAGCTTTCCAAGCCTCCATATTTGTATGGTAATGTGACGTCTGGCCTCACAACCAGTGGTGACACACAAAAGATTTTGTGTGACCTGAACAGGAGCAATAGTAATTCACATATAAACTTACCAGCCAATAAATCTGTAACTGCTGATCAATTTGCCAAGAGGTTTTAATGGACATTAACCACTGCAATCATCAAATGCTAAGTTTGAGTTGCTCAGTTTTGTAAAAGACTCACTTTAAGTAGTATGAAATTGTAACAGTAACAAGTGATGTCTTCTATAGGTATCGTAGATGTAACGGAACATCCCACACTCTGCTTGAGTGCTTCCGTCATATACCGCTTCCTATCAGTCTGGATATAGATATCAGATATTCCAGCTGCCCTCAACACACAACGAGATGAGACTTGTTTGTGTGCTAAACATAGAGTGTTTAATAGAACCAAAAATGCAAACTTATATACAGTTTAACCACTTTAGCCCCGGACCATATTGCTGTCCAAAGACCAGAGCACTTTTTGTGATTCGGCACTGCGTCGCTTTAACTGACAATTGCGCGGTCGTGCGACGTGGCTCCCAAACAAAATTGGCGTCCTTTTTTTCCCACAAATAGACTTTCTTTTGGTGGTATTTGGTCATCTCTGCGGTTTTTATTTTTTGCGCTATAAACAAAAATAGAGCGACTAATTTGAAAAAAATTCAATATTTTTTACATTTTGCTATAATAAAAATCCCAAAAAAGATATAAAAAAACATTTTTTTTCCTCAGTTTAGGCCGATACGTATTCTTCTACATATTTTTCGTTAAAAAAAATCGCAATTAGCGTTTATTAATTGGTTTGCGCAAAATTTATAGCGTTTACAAAAAAGGGGGTCGTTTTATGGCATTTTTATTATTAATTTTTTTTACTAGTAATGGCGGCGATCAGCGTTTTTTTTTCGGTACTGCGATATTATGGCGGACACATCGGACACTTTTGACACATTTTTGGGACCATTGGCATTTTTATAGCGATCAGTGCTATAAAAATGCATTGTATTACTATAAAAATGCCATTGGCAGTGAAGGGGTTAACACTAGGGGGCAGGGAAGGGGTTAAGTGTGGTCCTGGTGTGTTATAACTGTATGGGGGGGTGGCCTCACTAGGGGAAGTCACTGATCTTCTGTCCATACATTGTATGGACAGAAGATCAGCGTTTCCCCCGCTGACAGGAACGAAAGGTATGTGTTTACACACATAGCTCCCGTTCCCCGCTCTGTAACGAGCGCGAAAAGCTGCTAAAGGGAGGACGTAGAGCTACGTGCTCCCGCGTAGCAGTGCCACCGTCCCGCAGTAATATGACGGCGGGCGGTCGGCAATCAGTTAAAGAGGAGGTAACCAGAACATAAATTAATATGAGCTTCTTAGCTAATCATTTACCCAGACTAGGCGACTTAGATATGACATTTCAGAGTAGACGTCCCATCTCCGCTCATCTGCTATACAATACACTAGATATGTGCGTTCCCGTTCGTAACAAATGTATTTTCGTACAAATTTGTTCATTTTTGTACCCGCGGAATAATGTGTACATACGAAAAAATAAAAGCACCAAAATACGAAAACGACGGGATTAGGAATGAGCCGCATAACGAACAAGCGCAAATACGAACGAACGATATGACAATCTTACGACAATCTTACGAAAATACGGAAACGGCAAAAGAACGAAGATGACATTTATAATTTGCATTCTGTATTTTAAATCCTTTTTCTGTTCTGTTCTGTTTCAGTCGTATGTTCATATTTTCATTTGTGTGTTTTGTAAATCCGTTTTTTTGGTCTGTTTGTAAATTTGTGTACTTAATTAGTTTTTTTGAATGGGCAGTGAGTGAGTGTAGTTAGTGAATCAGCTTCTCTTTTGTGCCGACTGCCGAGTACAGTAAAGCCAAAAAAAATGTTTCCGTGGATTTTCGTCTGAAGGGAGATCAGTTGGCCAGACTTTTGAACCCCAAAATGGTTTTCTGATGGAGCTTACAATCGAACAGATTTTTTGAAAACGAACGGAAAACTTTTGTTTTTATGTTTGTTGGCAAAAAAGTCTGACGAAAATTCACGAAAATTATTGTCTAACAAGAAACGAAAATAAATTAAACAGAATAAAGAATCATCCCGCATGTACGAAAATAAAACGGTAACCAAAATACGAAACGATCAGAATACGAAAAAATCGCGTCGTACGAAATACGAACGGGAACGAACAGGAAAATGGGCGTCTTACGAAATTATGAAATCGGTACGAACCTACGGAACGATACGAAACGGAACAAAATAATACGAAATTTTTTGCTGTGCACATGTCTACAATACACATTATCATAAGTGTAAACACAGGACATCTTCACACAATTAGCATCTAACAGTATGTGTCCCAACATGATGAAAGAGTCACTCTTACAATAAACCCGTTGTGTTCAGAATAAACAAACAGTAAACAGTTCTTTACAGATATCCTGGAATATATTGTGGATAATAATTACATAATAATCCCATCTCAGGTAGTCCAAGGTATCATTTCTCAGTCATCCTATGCCCCTAGTGGACATAGGCTGATTTTAGACATAAGATGTGAGTCTGTCACAGTAGAGATCTACATACAGCGGGTAAAATAAGTATTGAACACATCAACATTTTTCTAGGTAAATATATGCTATTGACATGACATTTTCACCACGTGTCAGCAACAACCCATGCAATCCATACATACAAAGAAACCAAAACAAATAAGTTCAGAAATGAAGTTTTGTGTAATAAAGTGGAATGGCACAGGAAAAAAGTATTGAACATATTAAGTATTGAAGAAACGGAGGTGCAAAAAGGCATCGGAAGCCAAAACATCAGTAATTAAAAAGCAATCCTGCCCCTTGCCAGTGCAAATTGATATCAGCTGGTTCAGTCTCAACTGATGACCTATAAAAAGGTGTCTCATTGCCAAGGTGTCACAAAAGAAACATCTCATGGTGGGTAAAAGAGAAGAGCTCTCTCAAGACCTTTGAAACCTTATTGTTGCAAAATATGCTGATGGCATTGATTACATAGGGATTTCAAAACTTCTGAATGTTCCAGTGAGCACTGTTGGGGCCATAATCCATAAATGGAAACAACATAATTTCACCATAAACCAGCCACAACCAGGTGCTCCTCACAACATTTCTGACAGAGTAATAAGAATTATCATAGGAGTTGTCCAAGAGCCAAGGTCCACTTGTGGAGAGTTTCAGAAAGACCTGGAATTAGTAGGTGCAATTGTTTCAAAGTAATGTTCTCAGCCACCATGGCCTGTATGCACACTCACCACACAAGACTTCATTGCTGAAGAAAAAGCATGTTGAAGCTTGTTCAAAGTTTGCTGTAAAACATTTAGACAAGCTTGTGAAATACTGGGAGAATATAGTCTGGTCAGATGAGACCGAAATTTTTGGATGCCATAATACAGTACACATCATGTTGGCGGTCAAATGGCACTGCACATCACTCCATAAACACCATACCAACAGTGAAATTTGGAGGTGGGAACATTATGGTGTGAGGCTGTTTTTTAACATTCGGTACTGACAAACTTCATATCATTAAAGGAAGGATGAATGGAAAAATGTACCAAGACCTTATTGAAAAAAACTGCTGCCATCTGCCAGGATGATGAAGATGAAATGAGGGAGGACATTTCAGCAAGGCAATGATACCAAATACAAATCCAAGTAAACGTTAAATTGGTTTCAAAGACATAAAATAAAGCTGCTAGAATGGCCCAGCCAATCACCTGACTTGAATCCAAAAGAAAATCTATGGAAAGAACTAAAGATCAGAGTTCATAGAAGAGGCCCATGGAACATTCAAGAATGGGTCAAAATCACACCTGAGCAATGCATGGGACATGTTGAATCTGTCATATTCAACAAAGGATTTTGTTCGAAAGTATTAAATACACTTCAGTTAACATGTACCTTTTCCATGTGTCATTCCATTTTATTACACATAACTCAATTTCTGAACGTATTTGTTTTGATTTCTTTGTATGTATGGATTTCATGGGTTGTTACCACCATGGTGAAAATTTCATGTCAATAGCGCCTTTAGAAATATATGTACGTAAAAAAAAACAGTGACATGTTCAATACTAATATTACCTGCTGTACTGTATGTACTTACACTATTGCATTTTGACATACCGACAAACTATAATGTTGTCTGCTTTGAATTGCCTGAGCCAAACTGTATTTTTTTTTAACCACTTAAGACCCGGACCAATACGCTGGCAAATGACCCAAGGGGTTTTTGCGATTCGGCACTGCGTCGCTTTAACAGACAATTGCGCGGTCGTGCGACGTGGCTCCCAAACAAAATTCGCGTCCTTTTTTTCCCACAAATAGAGCTTTCTTTTGGTGGTATTTGATCGCCTCTGCGATTTTTATTTTTTGCGCTATATACAAAAATAGAGCGACATTTTTGAAAAAAAATCAATATTTTTTACTTTTTGTTATAATAAAAAACCAATAAACTAAATTTTAGTCAAACATTTAGGCCAAAATTTATTTAGCCACATGTCTTTAGTAAAAAAAAAATCGCATTAAAAAAAAAATAGCTACCTAGCGGGAACAGCGACACTAATACAGCGATCAGAAAATGATCGCTTAGTGACGCTGGCAATAGGGAGTGAAAGGGTTAACTAGGGCAGTGATCAAGGGGTTAAAACTTTATTGGGGGGGTGGGGGGGCTACCCTGACACTACTGACTGTCACACTGTCTGTCACACTGACACTAAATACAGTAATCATACATGATTACTGCATTCAGTGACACTGTGACAGGGGGGAGGGGGGGGGGCGATCGCGGGGGTTAAATGTGTGTGTCAGTGTGCTGTTTTGCAGGACTTACTTGTTCTGTAGTGATCTCTCCTCAGCGGCGCTTGAAACAAACGCCGAGGGAGAGATCACGTCGCTTCCTCCTTCCTGTGTTTACACAGGAGGAGGAAGTGACAGGTCAGGCGGGCGCGCGCATTGGCTGGGAGCGATCCGGAGGGGCGGATGAAAACGGATAGCCGCCCCCACTTGTCGGATCGCTCCTGCAACCGCGCATGTACGGGGGATCGGACCCCCGATCCCCCCCAAGGCACCAACGTATATATACGTTGATGTGCCTGTCGGTGCCATTCTGCCGACGTAAATGTACATGCGGCGGTCCTTAAGTGGTTAACATACAATTTATGATTTTCACACATTTGCTGTTCTCTCAATTGTTAAAAAGAGATGAAGGGTAAGTGGCAAAACAGAATTTGAAATGGTTTGAGGAGCAGTGGTTGGGGAATCGCAAATTGTTTGACAAATTGTTTGAGGTTTTTTTAACCTGAAGTTAGTGGCAAGTTGCACTGAAGTCAATTGGGGGAATCCTACTGTCAGCCCATTTTTAGGGCTAATAGGCAAAATACTGCCACAAAAGGCACAACAAGCTGGGCACTGTCAAGGTAAATAAAAAATATATATATATATATTCATATATATGTATGTATATATATATATATATATATATATATATATATGTATATATATATATGTGTATATATATATATATATATATATATATATAACTTTACAGCAAGGAGAGGGTCTTTTCATATGACTTTGAGGGCAACACTGAAAATACACAAATTCTTTAAAGCGGAGGTTCACCCAAATAACATGCACTGACTAGGAGCCATCTGGAGCTGACTGCGCAGGCGCCATATAGAGCTGACTCGCAGTTCGGCTACTTTCGGAAACTCTGTGACTCGTGATGCGCCTACGCAATAGGGGGGCCTTATCCGCCGGGGGGAACTTTTTCTCAAGGACGTCAATCATCTGGGCGAAGTCCCAGATGACATTGCGGCACAGCATAGAAACGCCTACTCCCACGGGAGTGAGTACCCGGAAGCCAGGTGGAAAATAGCCATAATGAGGTATGTACAGCCAAAAAAAAGGGCATACTGTACATGTTGGAAGTATAAAGAATATGATCTTATATACATTTTATTTGGGTGAACCTCTGCTTTAAAAACCTTGCTTAGGGGATGCTTCAAAGCTGGACAGACATTGTGTCATAATAGACATGGCAGCGTATATTTGACTGTGGGGAGAATTTTTTTTTACATGCAGCTTGGCTTATATACACTACCAGCACTCCAATTTGATTCTTTTGCAAACAAATGTTTTTTCAGGTAGCTTTAGCAACAACACATGTCTAATCATAAAACAATAAAAGACTGTCTTTGACTACAGAAATTAGCCATTAGTTCGCTGGGGCTGTCTTTGTTCTGCCTGATGCAAAACAATCCTACTCCTGTCCCATTTCTATCAAGCTTTCATTAAGAATTAAGAGACTACAGGTGATACAGGAATGATGTGAACAATAATGGATTGGAATGTATTACAGAAAAAGAGTGCATGCAGTTGTTTTACTACAAGAGATTGCAAATGACAGAGCAACGTAAAAATTAACCAGCAGCAGGACAGCTTTAAAAAGCCAGGCTAGGCCCAAATTCACTAGCAACAAATAGCACAGGTTAGTGCTAACTGTTTAAATTAAGATACTGCAGGGGATACAGCAGTGCAAAATTGACCAGCAGCAGCACAAATTTCATCAGGGTTAATAGGCCTGACTGTTCCTTTGCTTGGGAGTGGGACTATTCCCCCACCATTATATTTCAATTCATGTGGAAATGCTATGGTTAGTGTGAATGTCTCAAGCACTGACATACGATTGTTTGATCCATTACAATGACAATGTAACATGTTTGCACCGGCTACTCTAAGTTCTACTGTATTTCCATTTATAGTCATCAATAACATTCAGAGTTCATATGCGGCACTGAAACGGTATGAATGAAAAGGTAGAGTCCAGGGAAGATGGTGGATAGAAGAGACAAGACCCTTGTGCCAACTTCAGTGTATGTATCACCACATCACACCACAGAATATACAAATGCTGCTCTTACCAGTTGGCAGATCAAAACCAGCATCTACAGTGGGAGAAGTATTTGATACACTGCTGATTTTGCAGGTTTTCCTACTTTCAAAGCATGTAGAGGTCTGTATTTTTTATCATAGGTACTCTTCAAATGTGAGAGACAGAATCTAAAACATAGATCCAGAAAATCACATTGTATGATTTTTAAATAATGAATGTGCATTTTATTACATGACATAAGTATTTGATCAACTACCAACCAGCAAGAATTCTGGCTCTCACGGACCTGTTATTTTTCTTTGAGAATCCCTCCTGTTCTCCACTCATTACCTGTATTAACTGCACCTGTTTGAACTTGTTACCTGTATTAAAGACACCTGTTCACACACTTAATCAAACAGACTCCTACCTCTCCTCAATTGCAAAGACCAGAGAGCTGTTTAAGGACATCAGGGATACAATTGTAGACCTGCACAAGGCTGGGATGGGCTACAGGACAATAAGCAAGCAGCTTGGTGAGAAGCCAATAACTGTTGGCGCAATTATTAGAAAATGGAAGAAGTTCAAGATGACGGTCAATCTCCCTCGGTCTGGGGCTCCATGCAAGATCTCACTTTGTGGGGCATCAATGATCATGAGGAAGGTGAGAGATCAGACCACAGTCTCAAAGAAAACCATTAGTAACACACTACGAAGTAATGGGTTAAAATCCTGCAGCGCACGCAAGGTCCCCCTGCTCAAGCCAGCGCATGTCTAGGCCCATCTGATGTTTGCCAATGACCATCTGGATGATCCAGAGGAGAAATGGGAGAAGGCCAAGTGGTCTGATGAGACAAAAAATAGAGCTTTTTGGTTTAAACTCCACTTGCTGTGTTTGGAGCAAGAAGAAGGATGAGTACCAACCCAAGAACACCATCCCAACCGTGAAACATGGAGGTGGAAACATTATTCTTTGGGGATGCTTTTCTGCAAAGGGGACAGGATGACTGCACCATATTAAGGGGATGATAGATGGGGATATGTATCACTAGATCTTGGCCAACAACCTCCTTTCCTCAGTAAGAGAATTGAAGATGGGTCATGGCTGGGTCTTCCAGCATGACAACAACTCGAAACACACAGCCAGGTCAACTAAGAAGTGGCTCCGTTAGAAGCAGGTCCTGGAGTGGCCTAGCCAATCTCCAGACCTGAACTCAATAGAAAATCTTTGGAGGGAGCTGAAAGTCTGCATTGCCCATCGACAGCCCCGAAACCTAAAGGATCTGGAGAAGCTCTATATGGAGGAGTGGGCCAAAATCCATTCTGCAGTGTGTGCAAACCTGGTCAATAACTACAGGAAATGTATGATCTCTTTAATTATAAACAAAGGTTTCTGTACCAAATATTAAAGCGGAGGTCCACTCAAAAAAAAAATACATAAAAGGGCTTAAAATTACATAATTTTTTTTTTTACTCACCAAAAATGGCTGTTGCTAGGCAGTCTTCCTACTCTGCCACTTCCTATACCACGGATAGCTTTTTTCTCGCTCTCCTCACATTGTCTTCTGGGGAATGGGGCACGCTGTCTTCTGGGACCTGTGTGTATCCCAGAAGACATCCGGCTATTCACAAAGCGATGCGTGATTCACGCATTCGCAGTAGGAAACGGGCAGTGAACCTGCAAGGCTTCACTACCTGTTTCCCTTAGTTTGAATGGCGGCGCCGACACCCGATCAAATACACGGACATCGCGGGCTCCCTGGACATGTAAGTATTCTTATTAAAAGTCAGCAGCTACAGTGTTTGTGGTCAGTTGAACGGAAAAAAAAACTATGAGTGTGTACCTGGCCTAACATTTATTTTACTGTTTTCTATTACTGGTCAGCTCTGTTTTCTGTTTAGGGCCACACCTTATTTTCTGTAAATGCCACCCCTAATGCCAAAAGAGCAGACCACTGATCTCACTAATCGCCTCTGAAAATCTGCCTGTAGAAAATATGAGACTAAAAAACGTTTTGTTGAAACAGAAATATTCAAGTTGCCATTTCTGACTTGTTTCTTGAAGGTATATTAACATTTTTTTTATTTTTTTTAGTATATACCGTATTTATATATCTTTGCTTTGTCAAAATGGACAACATACAGAGTGTGAGTTCATATTTGATGACTATGAGCATATCTCCTGTTTTAATACAACAAATGTATTTGGACTCCCAAATGTATCATTTTGAATTGTTTTATGTAATTTCTATTATTTCTATTATTTTCAAGAAATTACAGTAAGTAATATGAGCAAGCATATTAAAATGATCAGCTTTGCTGCCTTGCATGTACATTGGTGTAATATTTATCTGACTTCACTAAACTATGATGGCCATTCAGTTCAGGTGATACTACTACTGTTGGAACACATGTAGGTTAACTATTGAGGACTCTCTTGTGTAAAGGCTTACACATGGCTCACCCCTATCGTGACACTGTTCTCCTAACCTGGAGACCTCTGATGCATTTTTTTTTCATTATCTATTTCAGATGACTTTAGGCTAGTCACATGCCATGCACAGTCTTGTTCTGATATTCTCCCAGCAGTGGGCAGTTTTCTAAGACACAAAGGCCCAGATTCACAGAGCGATTACGCCTGCGCAACTGGAGATGCGCGTGCGTAAGTCTAAATGTGCGCGTGCGTTTCGTTGCGCGGCATCCCCAGAACGAGATACGCAAAAAATCGTCTTTTTTTTGTCCCGCGTAATTTCGTTAGACTGGCGCATCCGTCCGCGCAAAAGTGCGATAGACACACCATTGATTTGCTAGTCAAATATGCTAATGAGGGACTTACGGGGATCCACAAAACAACGTTGGGGCAGCGCAAGCGACGCAGTGTGCGCAACAGCAAAATGTCCTGTCTAAAATTAGAGCTGATAAAAGCTGGTCTAAAAAAAGAAAAAAAGTCTACTTGTCAGATAAAGCAATACTGTTAGTGAGGAGTTCAGCAGTCACACGTGTTGCTCAACAATCTGTATGCCAACATGCCAGGGGCATCGTCGCGCATAGCTATACTACTGACTTTAGATGAACAAAGAAGGAGGAGGGCACGGAGGATGGCACTAAGGAGGGCACGGGAGATGTTTTTTTTTTTTGTTTTTATTTGCTTATATAAAATTTACAATTTAATCTAATCTAATACAATATTCTTATCTGATACAAGCCCCTCACTCTTCACTTGATATATCACACACGCATAGACATCTTTGG
This sequence comes from Rana kukunoris, assembly GCA_029574335.1. Classification (NCBI taxonomy): domain Eukaryota; kingdom Metazoa; phylum Chordata; class Amphibia; order Anura; family Ranidae; genus Rana; species Rana kukunoris. The sequence continues at coordinate 181,025,688 of CM056049.1, forward strand.
CATGAGTGATTCTGAGGTGTCTTGCATCTTCAGATTCACCCCTCATGCCATCCTGGAATTACCACAACCTTGCAGGAGGACATCAGCAGCCCAACACATGGCACTACCCATGACACCCATGACAGCTACATATACAATCAGAGCCCCATCCCCACAGATTTCGAACAGAACATGTATGGGGACAGCTGGCTGGTTGGTGAGTGACATGGGTGGCAGGCATGACTATCCCCTCCCGTGATGCACACCTCACAAGTGGCACATGCATGACTAACATCCTCCTGTCTTTTCCCTTCAAGGTGACTCTGCATATGCACTGGTACCCCATCTCATGCCAGCTCACATTATGCATCTTTGCACGTTAAACACACACATTAATCATGGCACAATGAGAATGCATGCATGCACACCACTGTGGTCCCTAGCACACACACACACCACATCGTCATCACATTGGATTGGCACCAGTCCACCATGCAGGACTTGTGAGCTGCAACGCCATGCCACGGCTCCAATTATGTCACTGTACATTCATACACCATTCACACAGACCTGGGGATCACTTCTCCACCACAAATGAGGGTGACACCCCTTTTCCCGCAGGAATATCACCCCCACATTCCAAAATCATACACAAACAGAACCCAAAAAATTAAATAAATGACGAGCAAAAAAAAAAAATGCCCAGCAAAAATATAATTTAAACAAAATAACAACAAAGAAAACACATAAAAGACAAAAATCACTCTGCAAAACAGTCCCCAAATATCTCAAAGACACGTCACAAACAAACAAAAGCACCTTGCTGTAGAGGGAGGGATACAAAGGGATGTACTTTTGCAAAGGAAGTGCATTTGTGTCTGTCTATTTATGCTGTCTGCGTAGTTCACAAAGTTGCCCTAGTCCATTTCCAATTTCACTGATTGCGCCGCTTCCGAGTTGTGAGCATGCGCACAGCGGAGCTGACATGGTCTCCTTCCCGCGCGCATGCGCGAGCCGGCCGGCCCTTCATTTGCATGGGGTCACGGCTCATTTCAATGTAACACGCCCACGTCCCTCCCAATTTGTATTACTCCTCCTTACGCCTCTGGAAAAAACCTTACGCTTGCGCAATTTCCTGCGCAAAAGCTACGTGAATCGGGGGATTACGCGGCTAGATGGCGCAAGTCTAACGTAAAGGCGGTGCGCTACGCCGGTCCAATAATGCGCCGATGTACGTGAATCTGGGCCAATGTGTGATTGAATGATGCCCAAACTGAGGACATCTAGTTGCAGATTGGAATTACTGACTGACACAAACAATCCAATAGCCATGGCTACCATTTCCATTGATTTAGACACACTTTTGATCAGATTTGATCAAACTTCATTGAATGGCAGCACCAAGCTACTTTGTTCATTATTGCAATTGTATTTAGATCAATTTGATTATGAGATTACATGGTGGAAACAGAGAAGCGTTTGATAATCTACAGTTATAAATTACTATTATATGTTACAACCTCATCTAAACTATTCATCCAAATCTTTTCCTCTTTGTGGCATATTGATCAACTAGGTTGCTGGCTATAGATTGATTATTCCTATAGGAGAAAAAAATACTTAAATGCAGATACCCTGCCCACTTAATTTCTGTTAATTACAACTAAATGAAAACGGATGGGGGCAAGTTATAGGAAGCACAAGGTCTAATCTTGATTTTCAGCAAAAGCTAAGGCTCTGTGTATTACTGTTTCTATATATAGCATGGACATATGCAGCATCGTAGATTCACAGGGTATGATTTAAAGACTAACACAGACACTGCAAAGTATTTGCACTTCATCACTGTGGTTACATCAGAAATGTTAACTAAAAAATATGTTTTGCCATTTAAAAATGATATGTTCATGCTACACAAGAAAATGGATAAGCAATTGCTTATCCATATCCTCCTAACCCACAATGATGATAATTGTATCTTAACTGTTTACTATCAAATGCACCAAAATCTTACACAGCACCTTAGCAGGTTTTCTAATGAGAAATTAAGTCTAACACTTACAAGCTTTAAATTAGTCGCTGAGAACAATCCAATATTCAGATTACTAGTCAATCAGCTAATTCATCATTTAATGATGTCATAGTGTGAACAAAGTTAAAACCATATCACATGTAAACAAGCATGCTTTCTTATCAACATGTGGGTAACATTCACATACTTTAAATATTATTGCTAAGTTTTAATAAATCATATATATGTTATATGAAACATTTGATTTTTTTTTTTTTTGCTTATTCATTGTATTAACTATTGTGTAAGTGACCTTACTGCTTCACTGATCCTTGAAGTATGCTGTGCTGGTGGAATTGATCACACTTGTTTCAATATATTCTCTTGTGGTTATCTGTCTGATATTTTTCCCTTGTTCAGTTTCATAGTCATGCTCCAAAGCTCTCAGGTCTTACATTTTTACTGTTGCCTAGCACAGCAGGAGTGTGCAAATAAGCAGCAAAATCATGGTCACCCTTTACCTTCTGTCCCAGTGGAAAGCATTAGCAGTGGAACACTTAGCCAAGTGTCTAATAATAACAGTAATGTGCCTTATTTTGTACAGTGAGGATAATGTAGACAGCACTGAGAGGAATATAACAACTCTGCTTCACAAAAGCTTATTTTGCAACCTACAATTTGTATTTCTTCTTTAATGATGGAGTTGTTTGAAAAAAGTATTTTGTCCTAGCTACAGGGTTTAACTCTGGTATGACTGATTGAGAGTGACGTATTATGTTCTAAAATAAATAGAACAGATCCAGTACAGGATGAGTATGACAACTTGAGCTTTTCAAGCATTTACCTGTAGAGACAGTACCCAAGTTACGAACGAGTTAGGGAATGCAGGTTTGTTCTTAGGTCGAATATGTTCGTAAGTCGGAACAGCATGCGCAGAACAGCAGGTACGTAGTTTTCCGATGTTCCGTCGAATGTGCCCGCCGTCGAAAAGTGGCCACACAGCCTCCCGTTCGTAAGTAGGAGTGGTTCACAAGTCAAGTTCCTAACTCAGGGACTCCCTGTATAGACACTCTGGTGTCAGTTGCATATCTAGGGTATGGCAACCATGGCAAGTGCCATGGGCGCCATGGGGTGGCAAAAAGCCACCCCCCGCATGAAAAAAAAAAACAACTCGTCCTCCCGCTGCTGCCTCCCACACTAATGTAGCTCTCGGTGCCCCAGCCAGCCTGCTGGAGCGTGGCGCCGGCACAGCAATTGCTAATACTGCTACTTGGCCTGGGGAAGGGAGTGACAGGCGCCCCCATGATGGCCGATGACTGACCAGACCGGATCCACTTAGGATGGGGTAACAGTGGTGGAGACGGAGCCTAATGTTCCACCTACCCTCCTCTGCGCGTCATCATCTTATCCCCAGAGTGGAGAATGTGATGTGAGGTGAGGAGGAGAAGAGAGGAAGGGGGAAGCACCAAGGGTAGCAGCCAGGTACTACTTATTGATCCTGGTCATCATGTTCATGTGTGCCGACTGCCAACCAGAAGCAAGCAGCAAAATATAATGCTCAGTGGATTAAATAAATATGCATAGCCATATCATAAATAAACTGTAAGAAAGTGGTTTGTGAACAGCTGTTGCACAAATCACTTTATTACACCTTATTAATGATATCTATGGCTATGCATATTTATAATTTTTTTAATCCATATTAGGCAATATATTTGATGCCTGCCACACACGCAGAAATGCACATGATGATGACTTAAAACTTGTAAGTCATCATGTGCGATTGTGCGTGTGTGCCAGGCATCAAATATATTGCTCAATATGGATTAAAAAAATTATAAATATACATAGCCATAGATATCATTAATAAAGTGTAATAAAGTGATTTATGCAACAAGCTCATGATTAAACAGTCTACAATCAGGGGCTATTTATGGGTACATTAGCTGCGTTTGATGGGCACAGTGGCTGCGTTTGATGGTCACAGTGGCTGAGATTGATGAGCACAGTGGTTGTGTTTGATAGGCACAGTGGCTGCATTTGATTGGAACAGTGGCTGCTTTTGATTGGAACAGTGGCTACGTTTGATGGGCACAGTGACTGCATTTGATTGGCACAGTGGTGGCAATTGATGGCACAGTTTCTGCTTTTAACCCCCCTGGCGGTATTCCTGAGTCAGGCTCGGGGTGTAATTTCAGGACCAAAAGCGGTAACCCCGAGCCAGACTCTGGACCGCCTCGCAGAGTCCACAGGCACAAGTTACTTACCTTGTCCCTGGATCCTGCGATGCCATCCCGCTGTGTGATCAAGCGGTGTCCTCCTCGCTCGATTCACAGTGCCGAGTGCAGCCGAGCTCCGTTCCCTGCGACGTTATGGCACACAGGTGGCGGAGATCGGCGCCAAATTTTAAAAAGTTATTAAATACAATACATACAGTATACTGTAATCTTATAGATTACATTACTGTATGTAAAAAATTCCCCCCCTCATGTGTCCCTAGTGGTCTGCCCAGTGTCCTGCATGCACTTTTATATAATAAAAACTGTTTTTTCTGCCTGGAAACTGTAGATTGTCCATACAGTGCCTGCCGCGGAGAATGTGTTTTTAGCACGACAGCATCGCGCTGATTCTCGGCGACAGGCTGCCGACATCTCGCACTCGCTGGAATAGTAAAAGCACATTCCAGCGAGCGCGTCATAGAAGCGACAGGGATCCAACGTGGATTCCCGCCAATTCTACATGTGGGCGGCGTTTGTTATGAATCCTGAAGGGGAAGTCCCCGCCGGATTTTAAATAAAAATCCGGCATGGGTCCCCCCCTCAGGAGCATACTGGGCCCTTAGGTCTGTTATGGGTTGTAAGGAGATCCCCCCTATGCCGAAAAAACGGCGTGGGGGTCCCCCCACAATCCATACCAGACCCGTATCCAAAGCACGCCAGCCGGCCGGTCAGGAGGGGAGTGGGGGCGAGCGAGCGCCCCCCCCCCCCCTCCTGAGCCGTACCGGGCAGCATGCCCTCAACATGGAGGGGTCAGGTGCTATGGGGAAGGGGGGCGCACTGCGGCCCCCCCACCCCAGAGCACCCTGTCCTCATGTTGATGAGGACAGGGCCCATTCCCGACAACCCTGGCCATTGGTTGTCTTATCAGAATCTGGGAGCCCCCTTTAATAAGGGGGCCCCTAGATACCAGCCCCCCACCCTAAGTGAATGAGTATGGGGTATGGTACCCCTACCCATTTACCTGCAAGAAAAGTGTAAACACAAATAAACAACACAGGGTATTGAAATATTTTATTAGTTGGCCGCTGGGGGGGGTGTGGTCGCTTTTATAAAAGCGCCCCCCTCCGGCGGGCTTCTTCCGACATCTTCGGCAGGGGGTGGGTCTTCTCCGCTCTCCAGGGGGTCTTCTCCGCTCTCCGGGGGTCTTCTCCGCTCTCCGGGGTCTTCTCCCGCTCTCCGCTCTTGATTCGGCGCTGTCGGGTGCCTTCTTTCTCTTCAGGACTGGCCGCCGATTCTGTCACGTCGTCTTCTTCTCTTCTCTTCTCCAGATGTTGACGCAACGCTTCCTCCCACTGTTATGCCGGGCGCGCAGCTCCCATCAACTTATATAGGTCTATCTTGTGACGTTGCAGTCCCATCATGCTCCGGTAGGTACCACGTGGGTAGGTAGCACGTGGGTAGGTACCACGTGGTACCTACCAGAGCATAATGGGACTGCGACATCACAAGATAGGCCTATATAAGTCATTGGGAGCCGTGCGCCCGGCATAACAGCGGGAGGAAGCGTCGCGTCAACATCTGGAGAAGAGAAGAAGAAGACGACGTGACAGAAGCGGCGGCCAGTCCTGAAGAGAAAGAAGGCACCGGACAGCGCCAAATCAAGAGCGGAGAGCGGGAGAAGGCCCCGGAGAGCGGAGAAGACCCCGGAGAGCGGAGAAGACCCCCGGAGAGCGGAGAAGACCCCCGGAGAGCGGAGAAGACGCACCCCCCGCCGAAGATGCCGGAAGAAGCCCGCCGGAAGGCGGCGCTTTTATCAAAGCGACCACACCCCCCCCAGCGGCCAACTAATAAAATATTTTAATACCCTGTGTGGTTTATTTGTGTTTACACTTTTCTTGCAGGTGAATAGGTAGGGGTACGATGTACTCCATACTCATTCACTTAGGGTGGGGGGCTGGTATCTGGGGGCCCCCTTATTAAAGGGGGCTCGCAGATTCCGATAAGCCTCCCGCCTGCATACCCCGACAACCAACGGCCAGGGTTGTCAGGAAGGGGCCCTGTCCTCATCAACATGGGGGCAGGGTGCTCTGGGTGGGGGGGGGCCGCAGTGCGCCCCCCTGCCCCAGAGCACCTGACCCCCCCCATGTTGAGGGCATGCTGCCCGGAACGGCTCAGGAGGGGGGACGCTCGCTCGCCCCCACTCCCCTATTGACCGGCCGGCTGGCGTGCTTTGGATACGGGACTGGTATGGATTGTGGGGGGACCCCCACGCCGTTTTTTCGGCGTAGGGGGGGTCTCTTTACAACCCATAACAGACCTAAGGGCCCGGTATGCTCCTGAGGGGGGGACCCATGCCGGATTTTTATTTTAAATATGGCTGGGACTTCCCCTTCAGGATTCATAACAAACGCCGGCCACGTGTAGAATTGGCGGGAATCCACGTCGGATCCCCGTCTAGATACGCCTCTGTCTGGTGTGCACCATTCTATGGAGATCATACTGACACAGCATGAGGGGTTTCAAGAATCAGCAGAGAGGTCTCCTTAAAACAAATGTAGGCATTTGTCATACTTCAACTTTTATCTAATATTACAAACCCAACTACTTGAAAATGATTGATATTTATGTTTTGTGTTTTTGTTTGAAAATTCCACCAGCATCCAATGTCTGTATACTGAATGAAGTCAATTAAGACGCTTGTGTTCCTACTACCCAGGAACCCTATACATAAGACTGAAGTCACCAAATGATTTAACAAGCCAGCAAGTGATTTCAAAGTCTGCTAGAGATCAGCTCATTTGAACTAGAATTGGTATTTGGGCAAACCAATCCACTTCAAGCCCAATTTTAGTAACAGCTCAAGGAGCATTACTTACTGTCAGTGTGATGTGTCCCTTGTGATACTTTATCCTGGTTTTGTAGAAATCTTCCTCTTCCTTATCCCCGCCACCGTAATCTTCCAGTGTGGCTGGGGTTGAAAGAGATGAGGGCATTATCATACCATTAAGAGTGCTAATTATGTTGAACCTTTCTTCCCCAATCCGACATTCATATAAACTGTATTTAAGTTTCTATGAATAAATCACAATCTATGAATGGAGATTTTGGACTTTTCAATCACTTGCTTGTTCTCTTTCAAATACAGCTTTTCATTCCTAAAAGCTATAGTACGGCCTCTATGAATGGAGGAGGAGCTGGGTAAATAGGGCAGGCATAGTTGACCACTTTTGATGAGTGCTTGTCACAGCTTCTGCAGCTCTATTAACCCCTGACACACTGGAAATTACAGCTGTGGGGTTGGAGGGGAAATTGGAGGAGAAAGATTTCTACTAAACCAGGAGACAAAAGCACAAGGGACACATTGGGGTTGGTTTACTAAAACTAAAGAGTGCAAAATCTAGTACAGCTCTGCATAGAAACCAATCAACTTACTTTTTTTTTGTCAAAGATTAAATAATTAAAAAGTTAGGAGCTGATAAACTACCATGCAAAGCTGCACCAGATTTTGCAACCTTCAATTTTAGTAAATCCACCCCATTGCATTGATGGTAAGTAATGCCCCTTTTGCTGATTTGTATTGTTTAAAAATACAGGCTGCAGGTCTTTATAAGCCTGATCTTACTGGGTGCCGCATCCCATTTATAAAATACTGTATAGTTGGCTGAGATTAGGGACTTTTTAGTCACTTACACACAACATATACCGTAAAAGTACAAATCTATTAATATAATTTTATTAAAACCATCAAATGAAATCAGCAGCTGATCAGCCACAAGGGTATGTATACACAGACTATACTCACATCTACAGGTAACAACCACATATAAGTAGATGAAACCTCAATGAGTTTACATTTTTCAGAAAATCTTGATCGAGGGGAAATGATTGTAGATCTAAAGTATGAATTAAGAGATATAGTAACATCTTAATACAAAATATGAAAGGGCAATAATGTATAATATTTATAACTTATACATACACTTGTGCATAACTTTCCTTGGAAGTACAGTAAGATACAACTGAATGTCGAAATGTCTCAAAGAAGAACAATGTCCCAAGGGAGTTTTTAATTAGTGGAGCACAAGGGGCCCTATACGTCCCCATAGGATTGAAGATCATAAATCATAATTTAGTTAACTACTACAGCAGAGCAAACTAAAGGTAATTAATAAAAAAAATGAAAGGAGCAAAAACTGGCCATGTGATTTACCAAAAAGGCTTGTTCACACAATTCTAGCCACCATCTATAGTATTCCTCAAAATGGCCAGCTGATGGGACTTTGCTTCTTATATATTACCACTAATAAAGTCTCATTTATATACAGGGCCAATCAAAGCCCTCCAAAATGGCACCAACCCAATCTAGGAACCATGTTACTGTGACGTAATTAACAGGAAGAAAAGTCCTGTTTCTTTGACTTCATACTGACTCCATCTTGATGCCAGAAGTGATGTCATAATGACAGGAAGTGACAAGGGGCATAGGTCACAGGAAGTGATGTTTTCTGTTGATTGCCTCACAGTAACATGGTTCCTTGATTGGTTTGGCACCATTTTGGAGGGCTTTGATTGGCCCTGAATATACATGAGACTTTATTGGTGGCAGTATATAAGAAGCAGAACCTTATGGGTTCACTTTCGGTAGGACTTCAAGCCGCAGTCCCAACCCTGTGCTGCAACCCTACCTCTGGAAAGGCCTCACACAGCCTTGCAGCCAGCTGCCCCCGGGATAGGCCCAATCTCTGGCCTAGCAGCCCGGGAGCGTACAACACTCAGTCACCCAGACAGCCGTTCAGGTGGCACAGAACAAAAATCACCTGACCTCACCTGAATATATAGGTTCTCCCAGCAGGTCAGGGGGTTCAAGAAAGCCATTGGCTGTGATACCCCATATACCTATAACCAAGTTCCCGGTCACCTAGTGGTAGAAGAGAAAATTGCAACAACGCCAAACTTAGGAAATCAATAGATCTCTATCAATCGATCAAAATGACTACTCTTGGCAAGTAAATTTGTGAGGAGCTCCCTGACTAATCCCCAGGGTGCTACATCATGTACGGTGCTAGTGTAAAAGACCGGTCTGTACCCTGCTGACACTGTACTATACATACAACCACTAACCTGTTTGCAGGACTTGCTCTAGTTGCTCCCCTCAGTACTTGGTTCTGCGTCCAGGGATGCTTCCACAGCTGCCTCACATAGAAACACATGTGCTGATTCTATCCAGCCCCTTGCCCTTGGTGACTGGCCCAATCTCTGTCATTGGATAGCTGCCAGCTCTATCCATCCTAGCAGCCAGCTTTCTCTCTGGGCAGGAAGGGAGGAGCTATGACATCACCCACCCTCGTCTTGTTTACAGAGGCAGAAGAGGATCGCAGCAGTGCTCCATTATGCATAATGAAAGAAGACAGCCGGGAGCAGGAGTGTCAATGTGGCCAGCTGTCAGACCTGTCCCTAATGTGCTGCTGCATGTTTGTATTGCCCGTTTACCATGCACAGTCAGTGCTAAGTGTTATGGGAGCCAGCTCCTCACCATGTGTAAGTGGCCGAGGATCCCCCCCATCCTGTCGCCGTGAGGTGGCTGCCTAAGCTGCCCTATGGTAGCGCTGACCCTGGCTAAAGGTATCCATCTTTATCATTTCAGAAAGTTGTGAGGTATGTTAAAGAGCTGCTTTCATTTGTGTTTTTTTATAACTGCCTGGAGTTCAGCTTTAAAGGGATCCTTTGGACCCTCTTACATGGTTCTTTTTGTGCTGATAAAGCAAAATAAGGGAAAAAAAACTTACTTACTTGCCATTTCTACATAACAAAACACATTCCTACAGGCCTATTTGCTGGGGGATACACAGTTTAAGATGGAGAACAAAACATAGAAACATGATTTTTTTTCTCAGAGAATAGGTGCAGGATTACCCCTTTTTGAGTCACCCCTTTTCTCTACCCTTACCTACATCCAATTAATGTCCCTTGGTTCCCTCCCCTACCCTCCTCCCATTACTGCCCCTTTATAGAATACAGAACCAATTATCATTTTGTGGTGATAAGTATTTTGTATGGAATTTAATGATAACAAGAAAAGCAGCCCCCTGTAGCCAGTAACAATAGAGCCTCCATCAGCAACAATAGATCCCCCTGAACAACAATGGGCCACTCCAAACAAAATCCCCCCCCCCCCTGGCAGCAACAACAGATCTCCCCACAGCCAGCATCAATAGACCCCTCCCCCCCAGCAATAACTGACCCCCCCAGCAACAATAGACCCCCTTGCAAAAATATATCCATTGCAGCTAGAATAGATCCCCAGTAGCCTGCATCAATAGACCCTGCAGCACACCCCAGCACATCTTGCCATTACATACAGTCAGTACTGGAGGTGCCAGAACGGTGCCCCCGCATTTACGCTGAAAAAAAGCCCTGTGTAGAAGTAAACTGCTAAAGTCTCCAAATGACCCCATTGGCAGTTCATTTTATTGCTGGCGGATCCACCTTTATTTAGTAGACACAATTAATTTGGATAACTACTACTTCCCAGCGCTGACCCATAACTGAAATACAAGCCTTGATTTGACTGACCTTTCTGTAACCTCCTTTCAAGTCTGTATGTTCAGCAATTCTATGAATTACACAGACATAGAAGCTGAAGAAAGGGCGTTGAGTGGTGCAGGTCTTTAATTAATACACAGCTCTTTTAACCAGCTATTAGTTAGGTCGTCCATGATATGCGTAGATTATAATGTCTACTGATATTTTCTGAGCACCCTCTTTGCTTGTCATTCATATTGCTGGTAATACTTTTTATTAAGGAGACTGCAGGTCATTATACTTTTTATATCAAAACATAATACTATTTATTATATGTTGTTATTATTATTAGTGTCAAGATATTAATGAATAAGTGAAGCTCTTGCGCCACCAAATAAATAAAGTGAAACAATGGGGGGAGGGGGGGTGTGTACGTGCTGCCAGGGCTTTTTTTCAGGGGGAACTTGGGGGAACTCAGTTCCACCACCTTTGGCTCAGACCCTTTGGTGCCGCTCACCACAATCACTTGTAAACACAGAAGTCTGATTTCTGTGTTCACAAGTGACAGCTCTACACTGTGTGTAACCCCCCCTGAACTCTACACTCTGTATGTAAAGCAGTCCTGGTATTTAATGCACCTTTAAGACCCTTCTAGTGTTTGTGAAATCTGAACGGGTCGTGGTTGAGTTCCTGCACCTATTTTCTGAGAAAAAAAGCTCTGCGTGCTGCTCAATCTAAATTGTGATATAAAATAAAACAACAGTGACAGAGTATTAGGATGATGAGCGCATATACATAAACACTGAGGGCCAGATTCTCATATATTTTCGGCGGCGTAGCGTAAGCCATTTACACTACGCCGCCGCTGCGTACTAGAGCAAGTGCTTTATTCTCAAAGCACTTGCTCCGTAGTTTTCGCTGGCGTCTCGTAAATCGCCAAGCGTAAACCCGCGCAATTCAAATGGGGCGGCTTGTATTTAAATTAAGCGCGCCCCCGCGTCGAACAAACTGCGCATGCGCCGGCCGGGGAAAAAGCCCAGTGCGCATGCTCCAGCTCACGTCGGGAAGCGTCGTTGAAACCGACGTCAAAACGACGTGAGCGTCATTTACGCAACTCCCTATTCGCGAACGAGTTAGTAAAACGACGTAAGCGACGGAAAAAGCCGACGCTGACCCGACGCCATACTTAACCACTTAAGACCCGGACCAATATGCTGGCAAATGACCCAAGGGGTTTTTGCGATTCGGCACTGCGGTCGTGCGACGTGGCTCCCAAACAAAATTTGCGTCCTTTTTTTCCCACAAATAGAGCTTTCTTTTGGTGGTATTTGATCACCTCTGCGGTTTTTATTTTTTGCGCTATAAACAAAAATAGAGCGACAATTTAAAAAAAAATGCAATATTTTTTACTTTTTGCTATAATAAATATCCCCCAAAAATATATAAAAAAACATTTTTTTTCCTCAGTTTAGGCCGATACGTATTCTTCTACATATTTTTGGTAAAAAAAATCGCAATAAGCGTTTATCGGTTGGTTTTCGCAAAATTTATAGCGTTTACAAAATAAGGGATATTTTTATTGCATTTTTATTAATTATTTTTTTTTTACTACTAATAGCGGCGATCGGCGATTTTTTTCGTGACTGCGACAATATGGCGGACACTTCGGACAATTTTGACACATTTTTGGGACAATTGTCATTTTCACAGCAAAAAATGCATTTAAATTGCATTGTTTACTGTGGAAATGACAGTTGCAGTTTGGGAGTTAACCACAGGTGGCGCTGTAGGGAATGTGTGCCCTAATGTGTGTGTTTACAACTGTAGGGGGGTGTGGCTGTAGGTGTGACGTCATCGATCGCGTCCCCCTATTACAGGGATGACGCGATCGATGCTCCGGCCACAGAGAAGCACGGGGAAGCCGTGTGTACACACGGCTCTCCCCGTTCTTCCGCTCCAGGGACGGATCGCCGCACTGCAGCGGCGATCGGGTCCGCGAATCCCGCGGACCCGGTCCTGGAGCTTCGGACCGGGTCGCGGGCGCGCGCCCGCGGGTGCGCGCCCGCGACCCACGGCTGGGTACTAAAACCAACGTATATATACGTTGATGTGCCCAGCCGTGCCATTCTGCCGACGTAAATGTGCAGTAGGCGGTCCTTAAGTGGTTAACATGGCATCCGACGGGACCCGACGGCATCCGACGGTACTTCGTAAGGTTACTCCACATAGAAGCTGGGGTAACCTTACGCAAACAAAAACGACGTACGCGACGACGGGGCGGCGTAAAAGCGATCGAGAATCGGCGTACTACCTCATTTGCATATGCAAATGCGAAAACAACGTAAAGGCCACCTAGTGGCCGGAGTTGTCATTACACCTACGATCCGAAAGTGTAATGCTTTTACACTTGTCGGATGTAGAAGCGTATCTATGCAAAAGTGATGCTAAGCATCACTCGCATAGATACGAGGACAAAAAAAAGGCGTTACGACGGGGTATCTGAGATACTCCGTCGTAACGCCTCTGAGAATCTGGCCCTGAGGCTGTCAAATACAGTTCTGTAAAAAACAAAGTGCAATCCGTGCAAAAAGTGCAAATGCATAAATGTCAAATGATAAACAGTTCCATCCATGGTGCAAATGCATATATATCAAATGATAAAAGTTCCATCCGTGATGTTGCAGCTAATTCTGAGAAATAAGTGACTTTCTTTAAATAAATGAGCTCACATTGCGCTTACCTTAATAAGGCAATGAATAAGCCTTAATGTTTAATGTTTAATAATAAAGTAGAAACTTACATCAAAGTGTTAAAACAGTCGAACGAACGTTCGGATACACGATTATACGTTTTACTTCCGGTTCCGGGTCTTACATGTTACATCTCTGATGAAGCTGCGAGGCGTGGCGTAACATGTAAGACCCGGAACCGGAAGTAAAACGTATAATCGTGTATCCGAACGTTCGTTCGACTGTTTTAACACTTTGATGTAAGTTTCTACTTTATTATTAAAATTACACCTATATACTTCACTATGGCACTACTTTTCTTCATTTGAGCACCACTGGAAACCTCCCTTTTCCATACCTTGGAGCATTGGACCACAACCAGGATTTCTATACCATCTCACAGAGAGGATAGAGGGACACCTAGTGGAGACCCACGAAAGTGCCACACAAACATTAAGGCTTATTCATTGCCTTATTAAGGTAAGCGCAATGTGAGCTTATTTATTTAAAGTCACTTATTTCTCAGAATTAGCTGCAACATCACGGATGGAACTTTTATCATTTGATATATATGCATTTGCACCACGGATGGAACTGTTTATCATTTGACATTTATGCATTTGCACTTTTTGCACTTTGTTTTTTACAGAACTGTATTTGACAGCCTCAGTGTTTATGTATATGCGCTCATCATCCTAATACAGTGTCAAGATATTACTTAAAGGGTAGCTCCACTTTCCTGAAAAAAAAAGCAAATAAAAAATAATAATACAGGGTATACAATTGCGACACATGTCATAGTGTAACTGAATGTTATAAAAAAAATACCTTTACTTTTCAATCTGCAGCTCTGTAACATTCTGTAAATTGCAATGCAATATGAAGAGATGTGTACAGAGCACCCCCCAGAAACCTTTCCTGCTTGTGTGATTGGCTGGCTGATTTTCCTAGAAGTCTGCACTAAGATACAAGTCATCCCCTGCAACAAAAATTTAATTTTTGGTAAGATACTCCCAATAGGAAATCATGTCTAAAGGGATACAGACCCTAACATTTTCCTTATTAGAACCTTGCAGGTGCAAAGGCTGGTTGATAATTATGAAACCACTCCCATTAGACTCACTCGTCACATGGGCACAGAGAAAAACACAGAGATTTCTTCAGAATAACAAAAGGTAGGAATCTGCAGCAAAGCTTGTTAAATCCTTGCAATGTACATAGATTACTTAGAAGGGATTTTTTTTTTCTCAACCAAAGTGGAGTTACTCTTGAAGACCCCTTTCACACTGAGGAGTTTTTCAGGCGGTACAGCGCTAAAAATAGCGCTGCTATACCGCCTGAAAAACTCCTGCACTGCATACTCAATGTGAAAGCCGAAGGGCGATTTGACATTGTAATTAGACATGTGCACAGCAACAATTTTTTGTATTATTTTGTTCTGATTCGTATCGTTCCGTAGGTTCGTACCGATTCGTAATTTCGTAAGACACCCGTTTTCCTGTTTGTTCCCATTCGTATTCTGTACAACGCGATTTTTTTCGTATTCCGATCGTTTCGTATTTTGGTTACCGTTTTATTTTCGTACATGCGGGATGATTCGTTATTCTGTTTAATTTATTGTCGTTTCTTGTTAGACAATAATTTTCATCATTTTGTACTTTTGTAAATATATTGCGGGATTTGCGGCACTTTCAACACGTGGCTCATTCATATTAACTATTGTTAAGCCCCGTACACTTGGTCAGACTTTTTTGCCAACAAACATAAAAACGAACGTTTTCCGTTTGTTTTAAAAAAATCAGTTTGTTTGTAAGCTCCATCAGAAAACCATTTTTGGGTTCAAAAGCTGGCCAACTGATCTCCCTTCAGATGAAAATCTACAGAAAAGTTTTTTTTTGGCTTTACTGTAGGCACAAAAGAGAAGCTGATTCACTAACTACACTCACTCACTGCCCATTTAAAAAAAAACTAATCAAGTACACAAATTTACAAACAGACCAAAAAAACGGATTTACAAAACACACAAATGAAAATATGAACATACGACTGAAAATACGAACAGAAAAAGGATTTAAAATACAGAATGCAAATCATTCCTTATAGATGTCATTTTCGTTCTTTTGCCGTTTCCGTTTTGTCGTATTTTCGTAAGATTGTCGTATCGTTCGTTCGTATTTGCGCTTGTTCGTAATGCGGCTCATTCGTAATCCCATCGTTTACGTATTTTGGTGCTTTCATTTTTTCGTATGTACACATTATTCCGCGGGTACGAAAATTAACAAATTTATACGAAAATACATTTGTTGCGAACGGGAACGCACATATCTAATTGTAATGCGCCAATGTAAACAAGGGCTTAGCCTACGTTCACAGTGTTGTGATTTGGCATGTGATTTGAGGCACTGGTGATATAAGACTGGCCTTACTGCTGCTGCAGGCATCATTCAGATATGGCAACTTCGAGTCCCCGACGTCATATGATGGTAAACAGGGGGAAGTGATTACACCCAGGTTCTCAGCACTGCAACATGACAAAAAAATATTTAGCAGGCATGCTTCTTAGGCCCCATACACACGAGCAGACAGATTTGTTCAAATCGGTCGGAGAGACCGATTTGAATAAATCTGTCTGCTGGGGACGTATTGGTTTGATCGTGTACACACGATCAAACCAAAATCCCCGCCGGCAGATGGCGCGCTGACATGGCGGTGACGTTGACGCCACCACGTCACAGCACCAGGAAGTAAAACACTTCCGCGCATGCGTTGAAACCATTCGACGCGTGTGCGAGAAGACATGTCCTGCTGGTTAGCGTACTAACCAGCAGACATGTCGGGCGGACGGGTTCCCAGCCGAGAGATTTGAAAGCATGCTTTCAAATCTGTCAGGCTGGCCAAATCCGTCGGCTCGTCCTGTACACACGATTAAATCTGTCTGCTGGGACGGTCGGGCCGACCGTTTCCAGCAGATAGATTTGATCGTGTGTACGCGGCCTTAAAGGCAATGGGCCAGATTCAGAGAGCGATTACGCCGGCGTAACAGGAGATGCGCGGCGTAAGTCTAATTGTGCGCGTGCGTTTCGATGCACGGCATCCCCAAAACGAGATATGCAAGAAATCTACTTTTTTTTGTGCAGCGTAATTTCGTTAGACAGGCGCATCCGTCCGCGCAAAACTGCACTAGGCACACCATTGATTTGCTATTCAAATATGCTAATGAGGGAGTTACGGGGATCCACAAAAGAACGTTGGTGCAGCGCAGGCTACGCGCTGTGCGCAACAGCAAATTGCCCTGTCTAAAATTAGACCATATAAAAGCTGCTCTAAAATTACAAAATTCGTCTACATGTCAGATAAAGCAACACTGTTAGTGAGGAGCTGAGCAGTCACACATGTTGCCCAACAAACTGTATGCCTACATGCCAGTGGCATCCATGCTCATAGCTATACTACTGTCTTTAGATGAGCAAAGAAGGAGGAGGACACTGAGGAGGGCACTGAGGAGGGCACAAGATTTTTTATTTTTTTTCTAAATTATTTTTTTTGCTTATATAAACTTTTCACTTTAATCTAATCTAATACAATATTCTTAGCTGATACAAGCTCCTCAATCTTCACTCTTCACGGGAGAGGATATATCACACACGCATAGACATCTATGGCATGGGTGATACTGAGGTGTCTTGCATCTTCAGATTCACCCCTCATGCCATCATGGAATTAACCACAACCCTGCAGGAGGACATCACCAGCCCAACACATGACACTACCCATGACACCCATGACAGCTACATATACAATCAGAGCCCCATCCCCACAGATTGCGAACAGAACATGTATGGGGACAGCTGGCTGGTTGGTGAGTGACATGGGTGGCAGGCATGACTGCCCCCCCCCATGATGCACACATCACAAGGGGCACATGCACTACTAACATCCTCCTGTCTTTTCCCTTCAAGGTGACTCTGCATATGCACTGGGACCCCACCTCATGACCCCATCTCATGCCAGCCCACAATATGCATCGTTGCACGTTAAACACACACATTAATCAAGGCACAATGAGAATGCATGCATGCACACCACTGTGGTCCCTAGCACACACACCCCACATCCTCATCACATTGGATTGGCACCAGTCCACCATGCAGGACTTGTGAGCAGCAACGCCACGCCAAGGCTCCAATTATGTCACTGTACATTCATACACCATTCACACGGACCTGGGGATCACTTCTCCCTGGTCCTGGGGAACCCTTCTCCACCAAAATTGAGGGTGACACTCCTTTTCCCGCAGGAATGTCACCCCCACATTCCCAAATCGTACACAAACAGCACCAAAAAAAAAAAAAAAATGACCAGCAAAAATAAAAAATGGCCATCAAAAATATAATTTAAACAAAATAATAACAAATAAAACACATAAAAAGACAAAAATCACTCTCAAAGACACGTCACAAACAAACAAACGCTAATAAACAACAGAACAAAAGCACCTTGCTGTATAGGGAGGGATACAAAGGGATGTACTTTTGCAAAGGAAGTGCGTTTGTCTCTGTCTATTTATGCTGTTTGCGTAGTTCACTAATTTGCTGACCATGGTCTGCTTCAAGCGCGCATGCGCGAACCGGCCGGCCCTTCATTTGCATGGTGTCACGGCTCATTTCAATGTAACATGCCCACGTCCTTCCCAATTTGTATTACTCCACCTTACGCCTCTGAAATAACGTTGCGCAGGCGCAAATTTCTGCGTAAAAGCGACGAGAATAGGGTGATTGCGCCGCTACATTGCGCCAGTCTAACGTAAAGGCGGTGCGCTACGCCAGTCCAAATAATGCGCAGATGTACCTGAATCTGGCCCAATGTTTTTGTTGTTTTAACTTGGTATTGGTGTAGTTATAATCATTAATAATCATTTCATTTACAATGTTCAAATAAAATGATATGTGCATTTAATGTATTTTATGCATACTGTTTACAGTAAGTGTGTAGACATCCAAAAGGCTGCTGGACATTACCATTTGGATGTGAATTCAGCAGCCCCAGCAGACTTAGATCTGTCACTAAATTGAAACTTGGTAGTATTCACTTACAATCTTGACTTGGTAGCTTCATAAAATGTTATAAAGGGAGGTTAAAAGAAGCGGTGGAGAAGCTGAGTCAACACAGAGAGTACCATTTATACTCGAGTCAGTGAACCTGAACGATGCCACACTCCTCCGCACTGCGGCAGCCACTACTTTAGGCCACGGCTTCGGCCTAGTCTTTGGATCCGGCAGCCATCTTGCTCCTCCCGGCCTCTCCACCAGCACTGTATCCTGGCCTCCCTGGTGTCTGGCTCCCTCACTGCTCACAGATCCTGCTCCACGGGCTTCCGACCGGGCGGGGGTCTGAACGGAACTGTTCCCTCTCGCACGGTGGCAGCCCCAAATCCAGACTGCGGCTTCAGCCTAGTCCCGGGCTCTGTCGGCCAACTTGGTACTCCCGGCCTCTCCACCAGCGCTGCATGCCTCCATTCCTGGCTTCTGCACTCAGGCCTATGGACGCTTCCTACATCCTCCAGGTGAGTGGCACAGTGAGGTTGCAATGGGCACAGTAATGTTGCAATGGGCACAGTAATTTTGCAATGGGCACAGTAATGTTGCAATGTGCCACAGTAACGTTGGGCACAGTAATGTTGCAATGGGCACAGTAATGTTGGGCACAGTGATGTTGGGCACAGTGATGTTGCAATGGGCACAGTGATGTTGGGCACAGTGATGTTGGGCACAGTGCGGCATGCAAAGGGGCACAGTGAGGCATAGTGAAGCTGCAAATGGGCATTGTTGACCCTCTTTTCCTCTAACAGTATCTTCTGCATTCTCACCCTACACTTATACTCGAGTCAATACGTTTTCCCATTTTTTGGTGGTAAAATTAGGTACCTCGGCTTATACTCGGGTCGGCTTATACTCAAGTATATACGGTAATTGGAAACTACTGTATAAGAAGAGGAGAGGACCACCAACGGGGCTCATTGTGGGAAGGATTAGGATAGAGGGGTGGGGCAGAATTTATGTTTCTGTTTACATAATATCATTGTTCATTTCATTTGTCTTTCACATTATTTTACGCACATTCTTGTACTCACTAGAATTTGTTTCACATTTCACACTAGTAAAGCTTTGTGCATTTGGATAAGTTCGGAACACTGGTATATATTCATATCATGGTCTTTGTACTTTTAAAACATTTAATAAAAACTATTGGAAAAGAAGCAGAGGAGAGGACTATGATGTGCAAGAATATAGGTGATTGGGCTAGAGAATTGGCACTTTGCGAAAAGTTTATTTCCTAGCAAGTTCAGAGGCACATTGCAGTTGAATAAAATTGTTTATTTAAGGTACTTTACCTTAAATTTTTTAAGTTAGCGTCAGGGTCCCTTTAATTGTGCCACATGCTTTTGTTCAAGCGTAAATCAGGCCAATTCTCATTTTTTTCTGTTCCTCAAATAGGGGTTAGGGTGCCAAATCAATTTATTTGATTTTATATTTATTTGTAACTGGCGGCAAACATTTTTCCTTACCTAATTTTATCGAGTATTCCCAAATTCTGCTTAAATTGCTTAAAGAAACAAATTACAAACTACAAAGGTTTTTATTGTCTAATACGGGTTATACGAAGACTAAAAGGCAATAAACATTTTTCTCTTTGTGACTTTTTTTCCATATATATATATATATATATATATATATATATATATATATATATATATATATATATATATATGTGAGTCATTTCCACTATGTTTCTTCTCATACAAAGTAGATCAACTTTTCATTTTATTAATATTACTAGAGACATACCAGTATATTTTTACCAGTAAAGGTTATCTGGGTCACATGTTTTTGTTCATACACTGGAGTAAATGAATCATTTCCTTCATGTTTTGTAATGCCCTACTTGTGTGAAGGACAGCGGATAGTAAAATTCATAATACTGTATCATTCTAGAGATACAGCTGTTATACTGAGGAGCAGATGGGTTTATCCTTTGGTACAGTTTAATTAACATTAGTACAGATCATCTGGATCATGAGAGATGACTACACTTTTAACACCATATCTGCCGTATTAAACAGGGAGCTATAATAGCTATAATAAAATTTTGCTATGAGGAGTTAGGACAATATGCATTTCATGTGCCATGAAGGCCAAATGTTACCAATTCTTTGTGGCAATCTAGGATTCCTGTTTACTAATCTGATGTAGGGGAGGCTATTGGGCTCCATTCACATAACGGTATTTTACCACATCCGAATATATGTGGTAAGATACCACATAGCGCTTTTCAAAAAGTTTTTTGGCATTCACTAAAAAACACTACTAAAATACTGTGTTATTTTATGAAGTCATGCAGTATTTTGGTAGTGAAAACCTGTGGTAATTTACCACTGACGGTAGGCGGGGTCCTTAACCACTTCAATACCAGGCATTTTCACCCCCTTCCTGCCCTGGCCAATTTTCAGCTTTCAGCACTGTCACGCTTTGAATGACAATTGCACGGTTGTGAGATGTGGCTTCCAAACAAAATTGACATTTTTTTTCCCCCCACAAATAGAGCTTTCTTTTGGTGCTATTTGATCACCTCTGCAGTTTTTATTTTTTGTGCTATAAACAAAAAAAGACTGACAATTAAAAAAAACAAAAAAAACATGTTTTACTTTTTGCTATAATAAAAATACTTTTTTTTTCTCAGTTTAGGCTGATATGTATTCTTCTACATATTTTAAAAAAATAAAAAAAGTGTATAGTGATTGATTTGCGCAAAAGTTATTGCGCCTACAAAATAGGAGATAGATTTATGGGATTTTTTGTATTTATTTTTTTACTAGTAATGGCAGTGATCTGCAATTTTGGTCAGGACTGCGATATTGGGGAGGATAGTTCAGACACTTGACACTATTTTGGGACCATTCACATTTATACAGCGAACTGTGCTATAAATATGCACTGATTATTGTATAAACATGACTGGCACGGAAGGGGTTAACACTAGGGGGCGATAAAGGGGTTAAATGTGTTCCCTAGGGAGTGATTCAAACTGTGGGGGGAGGGGACTGACTGGAAGAGGTAACTGTGGGGGGAGGGGACTGACTGGAAGAGGTAACCAATCGGTGTCCCTATGTACAAGGAACACACCATTGGTCTCCTCTCCTCATAGGATGCATTAACCGCTTGCCGACCAGCCGCCGCAGTTATACGGCAGCAGGTCGGCTCCCCTGGGCGAGAGCCGTAGCTCTACGTCGGGACTTCTGCGGCCACTAGGGGGCGCGTGTGCGCCGCCGGCGGCCCGCACGCGCGCCCCCCGCTCGCCCCCGAGTCCCGCTCGCGTGCCCGGCAGGGGCACGATCGCAGCCGGGCACCCGCGATTGCTCGTTACAGAGCGGCGAACGGGATGTATGTGTGTAAACACATACCTCTCGTTCCTGTCATGCTTTTTTATATATTTTTGGGGGATATTTATTACAGCAAAAAGTAAATATTTTTTTTTTTTAAATAGTCGCTCTATTTTTGTTTATAGCGCAAAAAATAAAAACCGCAGAGATGATCAAATACCACCAAAAGAAACCTCTATTTGTGGGAAAAAAAGACACCAATTTTGTTTGGGAGCTACGTCGCACGACCGCGCAATTGTCAGTTAAAGCGATGCACTGCCGAATCACAAAAAGTGCTCTGGTCTTTGGGCAGCAATATGGTCCGGGGCTAAAGTGGTTAAGGTGAAAAAAAACTAAACCTTTACAACCCCTTTATTACAGGTTATAAATAGCTGGTTGTTAAGGAGCGGATGGCCATCAGCGTCCTTAACAACCAATAATTGTCATCTGACAGCTGCATGTAAGGGAAAAATAAAAACAATGAAGACAAAGACAATGAAAAATTAAGAAAAAAATTACGGTGTGGTGTCCCCTTAATCCAGGCTATTTTGAGTAGAACCCCCACACCAACCCTGGCCAGTGGTTGTGGGGATCTGCGGAAGGGGGCTTATCAGAATCTGGAAGGGCCCTTTCAATAAGGGGGCCCCCAAATCCCACCCCCCAGTTAAATTAGTATTGGGTACATAGTACCCCTACTCATTCGCCCAAAAAAAATGTGCAGTGTAAAAAAAGACAGTAAGCAGATTTTGACAAGTCCTTTATTTTAAAAATTGTCCCCCCGTTGTCAATTACAATGCCCGCTGCCACCGTCAAATCCGAAAACAAAGCAAAAACAAACGCTCTGCTTCTGTCATCTGTCAGCTCCATTGTCTGATAGTTAATAAATAACTAAGGGGCAGTGCCACTCTTTTACGTTACCGAGTGCCAATGCCCCCTAGTGAAATCAATGACCGGGAGCATCCTGGGTCTTGGCGTCACCGGGTGGCACCGGCCCTTAGCTGGCAGATGGCGGGAGCCTTCGTCGGGAGTGGACGTTTTTTATTTTTTGAGTTGGCGGTGGCAGCAGGAATCGTAATAGATGATGGATCTACATCAGGGGACATTTTTTTTTAAATAAAGGACTTGTCAAAAACTGCCTACTGTTCTTTTTTACACTACACTTACTTTTTTTGTAAATGAATATGGGGGGGATCTGGGGGCCCCCTTGTTAAAGAGAGCTTTCAGATTCCGACAAGCCCCCTGGAGGGGAAGATTTCCACTTTAGCCTGTATACACGCCCACATGTGTGATGTCAATATTATGTCACCTGGCAATCTCTAAGAACAAGTAACTGTTCTCTCCAGCATAAAAGACACAACTGAGCATGTACAGGTCGGCTACTCTGCCTGTGTTAGCTGGCCTTCTCCAGATAGACAGTGCAGGAGGGGAATGATTGGTGCATACAGGATAAAACAGCCTTTTTACACAGTGATTGCTGGGCTTGGGCTGCCGACATCACGGGTGCGCTGGACAGGTAAGTGTCCATTTATTAAAAGTCAGCAGCTGTAGTATTTGTAGCTGTTGGCTTTTAATATTTTTTTTTTCGTGGGACCTCCGCTTTAAGTTTTACAGTGAGTATAACAAGCATGCTATGCTGTATATACAGACTGATTTTACTGTTGTGGATTTAGTAACACTTTAAGTGTGTCCTATGGGTGTTTCTAACTGTGGGGAGAGTAAACTGACTGGGAGTACAGAAAGATCACTGTTCCTGATCACTAGGAACAGACAATCTATCTGTACTGCCCTCTCAGAATGGCGATATGCTTTGTTTACATAGGCAGATCCCTGCTCTGCCTCTGAGGAGTGATCAAGGGTGGCTGACAGACATCGTGGCCGCATGACCCACGCTTCGCCTTCCCCGCCATGCAGTAGGCATGTGCCTGCAGTGTCTTGTGCATTAAACGACATACGTTTCGTACAATGGGACCGCCCTGCCGCAGTACATATGTGGTAGGCAGTCTTTAAGTGGTTAAATATTGCATGCTGGGACTACTACTTTACCATATGCATATTGTGAATTGATTTTTATTTCTGTTTTATGTAGTATTTACCAAGTGTTTTTCCTTAATGCCGTTAATTCAGCATAAAGCAATAGCGAATTGACATTTTCAGGATCACATGCAGTATTTGGGAAAACACTTAAATACTGCATGCAATCTGGTTCTGTGAATGGAGACCATTGTGGGCTAAGAATATCTACCTTTTTAGAATAGAGATATTTCTGTCTCTTACTTCCTGCCCCATGATGCTGTACAGAAAGTGGGGGGGGGGGTGTTGTCTCTAGAATAAGAAGACATGGACAACAATATAAACACTGACAGTCATTTTAGTTCTTCAGGACTCTACTAAAAATGTGTTTTTGTTTTTCATCTTTGGTCCTGTTGGAGAGATTTCTCATAACTACCCCTACTGGCAGGAAGTGAGGGGAAAACTTTCTAGGGACACTAATGGCAATAAACACGTCAGAGACTTTAACCCTTTTCCAATTTATCTAAAATTACAAAAAAAAAAAATGTTTGGGCTGATGTTTAACTTTAACGTGATAACTCTGTGGGCCACAAACATGTATTTCTTGTGTTTATTAATTTGTTAGGGAGACTGCTGTGTTAAATACAACATGCCAAATAGACACTGTTTTAGTTTCAGAAAAACTCAAGTAAGGAAGTAAGATTACACTAAAATCAATATTACATGATGCAATGTATTGTTGATGATGATGTCTGGCTGGGGATTGTGAGCCAGAGTATTACAGGCTTGATGAACTTTATATAACTTGTTTATTATGATATAGGTTGCTGGACAGTTTCCACCTAATCTGCACTGCCAGCTGAATGACCAAAGACACAGAGCTAGCCTAAAGCAAGGTAATATATAAAGGAGTATAAGATATTTGGCACCAATACATTTTAGATCCCAGCGAAGTAGGCAGTGTACTGGGATACTGCCAAGTGTTCTAGTTACAGATGAGTTGTAGGCAATAATAAAGTATAGTCGGGAATTTGTATTCACTGTAAAGCTTGAGAATACACTGGGAACATGTTACTTTGAAGTATATGCTCTTGTAAGGCCAAAGACCGAACTATTTCAAAAGGAAATATCTGAGAGATATTCTAGATTGTGAAAGAAAGCTTCATGGGTCTTAATGTGAACCTATGGCCATGCTATAGACATAGATATGTTTTAACAATCAGTAGATGAGCTTGAAAACAAGCCCACACAGATCTCTGTAGCTGAAGGCACTGTGGAGAAGTTCATCCTTTTAGTTCACAAGAGAAGTCATCCAATTTGGGTCTCCCTTCACTCTGCTATCCCCTCTTCTAGAGCACCCACGTTATATTACCACCAGTGCTATTAATGTTTAGGGCAGTAGGGATAAAGGCCCAGAATGCAAGATGTCTGCGTTCTGGGTAGTGATGTCGTGAACCTAAAATTTTGCGTTCGCGAACGCGAACTTCCGCAAATGTTCGCGAACGGCATACCTGGGCGAACCACCATAGGCTTCAATGGGCAGGCAAATTTTAAAACCCACAGGGACTCTTTCTGGCCACAATAGTGGTGGAAAAGTTTTTTCAAGGGGACTAACACCTGGACTGAGGCATGCCCGAGGGGGATCTATGGCAAAACTCCCATGGAAAATTACGTAGTTGTTGCAGAGTCCATTTTTAATCTTTATAGGGCATAAATCACCTAACATTCCTAAATTGTTTGGAATAACGTGCTTTAAAACATCAGGTATGATGTTGTATCGATCAGGTAGTTTAAGGGTTACAGATAGGGTTAGGGTTACAGACTGTAACCCTAACCCTGTCTGTAACCCTAACCCTAACCCTATCTGTAACCCTAACACTAACCCTCACTGTAACACTAACCCTAACCCTATCTGTAACCCTAACCCTAACCCTGTCTGTAAACCTAACCCTATTTGTAACCCTAACTGTAACCCTAACCCTTTCTTTAACTAACAGAAATGGTTAGGGTTACAGATAGGGTTAGGGTTAGAGTTACCAGCAGAGTTAGGGTTACAGACAGGGTTAGGGTTACATATAGGGTTAGGGTTACAGACAGGGTTAGGGTTAGGGTTACAGATAGGGTTAGGGCTACAGATAGGGTTAGGGCTACAGATAGGGTTAGGGTTACAACCCTAACCCTATCTGTAACCCTAACCCTGTCTAGAACCCTAACCCTATCTGTAACCCTAACCCTAACCCTGGCTGTAACCCTAACCCTATCTGTAACCCTAACCCTATCTGTAACCCTAACCCTGTCTGTAACCCTAACGCAATTTGTAACCCTAACTGTAACCCTAACCCTGTCTGTAACTTACAGATAGGGTTAGGGTTACAGACAGGGTTAGGGTTACAGACAGGGTTAGGGTTACAGATAGGGTTAGGGTTAGAGTTACAGACAGGGTTAGGGTTACAGATATGGTTAGGGTTAGGGTTACAGATAGGGTTAGGGTTACAGACAAGGTTAGGTTTAGGGGTCACAGTGACAGACCAAACTCTGACAGACCAAACTCCCCATTTAACGCAGCTCAAACAACCGAAACAGTCCATTTGCACAACCGCAAACTCCCCATTTACACAAGGTTGGATACCAAGCTAGCTATGTCCTGTTCCTTATCTTCACTGACGTCATTGAATGTCTCTTCTTCCACCCAGCCACGTACAACACCAAGGGTCCCTGAAAGGTGACAACAAGCCCCCTGGGATGCCTGCTGTGTTTGGTCTTCCACCTACTCTAAGCCACCTTCCTCCTCTTCTTCAGACTCCTCTATCTGCGTTGCCGCAGGTCCAGCAATCGATGATGACAAGGCTGCTTCTGGTGGTGATGGTGACCTAAACTCTTCCTCTTCATGCTAATCTACGGCCTTGTGTGCCGTGTAATGTACTGTGCAATCCCAATATGATTGGTATGTTAAGTAGTACTATTCTTATCAGTTTAATCCCTGTTACGTCCCCTATCAGGGGACGTGTATGGAATAGAATTTAGACAATCGCAAAGAGTTGTCAATAGTTGACACACTCATGACATACATTTTATTCCTCTATGCGTCTATCTTGGTGTAGTGATGACTGTGCTTGTGCGCACGTTTGGGAGATTGCAGGCTTTAATGATCACCTTAGATCAGGAGTCTCCAAACTATGGCCCTCCAGGTGTTCAGGAACTACAATTCCCATCATGCCTAGTCATGTCTACGAATGTCAGAGTTTTACAATGCCTCATGGGAAGTGTAGTTCCACAGCAGCTGGAGGGCCGTAGTTTGGAGATCCCTGCCTTAGATGATCACAAAGAAATGTAATGTTTTTCTATGCAAAATTATCCAGCCGATCGCTTTTGGTCTGTTCACAATGAAGCAACGACCTTATTATCTGGAGTGTGCCAACATTGCCATTGCCAACACACTCGTAGAGGTGGTCGCTTCATTGTGATACGCAAGCACCTTCACCACAACAAGGTAACGATCACAAAGGGGAATTAACACATGTATGTGCCTTTTTTTTTGTTTTGTTTTTGCAGCCGCAGTGCAGCACCAGAGGCCAGAAAAATTAGGCATGTACACATGCCTGAAAAAGTAGGTATTGTTGCAGCCGCTGCTGTAGCAGCGGCCAGAAAGCTTGATGTTTTCCAGGCAGAAAGTGCACTAAAACATTGCGGCTGGAACCCTAATTGGTGGCGGATAAGTCACGCAAGTCATCCGGCATGCAGAGATAAAATACAGCAGCGTGTGGACCATTTTTAGCCCAAGGCAGCTCATCTCATCAGGCCTTTTTAAGTCAAATGTATCGCCCACTGTCAGTCCTTTCGGGATCCATGCCTCATTCATCTTAATAAAGGTGAGGTAATGTAGACTTTTTTGACCTAGGCGACTTCTCTTCTCAGTGACAATACCTCCTGCTGCACTGAAGGTCCTTTCTGAAAGGACACTTAAAGTGGGGCAGGCCAGAAGTTCTATCGCAAATTGGGATAGCTCAGGCCACAGGTCAAGCCTGCACACCAAGTAGTCAAGGGGTTCATTGCTCCTCAGAGTGTCAATATCTGCAGTTAAGGCGAGGTAGTCTGCTACTTGTCGGTCGAGTCGTTCTCGGAGGGTGGACCCCGAAGGGCTGTGGCGATGCGTAGGACTTAAAAAGCTCTGCATGTCCTTCATCAACAACGCGTCTGTAAAGCGTCCTGTCCTTGCCGGCGTGGTCGTGGTAGGAGGATTACTTTCACCTCTTCCCCTGTTAGATTCCCATTGTGCTGTGACATCACCCTTATACGCTGTGTAAAGCATACTTTTTAATTTATTTTGGAACTGCTGCATCCTTTCCGACTTCCGGTAATTCAGTAACATTTCAGGCACTTTTTGCTTATACCAGGGGTCTAGTAGTGTGGCCACACAGTACAGGTCGTCCTTCAGCCTTTTTATACGAGGGTCCCTCAACAGGCACGACAGCATGAAAGACCCCGTGTGCACAAGGTTGGATGCTGAGCTACTCATGTCCCGTTCCTCATCCTCACTGATCTCACCGAAGGTCTGTTCTTCCCCCCAGCCACGTACAACACCACGGGTACCAGATAGGTGACAACGAGCACCCTGGGATGCCTGCTGTGGTTGTTCTTCCTCCTTCTCCCCCTCAAAGCCACATTCCTCCTCTGACTCCTCTTCCTCAGACTCCTCTTCCAGCATTGCCGCAGGTCCAGCAAGTGATGCTGATAAGGCTGTTTCTGGTGTAATGGTGACCACAACTCTTCCTCTTCACGCTCATCTATGGCCTGATCAATCACTCTTAGCAGGGCACGCTCCAGTAAGAAAACAAATGGGATGATGTTGCTGATTGTGCCTTCAGTGCGACTGACTAGGTTTGTCACCTCCTCAAAAGGACGCATGAGCCTACAGGCATTGCGCATGAGCGTCCAGTAACGTGGCAAAAAAATTCCCATCTGCGCATAGGCTGTCCTAGCACCCCGGTCATATAAATACTCGTTGACGGCTTTTTCTTGTTGGAGCAGGCGGTCGAACATTAGGAGTGTTGAATTCCAACGTGTCGGGCTGTTGCAAATCAAGGGCCTCACTGGCATGTTGTTTCGCCGCTGGATATCTGAAAAGTGCGCCATGGCCACGTAGGAACGCCTGAAATGGCCACACACCTTCCTGGCCTGCTTGAGGACGTCCTGTAAGTCTGGGTACTTATGCACAAAGCGTTGTACAATCAGATACAACACATGTGCCATGCACGGCACATGTGACAACTTGCCCAAATTCAGTGCCGCCAACAAATTGCTTCCGTTGTCACACACCACTTTGCCGATCTCCAGTTGGTGCGGAGTCCGCCACTGATCCACCTGTGCGTTCATGGCGGACAGGAGTGCTGGTCAGGTGTGACTCTCTGCTTTTAGGCAAGTCAACCCCAAGACGGCGTGACACTGTCGTATCCGGGATGTGGAATAGCCCCTGGGGAGCTGGGGTGGTGCAGGTGATGTGGAGCAAGATGCAGCAGCAGAAGAGGACTCAGCTGAGGAAGATGGAGTAGGAGGAGTAGAGGAGGTGGCAGCAGGCCTGCCTGCAAGTCGTGGCGGTGTCACCAACTCCTCTGCAGAGCCACGCATTACATGCTTGGCAGCCGTCAGCAGGTTTACCCAATGCTCAGTGTAGGTGATATACCTGTCCTGACTTTGCTTTGCGGACCAGGTATCAGTGGTCAGATGGACCCTTGCCCCAACACTGTGTGCAAGACATGCCATGACTTCCTTTTGCACAATAGAGTACAGGTTGGGGATTGCCTTTTGTGAAAAGAAATTTCGGCCGGGTACCTTCCACTGCGGTGTCCCAATAGCTACAAATTTTTTGAAGGCATCAGACTCCACCAGCTTGTATGGTAAAAGCTGGCGGGCTAAGAGTTCCGACAAGCCAGCTGTCAGACGCTAGACAAGGGGGTGACTCTGTGACATTGGCTTTTTACGCTCAAACATGTCATTGACAGACACCTGACTGTGGGCAGATGAGCAGGAACTGCTCAACGTGAGAGACGAAGTGACAGATGGTTGAGAGGGGGCAAGGAGGCTAGCAGTGGTCGACGTTGCTGAAGATGCTGGACCAGGAGGGGGATGGTGGCTTTGAGCTTGTGTGCTGATTGTACTCGTCATCATGTGTTGATCCCATAGGCGTTTGGGCTGTAAGATCATGTGCCTTCGCACAGCAGTTGTATCTAGGTGGGTGTTGGATTTCCCACGACTCAGTTTGTGTTGGCACAGGTTGCAAATGGCATCGCTGTTATCAGAGGCAGACACACAAAAAAAATGCCACACTGCTGACCTTTGCAATGACGGCGTTCTGGTGGTGTCAACAGCATGTGTTGATTGGCGTGCTGTCTGGCTGACCCCGGGTGCCGATACATGCTGTCTGACTGTGCCACTAGCTCCTTGCGATGACCTCCCCCATGCTTCCAACTCGTCTCCTCCTCCTCTCTGTCTCCCCATCTGAACTTTCCTCCTCTTCTTCTTCTCTTGGAGCGGGCACCCAAGTGACATCCACGGACACATCGTCATCATCAATGGCTTCACTTGTATCTGACAACTCAGCAAAGGAAGCAGCAGCGGGTACAACATCATCATCATCACACCATACGTCCATGTGTGTAATGCTGCCTGACTGAGACATATCCCTTTTATCTACATCCCTTGGCAATAATTGCTGTGCATCACTCATTTCTTCCAACTCATGTTTAAATAACTCCTCTGACAGATCAAGTGAAGCAGCTGTGATGCTAGTGTTGGTGGTGGCGGCAGGCGGGTGAGTGGTAACTTAAGAGGTGCCCGAAGCTGAGCTGGAGGAGGATGGTGCGTCAAGGTTCCGAGCGGAAGCTGTAGAAGATTGGGTGTCCTGTGTTAGCTAGAACTTTTCGAGTTCAGGGTACGTGGCCTGTGAACACTGGGCATTATTCTAGGGCCAAAGGGAATCACAGCACCATGACCACGACGGCCCCTGTGGGATGGCCTGCCTCTGCCTGTCATTTTTTTTTAGATTAGTTTAGTTGTACTATGAGTGCAAGCTACTGTGCCACCAGATATGAGATGTGGCACTAGACAAGTGGGCACAGTTTACCCTGTGAGCCAAAGACACCCTGGCAGTCAAATCACTACTATTATGTATTGCAGTGCATTTTGTTTTTATATGTTATCAACTGTGCCAACAAAATATAGATGAGATGTGGCACTAGACAGGTGGGCACAGTTTATCCTGTGAGCCAAAGACACCCTGGCAGACAAATGACTACTATTATGTATTATAGTGAATTTTGTTTTTTAAAGGGTTATCAACTGTGCCAACAAAATATAGATGAGATGTGGCACTGGACAGGTGGGCATAGTTTACCCTGTGAGCCAAAGACACCCTGGCAGACAAATGACTACTTTTATGTATTGCAGTGAATTTTGTTTTTATATGTTATCAACTGTGCCAACAAAAATATAGATGAGATGTGGCACTGGACAGGTGGGCACAGTTTACCCTGTGAGCCAAAGACACCCTGGCAGACAAATGACTACTATTCTGTATTACAGTGAATTTTGTTCTTATATGTTATCAACTGTGCCAACAAAATATAGATGAGATGTGGCACTGGATAAATGGGCACAGTTTACGCTATGAGCCTGGGCACCTTACATTACACAGCACACCACAGTTCTGGGCCCCTTTATATAGCACCCTGCACCACTGGACCTCTTTATATTACACAGCACCCTGCACCTCTAGTCTAGCTAAACTCAATACAGTGTGTAAATATATATACAAAACCTGTAATGCATATATATCCTCTACACACTGTAACTATAACTGACTAGCCAGCCTGCCTGCCTGCCTGCCTGCCCTATCTAACTCCAAAAAATTACACCCTCTCTCTCTCTGTCTCTCTCTGTAAACCATGCAGCACAGATAAGAAAGAAAAAAACCAGACTGGTTGATTAGCCCTAAAAGGGGCTGTTTGGGGTGCTTTCAGGACGCTGTTCTAACAGCAGAGATCAGATGAGTCTTTCAGGACTGGAGTACACTGGCCTAGCTATCGCTTTCCCTATAAAATCAGCAGCAGCAACACTGTCCCTCCTCTCACTAAGACTGCAGGTTCAGAATGAATCTAAAATGGATGCTGCCCTAGAGGTGGGAGGGTCAGGGAGGAAGGGTATGCTGCTGATTGGCTGGAATGTGTCTGCTGACTGTGAGGTACAGGGTCAAAGTTTGCTCAATGATGACGAATAGGGGCCGGGTCGAACATCGCATATGTTCGCTGGCGGCGGCGAATGCGAACAAGCGATGTTCTATACATCTCTAGTTCTGGGCATTCATCCCTGGTTACATACTTTCCTTAATCTTAGTAGCACTTGGTGTGCTGTCCAACCCTGTCAAACCACAGCAGCTCTTAGCCTTTATAGACTCTGGCAGCAAGACTGGATGATGCATATGTGCCATCCACTTGCACCTAAACACTGGAGCCATATGCATCTAGGTTACATACCCAGTGTGCATGGCGCCTTAAGTGCAATAAAATAGCTTGGTTTGTTTCATTATTAAAATGTTATATATAATATAAAACACACAAAATCTCTTGATATTAATTGAGTTATTCACTACAGTAAGGCTTATTTTTCATAGTCCTGTCTGGGTAATAAACAGTTGGGGTCCTAATAAACGGAGGCATCACAATATGCAAAGAGCTAATACATTTTAAACACTGCAGACTGAAGGCATCTGATTAAAGTTGTAAATTAAATACTATATATGATGAAAGTAATATCCCAATCTTGTATGCAATTATATTTATCTAAAAAGTAAATGCCACAATAAGAAATTAAAATAACTCCATTGATTGGAATGCTGTGATACTGTGCTTCTCTTTAACGATATTTACATATTCGGATTGGTTCTCTCTTATCCTCATGCACAGGAGAAACTGAGCCGGCTGCCAAATCCCCCAGGAGGCCCATAAAATGCTGTATTTCACATTTGCAATGAAGGTTCCCCCTTTGGGTTGCACCTTGTGTGTCCTAATTTCCCTAATTAATTCAACTGATAAACCTGAAATAGTGGTGTAAGGCCGCAGGGAAATCTTATTTCATGTGATACAGCCAACCAAAGCCAACGACAAACATTAAATTCCCTCACACCTGCAATTCTCAGACCTGCTCTCATTTTGCTGCTCTTTCCTTGATACGCCTGTGCACACATGGCATAATTGCGGTTCCAGTTTATTTTATGGTGTCCTCAAGGAATCTTCAATCTCCTTTCAAGACTTTGGCAAGGAAACCTAAATCTTGGTAGCAGAGTGAGCTGTCACTTAAATCTCAAGTTCACCTTTTCACTTTCTTACCTTTTGAAATATTTGCTGGTCTGTCTTTATTTTTGTCATCTATATTTAATTACCATTTCGTCTGCTATTTTATATTACTTCAATTTGCATTTTTCAGACCCCGCTAACTTTTTTTTTTTTTTTACTGGTTACCAAGGTTAATCACATGGTTTTGAAGAGATGTGGAATGACTATTACCATGCAGGCTGAATATTACAGTAAAGATATATTAATCTTACAATATAGGCTTGTTGAAAGTCCAGCTATCCATACTTCATCTATCAAGTGGAACACAGCAGATTGGAACTCCCTGTGGATACTGTGCCAGATATCCCTGCAGCCTTGGGAGTCATTGATATAACTGTCAAGAGTAAAAGATTTGTGTGTATTCTGAAAAGCACTATGGTTGTCAAAGGGGGAATGAGAATGTGAGGGACACAAACTCTGAACTGTTGAGTTGTCTTGAATTATTTACCTTTGCAGTGCTGTTGCAGTCATTTTGTAACAATAAACTTGCTGCTACAACTCCTGTGTCTGAGTTTTGAGCCAGTTGAAAAAATACAATAATATTAATTACGCTATGAAGGTGATTTACTGAAGGCACAAATAGGCTGTGCACTTTGCAAGGGAAATTTTACTTTGCACTTTTCCCAGAGCTTAGTGAATCGGTCTGCTGATTTCCATCATCCAATCATGAACACGCAAAAGTGTTTTTATTTTTATTATTTTCTTTGCACATGATTGGGTATTCTTTGCAAGGTGACATTTTATCTCATTCACTAACCTCTGGGGAAATTTAACTTTAGGCAAATTTCCTTGCAAAGTTGTAAGGTAAACCAGATTCCCAGCACCACAAAACCAGTACAGGCTTATGCTAATATTCATGCGAGTGTGCATTTCTCACATGCTAATACTTCTAGACAAAGAGGCAATAGTACTATTCCAGGTCATCATGCTTGCATTTGTGCATGCACTCACACTTATACACACATACATGTACATATGAATTAGAATGCATACTTAGGGCTAGATTCACAAAGACTAAGTCCTAATCTCAGCCCACGCAAATTTAAGTGTATGCTCATAATGAGATACGCTTAAATGTTGCTAAGATACGAGCGGCATAATGCACTTACACGTCGTATCTTAGATGCGTATTTACGCTGGCCGCTAGGTGGCGTTCCCGTTGTAAAATATGCAAATGAGCAAACGTTGTTTGCGTAAGTCGATTCACAATGGAGCTGTGCGTTAGTTACGCTCACGTCGCTTTCATTGACAATTAGCGACGTGATTTGGAGCATGCGCACTGGGATTTAGTCACGGCCGGCGCATGCGCAGTTCGTTCGGCGCGGGGACATGCTTGATTTAAATACTACACGCCCCCTACCCGCCAAATTTGAATTCCGCCGGGTCATTTACGCTACGGCGCCTCAACTTTACAGGCAAGTGCTTTGTGAATAAAGCACTTGCCTGAAAAAGTTGCGGCGGCGGAACGTAAATGACATATGTTACGCCCGCACAAAGATAAGACGGGCTACGTGAATCTAGCCCTTAGTGTCCAGTGGCCTATTTAAACTGGTCTGTCACCATGAGCAGTTGCTGAATGGTGTTCAGCTTTTACCTGTATTGCTGAGAGCTGATCCTTTGAACCTGCTTATATGTGCATGACCCGGTTTTCTCCTAGACTTTGCCTTTGCTCCAGCTTACCTCAATGACCTCAGCCTGTTTACTGAACTCATGTTTGCCTGCTAATTCTGTACTGCACTACCTGGCTGTTTTGGACCTTGGCCTGATTTCTGGACTTGCTCTGCCTGCTGACTTGGTCCATTGTTGCCCAGCTGTCGCTGGTTGTTGCCTGCATACCGGCTACGCTACCATCTCCTGCTCTGGTGCAGAGCTACATCAGTTTCCTGTTCTTAGGACTACAACTCCCAGCTTCATCCATCTAAAGAGCAGACTTCGCTTGTCAGCTCCTCCTGCACTCGTGTCCACCCCGTACCCTTACACTCTCTGTCTCCACCTTCAGGCTGGGTTCACACTGAGGCCAATTGGGTGCGGGTTTCACATGACAGGAGAGTGTGACAGGATCTTAATGGCTGTGGAGTGTATTGCACAAGGGTCCTGTGCGTCTTTGGCTTAATTTCAGGTCCGAGTTCAGGCAAAAATGTGTCCCTGCATAGATTGTATTAAGGTGAAAAAAAAAATTCCTTTACAACTCCTTTTAATATTCATACCAAACCTGAAGGGCCTGATCTGGAATTTGGGGGGACCCCCACGTTTTTGGTTTGGGGTTCCCCTCAATATTCATACCAGACCCAAAAGACCTGGTAATGGACTGGGGGACCCCTGCCGTTTTTTTCAATGACTTTGATCTGTATTGGCGGGACCCTACAATTCATGAATAGCTGTGAGTAGTTTTAAATTACTTTTTTTCCTTTAGAAATTACATTTTGTGCAGGTACAGTTCTAAATACGGGAAACATGCTCTATTTTACAGGCATACTATACCCCCCCCCCACGTATGAAATTTAAAGGAATATTTCACTTTTATTGTTTCACTTTAAGCATTATTAAAATCACTGCTCCCGAAAAAACGTTAGTTTTTAAAACCTTTTTTGCATTGATACATGTCCCCTGGGGCAGGACCCAGGTCCCCAGACACTTTTTATGACAATAACTTGCATATTAACCTTTAAAATTAGCACTTTTGATTTTTCAAGTGCATGTCCCATAGACTTTAACGGTGTTTACATGTTCGAACAAATTTTTTGCCTGTTCGCATGTTCTGGTGCAAACCGAACAGGGGGATGTTCGACTTATTCCTACTTGACAGTTTAGAATCTGATGAATACAGCTCTGTTGCTACCAATCCATTACTTTTGTCTTCTACTAACTTTTACGATTCAGTATCTCAAGACTTTTCAGCGATCCTTGTGGTCACACAGGTTTCAACACTCAAATGTCTAAATTGCATATGTGTACAACTGTACATTAAACATAAAGGGAAGCAAAAGCAAAGACTCGTTTTTTTTTTTGTTTTTTTTTTAAATACATTTTTATTGGAATTTTCACAGTACAGTGGAATAAAACAAGGTATGCTCAAATGCATATAGAAGGATTGGGGGCGTGGCGACCGAGCTCCAAGATGGACGTGTGAGTCTGGAGCTCCTCTCGCGCACCGGAGATATTTAACAGCCACCAGCTGCCACTGACACCATCCGCGGCCGTTGTCCTCGCCATCGGTCTGGTGAATCTCAGAGGTACCGTCCGGGATGACAAGAAACAGGAAAAAGCCGCTGCAACCGCAGAAGATGGACGGTTACCTCATACACCACGAGCGCGGCCATCCGCAACATGGCGGCGCCGTGGGGAACATCCGAGCGGACCCCCGACAAGGAACGCAGCCTAATAACACTGGGGCTCTCCCCGGATCCTTACCTCAGGTAGCGCTGGCCAGCGGATCATCCTCTGGGACTCCCAGCCCTACTACACGCAGCCCAGCTAAATCGAAACCGAGGAGGGATTCGCCGGCTAGGCCGCAAATTGAGGAGGGTATGGAGGTAAGCAGGCCTAACATCCCCTCAGCGCGCCATCAACCACAGGGGGGGGATCCCATTGCAGACTATCCCACAGCAGACAGACCCATATCTGACACGCTGCTGAAAGAGATGCTGCTGTCCCTGAGATCATCCCTGCAGGCTGACATGGTATCAGGACTTAATGAATGTAGGAGAGAGGTGCAGTCCCTGGGTAACAGAGTAAATCAAGTTGAATCCAAGATGGGTGATTTCACTGTATCATACAACACAATGGTAGAAGCACACTCTGACCATAGCAGGGACATTGAATGGATAAAGGACAAGCTCTCGGACCTCGAGGACAGGTCCAGGAGGAACAACATCAAGCTGAGGGGTATACCCGAGTCTGTCTCCCCGCCACAACTACTGCAATATGCACAGGCTCTGTTCTCCTCACTGCTGCCAGAGGCCTCGGCTCAGGATCTCCTAGTGGATAGGATTCACAGAATCCCCAAACCGTCATTCCTCCCAGACGAGGTCCCGCGTGATGTCCTTCTAAGAGTTCACTTTTACCACATTAAGGACAGACTCTTACAAGCTTCACGTAAACCAGGAGGCATGCCCCAACAATATGACACTATTAGATTGTTGCCGGACCTATCCAGATACACACTACAGAAACGCCGTAACCTCCTAACCATCACCAAAGCCCTGAGGAATCACAACATCCTGCATAAATGGAAGTACCCAGCCACCCTCACCATCACTCACAATGGGGCCACTGTTTCTGTGTCCTCCATGGAGGACGGGCTATCAGCCCTGCGCAAATGGGGTATTATACCTGACCAACCAGCCCAACCAACCTCATCGCCTGGCCTGCACCCCATACATGATGATTGGCAAGTGGTGTCCCACAAACGCTCAAGCAAGAAAAAAGTCGGTGGAGGCACAAACACCTAATCCAACTTAACCCTATGTTATCTCCGGGACGAGATAGCGCAATTGGCGCATTCTCACTTCCCCACAGCTTATAAATAGCAGTTACGCCTGCTCAAGGATCGGTTATGGATCCACTTCTTATCGTTCCCCAGTTAACTTTTGTTGATTTTTTCTTTTTACTTTTTGTTACCTTTTCTCAGTTTCTTGAAGTGCACAGGAACACCAGCAGAACTCTCCCAGTTGTTATGGACGGAACCGTAGCTCCTCAG
Organism: Rana kukunoris; assembly: GCA_029574335.1. Lineage (NCBI taxonomy): Eukaryota > Metazoa > Chordata > Amphibia > Anura > Ranidae > Rana > Rana kukunoris. Next base: position 181,063,659 of record CM056049.1, read on the forward strand.
TCCTGGTATATCAGAAGGGTTTGGCCTCAGAAGCCCGTCTCAGGCGCAGTAAGTACCAACACTAAGCCCTCACAGATCTTCCTACTACTCTATCACAATGACCATTAAAGTACTATCTATTAATGCCCGGGGCTTGAACCATCCAGCAAAGAGATTCTCACTTTGGGCAGAGGCCACCAAACAAGGAACGGATATCTTGTGTGTGCAAGAAACACATTTTCAGGCACACAAGACTCCGCACTGCTCGCACAAGAACTTCCCACTCATTCTTATGGCCTGTACGCCGGACAGCAAAACTGGTGGTGTCATGATGGCCTTCAGAGACTCTATATCTTTCCAACCCAAGGAGGTTGTCACAGACGACGGTGGCAGGTACATTATAGTCACTGGGGACATTAACTCCAAGCCGTATACGATTGCCACGGTATACGCTCCTAACACACATCAAATCCGATTTTTACGCAGGGTCTTTAACAAAGTCAAATCCTTACAGTATGGAAACCTACTACTATGTGGGGACTTTAATATTACGTCTGACCCAAGAATGGACACCTCAGGAAGCAAGCCCAAAGGTTCATCAGCTCTTCAACCCCTGCTTCACACCGAAGAACTTTTTGACGTGTGGCGCTGTCTACATATGAGTGAAAGGGACTATACTTTTTTTTCAAGTAGGCACAGGTCATACTCGCGCCTTGATATGTTCCTATCAGATAAGTGGTTATTACAATGTGTTGAATCTGTGTCAATTCATGATATTACATGGTCAGACCATGCTGCCATTTCCATGTCAGTTGCGGAAAAGGGTGTCTCCCTTTCTCCTCCCACCTGGCGCTGCAACCCCAAACTGCTACAGGAAAAACACTGCTTAACCCACGTCACCGAGCACCTTAAAAATTTTGTTTTAGACAACTCAGGATCAGTAGACGACCCTAATATATGTTGGAACTCACACAAAGCTTTTATGAGGGGCATTTTAATCCAATTGGGTGCTAGAGAAAAGAGGAGGCAAGCTCAGGCTTTCGACGAGGCCCTCTTGTTGCTGAGGAAGCTGGAGTCCCAGAATAAGAGGGCACCGTCTGAGGCAGTGTCTAAACAACTCAACATCCATAGGGAACACATTAGGAACCTTATCTCACAACAATTTGGCAAACACCTGAGTCGCCTTAAAGTCAACTACTACTCCAACGCCAACAGAGCGGGTAAATATTTAGCAAACAGGCTTAAAGCTGCCCGCACACAAAACTAGAATAGCTTTTCTGAGGCACCCCACTCTGCCCCATAAAATTACTAACCCCAGGAAATCGCAAACCAATTTGCGCAATATTATAGCTCCCTCTATAACCTCCACGCAGACCCTAACACCCCCCAACCCACGGGCGAGTCTATCCAGGGGTTCCTCAATAAGGTACGTTTGCCATCTCTGACACCGGATCAACTCGAAGACCTTAACTCACCCATCACACCCCATGAAATTGTTTGTGTCATTAATTCCCTCCCAATTGGCAAGTCCCCTGGCCCTGATGGCTTCTCTAATGAGTATTTCAAAGTCTTCAAAGAAATCCTAGCACCTCATATGGCCAGCGTATTCAACAAGGCAGCGGACACCGCGTCCCTGCCTCGAGAGATGCTCAGGGCCCACATAGTCACTTTGCCTAAACCAGGCAAGGAACCCAACACCCCGGCGAATTTCAGACCCATATCCCTACTTAACACGGACACTAAAATCTATGCAAAGCTCTTGGCTAAGAGACTTTCCGAATACGTCCCGTTACTCATAAAGCGCGACCAGATGGGTTTTGTTAAAGGGAGGCAAACCTCTGACGCAACACGTAGGATAATTAATGTGATACACCAGGCCGAGTCAACCCGAACGCCTTCTCTGCTGCTCTCAATAGACGCTGAGAAGGCGTTCGACAGGGTCCATTGGTCCTATATGAGGAATGTTCTAGATAGGTTTGGTTTTGAGGGTCACATCTCCAATGCCATCATGGCCCTGTACTCTACCCCTTCGGCACAAGTTTATACAAATGGATTCCTGTCAAATTCCTTTGAAATTTCGAATGGGACCAGGCAAGGTTGTCCCCTGTCTCCGACGATTTTTAATTTAATGATCGAACCACTGGCCGAAGCGGTCCGCTCAAACCCCTTGATATCGGGCTTCCAGTTTGGCGATAGCACACATATCATTAACTTATTCGCAGACGATGTGATCCTATTTCTGACCAACCCAATGATCTCACTGACAGAAGCTCACGCACTTCTTACGTCATTTGGAGAGGCCTCATATTACAAGGTGAATTTCACCAAGTCCCTGATTTTGGATCTAGGGGTAGCGCCTCACGCCAAATTAGCCCTTCAATCTCAACTACCATATACCTGGAGTTCAGGTGGCATTACATACCTAGGTATCATACTCACAAATCGAGTGACGGAGATGGCCAAGGCCAATATGACTCCGCTGATCGCCAGACTCGAAGCCCAATGTAAATCTATGGCACAGAGGGACCTATCTTCTTGGATGGGTAGGATATCTGCTTATAAAATGATGGTGCTTCCCCAAATTCTGTACATGTTTCGCACCCTGTCTATACACATACCGACGCACTACATTAAAAAACTGGCGGACATGGGATGGAAATATGTTTGGAATAAAAAAAAAGCCAGGTGCTCTCGTAATAACCTTGTCTCCCATAAACGAGTAGGTGGGGCGGGACTGGTAGACATATACGACTACCTATGGGCAACGCGCCTAGACCAACTAAAGTATTGGATTCACACCCTTGAAAAACCTTTATGGGTAGATATCGAACTTGCTGTTTCACCAACCAAAGACCTGCCCCTATTATTGTTGAGCGACAGGTGGGACAAATGGGACTTACCACTACTCTCTCCGCCAATGCGAACCTCCATAAAGGCTTGGAGGTTCCTTCTGGACCAGAAACTCTCTCCTCTTCCTCCCTCTTTCCTGCTCCCGTTTCCCTCCCCTCTCTCCGGATCTCTGTCCTATCTCGGGACCCCTTCCTCATTCAGAAGTAAGCAGGAATTTGGGCCAGGGGGGATGTAAAACTTAGTAATTGTATCGTCCTTTAATTAAAATAAGGGGTACATCTTGAGACTTTTTATATTGTATGTTTGTTTGAGTAATGTATTGTATATTTGTTGTTATTTTTTTTTGTATTGTGAAAAAAGAATAAAGAAATTTGGAAAAAAAAAAATAACACGCAGGCACAGTTTACCCTCTATTTTACGGGTAAAAAAGTGAGTGTTATACGCCAAAAAAAAAAAAAGAAACACGGGGACCTTCAAGACGTCGACTATAGACTACCATTGCTACTGCTGGAAGCCAAAATTCCTATGTTGAAAGTAGGGGACCTGACGGCTAAAGGGATTAACTATATTTCTGACCTCTACGAGGGTAGTAGGCCCAAGTCTGTACACAGACTTATGGCACAGTACTGCCTCACGACAGACAAAGTGTACAAATACTTGCAAATCACTCACTACTTAAAACGACTGGCCCCCCCAACTATAGACATACCGAGCTCGGTCTGGCGATTTTACTTTATTGATAAAAGCGACAAAAAAGGCATTTCCTTCTTTTACAATCTGCTCCAGGACAAACTGCAATTTTCCAAAACGACTAACATGAAAAAATGGGAAGCAGACCTTGACACACCTTTCTCTGACTCCCAATGGAAGTGTGCGTTTCGGGAACTTCATAGAGCGTCACATTGTGTGAAACACTGGGAGCTAGGGATTAAAATGGCCAACAGATGGCAATATACCCCTCTAAGGCTAGCTCGGTTTCTCCCGGGACTAAAATCTGACTGCTGGAGAGGTTGTGGGCAAGTGGGGCATCTACTACATATGCTCTGGCAATGTCCGAGCATTAAAAGCCTATGGACCCAGGTGTTCAGCCTCATCTCCTCACTGACTGGTATAATCACGTCCCCTGACCCGGCCCTGGCGATCCTTCATTTAAACATAGATAAATACCCGCACGACCTTAGGCCTGTGGTTACCCACATACTATTGGAAACAAGGTTATTGATACTGACACATTGGAAATCTGACAAAGCTATAAACGTTACTGATGTCCAAGCAGCAATGCATAGGAATTACACGTTCGAACGCCTGCTGGCGATCAACGCTCTGAAAGTTAAGAGGTTTGACGAGTGTTGGGCGATTTGGCCCGCTCGTACATAAATTGTTGATTACTTTACATTGGTTGTTTTACTGTGGAATGAATCTGTGCATTTCCATATTTTCTGTTGCTATATCTCACTTTGTATATTTTTATTTAGTTTTCTCTGTATTGTGCTTATGTATTGTTTTGAAAATTTTCAATAAAAACCATTACATAAAAAAAAAAAAAAAAAAATGCATATAGAAGCATGTACAAAATAAAATAAAATAGAAAAAAAAAGGGGGAGGAAAAACACATTCAAACCAGTGGCACTGTGATTACTTGTATAACAAAATTACAGCAGCAAGAAGATGTGTCAGAACAAGTCCTAGTACTTACAGGGGCGGAAGCAACAATCGGAGTATTAGAAACACAAAAAAAGAAATACAATACACCATTAGGAACCCCGGATGATAAACTGACTGTGAATGTTGCGATAGGTGAAACTAACAGATAAGGGCTTGCACATATGAGGAACGTCAAGGGGTCTCTAGAATGCGTTGTCATTGCTCAGGGTGGCAGGAACGTAGAGGGGTCAGACAGGTTGGAGACTTTAAGGATGCCCAAGGAGTTTGTTAGGTCCCGTTTGAGATACCATAGCGGAACGGTTGCACGAGTTTTTGCAGATCATCGCGGGTGAACGAGTGTTCCATGAAGTTACGCCATCTCGTAAAAAAACGTGAGGTGGAACGAAAGTTCAACACAATGGTGTCCAACCTTTCCAGATAGAAAAGCGATAAGAGGGCTTCTTTTACTACTACTAGCCCAGAGGTGATTCAGTTCGCATGTGCCACGCTATACAAGTTTTCATTCATTCATTCACTAGATTTGGTGGTGTTGGGCTAATCCAGTGAGACATTATAGTCCTACGGGCCACCATAAGGCAGATATGTGCCCAGGGGGAGACGTGAAGCGAGCTCTTTGATTGTGGTGTGTGTGAGGGTGGATCACAGCCGAATAAACATATCAGGTGGTGCCTGGGGATCAGTAGTTTAGCGATCTTGTGGATAAAGGACAGCACAGAGTCCCAGTAGGTAACGATAGGTTTGCACTGCCAGAGGCGGTAGAGCAGTGTTGGGCGCGGAGCAGAGCACCAGGGGCAGTGTTCTTGTGCTGGTTCCGCCTTGTTAATACGAAAGGGGTAGTAAGCTCTGTGAATGATTTTGAATTGCGTCTCACGCCATGTTTCGCATATGGTGAGTTCGCAAACTCGTCTGTATCCCTCAAGGATTTTTTCTGGGAGGTCTGCATCCTCGAATATTTGGGACCATTTCTGGAAAGGTTTAAGACGATATTTAGCAGTCTGATGTTCGATGAGGTGGGAATACAGGCTGGAAATGGAGTAATCATCCCTATGTAACACACTATCAATAAAGGACTTTTGTAGGGGGTCTGTCCCAGGTAGGTGGCATGAACGTAAATAGCTGACCAACTGATGATAGAAGAAGACATGTGTAGCTGGTAAGGAGAATTCCCTTGACAAGGTTTGGAAGGATTTAAACTTGCCAGGGGTAGCGAGGTACACTGAGGTGATGTTGGTAAGGCCCCTATCGTTCCATTGTTCAAATGCTTTGTGTATAGTGGACGGTAGAAACATGGGATTACCCAGAATTGGCAGGTGAGAAGAAATACTGGAGGGTAACCCCAACAGTTTCCGTATCTCTCTCCAGGCAATAATTGTATCCCTAAGGAGTACACTCGACCTGAGGCACGTTGGCAGTTTGTTAGGGTTCGAGTGAAGAATAGCTGGAAGAGCATACGGAAAGGCTGAGGCACCCTCCAGGAGAGTATTGGAGTACTTGGATTTGCCGGCTAACCAGTCCAGGCCCTGCCTGAGTAAGCAGGCAAGATTATAAAAACGTATATTGGGCAGGCCCGCTCCGCCCTCAGACTTCGGGAGACATAGCTTTTGCAGGGAAATGCACGGTTTCTTGCGAGACCATAGAAAGGCAGACAATGCCGTATGGATTTTTGTCACATCAGAGTGCTTTAATAAGAGTGGTATGGTCTGCATAGGATAGAGCAGGCGCGCAAACGACACCATTTTAAAAAGGTGACATCTCCCAAAGAGCGAGAGGGGAAGGGCCGCCCAGGCTTCCAACTCCTTTACAATTTTTGTTATCAACGGTGGGAAGTTGAGTGTATACAAAGTGGAAGGTTCTCGGCCAATGTGAATACCCAGATACGTAATATGATGTGCTGCTATGGCAAAGGGAGATTGGTGGCGCCATTTGGCCGCAAGTCTGGGACGAAGTGATAGAACTTCGCTTTTGTCAACGTTAATTCGAAAGCCTGAACATAATTGGAAGGTATGAAAGAGCTGTCGGAGCCTGTCAAAGTCAGTGAGGGGTTGTGTGGAGAATAACAATATGTCGCCGCAAATAGAGCAGCACGGAGGGTGTGGGTACCTATCGGGATGCCACTGATCCCATCAGCCGAATTGAGTATTCTGGATAAAGGTTCTATCGCCAGATTAAAAAGTAAAGGGGAAAGGGGGCAGCCCTGTCTAGTCCCTTTCGTCAGGGGGATCGTGTCAGAGATGAAGTCGGTAGTGACCAGTCGTGCAGTTGGAGATTCATACATACGCCGTAAAAAACGCATAATTGGCCCCGAAAAACCAAACTCCGCCATCAGCCTGAACAGCCACGACCAACTGATGTTGTCAAAAGCCTTCTCGGCATCAAGTGACAATATGGCAACGTCTTGTTCCGGGTTCAGTCTAGCATATTCTAGCGCCAGAAGAACTTTGCGTATGTTTAGGGTGGCTGAGCGGCCTTGGACAAATCCTGACTGCGCCGGGTGTAATATAGAGGGGAGCAGATGGGCTAAGCGAGATGCAATTATCTTGGATAGTATTTTGACATCCACGTTAATTAACGAAATAAGATCCTGAAAGTGAGGGGTCCTTACCCTTTTTGGCGATTAGCCTAATATGGGCCTGTGTTCCCGTAGGGAGATAGGGGCCCCCATCCCACATGTTCGCATAGACAAGTGCAAGGGTATCAGGAATAAAATCTTTAGCTAGCTTATAGAATTCAGCTGTGTAGCCGTCCGGGCCTGGGGCTTTAGCAGACGCCAGGGACTTGATTGTCTGTTGGATATCCTCAACAGTGATGGGTGCGTTAAGGGCAGCTAAACGATCCTCCTGGAGTTTAGGCAGGCGGATCCTAGACAGAAGGGCTTCGGCTGCAGGTTGGTCATTCGGGTCCGCTGAGTATAGGGAGGTATAATAATCAGCCAGTAATTTACTACTGTAATTTCAGTAGGCGAGGTAACTAGAGTGCCATCCGGGTTTTTCAGGGCAGAGATATGCGTGGGACGTCGTGGACCCGCGCAGAGCTTCGCCAGTAGTTTGCCCGCCTTGTTACCAAACCTATGAAAGTGTACAGTAGAATAGGAGCTCTTAGCAAGTTCTTGTTGTTCAGCCCAGAGGTCAAATTCTCGTTTGGCTGCTCTCCAAGTGCGTATGTTGTCAGGCGTGCGATTAAGTGTAAGTGACTCGTGGGCGGAGCGTAGAGCTGCGCTCGCTCGCATGTAATGTTGCTTGGCATTCTTCTTAAATTGCGTTGCGTAAGAAATAATTTTTCCTCTCAGGAAGGCTTTTCCAGCCTCCCAAAACAGGTTTGGGTCCGTGAGGTGTGGTGTGTTAGCAGAGGCATATTCCGACCACGCTCCATTGAGCATTTGGCGGAAGTCCTCATTGTCCGCCAAGTATGAGGGGAAGCGCCATATGTGTGAGGGAGAAGAAGTTTGGGTAGTTATCAACTGTATTGCAATAGGGCTGTGGTCTGAGATTCTGGCGTCTGTGATTTCCGCGTCGCATAAAAAAAATAGTCGATGCGAGAAAAGGAGTTGTGGGGGGGGGGAATAGAAAGTGTAGTCCCGGTCAGTCGGGTGTGCCAAGCGCCATGCATCAATGAATTGCATAGAATCTATGGCATGTGTAAGGAGCGTCGGGGTCAAGGACGGTGTGAGAGGTCTGATCGGGTTACGCGTTGTGTCCCCTACTCGGTCGATTGTCGCGGACATAACTGAATTAAAGTCCCCACCCACTAGATGTAGGGTATCCGGGGCAGCCAATATCCAGGCCACCATGTCTTGAAAAAATGAGGCGTTTGGCGAGTTGGGAGCATAGATATTAGTGATAGCTATATCTCTGTCAGCTAAGGCCAGGTGAAGCGTGATCTTACGTCCGGTCATGTCAGTCTTCACGTCCTTAACAGTGTGTTTCAGGTGTTTGTGTAGGAGAATGGCCACTCCAGCTTTGCGCCCTACGGCTGGTGAGCCATAAACAGTTCCCACCCACAATTTGCGTAAACAGGTCAAATCGTCTGCAGAGAGATGGGTCTCCTGAAGCAGGGCCACATCTGTCCGGAGACGCTTTAAGTGCCTAAGAATGGACATGCGCTTATTCGGAGAACGAAGACCCTTAACGTTCCATGAGACAATCTTTAGGTGATTCCCATCGGCTGAGGAGGCCATGTCCGGACTGGAGGGAAGTATTGCGCTCGAAGCGTGGAATGGAGTTTCACCACAGGCACCGCATCATCAGACCGAGGGTCACCCAAATATTGCGTGCTTCCTGAGGGTATGTGCATAAAGCAAGTAATCACAAACAGTGCAAACATTAAAATAACATAACAGAAAAACAATAAAACAAAGGTCTGGTGCATGAAGCACCTATCAGACAGCAAGGACCTCACTTTTTTCCACATGAGGGTAGAGCGCATGGTAGAGCGCCCGACATATGCCAGCCCCCTTTTCAAAAACGTGGCATGAGCTTCAAAGGAGGAAGGGTAGGGGGAGGGGAATAAGGGTAGAGGGGGACAAGGAAGGGTAAAGGGGTGATTGCATACCGGGCGGGGGTTAGATGTTAGGCAATGCATAGAGGAGCAGAGGAGCTTGTCTATGAAAAGTTACTGTGCATACAGAGGGTCATCCCAAGGTGGGAAAAAGAGTGATGAGCATACTACCCGTCACCCGTGCGGCTCCGCCAAAAGACAGTCTCTGAGATTCCCCGTCAGCGAGTGTCCGAAAGATCCGCCCGTTGAGTAAAGCGGCTCCGCTTGTACGGTTGTTTAATCGGGCTGCCGGGTTGTTTGCGGGATGCAGGAGAAGTAGCCGGAGGTGAAGAGGGGTCATCTGCAGATTTGGCGTGGTCCATTTCTGAGCCGATGCAAGGTACCGGTCTGCTTCTACAGGCGAAGTAAAAGTAAGGTGTTCCCCTGACTGCGTTTGGATGCGCAGGATGGCCGGGTATGCCAGGGAGAATTTCACTCGATCACGGTGTAGAGTTGAGCAGATATTGGAGAACGCTTTACGTTGTTTCATCACCTCGACCGAATAGTCTGCAAAAAGCAATAATTTTGTCCCATCCAGCGAGAGGGAGCGCGAGCGGCGGAATGCCTGCATTATGGCGCTTTTGTCAGCATAGTTCAGATATTTTTAACGATGACATGTCTGGGCTTAGTGCGATGTTCCACATACTGGCCGATGCGATGAGCACGTTCAACAGTGCAAGGTATGCGAAGCCCCAGTTGTTCAGGGATGACTTTAGCGCATATATTTGTAAGCTGGGCACTGGTCACCGACTCTGGCAGTCCGATTATGCGCAAATTGTTCCTTCTGGAACGACATTCAAGATCATCTAATTTGCTCCATAGTTCTCTGTTTTCAGCGGTAATGCGGGCTAGAATTGCTGACTGGGCAGTGGAGTCATCTTCTAAGGAAGAAATCCTGTCTTCCACCTGTGTGATCCTCTGGGCTTGTGCCTGCACTTCTAGGTGGAGCTGTTCTAGCCCCCTGTGCACCGTGGCATCAACTGTGGCAGTCAGAGTGGGTCCTAGCAGGGCGACTACCTCATGAGCAATGCCCGCTGGTGAGGTAGGATCCACCGTTTGTGTGACCTGGGCAGCGTGCGGCTGTGAGGATTCACCCGAGCATGGAGCGGCCGCCATTTTGGCTGCGTCTGGAGCCGCGTCTCCCGCGGGGGTTATCCAGCTGGTCATAGGGTCATGTCATGTTCGTGCGAGTAAGTATACGAGCCAGCCACCCGTACAAGAAAGTGTCCCATTTTGCTCCAGAAAGCGGTCCATGTGTGCCCGCTCGATGTAACGTTTTTCCAAATAAAGGGTCGGATGAGACCCGGTTCTATGTAGTAGGTCGGATGAGGGTTCCCCCGAAGCTCTGGCCGGGCTCTGTAGCAGAGGATAGGAGGATGGCGGCGGGAGCAGCGTCTGACTACCGATGTCTCATGTGGCGCCGGAACCAGAAGTGAGACTCGTTTTTACAAGTCATCAAATATTTATTGTAAAAGTATTAGTAAGTTGAGTTTATACCTTCCCACTTTAAGGGTATCATAGATAAGTTTGAGAGCAAGGACAAAACATATTTAGAGACAAAAGTAGAAAGTTCAAGAAAAGTGTCCCATTCTGCTTAAAAAAAATAAAAAAATGGGTACCCTTCTATACATTTTCTTTGGCACCAGAAAGTATAAATGCTAACTTATTTTTTCACAAATAGAAAATTAAATCGAGACCTCTTTTTTTTTTGTAAATAAAGAAAGACATATTTTCTACACAACCACTATCGCATTTTCGGAAGGCATTCCAGTATTTTTCTCTGATGAGATTAGTATTTTCCTAGTCTGCTTGGCTGAATCTTTTTACTCATGCACTGTTTGAATTGAAAAGAAAATGGAAATGTAACAAATATTATCTTCTGATGTACTCTATTGCACCTTTTGAAAATAGTATGCCTTCCTTGTAAAATGATTCTTATACTGCCAGAACAGCGTTCTTGTAAAGAAAAGTGCTACATTCTGTTTTTGGGGACATAGCTAAGTTTTTTAAACACATTTCTGGTCAGTCTGAGCTAATATCATTGTTCTCTTTATTCACTCACTGCTTAGAATGAAGACAATAAAAATGACTGTATTTATCGGCGTATAACACACACTTTTTCTCCCTGAAAATAGGGGGGAAATCACGGGTGCGTGTTATACGCCGATAGCTTACCTCGGAGGAGAAGGAGGGGGGCGAGCGCCGCCGGAATCACCGAGCCGTCATGTCCTGTTTTCTCAGTTCGGACATCACACACACGTCCCGCCTCCACCAGCGACAATGACAGCTCTGTAATTTCGGCGGCACTTGTCCCCCTCCTGATTTCCTGCACTGCATGAGAGATGGTAAGGCTGCAGATAGGCATCAGGCTGCATTGGATGGGGGCAGATCAGGCTGCAGATGGTCACAGAGGCTGCATTGAAGCTGAAGATGGGCATCAGGCTGCATTGGATGGGGGCAGATCAGGCTGCAGATGGTCACAGAGGCTGCATTGAGGCTGCAGATGGGCATAATGCTGCATTGAGGCTGCAGATGGACACTAATCAGGCTGCATTGATTGGCACTGACCATTATTTTGTATTAAGTGGTTTATTTGAAAAAAAGGGGGGGGGAAATTTTCCTCTTAAATTGGGTTACGTGTTATACGCCGGTGCATGTTATACACCTATAAGTACGATATATGTTTTAGTCTTCCAAATGGCAAGGAAAAGTAAGGCATTTCAAACTAAGACATCTAAAACGTTTTAATAATTACTTTCGTTTTAAGAACTGTATAATTGTTTTACTGCTTCTGATTTTTGAGAAAGTTTCTGCTTTACTAAAGCATCAAAGAACATTCACTTTTTAACGTGAATTTTCACTTTGCAAAAGAATTTTCCAAACACTGAAAGATAAGCTTAAACTGAAAATCCAGGATTACCTGTGCTCTCCTGCAAAGGTCAGTGGAACTTTATATCACAGATGACCAGAAAATGAAGTCTAGAGTACACAGCAAATGTTTCCCAGATATTTTCATTTTCCCTTGTGATATCAGCAATACATTCAAGAAGGTCTTATCTGCAACTTTTACAGTTTGGTGGTATTGTACAACAAATTCATAAAGAAATACTGCCATATCGGTCATAAGGACAGTGAAGGTAAATAAGACCCCTTCTATGTTGGAGTAAATTGTTTATTGTTTCACACACATAAATTATTGTGTCACATCAATGACAATTCTTTGACAAAATGTGTCTTTATTACCCCTGGAACTGATATTTGATACAGTTCCATTACTCTCCCAACTTCTCGAAAAGCAATAGATTTATGTACACTTTACTGACACATAAATACATCTGTTGCAGGTTCCGTCATTTGTCACACTTCCACAGGACAGATTTCTATTATGACACCATGAATTCCAGGGAGAGTATTTTTGTAGGGTTCCCTGTATATTCTTACATCTTGTACATGCACCAATTTTGGTCTCTAATGCCACATACACACGACCGTTTTTCAGGTTGTAAAAAATTACGTTTTTTAAATGCATTAACCACTTTAGCTCCGGACCATATTGCTAGTCAATGACCGAGCACCATTTAGTGATTCAGCACTGCGTCACTTTAACTGACAATTGCGCGGTCCTGCGACGTGGCTCCCAAACAAAATTGGCGTCCTGTTTTCCCACAAATAGAGCTTTCTTTTGGTGGTATTTTTTGGGCTATAAACAAAAATAAAGCATACATTTTTTAAAAAAAAACACTTCCTCAGTTTAGGCCGATACGTATTCTTCTACATATTTTTCGTAAAAAATAAATCGCAATAAGCGTTTTTTGATTGGTTTGCGCAAAAGTTATAGCGTCGACAAAATAGGGGATAGTTTTATGTAATTTTTATTAATATTTTTTTTACTAGTAATGGCGGCCATTAGCGATTTTTATCGGTATTGCGACCTTATGGCGGACACATCAGACACTTTTGACACATTTTTGGGACCATTGGCATTTTTATAGCAATCAGTGCTATAAAAATGCATTGATTACTATAAAAATGCCACTGGCAGGGAAGGGGTTAACAGGGGGTGAGGAAGGGGTTAATTATCTTCCCTGTGTGTGTTCTAACTGTGTTCTACATTGTATGAACAGACGATCCATCATTTCTCCCCCTGACAGGACCGGGAGCTGTTTGTCTCGCTCCGCCGGGCACGCACTTCGGCACCAGGGGCGAGCGGGGGGCTGAAATGCGAGATCACGTATAGCTACGTGATCTCGTGCAGCCGAGCCGACCTGCCGCCGTATAACTGTGGCGGCTGGTTGGCTAGTGGTTAAAAACGATTGTGTGTGGGCTCCAGAGCATTTTCCAGGATGTAAAAAATGGCCATTAAAAATTTAGAACATGCTCTAATTTTTTACTACGTTTTTAAACTTACAACGTTCTTAACGTCGTAAAAAATGGTTGTGTGTGGGCTTTAACGACGTGGAAAAAACGCGCATGCTCAGAAGCAAGTTATGAGACGGGAGCACTCGTTCTGGTAAAACTAGTGTTCGTAATTGAGATAGCACATTCATCACGCTGTAACAGACTGAAAAGCGCGAATCGCCTTTTACCAACACAAAATCAGCAAAAGCAGCCCCAAGGGTGCCGCCATCCGAATGGAACTTCTCCTTTAAAGTGCCATGGTACGTGTTGTACATCACCACGCTTTGCTAGAGCATTTTTTTTATCACGATCGTGTGTAGGCAAGTTCGTTTTAACGATCGGGTTGAAAAAAACTTTGTTTTTTTCTAGACCATTAAAAATTTCATTTTTTAAAACCCAAAAAATGGTCGTGTGTACGCGGGGCATAACTAGCAGATAACACTATTCTCCATAGCCATACCTGTTGCATGCACAGAATTTTAAAGTTGAAATAAAATCTCTCAACTAAAATGAATTATGTTTAATCCTTATGCTGCTAGAATTAGTAAATAGATAGGAAAGTATATTATGTATACATATTTTTTCTTCAATAACTTTCTGGTTTCTGGCCAAAATTATGTCATATATCCCAGCAGCCTTCCTGGGCCATTTTTTCCGTCTGGAGGAGGGGAGGGTGAGCTTTCTCAGCTAAGCACATCCTTCAGCCTGCATGTCTGCGCTAGAAGCAGATGGATTCCAGGAAGTAAATGCTAAATGGGATGGGGGTGTTAGAAGAGTTAGTGGGATATTTGTTACCATGATGCAGAGAATGCATTGCTGTAAAAAAAATCTCTGACCTTAGAACCACTTTAAGTTCCACTTTAACAAATCCTGGGAGAGGCTGTGGGATGAAATATTGCACTAGCCCTAGCCAGGCTAGGCAGTGTATGCACACTTCAAAATGAATGTATATATAGATAAAAAGTATTTTAAGTTTCTGCGTGGGGAAGGTTTAGGATCCTTTACATTTCATCATCGGTTTCCCCACTGTCTTGGTGACCATCGTCATTGGGACAGTAAGTAAAGAAAAAAATTCTAAATGTTACAGATGTCTTCAAAAGAGGAGGTGAGGGGACATCTTCCAATAAGGACCTATGCTCCAGTGGCAACTGCTTGAGTATTGAGTTTTCCTCCCTTTAAGCCCAGGTTCACACTGGGCTGCAGGAGTGAAGCCGTGCGAGTTCAGCTGAACTCGCACGATTTCACTCCCGCTGGCAGTCCCGATTTCAGCCGCGATTTAAGAGACATCTGTGCAGGTTTCTGCACAGATGTCAATGTAAATCGCGGGCTGAAATCGCAAAAAGTAGTGCAGAGACTACTTTTTGAAATCGGCGCAGCGCCGCAGATGCAGCGTCGCGCCGATTAGGACAGTGCCATTGCCAGCAATTTGCGGCAAAATCCGCCGTTTTGACATGCGATTTGACATTCCAAATCGCATGTCAAAACGCACCAGTGTGAACCAGGGCTAATGGGATTTTCTCTCACATCTTATTGCATCCCCAAAACAGGATGCAACATCTTCATAAAGGGGCAAGGCAGCAATAAATATACTCAGTGGCAAATCTAGACATTCTTTCACCCAGGGCAAATACTCAGTTTGGTGCCCTTCCAAAAAGGACAGTCTCAATAGGGCAGAGGTTGGTATCAGTAGGACAGTAGACAGTGTCAGTATTTTTTTTTTTTATTATTTTATGTTTTAATATTTTTTTTACAAAACATGGAAGATCTACTGACAGAACACATTTTTTACTGAGAACCTGAAATACTGCATGACACAAACTTATATTAGAAACTAAGAGAGGAAGAGGGGGTGGAGGTAGAGAGACAGAGCATACACAGTACATATAAGCTTTAATATATTAACATATTACCGTATTTATCGGCCTATTGCGCGCATCGGCGTATAGCACGCACCCCTACTCTATTCCTGATTTTTATTTTTTTATTACTTACAGTTTTCTTGCCCGGCGTCCATCGGCGGCCTTGTCCGGTCCGGCGTCTGTCTGCTACCGCGCTGTCTCTGAGCCGATCCACCTTTTACCGCGCTGTGTTTGAACGCCACCGCCGACATATACCGAGCGCAGTACGCTCGGCCACACTCGGCTCCTCTCGTCTCCTCTCGCATAACCACGAGGGGAGCTGAGCCTGGCCGACTGTACCCGAGTGTACTGCGCTCGGTATATGTCGACGACAAAGTTCAAACACAGTGCGGGAAGCGAGTATCGGCGTATATCCCGCACCCACGATTTTGCCCTGATTTTGAGGGCAAAAAAGTGCACGGTATACGCCGATAAATACGGCAATATAATTTCAAAAGTAATTTTCAATCTATTTATATGCAATTTTCATTAAAATGCAATACATACATACTGCCTGGTCCTTGTTTAGACACTAACTGTTATAGGGTGATAATTGTCTTCTAATTGTGCTTTCTGGGCTATCAGCCAGTCACATGCACCCCTGGTGGAGATTAAATGTGGCCATAGTGCCACACATTGTGCAAACATGGTTCATTATTATCAAGAGGCAATCTAGATCAATGTTGTTTAGCTAATGCTGGAGTACAGGTATGACATAATCGTGCACTAAACCTGTTGATATAAAAAAGAACCAGAACCTTTGCTAAGTTAAAGAGTATTAATAAAGTTTGCAGTGCCTCCACCCTGGACAAGACCTCTCTGATCAGAGAGGATTACCTTGGGAAATTAACTACTGTAGTTATCTAATAAGAGTAATTGGGAGCAGTGGAACTACTGAAACTCACATATAACATTACCATAAGTGTACAGATATACACCATTATGGAAATAACACAAGTTGTATGTAAGAAAAGATTAATAATAGTACATACATCCAATGTGCAAACAATTATCATCAACAAAGTGCCCAACAGGAGTTCTGTGGAATGGTGTGCATATACCTGGGTATATGTAGTTCTTAATAAAATTACAGATGACTGTTGCAGCAAAGTCCAGTGGCAGGGGCCCCTGTACCTCTAACTACAAGAAGTAGCCATCGGATACCTAAGCTGGTTTTAGCCTATGCTGGTTTTGGAGCTCTAAGCTAAAACTGGTTCTAGAATTCCAGACCAGAAGGTATAGGGTTAACTAAAATATCAAGAGCTGCATATAAATCCTGGTCCGTCACAAGGATTCAGAAACACACTTAAGAAGCTATGGGCAGTTGCAGTTAAACTATTGGAACATAAATGTATTCTGGATTTAGCAGCATGGACAGTACATGTGGCTGAGACTTTCTCTCTCTCCACTTCCTCTTTCTGGGTTTTTCAAAGCCCCTCCCAGAGACAGAAAAATTATAATATGTAATTATACATAACACTGTGATATTAGCATCTAACAGTTAAGGGCAGCAGATCCCTACGACAGGATGTTGGAAAAGTTTGTTTATGTGTATTGTGTGACTATTTGTAGAAATGTAAAATGGATTCTAAGGACACATTGCTTAATCTTGCCTCTAATGGATTCTAAGGACACGTGGCTTTACCTAGCCTAATTCTATTGTTTGTGTTACTTCTTTAAAATCAACCTTTGCTAATTGTAAAAAGGCACTGTGACTGGCAATAAAGCTTGTTTGCGTCATGAGCCACCGGTGGTCTTTTAGCCAATAGTATTCTTCCTGTTGACTCTATAAAGAAGGTCTTACACCTCGTGTCTGGATGGGACTTCATGCTTTCTTCTCAGCATGAAGGTTCTATCCAGTTGTGGTCGATCAGAAATCAGTGAGTATCGGATCTCAAAACTCACTGACAAAATAAGTCCTCCCACATAACATTTGTGGTCAAATAGGGGCCGATTGCTACCGGGACCCGGGTTCAACCATCTGGTTCCGAACCTGCCGTGATCCAGTCCTTCTGGTGTGTTTGGGAGGTAAGATGCTTTAAATTACATTTTTTTTCTCTCTCTAAGTCTATTTTTTTTTCTTTTTCTCTGCTTGATTTTGGTTATAAGTTATAGAACAGACTGGGATTGATTGTATGACATCTTAATAGTCCGCTGATGAGTTGTAATAACAGACATTGAGACTGATTGTATGACATCTTAATAGTCCACTGTAAAACAGGCATTTGAGGCGTTGCCTGAGGTAAAAATAAACGTCGCCTGCTGTCCGGGACAGATAAAAAAAAGATTTGAAGGGTATACCGAATGTCGTAGGTTGCGGACCCGACAATTTAAGCGCTAAAAGTAGGCGAGTGATCTACACAGATTGCGAGGCCTACTGTTTTCTTGGTGATCACTTTTTCTGTAATAGGTGGTGTAGTACCATCTTCTTTTTTTTCTAATGGCCAACTTTACAATTATTTTTTTTACAATACTGCTGCACACAGGTTTTAACATTTTTGTTTTGTTTTGATTTTTCTGTATTCTTATTGTTATCATGGCCCAAGGATCGCTACCCCAGTGTTTTACAAGTTATTAGAAAGACCAATTAATGCCATTTTTCTGTTCAGGCAGTTATGTTTTAACGTGTCTGCAATCTTGTGTTTAGACACCGGACTTTAACCTCCCACCCTCCCCCTTTCGTACATATGTATTGTTAATGACTTGTCCGCCTATCTAAGCTAAGTACACTTGCTCTTTTGTGTGTGCGCGCGCGTGAATACAGACCAGGTCACCTTTTTTTTAGTTGTTTGTTTTGTTTGTTTGTTTTTTTGTCTGTGTTTGTTTTAAACACACTGTGCTTCTAAAAAAAAAAAAGAAAAAAAAAGAGGGGGGGTAATGGTAAAATATATGTGTGCATAGGTTTCCTGTTTGGGGAATTTAGACGTTGCTGTTGTATTATAGATTTTGGTGGGGTTTAAGAGTAGAATTACCGGTCTTGTATTCTAAACTCAACACTGAAGCAAACGTGCACCATGGGGAATAATTTCTGTAAAGGGATGTATTGTCTGTGCTGCTGTTGTATTCCTAATGCACCATTAGAAAGAGATAAGAAATGTATGCATAACAAAGACCCTAAAATTGTGATATAATGTGCTAAAAGGGAAAGAAAATGTGTTTTTTAGAATAATTTAACTGTAAAAGGTTGCTAGAATTTGGTGAAAATGCTTAAATTGTTAAGATCAGAGAAGGTGTAAGTTAGAAATGGCGGCATGCTGGCTTGAACATGCTAGAAGAACAAAAGAAAAATGCCAAGCCCAACTTCCCCTAGTGGACAAAGAGGATGATTTAATTTGTAGAACCCAGAGACCACCTCCTTATAATGGTCCTCCCCCTCAGGTGCAAGCCACTGCCCGGAGTACCACTCTCCCTGTGACATCCACCCCTGTCAGAGGAACCGCCTCTGAACAAGACCCTGACCCTACTTCCTTAATCTCTCCAGATAGCAGCATGATCTCGGAGCTGAACAGATCAATCCTTGAAACTTTAACTGATGCCATAACCTATGCACTAGGTGCCTCAGCAGGAGCCAAGGGATTAAGTAAACCTCCTATTAGGTATGGTGTAGATGATGGTGAACAATACCCCTTGATAGAAGTCCCAAACCCCAGGGGAGGACAGGCGGATGGGTTTGGAGGACAGCATCCCCTGACAATGACTGTTTTCAGGCCATGGACTGAGAAGGACATACAAAAGGCTACAGAACACATAAAACATCCAAAATTAGGTTAAGCAGAATTTATTGAAAACATAGAGGGATTATGGAACAGTAATAAGTTGAATGGGGTGGAGGTAGAGAGAGCCCTGAGGAGAGTACTGGGATCAGATTGGGCTTCCGTAAAGGGGGATTGGGACCATTGCGGCCTAGCAGATGGACAGAGGGCGAAGAGATCCATTACCTCCAGATAGCCCAGACTTAGGAAACAGGTTGACTGCATTACTGAATAGATGTCAGCTTAGATGGATTCAAAGGACTGATTGGCAGAAAATAAATATGACAGTACAAGGAGAGTATCAGTGACTACCTAAATAAAACTACGAGATGTTTTTAAAGTGTTCTCCGGGATCCCCGAAGCTGAGGATGTGAATAGTGCATATCAGCAACGGCTCTAACTAAATAGCTTTTGTAAATGGATTTAAAACAGGATCATAAAGATTACATTGTTAAAAATATGGTTATTTACTGAACTGCATCAGTTCTAGATGTTTTACAATATGCTAAACATTCAGAGAAGTATCTGAAAACAATGGGAAACAAATTTGAAAGTAAAGGTTTTTGTGCAAAGTGTTGAAGGAGATGAGGATGTAGCGGATGTACACTGCCGAGGCGGAAACAGAGGAGTCCCATAGAAGGAAGCAGAGGAGGGTATAGCCTCTGTAATAGATACATTTTTACAAATAGGGGTGATTATTTTGTGTCCTGACAGCCCCTGTAACACCACTCTTTTCCCTGTTAAGAAGGCTCCGCCTTCCACAGGCTGGAGAATGGTACAGGATTTACAAGCCGTTAACCAGGCAGTTATACCAAGAGCTCCTGTGGTACCAGATCCACACACACTATTGAATGATTTGGATCTAGGGAATGAATTCTTCTCTTGGATTGAAATTAGTAATGTTTTTTTTTAGCATTTCAGTGCACCCCGACCATCAATTTTGGTTTGCCTTCACTTACCGGGGGGAAAAGGTTATACCTTCACCAGGTTGCCCAGAGCTTTTGTGAGTCTCCCACCATCTTTTCACAGGTAATGTCCTCAAACTTGGCTCAATTTGTGCCCCTAGGGGGAAGCCAACTCCTCTATGAAGACACATTCTAGTGGCGTCTCCCTCAGAGGAGGTTTGTAGGACTGATACAATGGCTCTGTTGTATTTTCTCCATGATCAAGGACATAAGGTAAATAACACTAACATTCTAGTTGTGGCAAAGCAGGTCAAATACT
Source organism: Rana kukunoris (assembly GCA_029574335.1). Classification (NCBI taxonomy): domain Eukaryota; kingdom Metazoa; phylum Chordata; class Amphibia; order Anura; family Ranidae; genus Rana; species Rana kukunoris. The sequence continues at coordinate 181,083,958 of CM056049.1, forward strand.
TGGGGTATAATATCTCAAAAGAAGGTCGGCACCTGGATGGAGCGAGAGATGAGAATTCGAATCCTCCTACTAGGTGTAGAGAAAAAAAAAAAAAAGATGATATTTTTTGGGCATGAGGAATTTTTGTAGGGTTTGGATCCCCAGGTATTCAATATTGACTGCCCTGTTGGTCCATGCCTTACATGGTAACCCCATGGCCCCACAGGATGCTATAAAATGGAGTGAGTGAGGAAACAGAGATAGCCTTTACTGACCTAAAACAAGTCCTTTCTAGTTTATCAGTGCTAGCCTTAACGAAATGTGACAAAACTTTTTTCGAACAAACAGTAGATTTAAGGGAAGGTCACAAGACATCAGTACTTACACAGTCACATGGTGAGCACCAGAGGCCAATTGCTTACTATTTTACAAAACTAGACAGTGTAACTAGAACACTTCCACCCTGTGTACAGGCAGTGGTAGCTGCAGCCGAAGCAGTAAAGGCCTCAGCATCTATAGTGCTATATCACCGTTGACACTCAAAGTACCTCATGCAGTATCTGTTATTCTTTTACAACAAAAGATATCACATTTGAGTCCAGCACGACACCTTACTGTATGACAATACTCTTGACACAACCTCACTTAACGATACAGAGGTGTACTACATTAAACTCATTCACACTACTACCACTCCCTACTGATGGCCATAAACATAACTGTACTGCTGCCATCGCTGGAAAGGTACTGTCACAAAGTGATTTGAAAGATGTACCATTATCTAATCCTGACATGTAACTTTTTCTTGGTGGCTCCAGTAGAAAAAATCCAGATGGCACAAATGTAACCGGATATGCAGTAGTGACACAGGCTGAAATCTTGGAGGGAAATAAAAGAGCAGATGAAGGGGCTAAATAGCGGCACAAGAAACACATCAAATAATGACAGAACTGGAAATCATAGAGATAGATCATACAGTCCTTACTGATATACACAGCAGAGTGCACCCCCCGGGGAGAAACAATATTGGAAATAGATAACATTTACATATCACCTGAAGGAAAACCGGTATTGCCAAAATCCCTATTTAGGTATGCAGAAGTGTTGACACATGGAGTACCTCATGTGTCAAACAGGGGGGATGACTGAGATGTTAAATAAAGGTATGTACAGCCTATGGCTTCACAAACTACTCAAAAACTTTTTGTTCTCAATGCATTATATGTGCAAAACACAATGTTCAGGGAGGCATAAGACCACGAAAAGGAAAGTTCCCCACACCACAATATACATTCCAACACATTTGCATGGATTTTATTGAATTGGACAAATGTGAAAGGAAAGAATATTGTCTGGTAATAATAGATGCTGTTGACCAAAATGGGTGGAGGTATTCCCGACAGGAAGTGCGGATGCACAGACTGTAGCCAAAGAATTACTAAGAGATATAATTCCTAGGTTTGGAATCCCTGAAAAGATCTACAGCGATAATGGATCCCATTAAGATTTGAGTCCATTCGAAATGATACATGGGAGGCCATATAAAATACCCTTACTACTAAATGAAACACCAGTTGAAGAATCTGAACGTACCTTAGCAGAATATATGTCTAACTTGTTGAAGCAGAAACAAATTAATGAGGTCTGTTCTATTCCAGAAGGTCCAATCCAAAGGAGAAGAGAAAATCCATTTAGGAGACTGGGTCCTGATAAAAAAAATAAAAAAGGAAACATTGGCACTTGCCTAAGTGGGAGGGGCCATATCAGGTTCTTCTCACCACTCCCACGGCAATAAGGATTGCAGAGAGGTCTACCTGGACTCACCAGTCCCATTACAAAAAGGTTTTACAGGCAGAGCAGGGTCAGTTGGCGGCAGAGCTCTGGTAAAAAGTCCGGCTACAAAGGGAGGTTCTGCACAAGGGCGGGGCTTATCTCAAACCGTGAAGAACTCCATTACCTTACCCCCGGGGCTCTGTAGCTGGTTAGGATGAAAGGGACAGTTATCATCTTGGGTCTACTGGTGACTCTAGGTGAGACGTCTATACGTGGAGGCAGAAACTGAAAAGAGAAGGAACCTCTAGACTGGGCAAGTAAGGGGAAGGCCTTGAACTTAATCTTCATAGAAGGAGTAACTAGTACCATTTTAGTTGATTTTTGCCAAATGGTGGACTGTGGGGACTTAACTGAAGCAAGAAGGCTCCAATGGGCAGATAAATATGTTTGGTATATTCCAAGTAAGATAGAAGTTCTGAGTAACACTGTAAGATTTACTAACCTAACAGTAGAAGATGCCATAGCTTTGGAGACGGGTTACCAAGAAAAAAAATGAGTGGTTAGAATGGTTAAGATACACGGTTAAAACTCTCTAAAAAGAAAAACTGATTAGTTTGTGCTGGAGCTAGACCACATTTAGCAACAGTCCCTTTTCCTCTAGATTACAATACAGATCCAGAAGGTTTAAAATGTATGCTGCGGTTGTATAATAAGAGTTATAAACCAGAAACAAATTCTACCTGTCACACATTGAGTTTGTTGTTTCCCCCCAGTACAGAGACCTCAGATACTCCCAGGGAACAGTAGCGCAGTGGTTCTTGGGTCACTACCTGATGATTGCTGTGCGGAGAGGATTAACAAGGAAAATGGTGACTGGGTGGAACATGACATTCAGAGAGCTGATGTCTGGTGGATGTGTGGGAATAAGAAACTGCGAGCTAGGATCCCGCCCAATGCCTGAGGGGATTGTGCTATGGTCCAGCTGGTTATGCCCCTGAGAATCCTGTCAGAACACCCGTGGACCAAGGGTTACCAACGGTATGGAAGGGACACCTCTCCCAAAGGGTCATTTGACTCCTAGATCTACATAGATGAGATTGGAATTCCTCGAGGGGTGCCGAATGAGTTTAAGGCCAGGAGTCAGGTAACAGCTGGGTTTGAGTCTCTTTTCTGGTGGGTGACTATAGATAAAATGTTTGACTGGATTATATATATATATATATATATATTACAACCAACAACGATTTTTGTAAACTATACCAGGGACGCTGTAAAAGGTCTAGCAGAACAGCTGAGCCCCACCTCTTTAATGGCATGGCAGAACCGAATGCTTTAGATATGATCTTAGCTGAAAGAGGAGGGGTATGCAAAATGTTTGGTAGCATGTGTTGTACCTTTATCCCAAACAATACAGCACCTGGGGGGACTGTGACCAAAGCCCTGGAAGGACTAACTGCTCTATCGAATGAATTCGCTGTGGCTTTCGCTGTTCTGGTCACTTGCGGATGTTGCTGCATTCCTTGTGTTTGAGGACTTTCACAAAAAGTGATCGAAACTGCAATCTCGAGAACAATGTATCAAGCACTTCCTACCTCCAAGGAGACCTGTGTGGACGTTGAAGCTCAACTTAATGACATATAGTCCGAAAGTGCATAAAACACAGGGACTATCATCGAAATGTGTTGAGATAAAATAGCCACACAAGAGGAGGGAATGTTGGAAAAGTTTTTTTATGTGTATTGTGTGACTATTTGTAGAAATGTAAAATGGATTCTAAGGACACATTGCTTAATCTTGCCTCTAATGGATTCTAAGGACACGTGGCTTTACCTAGCCTACTTCTATTGTTTGTGTTACTTCTTTAAAATCAACCTTTGCTAATTGTAAAAAGGCACTGTGACTGGCAATAAAGCTTGTTTGCGTCATGAGCCACCGGTGGTCTTTTAGCCAATAGTATTCTTCCTGTTGACTCTATAAAGAAGGTCTTACACCTCGTGTCTGGATGGGACTTCATACTTTCTTCTCAGCATGAAGGTTCTATCCAGTTGTACCGGTGCAACTGAAATAAAGTATCTTGCTTCTGGAACACTTGAAGTTTGACTGATCACAGGGGAAGAATTATCCTAACAGACAGGAAGCGACTAAAGGAACTGAATGCTCCTTGATCGCTTAGTCTACAACCGACTGAGCAACCGCCTCATTGAGAATAACCTTCTTGATCCTCTTAAGTCTGCCTACAAATCTCCACAGAAACTGCCCTACTAAAACTCACAAATGACTTACTAATAGCCAAATGGTCATTATTTCGTACTCTTAGGCCTCGTACACATGACCGAGGAACTCGTCGGAAAAGACACATTGTTTTCCTCGACGAGTTCCTTGTTAGGCTTGTCGAGGAACTTGACAAGCTGTCTTTGCGTACACACAGTCAAGACCAAATCTCCTCGTTCTTAAATGCGGTGACTTCAACACATACGACAGCAGGGGAAGTTCGTTTCCACTGGCACAACCCTTGGGGCTGCTTTTGCTAATCTCATGTTACTGCGTGTTAGGTAAAAGTTTGGTAAGAGACATTTGTACTTTTCAGTCTGTTACAGCGTGACAAATGTGCTATTTCCATTACAAACGCTACTTTTACCAAAGGTGCGTGGATTTCTAAACATACCCACCAACACGTTTCTCATCGAAAACCAGCCCGACGAGGAGCACAACGAGGAAATTGAGACTCCAGTCGTGGAAAAAAAGAACTTGCTCTCTTTTTTCCTCGTCGAGTTGCTCGACAGTTTTCTCGATGAAAAACATACACACGACCTTTTTCCTCTGCAAAAAAGCTCTCCCACCAAGTTTCTTGACGGATCCTGTCAAGTTTCTTGGTCGTGTGTGAGAGGCCTCAGCCTCTTAGACCTTTCTGCTGCCTTTGATACAGTTAACCACCCCCTCCTCAAAAAAAAATAGCTTTTTTGTCCATGGCTGCGCTCTCCATTGGTTCGAATCTTACCTATCTCACCCAACCTTCAGTGTCACTTACAACTCCACTTGCTCTTTTCCTCTTACCGTTTTCCTTTTACCTCACATGCCAGGGTGCTAGGGGTAACCCTAATCTCTGAACTGTCCTTTCAGACCCACATCCAATCCCTGTGTCATGAGCAGTCCTGTCCAACAGATGGCAGTAGTGGCACATTGCCGTGCATGGGCGCACACATTCGCGATAGCGGCACCGTAATGTGCACGCGCACCGGCAGCGGCGGGTGAAGACGCTGTTCTGGCGCCAAATTTGAACTTAAAAGGGATCTGACCCCAGTGCCTCTTGCTGTCCGGTCTACAGCGTTCCTTGTGACCATTTGCACCTGTTACCCCTGCTGAACTTGTTCCTGAGACACGGCTACCTGTTTATCCCTGCCTTCCACCTGCCCTGACTTCGGCTTGTTTGACCATCCCTCTGTCTCATCCTCTGTACCTTCTGCTGACGCCAGTTGCTGACCCGGCTTGAACTCTGACCCTGTCTTTGCCAGCTGTACCTGCACCTGATCCACCAGCCAGTTTGTGGACTTACCTGCTGGGACTTGTTCCTGCCTGTACTACAGTACACCTCCCCACTTCTTCTGCTGCTCCCGCTTCCAGTGCCTCTGCCTTCTGCCTGCAACCGTCAGCCTGCACATGCACCTCAGAGACCACAGAAGCTTCACTCAGCCCCAGCACCAGCGTTGCACCAGGCGCTTGTGCGACTCTGCATTCCTGAACTCCCTGTCTGCTCTACCAGGGGTCCCGGGATCAGAGGAGCAAGGGCTGCCACTCCCTGCATGTCAGGCTCAGCCACCAGGTACGTGACACCCTGTCCAAATTATGCCACCTTAGCCTCTTTAACATTACTAAAATACACCCCTTTTTAACTAATGACACCACCAATCTTCTAATTATCTCCCTGGTTATCTCTCGCCTCAACTAATGCAACTCACTCCTCTTTGGATTACCTTTACATAGGCTTTCCCTTTTAGTCCATAGTGACTGCCGGTGCAAGACTCATCTACCACACCTCACTCATCCAGGTTCCCCATCTGTCAGGGACAGTGGGAGTGATAGGTAATTGTTTCGGTGGAGTATAAAGAATGCAGGGACTATGTCTACCTCTTCAGGAAGCTTTCCATTTGGGTAAAACAGGCCAGGCAATACTTTGCTAATTAGTAGACACTGTCAGTATCCCTGAGTCCTCTGACTGCTATCAGTTTGCTGCACAGTTGTTTGTGCTGTGACCTACTGTTTCAATACATTGTTCTTTGCAAGTCGAGTATTTCCTGCCAATCACACTATACTGTAGTTACCCAACATATCTATTACAGTGTACTTTAAATGTGTGTTTAGTTATTTAGTTATATTTAGTAAGCCACTTCCATAACCAGTTGTACTATTTTTTGGAGCTTACAGGGATCTATGACATTAACTCTTCCATTATGTGACAATATTCAGGCCTAATAATTGGCCAAAGAACTTCAACCCATACAGGGTATTTTGAAGGCTGCAATTGAATTAGTGGCAGGGGATCTATGTGCATTCAACTGGTTTGAGGGGTATTTGCAAGGTGACAGGGTCTCTTTAAGCTGGACAAAGTCATAGAATATTGGTTAGACTGCTCATGCAAAACCCAACTGACAGATGGCACTTTCCAAGCACACGTTTAGTCATTGAACACATATCAGTAGTGCTAGCCTAATCACATAAAAAGATCATCAATCAGCCAAGACAATTCAATCTATCTGATTTGCTGATGCCTATGTGATTGGTCAAGCAAGAGTGTTACTTATGTCTTATTGTTCCCATAATCAGATCGATTAGGCGACAATCCTCTAATGTCTATGGACACACTTAAAAGAGTTTCATTGCTACTGTTTTTTTGTTTTTTGTTTTTTTAACCACTTAAGACCCGGACCAAAATGCAGGTAAAGGACCTTGCCCCTTTTTGCGATTCGGCACTGCGTCATTTTAACTGACAATTGCGCGGTCGTGTGACGTGGCTCCCAAAGAAAAATGGCGTCCTTTTTTCCCCACAAATAGAGCTTTCTTTTGGTGGTATTTAATCACCTCTGCGGTTTTTATTTTTTGCGCTATAAACAAAAATAGAGCGACAATTTTTAAAAAAAATGCAATATTTTTTACTTTTTGCTATAATAAATATCCCCCAAAAATATATAAAAAAAAATTTTTTTCCTCAGTTTAGGCCGATACGTATTCTTCTACGTATTTTTGGTAAAAAAAAATCGCAATAAGCGTTTATCGGTTGGTTTTCGCAAAATTTATAGCGTTTACACAATAAGGGATAGTTTTATTGCATTTTTATTAATTATTTTTTTTTTACTACTAATAGCGGCGATCAGCGATTTTTTTCGTGACTGCGACATTATGGCGGACACTTCGGACAATTCGGACACATTTTTGGGACAATTGTCATTTTCACAGCAAAAAATGCATTTAAATTGCATTGTTTACTGTGGAAATGACAGTTGCAGTTTGGGAGTTAACCACAGGGGGCGCTGTGACTTTGAGTGTTCCCTGTGTGTGTGTGTTTACAACTGTAGGGGGGTGTGGCTGTAGGTGTGACGTCATTGATCGCGTCCCCCTATAACAGGGATGACGCGATCAATGCTGCGGCCACAGAGAATCACGGGGAAGCTGTGTTTACACACGGCTCTCCCCGTTCTTCAGCTCCAGGGACGGATCGCCGCACTGCAGCGGCGATCGGGTCTGCGAGTCCCGCTGTCCCGGAGCTTCGGACCGGGCCGGGTCACGGAGGGTCGAGCGCCGCGGTCCCTCGCGCGCTTGTGACCCACGGCTGGGTACTAAAACCAACGTATATATACGTTGATGTGCCCAGCCGTGCCATTCTGCCGACGTATATGTGCAGTAGGCGGTCCTTAAGTGGTTAATTCCAGAGTCAGAGACTTTTATGTTATTTAGAGTACAGTGCTAATAACACTTTTCTTCCTTTTCACTATGTAGTCTTCTCTAACCCTTCGCCTATGTTTTTACTTGCAGTGGTGAGCTGTCAGAAATCATTGTTGTTTTCTTAGAATCTGAAGATGTTCCAATTTGCAGCTATAATGCCTATGCCAAAGTGTCTGAAAAATAACTTTAAAATTGATAATGTCGTGAACACAGCATTCAGAATGCAGATGAGCCCAAAAACAGAGAGTTTAGGGATTAAGTTTGTGTCAAACTCTTTGTGACCAACACTGCTTTTCTTGACCATTTCAAGTCATTTCTAACTTTCACATTTTTAGTGCGGTTTATGAAAGAAATTACAATTTATTTTTGAAAAAAAAAAAAAGAATTTGGTACAATAAATAATACAGACAGTTCATTCATACATGACATTTATATATGTGAGGCTCAGTACCAGAAATTACCCTTCCATCAGGCTATGTACAGCTGTAAAAAATTAATAACATTTGCAATACTGAGGATAAAAGAAGTTTGCAAGTAACAGGATTTTGTAAATTGACTGCCTCTTCCATGCCAGCCAATAACCAACATTTTAGGTCACACTTCGCACACAGACAGGGCCGGATTCGCTCTCCCAGCCTCCCCAAGGCCAGGTTCCGCAATGCACCCCCCTCCCCGCCAACCGAACCCCCCCCCCCCCCAAATTAATGGAGAAAAGCAACCGGATGGCAGGGGTGGCACGGTTAGTTCAAATGCTATTTTTTTCTTTTTTTACTTTTTTATGACTTTTTTTATTTTGTAGCTTGTCGTTTACTTTTTTTGTTTAAATTTTTAATTACTTTTTTATTTTAATAATTTAATTATTATTTCTTATTTATTTATTTTTATCATTTTTTTTTACTTAACTTTTTTGCTATCACACAGGAGAAAATAATCCCATGTGTTATAGCAATTGGAGGTGACAGGTTCTCTTTATTGACCCTGTCACCTCCAAAACAGGAGTCATACCACTGTGCTAGAACTCCTGTCACAGCTGAGATAGAAAGAGCACAGCTCACTCCTCTCACTGTGTAAATTGGCGGCAGGGACAGTCGCAGGAGACAAACTCGGTGGCCTGGGGGAGGTTGGAGTCCCGAAAACAGAGCCAGTATGTGGCGAGAGGTATGTGGGGGGGGAGTGAGGACGGACAGCAGCGCACGTTTTACAAGTGATTGCGGCGACATTGCCGCAATCACTTGTTAAAGAGCGAGCCGATTAAAGAAAGCAACCCTTAACTAGGCCTTGGTGGCCTTGTGGGAAATCCGGGTCTGCACACAGAGGCCTTTATTAAAGCTTTAGAATGTCCTTTAGCCAGTGAGGTACCTTTCTATGTTTCCTTTGAATCATCCCATTGAATTCTAAGTTGTGATATTTACCGAAGTTAGGGTCAGGTTAGCCTCTTTGCAGAGTGTGGCATAGTCACAGGTCACACAGAAAGTACCCAGGCAAAGGATTGTACCTGTTTTGAGGCAGTGCAATTATGCAAATTGATTGTATGGCTGATTCCTAGGTCATCAGTGGCTAGTGTACTTCACAACTGCATAGAGAGGCCTGCTAACAGCAACAGGCACAAGAAATAAAACAAAATCTCTCCTACCCCTTAATTCTCATTTTTGGAGAAAATAACACAGTAGTTACTTTACTTCATCTGAGGTATACCAAAGCTTCTATTAAAGTGTTTGTTAACCCATACATAACAAACACTGCCAGCCCCTCTATTATAGGCAGGCATAGCACACTGCATTAGACTTTTACAAAAACAAGGCTTGCAAATACTGATTTAGAGCGATCCTCAGGACAGTCACGTGACCCGTGGGCCCTGTATACCTCTAAAACATACCTGCGCAGCTGAGGAGACCACATGGCCGCGCAGCCCCTCCTGCAGTAGTCTTGGAAACCAGCTGAGCCTTGTTTTTTATAAAAGATTAAAAACAGTGTGCTATATCAATCTATAATAGAGGGGCTGGCAGGGACCATTTAGAATTTTAGTTTTTTTGTACGGAGGTACATTATTCATTTTTTTTATACAGTAGCATTCCATATAACAAATGTTTTTTTTTTTGTTGTTGTTTTTTTGTTTTTATGAATTGACGTTTAGACTTATTTATGTAGTATTTACTGAGCTTTTTTATTTTTGCAGTACATACTGCACAAACCTATAGTGAATTGAATTGAATTTTTCTATATCGCGTGTGATATTTGGGTAACATGTGTCACATGACCCAAATATTGCATGCAATATTCTTTGGTGAATTCAGCCCATTGCCTTGGTGGCAGTGGCCTTGTACATACAGCTCATTGCCACCAAGACAGGAAGTGGGGGGATGCAGTGGCCAGGCGGAAGGTGATTAATAGTTCTCTTACTCTTATAGTAGTTTATATATCAAGTGCTCAAACCCTTACGATTACTTAAATATTGCCCACACCTTTCTCTACTGACACCACTACTGCCAATATCATGTTAATTTTAATCACTTTTCTGCTAAAAATGCTTTGATTACACAACATTGTTTGCATTATATCATCGTTATGGTAAAAGTGAAATTTACTTTAATTGTATAATAAACTATACTAATATATATATATACTAATATATATATATACTAATCACTTTTTGTTTTTTATATAGAAATCATACTAATAAAACCTATACTAACATATTCTAGAAAACATATAGTTAGCTATTTAATCCTAGTATGAACAGAAAGAGTGCATAATAAGCTTCACAGGCATATGGACAATGTCCAGGCTTTTACATTTAAATATTATTTGCCCATCTGCTCTAGCACTGTTCAGTTCCATGACATATAAGATGATTAACAATGATTAAGAATGGAAAAGATACAGAATTTGCAAATTTCATGCATAATCTAATAAACATTAAGAGATGAACGAGTACAATAAAGATAAACCTCACTGTCTCACAAGCACTTAACAGGGCTGTTCTGTGGGTAACAGAAATTGCTCAATGTTACTGTCATTTTACTTACTAATTGAGGTCATCTGCACCACATGAAAATATACCAATAGGAAATAAAAGGGAAATAATCCCCAATAACAGTTCACTGTCATTTTATTTCTGACTGAATTGGATAAAAAAGTTCTCGTAGCATTCTGCCTTTGAGCTAGGCTTATGGGATTCAGGAGATATATCAATCAAACATGTTATAATATTTGCACCAATTAATTCTTTAACATGTTTTTAGTTGGGTTCTGGATACTTTCTGATTGAGCTGGGGGCTTATGGGATTCAGAGTGCTCAAAAAAAATAAACATGTATATACTATAGGCGCCTCAAGTTAATTTCTTTAACATTTTTTATAATTTAGTGTAATCTAGGTTTTATTCAAAACAGATTGGTACACTTACAAAGTAGTCAGTGTCTGGGCCTTAAAGAGCATATATAATAATGTCACTGGTCAGCTGCAGGCAAGAGTAAAGCATTTCCTTTGTCTCTTGTCCCACTGTAAATATTTAGTGGAACTATTTTGCCACTGTAATATTATGAAAACAAGGTGGAAGGTATGAGGCCAATTTATTTGTGACTTATACTCATGAGTCATAATCCAAGGAATTAAATTACTGTCACATATCTTATGGCAGAGCCCGACATGTAAAGGGAGACCTCTCGTACAGCCCAGCCCACTGGGCCTTTGCCTAGGAATAGACATGTGCGGTAAATTTCGTTCCAAATTAAAATTCTGAAAATTTTCATTATTCAGAAATTCGGATGTATTTCCAAATTAGAATAGTACTGGATTTAAACAAATCAGAAATATTGAAATTTTAATTCAGACGAAAATCTAATTCAAATAGTTTTCGAATAGTTTCCGAATACTTTTGAAGTTGAATCATTTTACAATTTCCAAAGAGAACAAAATTAAATAGAAAATAAAGGAATGGAAAAGAAAAAAAAAATATATTTTTTTTCTTTTCTATTCCTTTATTTAATTTTCTATTTTATTCTTTTTGGAAATTTAAAACATTTTTGAATTCGAAAACTATTCAAAATTGATTTGTAAACGTTTTGAATCGATTTAAAAACGAATAAACAAAATGAATCCCAAAAATGAATTAAACAAATGAAACAAATTTAACTAAATAAACTTATGCAAATAACGAATAAAAACTAAACAAAACCATTATTTTTTCATTCTGCACATGTCTACCCAGGAACTGTGGCTGTGCTCTGGCCGGCTGGCAAAACCTATAGTGATTGTAATGTCTTGTTTATTTTTTTTAAATAACAAACATGTCATACTTACCTGCTCTGTGTAATGGTTTTGCACAGAGCAGCCTAGATCCTCCTATTCTCAGGTCCCTGTTGGAGCTCCTGCCCCCTCCCCCATTGGGTGCCCCCACAGCAAGCAGCTTGCTATGGGGCACCCAAGCCGAACTGCAGCTCAGTGTGTTCATTCAGACACGCAGCTGGAGTTTGGCCTGCTTCCAATGGCACCGCTGCTGTGTCTCAGCCAATCAGGAGGGAGAGTTCCATATGGATATCACTGGACAGAGATGGGGCTTAAGTAAGTATCAGGGGCCTGAGGGGGACTGCTGTACACAGAAGGCTTTTTATCTACATTAAAATAAAACCTATGCCTTTACAGCCCCTTTAATTTATAAATTGACTAAACCAGGTTTAAAATTATCATCCAGAGAGTGACTGCATCCTATCAGATTCAGGCAGCAGTGGGTGCTGTTGCTACCTCAGTATAGATAAAAAAGGAAGGAAAATACTGTGCTACCACACTCAATAAATGAGCTGCTGACACTAAAATTATACAAGAAAGTTGTAAGGATTTCAAGGGGTTGTAAAGGATTTTTTTTTCGTAATAAGCATCCTTTACCTGCAGATATTCCTCTTTTTCCTTTACAACTCCTTTAAGTGCAGCACTAGGTGAATAGTATAATATGTAATAATGAAAACATATACGTGACAGTGCACAATTAAACATTAATGGCATTGCCTGCAAAGCAAGACTAGTATGCAAAGTAGTGAGACAACATTTACATATTGAGAACCTAAATGTCCATTACACTGCATTAGTGTTGAGCAGAATATGCCATATTCGAATTCGCGATATATCTCGAATATATAGTCGAATATTCGACATATATTCGCTAAATACGAATATTCGTGATATTTTTTGGAAATTAAATGATTGCGAATTTTCGCGAATTTTTGCGATTGCGAATTGCGAATTGCGAATTGCGAATGCGAATATTCAAGAAATGCGGAATGGAGCACTCTGATTGGCTCAGAATATTCGTGATATATTACAATATAAAATAATTGCGAATATTCGAGAAATGCGGAATGGAGCACTCTGATTGGCTCAGAATATTCGTGATATATTACAATACAAAATAATTGCGAATATTCGAGAAATGCGGAAGGAGCACTCTGATTGGCTCAGAATATTCGTGATATATTACAATACACAAAAATTGCGAATATTCGGCAAATGCGGAAGGAGCACTCTGATTGGCTCAGAATATTCGTGATATATTACAATATAAAATAATTGCGAAATTTCGAGAAATGCGGAATGGAGCACTCTGATTGGCTCAGAATATTCGTGATATATTACAATATAAAATACTCGCGCGATATCGCTATTACCGAATAATCGCATTGCGATTTTTCGGCAATATAAAATGAGCGCTGCAGCTACTCGGCCCAAGGTCTCTAATCATACCAGCAATGCTTTTAGACGTCGATGGGGATCTCTAGGATGTGATCTGTTCTAAAAAAAAAATTTAAAACATTCGAATATTCGAAATAGCGAATATTCGCCGCGATATTCGCGTTATTCGCGAATACTCGAATATGCAATATTCGTAGCGAATATTCGCAATGCGAATATTCGTGAGCAACACTACACTGCATCAAGACATGCTTAGATGAGTCCAAAGTGGAAACATTGGGCCAGATTCAGAAAGAATTAGATTCCCGCAGAGTATCAGAGATACTCTACGCCGCCGTACTTTACCTGGCTCTAGGAGGAATTCAGAGAGATTTTAGCCCGTAAGGTGCGGCGGCGTAGTGTATTTCTCCCGGCGGAATCAAAATACGCGAATAGGGGGCGTGAGGCATTTCAATTAAGCGCGTCCCCGCCGCGATCGAACTGCGCATGCTCTGTTCAGAAATTTCCCGCCGTGCATTGCGCAAAATCACGTTGTTACGTCATTTTTTTTTGAGTAGCGTCGTTTATGGACATTCCTATTCCCGGACGACTTACGCAAAAAATAAAAAAAAAATTGAAAGTCGACGCGGGAACGACGGCTATACTTAACATGGGCCGCGTAACGTTAGACCATCTAAAAGCTGGTTTAACTTTACGTAGCGAAAAAATGACGTACGCGATTGCGAACGACGCTCGTAACTTCGTGGATCTCCGTAAAAAGCTAATTTGCATACCCCGACGCTGAAAACAACGTGAACTCCACCCAGCAGGCCGCAAAAAGATCGCAGCGTAGAGCCGAAGGCGTACGAAGACGTAAGCCTGTCAGATCGAAGCCCAACGCCACCGTATCATGGTTTGAGGATTCAAACTAGTGATACGGCGCGCAAAATTTGAAATTACTCCTCTCTAACACCAGTTAGACAGGCGTAATCGCTCTGTGAATCTGGGCCATTTTATTTTTCAAACTATGTAAAATAAGTACGGTAGATATTCGGACTCCCAGCCATGGACAACTGTCAGAGGTATGTGCTCGATTCAGCAAAGTAACAATATAACAATTGTAGAAAAAAATGGTGGGACTTTTGAGGATTCTTTTTTAATATTACCATTATTATTATTGGCCCCTCTATAGAAGCAATGCAAGGATTAGAAATTAAATCTAATCTATCATTAGTTTATAGACTCAATGTGAGGAACCAAGGGCAAATCTATGCAAGGAGTTTACTTAAAGCGGAGCTCCACCCAGGAAAAACAACATTTTCCCATGTTGTTTAAAAAAATGAAATAAAAAAAACCTGAAAATAAAATACTCACCCGAAATACCTGTTGCTATGCGGAAGTCCGTAATCTGCCTCTTCCACTCCGCGGTGCCTTTTCTTCTTGTCCTTCTCCTTGTGAATGGGGCACGCTGCTTTCTGGGAACTGTGTGTGTTCTCAGAGAGCAGCGCGCCCATTCACAAGCCAGCGTGAGACTCACGCAGTCTTCACTGCCTGTTTCCCATAGTGTGAATGGCGGCGCGGGACCCGGAGCGATCCTGGGACCGGCATCGGGGGGCCCATCAGCGCGGGCAATTAGGACAAGGTAAGTGTCCTTATTTAAAGTCAGCAGCTACACTGTTAGTAGCTGCTGACTTAAAAAAAAAAAAATCGCGGCTGGAGCTCCGCTTTAATCATATATCTGCGCATCACCTAACTATGTCACCACGACAGCAGGAATGATTTAAATATTTAAACCAAATTTTATGGCTACAATTCAAAAGATAAATACTATACTTAAAAGTTGGGGGACACCATTAGAACTAAGGTATGTGTAATTCAATCTGGGAGGAGAGCATGTGTAGTCTATTTTAATATAACATAAATGAAAAAATATTATTAAAAGCTGTAGAGAGTACCTTTGGTACATAATAATTAAGGAAAATAATGAAAGGAACAAATACTGTAGGTAAATTGATTATTAATATTGGAGGGTTGGAGGTTGGAAGAGGAGGGGAAGGGGGAGGGAGCCCCTCTTGGGATCCCCGCGGCTTGCACAGTTGAACCACAAGGAATATCCAAGTTTACATTGTAGTTCCTAGGAGGAATTGTGACATGATGTGTGGAAATGTGTTACATTGATATGGCTATGACAATTTATTTGAAAATAACTCTAACTATTTAGATGGCAACAACCAATGTCTGTTATCTCCTGATTAAGGATGAGCTCCGCGTTCGATTCGAACGTATGTTCGACTCAAACATTGTCTGTTCGTACGTTTGACGAAATTCGAACAAAACGGGTTATTCGCGCCAAATTTGAGTGGCACGCAATGGCCCATAATTCACTGCAGCATTGCGCGCTAATGATTGGCCAAACATGCACTATGACCCTGCATGCTTGGCCAATCACAGCGCACAAAAAACGGAGAGCCATAATTGGCCAAAGCCAGGGTGGCTTTGGTCAATTATGGCTCAGGGCTTTAGCACACACCCCACACTATATAAGGCCTGCCTTCTGGGCGGCCTTGTGTAGTGTGTTCCAGCGCTTAACAGAGATCAGTCAGAGAGATGGAGAGATAGTCTTTTTATATAGCTAGATAGAGCAGGCAGGCAGGCTAGTCAGTTTAGCTTGATTTACAGTGTGTAGAGGATATATATACATCCCTAGGAGTTGTACATATATGTATACACTGTATAGCTTAGCTAGATCAGTTCTTCCTAATTACTGGCAGGCAGGTGATTGTGCTATTTAAAGACGTTATCACAGGTATTGACACTCAGCAGGTACAATATTTAAAGGAATTTTTCATTTTTTTTCTAATTTAAGCATCATTAAAATCACTGCTCCTGGAGCAGTGATTTTAATGATGCTTAAATTAAAATTAAAATAAAAATTCCTTTAAATATTGTACCTGCTGGGTGTCTATAGTTTGCCTGTGAAAACGTCTATGAGAACCGGGTCCTGCCGAGGGAACATGTATCAATGGAAAAAAAAGTTTTAAAAGGGTAGTTTTTTCAGGAGTCCTGCTTCTGAAAAAACGACAGTTTTTCTAACGATTTTTTCCATTTATACATGTTCCCTCGACTTGGGACGACTTGGGGCAACTTTAAGTCGGATCCCAGGTCACCCCTGTGTATACCGGCTCTAATAGGAATGGTACTCACAAATTAACACAATATTAAAATCGATTATCCACGAGCAGCGAGCTTGTCTGCTAGCATCACTTCTAGTTTACTTTGCTGTCCCTTTGGGAAATTTAAAGTGAAATAAATTTATTTGTTACCCATTTAATTTGCACTGTTTTGTACGCAGTTTGCGGCACGTTTATTGGAATTTATGCATCATTTTGCAGTTTGCACAGTTTGTATTTTCACAGCAACATATTTATATTGTTTAACCGCTTATAGACCGCCACATGTACATTTACGTCGGCAGAATGGCACGTACAGGCACATTGGCTTACCTGTATGTGCCTGCCTAGACGTGGGTCGGGGGTCCGATCGGTACCCCCCCAGTACATGCGGCGGTTCCCGTGGCTGTCAGAGCGATCCGGTATGAGGGGGCGGCTGTTGGTTTTTATCCGTCCCCTCCAGATCGCTCCCAGCCAATTCAGGTCCTCCCCGCGTGTCACTTCCTCTGCCTATGTAATGTAAACATAGGCAGAGGAAGTGATGTCAGCTCTCCTCCGGTATTTTTAAACCGCCGAGAGGAGAGAAGACTCACACAGTAAGTCGCACCAACACTACACTGACACCACACACATAGGCACATTTAACCCCTTCCGATCACCCCCCTGTCACACTGTCACTGATTGCAGTGATCATATATTTACTGATCAATGCATTTAGTGTCAGTGTGACAGTTAGTGTGACAGGCAGTTAGTGTTAGGTTCAGGGTAGCCCCGTACCCCCCTAATAAAGTTTTAACCCCTTGATCACCGCCCTAGTTAACCCTTTCACCCCCTATTGCCAGAGTCACTAAGCAATCATTTTTCTGATCGCTGTATTAGTGTCACTGTTGCCGCTAGGTAGCTAATTTTTTTTTATTGCATTTTTTTTTACTAAAGACATGTGGCTGAATACATTTTGGCCTAAATGTTTGACTAAAATTTAGTTTATTCGATTTTTCTTATAACAAAACTTTAAAAATATAATTTTTTTCAAAAATGTCGCTCTATTTTATAACAGCATTTTTGAATGAGTCTAATCTTAAAACTACTTTTATTAACCCTCCTGGTGGTATTCCCGAGTCTGACTCTGGGTTAAATTTTTGTGCTGCTTTTTTTTTTTTCTCCTTCCCCCTTTTTTTTTCTTCTTTCTTTCCCTTTTTCTTTTTCCTTTTTTTTTTTTGTTTTAGTCTGGAGGACAGTGGACCGGCCCTTTGTTTAGAATGTTTGGACGATAGTTTCATGTGTCAACTATTTTTCCTTTTTTTTTTTTCTTTTTATTGAATGAGGTATGAGCATGACTGGGTACTGAAGCCATCTGCTTGTCCGTTTTGGTTTTCTCCCCCTTACTTCACTGGGCCGTGGACGCAGTAGGATCCCATAGGGGCGTCCAGATCAGGGGAGGTCACCATGGGTCGTGGTTGGCCTTATAAATGCTTATATTTGCTCTACCTATTTCCCAATGTGGGAACTGTTTGGACCCACCTATTTCTATGTTGGGGAATGTATGTATTCGATATTTTGCAGATCGAGCTGCCCTTTGTCAGGCGCTTGGTCAGACTCTGTTTACTTTCTGTTTATACTTGTCTAAAAAAATACACATAAAAACTTATTGAAACAAATTTTTGTGCTGCAATCGGTAACCCAGCCTGACTCGGGCTCGCCTCGCAGCATCCATAGGCAGGGTTTACTTACCTTGTCCCTGGATCCAGCGATGCCTCCCCGCTGTGTGAGCGAGCGGGTCCTCACTCGATTTACACAGTGCCCTGTGTGTCGCCGATCTCCGTTCCCTGAGACGTTACGACGTACGTGGTGGAAAACGGAGCCAAATTCAAAAAAGTAAACAAACACATTACATACAGTATACTGTAATCTTACAGATTACATTACTGTATGTAAAAAATACACACACCCTTTGTCCCTAGTGGTCTGTCCAGTGTCCTACATGCACTTTTATATAATAAAAATGGTTCTTTCTGCCTGCAAACTGGAGATTGTCCATAGTATTGGTATCGGGACTGATACCAAGTATTTGCGGGAGTACTTGTACTCCCGCAAATACCCCCGATGCCTAAATAGAATACTTGCCCCCTGCCGCCGCCGTATATCACAAAGCCGCCGCCGCTGCCGCGTTAATCACCGCGCGGGGAACATTAGAGTCAGCTTTCGTTTGAATAGCTGTTTTCCCCGCTGCGCATAGACACTCCCCCTTGCTCGGGATTGGACGGATCTGTCCAATCCCGAGAAAGGGGAAGTGTCTCTATACACAGCGTGGCAGGGAAAACAGCTTATTCAAACGAAAGCTGACTGTAATGTTCCCCGTGCGGTGATTAACGCGGTGGCGGCATCATTTAGGTATGGGGGACATGGCTGCATGTGGGGGGACATGGCTGGATATGTGGGGGACATGGCTGCAATATGTTTGGGGACATGGCTGCGTATATGGGGGACATGGCTGCGTATATGGGGGACATGGCTGCAATATGTTTGGAGACATGGCTGCATATGTTTGGGGATATGGCTGCAAATGTTTGGGGACATGGCTGCATTTATGGGGGACATGGCTGCAATATGTTTGGGGACATGGCTGCAATATGTTTGGGGACATGGCTGCATATGTTTGGGGACATGGCTGCGTATATGGGGGACATGGCTGCGTATATGGGGGACATGGCTGCAATATGTTTGGGGACATGGCTGCGTATATGGGGGACATGGCTGCGTATATGGGGGACATGGCTGCGTATATGGGGGACATGGCTGCAATATGTTTGGAGACATGGCTGCTTATGTTTGGGGATATGGCTGCAAATGTTTGGGGACATGGCTGCATTTATGGGGGACATGGCTGCAATATGTTTGGGGACATGGCTGCAATATGTTTGGGGACATGGCTGCAATATGTTTGGGGACATGGCTGCATATGTTTGGGGACATGGCTGCAATATGTTTGGGGACATGGCTGGATATGTTTGGGGACATGGCTGCATATGTTTGGGGACATGGCTGCATATGTGGGGGGACATGGCTGCATATGTTTGGGGACATGGCTGCATATGTGGGGGACATGGCTGCATATGTGGGGGACATGGCTGCATATGTGGGGGGATATGGCTGCATTTGTGGGGGGACATGGCTGCATATGTGGGGGGACATGGCTGCATTTGGGGACACATTTTAAAAAAGTATCGGTATTGGGTATTGGCGAGTACATAAAAAAAGTATCGGTACTTGTACTCAGTCCTAAAAAAGTGGTATCGGGACAACCCTAGTCATAGCAACCAAAAGTGTCCCTTTATGTCAAAAGTGGTTTTAGAGCAGCTAGAAAACAGCGATAATAAATTATAATCACTTGCAGAATTGAGCCATAGCGATTTGTGGGGAAATCCCTCATAAAAAAAAATAAAAGTAATGACAGGCCTACAATATAAGATGCCAAATTTCCTTGCAAAATAAAGGTACCGCTTTTAGCACCTAAAACCAGAAAGAATCATACCGCCAGGAAGGTTAATATAAAGTACTTATTTTATTACGTTTATTGTAACATGTTTCTCATACAAAGTGTTATGCTTCCGTACACATGGATAGAGGGCCGGGTTTTGTCTCCTAACCGAGTTGCTTGTGTTTCTGCTGATCCACCTAGGTATTATTAAGCCTTTGCACCTTTCTGTTAGTGTAATGTGTCTTCACGAAAAAGCTGGACCCCTCTATTCATGCATGTGGTCTTTGCCACCATCTGAGTATTCCATATTCTGTATTGTTTGATCCTGTCTTCGTTTTCAGTGGTTTCCCTCTGGCTGTGAAGATTTATTCCCTTTGGGTTCCGTCCATGGTTGTTATTTACTGTTGCTATGTAGTCCCCATATTATTTAGTTGCCCTTCCCTGGACTCTTTCCAGCTCCAGCACATCCTTGGCAACCAGAACTGGACTGAATACAGATGCGACCGAACCAACATTTTATGAAGTGTCAGGATTATAATTTTATCTCTGAAGTAAATTCCCTTTTTAATACATGCTAATATTCTGCTGGCTTTGGTAGCCACATCTTTTTTTTTTTTTTTTCATGTTGGTATATATATTTTTATAAGTGTATTTTTGTGCGTGTACTCGAGAGAGGAGCCAAACTGCAGGAGTAGGCAGGCCTCCCCCAGAGGCAATCTGCCATCTTTCTCCATGCCCCCACACAGTCCGCCCTACCTGCTCCGCTTTGAAGCCCAACGGGGCAGAGGGACTCCCCTATGAGGAAGTGAGAGGACCTAGCCCGCTCAGCCAGCCCTGTTAGTCCTTCGCCTCTCTTTTTTTTAGAGACCGTGTGGCCAAAGTGCGTGCATGTTAACCCAATTTCGAGTGTAAGTGTGGTGGTTTTTGTGGGAGGGGAGTGGGCATACTAAGCGCAGGCTTACCTCGCATAGCACACCCACCGGGAGCTGGGCTGAGACCACCAAACTCAATTCACATGCAGCCGAGACCGGGATCCGAACCCTTAGCTGCAGAGGTGAATGGCTTGTCAGCGCAGTGCCAATCGCATTAAGCCACCGCAGCTCCCCGCGGGTAGCCACATCTTGACACTGCATGTTATTGCTCAGTCTGTCTTCTACTAGGACCTCTAGATCCTTCTCTGTCCTGGGAGCCTGGGGGTTCTACCCCTAATGAGTAACTTTTGTTAAACTTAATTTGCCATGTAGTAGCCCACGCCATTAATTTATTCAGGCCCTCTTATAACATTTCTATACTGAGTTCAAGCTTTTATCCCATCCTCTATATGATTTATAAATAAAATAAAAATAATTGGTCCCAGGACAGAGCCGTGGGGTACCCCACTAACAACTCTAGACCAATCTGAGTACACGTTATTTATCACCACCATTAGGACTCACACCTGTAGCCAGTTTTCTATCCAAAAGCAAACCCTATGATCGATACCCACCGATCTCAGTTCATAGCTTAAGCGTTTATGGGGGACTGTGACTTATGCTTTTGCAAAATCCAGATACACCTTCTCCGGCCTACCTGTGTCCAAATGGCAGCTCACATCCTCGTTGAATGTTAATAGGTTGGTTTGGCAAGAGAGACCTTTCATAAACCCATGCTAATTACTGCTAATGATGATACTGTTTTCATCAGAAATTTTTTGGATATGATCCCTTATCATCCCCTCAAAAAGTTTACAAACTACCAATGTTAGTTGTTTCATTGGCCCGCTAGATCTTGAGTTTACAGTCTCAGGTGGTCTTACCTTCTGATCGTGACACAAAGAATATAAAAAATATTTACAAAGGAAAATAGGGATGTTTATACAGTTTGCATATGCATTTTTTTAAATGGAGAAACCAAATTAAAACCAAAAAAATGTCTACAGACAGTATATTACCTTTTTTAATATTGGAAAGAGTTAATTGAGGCTATTTTTTTTAAGTATTTTTTCTCTGTTTCCATAGCAACTCGTTGAGAAAAATAGATACATTTGTTTTGAATTGCTGTGATGTATGAGTTATTATTTCTTTGCTATGTATTATATCTCATGATTTTGCTCCAAAAAAAAATCTCCTAAAAATGTTCAATTATTAAAAATACGTGTTACTGAAAGGTGCAATGCTACTTTTTTTGATCTGAAATTCACATTAATCTGTTTAAAGCCCTAATTTCCTACCTTTTATACCCATTTCTTATTTTATCACCATCTCTGTGTAGAGAGGTTCCCAAAGTAGTGTGGCAGGCTGGCATTTACATGTAACTCCTGTGACAGAATCCTTGGCTTATAGTGTAAGAACAATTTGTGCACTGGTCACTTTAGTAGTTTTAATATTTTATTTGCTCACTAAGCTACTAATGGAGGGTTAGGGGTACAGGATACCCACAAACGAAAACAAGATTGCTTCTACTTGCTTTTACTAGCAGTTAATGAGCTTTTCCCTGGTAAGAGTAGCCAAATAGATTGTAATCCAAACAAGAGATAAGTGAGAAACATTTCCAATCAAACAGTTTATTTTATTGTTCAATTTAAGAGGTCTTCCTTATGGAAAGTGACATTAGTATAAACAGACTTATGCCACGTACATACGGTTTCTAGTCGAAAATTCTGATCGTCTATAGCCAATTCCGAAGCACAAAAATCCTACGCATGCTCGGAATCAATTCGACGCATGCTTGGAATCATTGAACATCATTTTTCTCGGCTCGTCTTAGTGTTGTACGTGACCGCGTTTTTGACGTTCGTAATTTCCGACAACATTTGTGTGACCGTGTGTATGCAAGACAAGTTTAAACAAACAATCCGTTGGAAAAAAAACACCATTTTGATGTTAGAATGTCTGATCGTGTGTATGCAGCATAAGAGAAAGAAATGTTTTGATTTCCAGAGGCTTTAAATTTGTATTGAATCAGTCATGTGAGGAGAGGAGGAGAACACCCAAAGTATGAATATGGACAATCCTATATAACTATAGGAGAAAATATAAATTTACAGAAAGAAAGGTTTCTTTTGTTACTTCATACTCTATTAAATATAGTAAAATAATTAATATAATTAAAAAATAAATTGCCTATCCTCTTTTCAGACAGTAGTCTATAGGAAGTCCTCAGTGCGAGTTGCCATTTTTCTAGCAGAAGGGCCCATACATTAGGATTACTATTGTCATCTAGCCTATTTATGTCACATAATAGATCTACTAGGTCTTGAGTTTCCTCTTTTGGTTAATTTAAATGTGATATGACCAATGTGGTGTATGGCATACAATGCACAGTTTGTCTACTGCAATGCGTGGGCTGTACCCAGGCCCGGACTGGCCATAGGGCATACCGGGAAAATGCCCGGTGGGCCGCGGCGGCCCGCGAACGGCCCTCGCGGCCCACGAACGTCCCCCGGGGGCTATTGAGCCTCACTGTGCCCATCAAATGCAGCCACTGGGCCCATCAAATGCTGCTACTGGGCCATCAATTGTCATCACTGTGCCATCAAACGCAGCCACTGTGCCAATGCTTTAAACGCAGCCACTGTGCCATCAATTGTCACCACTGTGCCATGCCATTAAACGCAGCCACTGTGCCATCAATTGTCACCACTGTGCCATGGCATCAAACGCAGCCACTGTGCCATGCCATCAAACACAGCCACTGTGCCACCAATTGTCACCACTATGCCATGCCATCAAACACAGCCATTGTGCCATCAATTGTCACCACTGTGCCATGCCAACAAATGCAGCCACTGTGCCATCAATTGTCACCACTGTGCCATGCCATCAAACGCAGCCACTTTGCCATCAATTGTCACCACTGTGCCATGCCATCAAATGCAGCCACTGTGCCATGCCATCAAACGCAGCCACTGTGCCATCAATTGTCACCACTGTGCCATGCCATCAAACACAGCAACTGTGCCATGCCATAAAACGCAGCCACTGTGCTATGTCATCAAACACAGCCACTGTGCCCTTTAATTGTCGCCACTGTGCCAATTAATGCCACTGTGCCCTTTAATTGGTGCCACTGTGGCCATTGTTGCCACTGTGCCCATTGATGCCACTGTGCCCATTGATGCCAGTGTGTCCATTGATGCCAGTGTGCCCATTGATGCCACTGTGCCCATTGCCGCCACTGTGCCCATTGTCGCAGCTGAGCCAGAGGGGGCGGCTGAGCCAGAGGGAGCAGCTCCCTCTTTAGATGCACTGCCACTGTCTATCTCTCTATCTTCTTTCTTTATCTATCTTCCTTCCTTCCTTTCTTTCTATCTATCTATCTATGTTTATCTATCTATCTAGATCTATCTACCTATCTTCCTTCCTTCTCTTCTTTTTTTCTATCTTTATCTATCTTCCTTCCTTACTATATCTATCTATCTATCTATCTATCTATCTATCTATCTATCTATCTATCTATCTATCTATCTATCTATCTATCTTCCTTCCTTTCTTTATCTACCTTTCTTTCTGTATCTATCTTCCTTCCTTCCCTTCTTGCTTTCTATCTTTCTTTCTCTATCTATCTATCTTCCTTCCCTTCTTTCTTTCTATATTATTCATTCTTTCTTTATCCATCTTCCTTCCTTTATATCTATCTATATCTATTCATCTATTTTCCTTCCTCCCTTCTTTCTTTCTATCTTTATCTATCTTTCTTTCTTTATCTTCATTCCTTCCTTCCTTTCTATCTATCTATCTTCCTTCCTCCCCCTTCTTTCTTTGCATCCTTTATCTTTCTTTATCTTTCCTTCCTTCCCTCCAATCTATCTATCTATCTATCTATCTATCTATCTATCTATCTATCTATCTATCTATCTATCTATCTATCTATCTATCTATCTTCCTTCCCTTCTTTCTTTCTATATAATTCATTCTTTCTTTATCCATCTTCCTTTCTTTCTATCTATCTATATCTATATATCTATCTATCTACCTTCCTTCCTTCCGTTCTTTCTTTCTATCTGTATCTATCTTTCTTTATCTATCTTCCTTCCTTCCCTTCTTTCTTTCTATCTTTATCTATCTTTCGTTCTCTATCTATCTATCTATCTATCTATCTATCTATCTATCTATCTATCTATCTATCTATCTTCCTTCCTTCCTTCCTTTCCTTCTTTCTATATTTATCTATCTTTATGTATTTATCGATCTTCCTTCCCTTCTTTCTTTCTTTATCTATCTTCCTTTCTTGCTTTCCATCTTTATCTATCTTTCATTCTCTATCTATCTATCTTCCTTTCCTTCTTTCTTTCTATATTATTCATTCTTTCTTTATCCATCTTCCTTCCTTTCTATCTATCTATATATATATTCATCTATCTTCCTTCTTTCCCTTCTTTCTTTCTATCTTTATCTATCTTTCTTTCTTTATCTTCCTTCCTTCCTTCCTTCCTTCCTATCTATCTTCCTTCCTCCCCTTCTTTCTTTGCATCCTTTTTCGTTGCTATTTATCTTCCTTCCTTCCTTCCTCCCTTCTTTCTATCTGTATCTATATCTATCTATCTATCTATCTATCTATCTATCTATCTATCTATCTATATCTATCTTCCTTCTTCCTTACCTTCTTTCTATATTTATCTATCTTTATTTATTTATCGATCTTTCTTCCCTTTTTCTTTCTATCTTTCTTTATCTATCTTCCCTTCTTGTTTTCTATCTTTATCTATCTTTCTTTCTCTATCTATCTATCTTCCTTCCCTTCTTTCTTTCTATATTATTAATTCGTTCTTTATCCACTTCCTTCCTTTCTATCTATCTATATCTATTCATCTATTCCTTCCTTTCCTTCTTTCTATCTATCTTTATCTATCTTTATTTCTTTATCTTCATTCCTTCCTTCCTTTCTATCTATCTATCTATCTATCTATCTATCATCTACTCTATCTATCTATCTATATATCTTCCTTCCCCCTTCTTTCTATTTCATCCTTTATCTTTCTTTATCTTCCATTCCTTCCTTCCCTTCTATCTATCTATCTATCTATCTATCCTATCTATCTATCTATCTATCTATCTATCTATCTTCCCTTCCCTTCCTTCTTCTTCCTATATTTATCTATCTTTATTTTTTATCGATCTTCCTTCCCTTCTTTCTATCTTTCTTTATCTGTCTTCCCTTCTTGCTGTCCATCTTTATCTATCTTTCTTTCTCTATCGATCTATCTTCCTTTCCTTCTTTCTTTCTATATTATTATTCTTTCTTTATCCATCTTCCTTCCTTTCTATCTATCTATATCTATTCATCTATTTTCTTCCTTCCCTTCTTTCTTTCTTTCTATCTTTATCTATCTTTTCTTTCTTTATCTTCATTCCTTCCTTCCTATCTATCTATCATCTATCTATCTATCTATCTATCTATCTATATATCTATCTATCTATCTATCTATCTCCTTCCTCCCTTCTTTTTCTTGCATCCTTTATCTTGCTTTATCTTCCTTCCTTCCTTCCCTTCTTTATATCTCTATCTATCTATCTATCTATCTATCTATCTATCTATCTATCTATCTATCTATCTAATCTATCTCCTTCCTTCCCTCCTTACCTTCTTTCTATATTTATCTATCTTTATTTAATGTATCGATCTTCCTTCCCTTCTTTCTTTCTTTCTATCTTTCTTTATCTCATCTTCCCCTTCTTGCTTTCTATCTTTATCTATCTTCTTTCCCTCTATCTATCTAATCTTCCTTACCCTTCTTTCTTCTATATTATTCAATTCTTTCTTTATCCATCTTCCTTCCTTTATATCTATCTATATCTATTCATCTATTTTCCCTTCCTTCCCTTCTTTCTTTCTATCTTTATCTATCGTTTTTTCTTATCTTTCATTCCTTCCTTCCTTTCTATCCTATCTATCTTCCTTCCTCCCCCTTCTTTCTTTGCATCCTTTATTCTTTTCTTTATCTTCCTTCCTCCCTTCCATCTACTATCTATCGATCTATCTATCTACTATTCTATCCTATCTATCTATCTATCTATCTATCTATCTATCTATCTTCCTTCCTTCCTTCCTTACCTTCTTTCTATATTTATCTATCTTTATTTATTTATAGATCTTCCTTCCCTAATTTTCTTTCTATCTTCTTTATCTATCTTCCCTTCTTGCTTTCTATCTTTATCTATCTTTTCTTTCTTCTATTATCTATCTTCCTTCCCTTCTTTCTCTATATTATTAATCTTTCTTTATCCATCTTCTTCCTTTCTATCTATCTATATCTATTCATTATTTCCTTCCTTCCCTTCTTTCTTTCTATCTTTTCTATCTATCTTTTTTCTATCTATCTTATCTTCATTAATTTCCTTCCTTCCTTTCTATTTTCTATCTATCTTTATCTATCTTTCTTTTTTATCTTCTTCCTTCCTTCCTTTCTATCTCTAATCTATCTATCTATATTTCATCTTCCTCCCCTTCTTTCTTTTCATCCTTTATCTTTCTATATTTCCTTCCTTCCTTCCCCTTCTTTCTTTGCATCCTTTATCTTTCCTATCTTCTTCTTCTTCTATCCTTCTATTCCTTCTATCTATCTATCTGATCTATCTATCTATCTATCTATCTATCTATCTATCTATCTATCTATCTATCTATCTATCTATTCTATCTATCTCCTAAATCCCCCTTCCTTCCTTCCTTTTTCTTCTTCTTTCTATATTTATCTATCTTTATTTATTTATCGATCTTCCTTCCCTTCTTTCTATCTTTCTTACTATCTTTCTTTCTCTATCTTCCTATCTATATCTTCCTTTCCTTCTTTCTTTCTATAATATCATTCTTTCTTTATCCATCTTTTCCTATTTTGTTCTTCCTTTCTATCTATCTATATCTATTCATCTATATTCCTTCCTTCCTTCTTTCTTTCTATCTTTATCTATCTTTCTTTCTTTATCTTCCTTCCTTTCCTTCCTTCCTATCTATCTTCCTTCCTTTCCCTTCTGTCATTGCATCCTTTATCTTGCTTTATCTTCCTTCCTTCCATTCTTTCTATCTCTATCTATATCTATCTATCTATCTATCTATCTATCTATCTATCGATTATCTATCTATCTATCTATCTATCTATCTATCTAGATCTATCTATCTTCCTTCTTCTTCCTTACCTTCTTTCTATATTTATCTATCTTTATTTATTTATCGATCTTCCTTCCCTTCTTTCTTTCTTTCTTTTATCTATCTTCCCTTCTTGCTTTCTTTATCTTTATTCTATCTTTTTCTTTTCTCTATATCTATCTATCTAGTTTATCTTCCCTTCTTTCTTTCTATATTATTCATTCTTTCTTTATCCCATCTTCTATCTCTCCTTTCTATCTATCTATCTATCTATTCATCTATTTTCCTTCCTTCCCTTCTTTATCTTTCTATCTTTATCTATCTTTCTTTCTTTATCTCCCTTCCTTCCTTCCTTCATTTCTATATCTATCTTCCTTCCTCCCCTTCTTTCTTTGCATTCATTATTACCCCCGCTGGGCCCCCCCCACCGGGCTGCTCAGTCTAAAATGCCCCGGCCTATTTTTTGTCCCAGTCCGGGCCTGGCTGTACCACCCATCTGCTGAGGATACGTATAGGCAAATAACACTTTAACATTTCAAAACAAAACAGTTTTCATCAGCATCTAAGCATTCCAGAGAATTACCCATTAAAAAATGACTAAATAGACCTAGAGGGGAAAAAGTACATAGATGTCTCCTGAAATGAGAGGTCTGGTGGATTCTAAAGTTGGCCACTAGAATACCACAGGAGCTAAACCAAAGATGAGGCATTAGTCTATTTATGAAATAATGATTATCATTATAATTATTTGCTAAGACTTTATGTCATGATTCGTTTCCATGTGGTGTTGTATTACATTTTTTGTTTGCTGTGCATTTTTTCCCCCTCTTTTCTCTTCAGAGATAATTGGTTTTAATGGTTCACCTGTGTGTGATTCCGCATTGTGGAGGCAGAGGCCCAGATTCACAGAGCAATTACGCCTGCGCAACAGGAGATGCGCGTGCGTAAGTCGAAATGTGCGCGTGCGTTTCGATGCACGGCATCCCCAGAACGAGATACGCAAAAAATCTACTTTTTTTTGTCCCGCGTAATTTCGTTAGACTGGCGCATCCATCCGCGCAAAAGTGCGCTAGACAGACCATTGATTTGCTAGTCAAATATGCTAATGAGGGACTTACGGGGATCCACAAAAGAAAGTTGGGGCAGCGCAGGCGACGCAGTGTGCGCAACAGCAAAATGTCCTGTCTAAAATTAGAGCATATAAAAGCTGGTCTAAAAAGAGAAAAAAGTCTACTTGTTAGATAAAGCAACACTGTTAGTGAGGAGCTCAGCAGTCACACGTGTTGCACAACAATCTGTATGCCAACATGCCAGGCCCAGGGGCAGGCATCGTCGCACATAGCTATACTACTGACTTTAGATGAACAAAGAAGGATGAGGGCACGGAGGATGGCACGGAGGATGGCACGGGAGAGGATATACCGCACCCGCATAGACCTGTTTGGCATGAGTGATTGTGAGGTGTATCGCATCTTCAGATTCACCCCTCATGTCATCCTGGAATTAACCACAACCATGCAGGAGGACATCACCAGCCCAACACACCGCTCACATGCAGTGCAGCCACTGGTCAAGGTCATGGCAACACTCCATTTCCTTGCCAGTGGCTCTTTTCAGCGTACAAGTGGAGTGGTGGCTGGGATGTCACAATCCTCCATGAGCAATTGTGCTTTTGCACACTCCATTCTGCAGCGAGTGACTGCACCAGGGGAAAGTTGTCCCTGCGGGATGCCAGCAATCCTAACGCTGAGCGGTTATGAGCGATGCATCTGGCCATGTGCCTACAATCCGTGGATGCACCATGTGCTGCACCAGGTTGTCCTGCAATCCTCAGAGCATGGCCAAACCAATCTCAAACCCACCACTGAGGACCTGCGGCTGAAGGCAATGACAGATTTCTACAGAATTGCCAGATTCCCACGCACCGTGGGGGCCATTGATTGCACACATGTGGCACTCCAGCCCCCCCCATGAGACAGGGCACATGTACCGCAATCGGAAGCATTGGCATTCCATCAACGTACAGGTGATAGTCGATGCCCAAGGCCTCATATGGCATGTCCGTGCCAAACACCCAGGGTCCAGCCATGACAGCTACATATACAATCAATGCATCATCCGAATGGAATTCGATCAGAACGTGTATGGGGACACCTGGCTGGTTGGTGAGTGACTGGTGATGGGACTCAGGCATGACTATCCCCTCCCATGATGCACACATCACAAAGGGCACATGCATGACTAACATCCTCCTGTCTTTTCCCTTACAGGTGACTCTGCATATCCACTGGGACCCCATCTCATGACTCCTATCCGGAAACCCCAAACCCCAGGAGAGGAAAGATACAATCAAGCACATGCCCAAACACGAGCAGTGGTGGAGCGCACCTTTGGCCTCCTAAAGTCATGTTTCCGATGCCTGGATAAGTCTGGGGGTACCCTCTTGTATTCCCCAAACTTTGTGTGCCAGATCATCGGTGCATGTTGCATGCTGCACAACTTCGCAGAAAGAAAGGGCCTGCAGATTGACCTACGTGATGACCTGACCCCTGAACCAGACAATCCCCCCCTAACCGAGGGTCCCCCGTCTTCTGAGGGAAGAGCAGCCAGGAGACAGCTCACATTGGGCATCTTTGCACGTTAAACACACACATAAATCATGGCACAATGAGAATGCATGCATGCACACCACTGTGGTCCCTAGCACACACACCCCATATCCTCATCAAATTGGATTGGCACCAGTCCACCATGCAGGACTTGTGAGCAGCAACGCCACGCCAAGCCTCCAATTATGTCACTGTACATTCATACACCATTCACACGGACCTGGGGATCACTTCTCCCTGGTCCTGGGGAACCTTTCTCCACCAAAATTGAGGGTGACACGCCTTTTCCGGCAGGAATGTCACCCCCACACTCAAACAGCATTCACAACCCAAAAAAAAAAAATTACCAGCAAAATCAAAAAATTTCCAGCAAAAGAAAAAAAAAGAGGGGAAAAAAATATTATTGCCCTTGACGTGAGCCACGCCTGGGGCGCCCCCGGCCACGGCCCCGGCTCCTCAGGGGAGACTCATGGGGAGGGGGAAAACCGGGGAAGGAGAAGCAGCCCCTGATCTCTGCCCACCTGGCGGCCTGCCCTCCAAGGCCACGGCTATTCTGTCCAGGGCAGCACCAAGTGTTGCCGTGTTGGCCTGGATAGCCTGGGTGAGGGCCCTCACATCCTGCCCAACACCTGCTGATGTTGTCTGCAGTTCTTTTAGGCAGGTTGTGAAAGCCCGGCAGTGGGAGTCCAGGTTCCCCAGCGTATCCTTGATGGAGGACAGGCTCTCCTCCATCCGCACCAATGTCTGGCTGACCTGTCCCAGATGGCGGGTCTGGAGGAACTGGTCCCTTCTCAGAGTGGCGGGCAGGAGATCGGCCAACCCCCTGGTGTTCTGGGATGAAATCCTGCCCCCAGCTGATGCTTGTGGCCGGGGAGAAGGGGAGGCCCTTGGGAGGGGAGCCATGTTGGGGGAGGAGGGGGGCTCCCCCTTAGGGAGGGCTGCCTGCTGCCAGCCAGAGGGGAAGAGTCCTCAAAAACCAAACCAAACGTCCAGTGCCTGACATGGACTCCTCCTCCTCATGATTCTCCTCCTCCTCATGATTCTCCTCCTCCTCTTGAACCTCCTCCGCGGACTCCGGCCTTGTTGGGGGGGCCTCATTAGGCTGCTGTCCTGGGGATGGTGCGGTCAGGCCAGATGGCCCTGCACCCTCCTGCACATCTGTGAATGACACAAAACATTCACAGGTTGGAGGATCCACACACTTGCCACATATTCCCTTTCACCCCCTCCCCCCCACATGCTACACACCTGATATTGAAAAAAATACTTACCTGGCACCACGGGCTCCGGACTTGAGTCAAAGCCGGGCAGGCCCTCAACGTCATGCCGATGAAAGGTCAGGGCCACCGCACGCTCCTCCGCTGTCAGCCTAATACGGCATGGTGGGCCCCCTCCTGTGCCCCTGGCATGGGCATGCATTCTGGCCAGCTTCTGTTTGACCAGACACCGGAGGTCATTAATTTTTTTGTCAATCCCAGACCGGGTCCGTGTCTCCCCCTCCCCGCTGAATTGACCTGCTCAGTGATCATATCCAAAATCTCCCTCCTCCTGGCCGGGGTGGTGTTGGCACTGTCTGGGCCGTGGAGGAAACGCCCATAATCGCTAATGGCCCGGGCAAGAATTATTTTTTCCCCCACAGTAAAATTGAGCTTTCGCTTTCTCTCTGTCATACTTCCAAAAAAACTCACTCCCAGTCAACACAAATCAGTCACAAAAACAAGCACAACCAATCAAGCAAGAACACACACAAAGAGAAAACTAACACCCAAAAAATCACACTAGCACTCAGCATGAAACAGTCACAAAAACAAACAGCAAAAAAACAGCAAGAAAACAAACAAACAGAAATATATCAAACAAACAGTCACTCAAACACTTATCAAAAAAACACTTTCAAAGATCTACTAACAAACACTTGATCACACAGAACACTAATCTGACAACTACAAAACACAACGCAACAAACAACAGGACAAAAGCACTTGGTTAAATGGGAAGGGACAAAGGGATGTACTTTTGCAATGCAAGTGCGTTTGTGTCTGTCTATTTATGCTGTTTGCGTAGTTCACAACGTTGCCCTAGTCCATTTCCAATTTCACTGATTGCGCCGCTCCCGAGTTGTGAGCATGCGCACAGAGGTGCTGACCATGGTCTCCTTCAAGCGCGCATGCGCGAGCCGGCCGGCCCTTCATTTGCATGGGGTCACGGCTCATTTCAAAGTAACATGCCCACGTCCTTCCCAATTTGTATTACTCCGCCTTACGCCTCTGAATAAACGTTACGCATGCGCAATTTTCTGCGCAAAAGCTACGAGAATAGGGTGATTACGTGGCAAAATTGCGCAAGTCTAACGTAAAGGCGGTGCGCTACGCCGGTCCAATAATGCGCAGATGTACGTGAATCTGGGCCAGAGTTGTTATATAGTGGTGGCAGTATGTTGCATGGCTAGGTATGATTAAACCCTCCATTGGCTGAAATGCATCAGTAGATGCATTTCAGCCAATGGAATTGTAAAACTGTGTGGAATAAATTTTTTTTTTACTTGGTCCCTGGGTTGAGCGTGGGGAGTTTGCTTCTTTCCTAAGTAAATTGCAATGTCCCTAAGAAATCAGTATATGTTTGTTCTTAAAAGTCAATGTCTTCCTCTTTCTCCTCTAGTAAATTCTAGGCCCTTGATCCTATGTGAGCAGTCACAGGAACCATTATATGGAATACACTGTCCCTTACCAGAGGGGAAGATCCCAACTAGAGACCTTCTGACCGCAGATGGCTTTCTCCCCAGCCAGGGGGTTCGATGGCACGAAGTTCTATGGTCAACAACTCCTC
Source organism: Rana kukunoris (assembly GCA_029574335.1). Classification (NCBI taxonomy): domain Eukaryota; kingdom Metazoa; phylum Chordata; class Amphibia; order Anura; family Ranidae; genus Rana; species Rana kukunoris. Next base: position 181,117,454 of record CM056049.1, read on the forward strand.
CCGTAGTGGACAAGTGATCAATGTTGATTGATGCAGTGAACTGTGAAGAGGAGAGCCGTTCTTCCAGTGATCTCCCCGATGGCAGGGAGCATAGAGGAAAAGGAGATCCACGGACCGCAGGTCTATCACCGTCTTCAGCCGGTGATTCTGTGCACAATAAGAATGATCAAAGTGGCATTTCTGCCGCTTGATTGTTCTTATAGGTGGCAGGAGGGGACGCTCCCCTCTACTGCCATCATCCGGTGCTTCCCTGGGCTCTCCCGTGCCATCGGGGGGGGGGCCGGAAAGTGAATCGGCCGGTGCTGTAGTAATAGTGCTGCGCTGTGCATAAATTGGTGATAAAGTGCAAATGTGCTCACGTGACAGGTACACTTGAAAGGCAATAAATGAATGGTCAAAATAGCAACAATAAAATATAAATAATCAGCTGCGACAGTACAAACTATGGACTGATAAAAAGTGTCCAAATACTGTGAAAAGTGTACCACAAAATAGATGTGAGAATAAACTCATATAATCTTTAAAATTGCATCATCATGTGACAAGTGCAACCATAAATAAATATATTCACACTAAAATTCCATTAAAAAAAAAACGCAGTGCAGATAATGTCCATAAGGTGCAAGCTGGATGGATGGCTGTGTGTGCACAGTGATCAGGGTGAAGGTACTGGTGCTAGTAGTCAATCTCTGGTATGGAGTGCTACCGATAGGTGGTTACTGGTTCTCCGTGTAACTTAGGATACAGCGTATGAGTGTGTCTTTCAATCGCCTGGTGGCTCCTGACGTCTCAGTCTCTGCTGATATGTATCTTTACTTTGGCATCTAAGTCTCCTTTAAGTGTCCCTGGTGTATCTGTATCAGATAGCCTCACATTGGGGCATGGGGGGGATGTAAAGAGGGATGCTCGATAGTGTAGTATTTAAAACATTTATTGGAGTCAGCAGCAATATTAAAAACAGGTACTCACAATGTGAAGTATCAGACAGGCATATCAAAAACGAGTAGTGAACTCCTCCAATGTCACTTCCAGTGCCCTGTGTTCCCGCACACTTCATCAGGATCCCCTGACTGTTGAGCTTTTGTTTTGGGTGAAGTTAAGAAGTATTAAATCTCCTAATGGTATGTATTATTGTTTGTGTCCCGAATAAGAAGATTTTTCCTCTCTTTTTGTCCTGATTATCATTGTCTTCGGTAGGGATGAGCTTAGGCATGTTCAGATTCTTGAGTGAACCAACCTGAGTTATCCCACTAGTAAGCTGTTACTGTGCAAAGCCAATCTCAACAGCTGGGTCATTCCCAGCCCCACCAGTGCATGTATACAAGGAGGTGTATACATGAGGCTGCTTATGATTGGTTTTGTGCAGTAACAGTTTCCTTGTGGGCTAGCCCATGTGGCTTTAGACTAGGATCAAAGGTTGTAGAGCTTGCAGCCAGTGAAGTTCCGGCAGTGCCATTTTTGTTTTTGGTACTGCGAGTTACTAATATCCATATAAAGGGAACTAGTTTGGTGGACAAATAGAACAAATGTAATGACAGCATAGGAGCCTCACAAATTGAAGGGATATATCATGGTGTATGGCTGAGTGCCAGTTGAGCTCATTTGATCCCATGTGCCTGAGATCCAATCTTTCTAGTAAGAAGTGTGTGTATCCTGGTGGCATGGATTTTTTCACAACACTGGCTCCTTTTGTGATTTGTAGCTTTGATTATTTACAATTGATTTGACTTTTAGACTTTATTTCAATTTGGTGAACTATATTAGATTTTTTCCTCATCTACAGTATCTTACAAAAGTAAGTACACCCTCACATTTTTGTAAATGCTTTATTATATCTTTTCATATGACAACACTGAGGAAATCACACTTCACTACAAAAAAAAGTAGTGTGTGTACAGCTTGTAAAACAGCGTAAATTTACTGTCCCATCAAAATAACTCAACACACAGCCATTAATGCCTAAACGGCTGGCAACAAAAGTGAGTACACCCCTGATCTTCATATAGGATCACCATGACAACCGTCTAAGAAGTGATTTTCCTTCACTTTGGAGAAAATATGTTCTTTATTTTCCTGTTGTGTATATGGCAGTGTTTATTTAATTAATGAAAATATTTTTGTCATAATTTTCATTAGCTTTATGTTTGCAGTAATGAAAATAAACAAAAATCACCCCTAATTTTCATCAATTGATGAAAACTATGACAACAATAAATTTATTTATTTTTTGTCAACAAACAAAAACGGAATGAATATGTGAGGGAGGGATGTTTACCCAAATTAACCTCTGGTTTCCTCTGATCACTGCATGTAAATCCTGTAAGCGTTTCTCCTCCCAGTAAGCAAGGTAGCAACTGTAGCTTCTTAGTAGTGTAGCGTGATTAGCGCTGTGCTGCATTACAGCATAGCTCCCAACTGTCCCTGATTTCAAAGTAACTCTCCCTGATTTGGAACAATGTTCCTCTGCCCCTCTTTCCTCCTCATTTGTCCCTCATTTTGGTCTGATCTATATAGCTGTATATAAAATGCACTTTTTATCTTTCAAAGAGTGTTTCCCAGTGCTAAACCTTTCATCCAAATTCTAAATTGCTGCATTTGTATGTTTTAAAAGCCAGTAAAAGGAAAATTAGTGCTAAAAAAAAGTTTTTTTGGGGTAAAATTCTTTTTTAAGGGGACCTGGCAGGGGGTGTATGCCTACATAATTTTGCTAATAGGTGTCCCTCGTTCCTATTTCAGAAAGTTGTGAAGTAAATTACAGGACTGGGATAGGAAGGAAAGACAGGCAAAAGCAATTATAAGCTTACTAGTGGAAGATGACAGCTTACCCACATAAGAATGGAGAAATGGTCAAAGGTATGTGGACTTCATTACAAAAGCTGCATGAGCATTCAAGCTTTAACAGCAAGCTCTTTCTGCTTAGGAAGCTTTACAAGATGAGACTACAAGAAGGCGAGCAAATGTGTGACCACGTGAATGCTATGCTAGAGATTATAGAGCAGTTGCATGCCACTAGAGAGGACATCAAAGATAGCCATATTGTTGCCCTGCTCCTCTGCAGCCTTCCAGAGACATATACTGCTCATATTAGTGCTTTAGAAACTAGACCCAAGAAGGAGCTAATGCTAGAATATGTCTAAGGCAAATTAATTGATGAATATGAAGGTAGGGAAATATGCACCATGATGACAAAGCTCTTAAGATGTACAAAGGCACAAAGCACAACGAAGAAATCAGAGCCTGTTTTTGCTGTAAGAAGATTGGTCCCTTAAAAAAGGACTGTTCTATCTGGGAAGACGAGCACTGAAAGCTAGAGCTATCCAAAAAAGACAGAGTTAGAGCAACCACAAAGGAAAGTGCAGAAACATCAGGAGTGGCACCTTTAAAGTAACACAGAGCGACAAGCCATACGGCTGGTGCATAGACTTAGGTGAGACAAGCCACTAGAGATGAGCCGAACACCCCAGCGTTCAGTTTGCACCAGAACCGTTGAACAGTCCGATCGTTGGCACGAACATTTAGAACCCCATTGAAGTCTATGGGACTCGAACGTTAGAAAAACGTTAGAAAAACGATCCCTCAGGGACATGCTCAGCAGAGTAATGGCGGCGGAGCGGGAAACAGCAGGACGGAGTCCTCCCAGTCCCAGCTTCACAACAATGGAGGGACGCGTGCAGCCTCCCGCCCGGACCCGCCGTTCAGTGCCTCATCGTCGGAGTCTCCCAGCCCGACTACTAGAAGCCCTGCCAAGTCCAGACAGCGCAGGGACTCCCCGCTGCGGCCGCACATAGAAACAACCATGGAGGTAAGCGCACCCCAGGCTGCTGCAGCCACCTCAGGCAGGCAGGGAGGAGATCCCATTGCTGAGTACCCCACAACGGATTGCCCAGTGTCAGACACGATGCTTAAGGAGATGCTCCTCTCCTTGAGATCGTCTCTGCAATCTGACCTGCTCAAAGGACTGAATGAGTGCCGCAGTGAAGTGCATGGGCTGGGACAGAGAGTGCACAGGGTAGAATCTAAGATGGAGGACTTCACTGCTTCTTATAACACCATGGTGGAAGCACACACAGCACAAGGAGAAGACATAGAATGGCTGAAAGATAAGATTTCTGACCTCGAAGACAGGTCCAGGAGAAATCATCTCAAATTAAGGGGAATTCCTGAATCAGTCCCTCCTAATCAGCTTCTCCAATACGCCCAGACCCTATTCTCGACCCTGATACCAGAAGCAACGACCCACGACTTTCTTGTCGACAGGATCCACAGGGTCCCTAAACCATCCTTACTCCCTGACGATACACCCAGGGATGTGCTGCTGAGGGTCCACTTTTATCATATTAAGGACCAACTCCTACAAGCTGCGCGTAAGCCAGGGGGCCTTCCTCAGCAATACGCCTCTATCAGAATGCTACCGGACCTGTCCAGGCACACGCTGCAACGCCGCCGCAACCTGCTGACCATCACCAAGGCACTGAGGAACCACAATATTCTCCACAAGTGGAAATATCCCGCCACACTAGTCATTACCCATAATGGCTCCACTGTGTCCGTGTCCAAACTGGAGGAGGGTCTGAATGCCTTGAAACAATGGGGTATCTTGCCGGTCCAACCTGCGTCGATATCACCCCACTCGAGCCCGCATCTCCTGGAAAGCGACTGGCAGCTGGTCTCACACAAAAGATCCACCAAGAAGAAAAATGGTGGCAACGCTTGACACAGACATTTCAATGTTGTTACAGTTCTCCAGAAGTGAGAGCTTCAGTTTGAATCTCCTGTTCACCCCTCTCATACTAATAGCAGCTACGTCTGCACGAGGATCTATTTTTGGATCCAGTTCTTACCCCTTTTCAATTGACTATGTTCTCTCTTATGTTCTTTCTTTCATGTTCAGTTTTTATTTTCTTTTTTTTTATATACACAGACTCTGCAACACTGCCACTACCACTAGTGTCGAATTGGCTGTACCCAGTTCAGGTTCCACCAGGATGCGTCTACACTCTAAGGCGGGGCCCTTGATAACCGTGAGTAAAGGGCATGACGCCCACGCAACACAGCTCTCACCCAAACCATAATGTCAATTAGATTTTTATCTATTAATGCCCGGGGCCTAAACGATTTTCCATGTGGAATGAAGCCGATAAACAGGGAGCAGACATTGTCTGTGTTCAAGAAACACACTTCCAACTGCATCATTCCCCGAAGTGCTCCCACAGGAACTTCCCATTTATATACTCGGCCTGCACACCAGATGGCAAAAAGGGAGGGGTCCTGATGGCATTCAAAAATTCCATCTCCTTTCAACCCAAAGACTCGTACATTGATGAGGGCGGTAGGTTTATTATTGTCACTGGGGATATAAGCTCCAGACCATACACAGTTGTCAATGTGTATGCACCCAATTCGCACCAAATACGCTTTCTGAGAAAAGTTCTACGCAGAGCGAGTTCTATGAGATATGGCCATCTTCTGGTATGTGGTGATTTCAACATCACTTCGGACCCTAGGATGGACACCACATCGGGGTCCTCTAAAAGGGTGCCATCACTTCAAGCTCTGACACATGCTGAGGAACTGTATGATGCCTGGAGGTGTCTCCACTCCACGGAAAGAGACTACACCTTTTTCTCCATTAGGCACGGATCGTACTCCCGTATTGACATGTTCTTAACTGATAAATGGCTTCTGCAAAATGTTGAAAAGGTGACGATACATGACATCACGTGGTCCGACCACGCTGCTATATCCATGTCTGTGACAGAAAGGGGAGTCTCTTCCTCACCCCCCATTTGGCGTTGCAACACCAAACTCCTACAAGAAACACACTGCCAACAAAAAATTGCCCTACAGGTACAAAATTACTTCTTAGACAACGAAGCCTCAGTTGCAGATCCATATGTTTTATGGAATGCACACAAGGCCTATGTAAGGGGCATACTAATTCAACTAGGGGCTATAGATAAGAAAAAGAGGACCCAAAAAATTAACAAGATCCTTCTAGACTTAAGAGATCTCGAATCCCACAATAAAAAATCCCCATCGCCAGACATAGCCGATAAACTGAGCTCTCTTAGAGGGAACCTTAGGGAAATGCTGGCCCAGCAATACGATAAGCATCTTAGCCGCCTAAAATTAACTTCCTATTCTAATTCCGACAGAGCAGGGAAATATCTTGCTAACAGACTTAAAGCTGCCCGCACCAAAACAAGGATAGCCTTTTTGAAACACCCCATTACGCAACAAAAAATTATCAATCCCCAAGACATAGCCGACCAATTTGCGGAATATTTTAGCTCTTTATACAATTTGCAATCTGACCCAGCCACGCCGCAACCAACTGCAGATAAAATCCAACAGTTCCTAAAGAAAATCCATCTCCCGTCACTATCGGAACAACAACTCTGTACTCTTAACGCACCGATTACATTCCGGGAAGTAGAGAAAATTATTTTATCCCTTCCGAATGGCAAGTCCCCAGGCCCTGACGGGTTCTCCAACGAATACTTTAAAATATTTAAATCTATACTCTCTCCCCACATGTCAGTCATTTTCAACAAAGCAGCAGACACAGCAACTCTCCCACAAGAAATGTTGAAAGCTCACATAGTAACCTTACCTAAACCGGGCAAAGACCCCGTTGTCCCTGCGAACTTTAGGCCCATATCCCTTCTCAACACGGACACCAAAATCTATGCAAAACTGTTGGCCAAAAGATTAACTGACATTGTACCTACATTGATACAGCGCGACCAGATGGGGTTCGTGAGGGGGAGACAAACCTCTGATGCAACTCGACGCATCATCAATGTGATTCATAATGCTGAGGTGACTCGAACGCCTTCTCTGCTGCTGTCAATAGACGCAGAGAAGGCGTTCGACAGAGTACACTGGAACTACATGGCTCAGGTCTTAAATAAGTTTGGGTTTGAAGGTAACATATCGAATGCTGTCTTAGCCCTTTACTCCGCCCCTTCCGCACAGGTTTATGCTGCGGGCTTCCTATCTTCGCCATTCACGATCTCGAATGGGACCAGACAGGGTTGTCCTCTGTCCCCGACCATCTTTAATCTCATGATAGAACCTCTGGCTGAGACTATACGCTCCCACCCCCTGGTCTCGGGCTTCCGGTTTGGCTCTAATAAACATACCATCAACTTATTTGCTGATGATGTTATCCTGATCCTATCCAACCCAACCCCCTAATTTCTCTAACCGCAGTTCACAATGTTCTCACTGAATTTGGAGAGATATCATATTATAAGATTCATTTTTCTAAATCCCTAATACTAGATTTGGGAGTCCAAACGCATACCAGAATGGCACTGCAAAGGCAACTCCCTTACACGTGGAGTAAAAGTGGAATTACCTATCTAGGCATAGTTCTTACTAACAGGGTTGCCACACTTGCCATAGCTAACTTACCCCCTCTAATAGCCAAACTGGAGGCCCAGTCCCGGGACATGGTCAAAAAAGAAATATCTTGGATGGGGAGGATCTCTGCCTACAAAATGATGATCCTACCACAAATTTTATATATGTTCCGAACTCTCACGATCCACATTCCTCAACACTTCATCAAGAGTTTGTCAGACATTGGGTGGAAATATGTCTGGAACGGTAAAAAACCCAGGTGCTCTAGGAACAACCTCATATCCCATAAGACAGTAGGTGGAGCAGGTATGGTGGACATCCATGACTACCTATGGGCGACACGACTGGACCAGCTAAAATACTGGTTTAGGGAGACGGACGTACCACTGTGGGTAGAAATAGAAAGAGAAACGTCCCCGACGACTGACCTAAAATTGTTGCTCCTACGGGATTGTTGGGCGCACTGGGAAGTGAATAGGTTGTCACCCCCGATGCAAACATCCATATTGAAATGGCGGACCATTCTGGAGCGTACACCGCATGATGCACGCACCCAAGGCCCTGAGCTACCACTGCAGATACTAGAGGCTAAAATCCCTACATTAAGGGTCAAAGACTTAACAGATCAGGGTGTATATCTCCTATCGGACCTGTATGAGGGTACACAACATAAGCCCGCACAAACTCTTATGACACAATACAAACTCCAGCCTCCGACACTCTTCAAGTGTCTACAATTATCACACCTCACTAGCCGTCTGCCTCGGCCCTGTGTAGAAATTCCCAGTAAGGCATGGCATCTCTATACAGAAGCCACACAGAATACAAAAGGTATTTCACTGTTTTACAACATGTTCCAAGACAAACTGAAATTCTCCAAAACAATAGCGATGTGTAACTGGGAAAGGGATTTGGAATCCTCGTTCTCAGAGGACCAATGGCGAAGAACATTTAGGGAAATACACAAGGCTTCACATTGCGTAAAACACTGGGAGTTGGGGATTAAAATGGCAAACAGGTGGCATTATACCCCGTTTAGAATGGCAACATACTTCCCCGGTTCGTCTCCCAACTGTTGGAGAAACTGTGGGCAGATAGGAAACTTGCTTCACATGTTTTGGCAGTGCCCTACTATAAAATGCTTATGGAACCAAGTCTTCCGGTTGATTTCCTCACTGACGGGTGTTCTCACCACGCCAGACCCCGCTTTAGCACTACTTCATTTAAACATCGACAAATTCCACCATGACTTTCGACAGGTTGTAACCCACATACTATTAGAAGCGCGTTCCATGATTTTACGCAACTGGAAAAGTGACAAAGCCCTAAATGTATCTGACATCATAACAGCAGTCCACAGGAACTATACATTTGAACGATTATTAGCTATAAATTCACTGACATGCAAAAAGTTTGATGACTGTTGGTCCATATGGCCTAAACGCATGTAAATTATTGTTGAATAGTGTTATTGATAAAAACTATATCTGCTGATGTGTATATCAATCCTGTGTTATTTTTATATTTTACTTTCTATTTTCTGTATAATGATAAAACTTTCAATAAAAACTATTGATTTAAAGAAAATAAAACATGGACACTCACAGAGCTCCCTCCTAACTGCAAAGCTATAGGAAGTAAGTGGACTTTCAAAGTAAAGTCAGACGCAGAACGAAACATTCACAAGGAAAAAAAACAGACTAGTTGCCAAGGGTTACTCCCAGAAAGTGAAGATTACGATAAAACATTTGCTCCCATCGTAAAAAACACTCCACTATCAGAGCGCTTCTTAGGCCTCGTACACACGATCAAATCTGTCCGCTGGAGGCGGTCCGCTGGACCGTTTCAGCAGACAGATTCGATCGTGTGTACGGCCGAGCCGACGGATTTGGCCACCCGACAGATTTCAAAGCATGCTTTGAAATCTATTGGGTGGGAATCCGTCCGCCCGACATGTCTGCTGGTTAGTACACTTACCAGCAGACATGTCGTCCCGCACCACCGCCGCACCGCCGCCGAATGGATTCGGCGCATGCGCGGAAGTGTTTTACTTCCTGGTGTGGTGACGTGGCGGCGTCAACGTCACCGCCACGTCACCGTCACGTCACCGCCACGTCAGCGCGCTCTCTGCTGGCGGGGATTTTGGTTTGCTCGTGTGTACACGCGAGCAAACCAAAATCCCAGCAGACAGATTTGTTCAAATCTGTCGGACGGACAGATTTGAACAAATCTGTCTGCTCGTGTGTACGAGGCCTTAGTGCTGCAGCCAAGAAGGGCATGCAAGTCAAACACCTAGACATTAAAACTGCTTTCCTATATGGAAACAATTAGGAAGATCTCTACATGGTGCAACCACCAGGGTTTGAGCAAGGAGACAACCTTGTGTGTAAACTACAGAAGAGCATCTATGGTCTCAAGCAATCTGCAAGGATGTGGAATGAGAAAGTGAATAACGTAATTACCAGAGAGGGATTCTCAAGAAGTAAAGCAGACCCCTATCTCTACTCCAGGAATCAAGAAGACAGATAGATACATCCTTATCTATGTTGATAACAAAAAGGGGATCAGAATCAGTTCACAAGCTGAAAGAAAATTTTTAAATCAAAGAAATAGGGAACAATGGATACTATCTGGGAATCTCAGAATAGCTCAGAAATCTTGAAACAATTTAACAATTCCATATGCAAGATGCAAAGCAAGTGAAAACGCTTTCAAAAGCACAATGAAGCAGAAAACATGCTACCCAACAATGACATGAATCACAGTGCAATCGGTAAGCTGATATATGTTGTCACTATGACAAGACCAGACATAACCACAGCAGTTGGCATACTATGCAGGGAAGTCTCTGCACCCTGTCAGCATGACTGGAACACAGTGGAGAGTGATGCAGTGCCTCAAATGAAACAATTCAGATGAAGTTATGGTTACAAGCAACATCAGATTCAAAACTGGTTGGATATGTGGATGCTGATTGGGCCAGTGACTGCACAGACTGCAAATATACAAGTGGATTCATCTTCCAGTATGGGGAAGGAAACATAAGTTGGTCTAGTCAAAAGCAAACTGTCTCTCTATCTTCAACCGAAGCAGAGTACATTGTAGCAGCACACACATGTCAAGAAGCAATATGTATTTGTCAACTTTTTATGGACATTGGGATAGACATATCAAAACCAATTCCCATTTTTGAAGACAACCAGGGACTATAAAGCTTACACAATCAGAAAGGTTCAATTCTAGGACCAAACACATCAAGAGCAAGGTGTTATTGACATTCATTATTGCCCATCAGAGGAGAAGACTGCACTCATGAAGCCTTTGTTGAAGGAACATCATAGCTATTTGCAGAAGAAGCTGAATATAATTTGACAAAGCACATGTTGTTGAGAAGGGGTGTTGGAAGAACAACAACATGTAATTTAAAGTACTGTAAACTATAAATTGAATGCATTATACTTTTCTATCCAGCAGGTGGCACTGCAGTGTGATAGTGTGTATTCTATGGTACAAAGTAATAACAGGATGTACCGTCTGTATCTTAGTGCATATACTTGTATCCTCCTTGTTCCTGTTCATTATAAAGACATGCTTTGCTAATCCTCTATGAATGTAAAGTATTCTCTGCATACAACAATCTTCCACGCACATGATTCCATAACTTTGCTAATATAGAAAACAACTAAAACTAAAACAATTCAGATTAATAAAATATGAATAAAGCAAACATGGCATTTTGGTCAAAAGACTGACTAAAACTAAATTGAAATTTGACATCAAAGTTAACACTGGTCTCTGGAAGGCAATGTTTCCCCCATGGGACACAGACAGAAGAAAAAAAAAATGACGGGGTCATAACCCTCCTAAATGCTATCCAAAAAAAGTTTTGTCTGTAGGAATTCTTTAACTGGTTAAACCGCACACTTCCAACACCCATTAAAAAGTTAATCCCTGTAAGAACCAAGTGTGTTGTCTACCTCTACTACCCTCCTTCACAGGTACACTTTAAAGATATCGTGAGCCTGTTGACCTACAGAATAATTGTACAGCACAGATAAATCTATTTCTTTTGAATGTAGCTAAAGCTTTGTATGTCTGTGGTGCTAATGAAACATCCTTTGAATAATCATAAGTATTTTGTGTTATGGTATTGTACTCATTATAACTTGGAGTGAGGGCATGAAAAAGCATGTGGATTAAAGCTGGAAAGCAAGAGGATTAAGGGATTAGAGGGGAAGTAGAGACACAGCAGATACTGTCTGCTCATACTTCATTCTTGTTGCATCTATTTATTTTGGTTCTCGTAGATTTCGATCAGATCTTTAAAAAATTCATGAGGTTTCTGTTTCGTGGTCTATTTGTTCAGGAGAATCACCTCATGAAATATTGCAGCTCATCTTTGCAGCAAATCCTCAGAGATTCAGCCTCATTCACCCACAGCCATAAATTATATAAATGTCAACATGTCGCACAAGCAGAAGTCTGCTTGCTCCCCTCTAGGCAATGATTTCCTATGCTGCTGGTAACAGTGGCAATATTGCGTTTATGACTTTTCTCTTTCACGTGGTGGCTCGTTTGCGCCCCGTCTTTAATGTTCCACAACAATGTATTTAGTCTTAGTGATGTAAAGTGAATGGATGGGTATTCTGGTGCAATCACCGCCATAGGCCACTGGTTCTATTTGTAGAAACAGCAAATGAGAAAAAATGTTATTCTTTAAACTTTGGCACTTTGTAAGAATTGCCATATGCGATCACGGATTAATACATAAAGAGAGAATAAAAAATGTGAAAACTCTGGCTTTGCCTTTGGGTAATGCTACTGTTATTATTTTTTGTGTCTTGCTGTAAAGAAAAATGCCTACAAGAGTTGAATTAAAGTAAGACTGCGAATTTATTTTTTAGCTTTATTTATTTTAATTTTTTTTACTGAGATCCTAAATATACATTACATTGTTTATATTTTGCATTATGACCCACAGAAACAGCTTGTATTGCAACATATAAAGAATGTATGTTTAAGCAAAAAATAAAAGAGGTCGTAAAGTTTTTTTAAAACAATAAGATGGTAAACTTACATACTGTGTGCAATGTAGATGCACGGAATGACCCTTCACCTCCTCTTCTGGGGTCCCCCACTGGAGCTCTCTGCTTCTCCTCTTCTGTGTCTGCCACCATAGCAAGCCACTTGCTATGGGGGTAGACATGCAGGCTTGCTCCCAAGCCAGGCTGTGTACTTCTATAGACACACAAACAGTGGTGGATCCCTAGTCTAGTCTCAGGAGGGGCACTGACAAAAACATTTTTTTTGCTGGCAATTATTCGGGAAAATGGCTGTTGTTGGCGCTTCAATCATCCTGGCAACATGGTTGTTATGATGTCAGGATAATTGAAGCACATTATTTCTATTATTTCTATTATTAAATTGTTATAAAATGAAATAGTTCAACTCACCATAATGCAGAATCAGCGGGAGCCCTGCGTGTGTCACTTGCCACGTCACCTGCCACACGATGCAGATTGTCACTTGCCACGTCACCTGTCACAAGTTGCAGATTGTCATTTGCCACATCACCTGCCACACGTTGCGGATTGTCACTTGCCACATCACCTGCCACTAGGCATGAACCCGATATTTGAGTCGAACGTGAGTTTGACTCGAACATCGGGTGTTCACCTGTTCGCCGCAGAGCAAACAATTTAAGTTAATATGCAAGTCATTGTCATAAAAAGTGTTTGGGGACCTGGGTCCCGCCCCAGGGGACATGTATCAATGCAAAAAAAATCGTTTTTTCGGGAGCAGTGATTTTAATAATGCTTAAAGTGAAACAATAAAAGTTAAATATTCCTTTAAATTTCGTACCTGGGGGTATCTATAGTATGCCTGTAAAGTGACACATTTTTCCCGTGTTTAGAATAGTCACTGCGAAAAATGTATTTCTAAAGGAAAAGCGTAATTTAAAACTACTCGTGGCTTTAATGAATTGTTGGGTCATTGAAAAAAAAACGGCATGGACCCCCCCCCCCCCAGGCTATTACCGCTGGATTCGTGGACAGGTAAGTGCCCTAATTTTAAAAGTCAGCAGCTACAGTATTTGGAAATAGAAAAAATACTGTCAAGGGTAGTCTGTGGGAGAAAGTAAAAATATTATGCTGTTGGTGGTAAGTGGGCAAAAAAATGCCCAGCTTCACAGGTCATCTCATTGTAAAGGATTTAATTACCCACTTTTTAAGCTTGCCCTATGTTGCCTAAAATTCAATATCAATGCTATGTCTATCTTTACTGCAAACTACAGTATATAAAGCTGAAGAGACCGCAAACAGATGAGAGGTTGTTAGGTAGATGTTCCAACATGTAAATAATGGTAACAAAGATGAATCCGTCCTTTCTGTGTTCCAACCACTGCGCTTATGAACAAATAGTGATAATCAAATTGGCAAAAGAGTGAAGCAGCTACTTTAAAAAAATCAAACAGTGAAAAACATATTCTAAAACCCTAAAATTAGTGTAATAAAATATAAGCAGCGCTGTAAACAATGTAAGATGAAATATCCGTTTTCACAGGTATTCAAAAATAATCCTAATGTCCATAAATATCACCATGTAACAAAAGTAAATATGCGCACAAATTCCAAAAAATATATATAAATGTGTTTAAATATTAATTAAATATAAGTCCATTTATCACATCAAGTAGGTTTGTGAAAAAAATAATGATAATAGCTTCCAATCTTCCACCAATCCTCTCCCGTCAGATGCAAAACTCAGTTGACACCTTGGGTCTGCTGTGACCAATATACTCGGTGCTCTATTTTTTGAGATTCATGTGAGTGCTATATTTGAAGATTTAAGTGTGTTATTAAACTGATTTTACGGTATAACGCTATTTCGAGCACTTCTTTTATTTACATGCGGATTGGAAATTGGTTGGAACTTATCTGCTACACCTACCAGTGAGGTATTTTTGTACACGTTTACACGCCGAACACGAGAGTGTAATTCAATTTGAGTTTGTGAGTTTTGTATCTGACGGCGGAGGATTCACTGACACCGGGTGTGGTGAAAGATTGGAAGCTATTGTCGTTATTTTTTTTACAAACCTACTTGATGTGATATATGGACTTATATTTAATTAATATTTAAACACATTTATATATATTTTTGGGAATTTGTGCACTTATTCACTTTTGTCACATGGTGATGTTTATGGACATTAGCATTATTTTTGAATACCTTTGAAAACAAATATTTTATCTTACATTGTTTACAGCGCTGCTTATATTTTATTACAAAAATGTTAGTGTTTTAGAATATCCATGGCCGCAGATGAGATAGGCGAGGACTCACTGCTGATGGCCCTGGCGTACACAGATGGGATCTCTCTCCTGGCCTCTCTCATGCGGCTTGGCCAATCCAGCATGACGTTGACGGGGGCCCTGCCCTGGATGGGGAGTATAAAGCGGCCTGGGACCATTTGCTAGATTCAACCACATGGAAGCACAGGCAGATCCAAGCCAGTTTACACATACCATTCACAGGTCAACAATGGGGCTAATTAATTTCCCTTTTCACATATTTTACCGGGAGCTTTGTCATCACTTTTTGGTATGTCCTTATTTGGGTTTAATTACACATTCTCCCTCACGGGAACACTTAGAGATATTATCACATTTCCACATCTTCACTAATTCATCTTTATTTTTGACACATTCCCTACAGAATACTAAGCACATCATGTGCAACAATACTACACTGGATCATGCTATGACCATAAAAACAATGGGGTAATATGGTGCACTCTGGATGTGCCTAAATATTACTGACAGCAATAGGGTGGGCTGGGTAATTGAGCTGGGCATTTAAAAGAGTCCATCAACATTACAATATGTCCATGTAAGGAGAAGCATGTGCTAAAGGAGACTCTGGAACATATAAGAGACAAAGAACAGCCCCCTCTAAATGCAACAAGTTTAAACTTGTTTCATTATATAAAGTAAGACTAAGCACACTTACTCACTGACGTGGCAGCCAGGCACTATAGCATTTTGTATAAATCCTGAGGGCAACCAAGTACAGGGGGCTGCTATAGGTGAAGAACACAGAAGCTAGCTATAGTGTCTGACCACCTGCAATATCAGTAAGCTTGTCACCTTACTCTGAGTTTGGTGTAATGCCCTGGAAGTGTGCAAATATTCATTGAAACGTCCTCCCTCTTTGCTTTATGCATCAATAATTGTAATGAAACTTAGAAGGTAGGTTGTTGGCTGTAAAAAATATGGTGACATCTTTTACATCTAGCTTTTTGTGATACAGACAACAAGGAGGGTGTTCCAGCATTACCAACAGATACACTATATTACCAAAAGTATTGGGACGCCTGCCTTTACACGCATATGAACTTTAATGGCATCCTAACTTTAATAGCATCCCAGCATTGGGATGAATTAGAGTGGAGACTGTGAGCCAGGCCTTCTCCTCCAACATCAGTGCCTGACCTCACAATAGCACCTGTGGAAGAATTGTCAAACATTCCCATAGACACACTCCTAAAGCATGTTGACAGCCTTCCCAGAAGAATGGACACTGTTATGGCTGCAAAGGGTGGGCCAACTCAATATTGTAACCTACGGACCAAGACTGGGATGATATTAAATTTCATGTGCGTGTAAAGGCAGGTGTCCCAATACTTTTGGTAATATAGTGTATGTTCCAGAATCACCAGATTACAAACAAAAAGAAAATGGGGATGACTCAAGCAGTGTAGTAATCTCTGGATTTAAAACAGAAACTGATATAACTGACATCTCAGGCCACGTACACACGATCAAATTTGTCTGCTGAAACTGGTCCGACGGACCAGTTCAGCAGACAAATCCGATCGTGTGTATGGGCTAGCGGACATGTCTGACCGGCGGACAAATTTTAAAACATGCTTTAAAATTTGTCCGCCGGAGACATGTCCGTCGGATATGTCCGCTGGTCAGTACACTCACCAGCGGACATATCTTCCCGCACATGCATCGAATAGATTCGACGCATGCGCGGAAGTATTTTTCTTCCTGGTGCGGTGATGTGGTGGCGTCAACGTCACCGCCACGTCACCGTGCTGTCTGCCGGCGGGGATTTTGATCCGATGGTGTGTACACGCCATCGGCCCAAAATCCGATGATACATGTCCGCTCTAAACTGTCCGTCGGACAAGTTTGAGAGGACATATCTCATCGTGTGCACGCGGCCTCAGAGTTATTATTAAAGTGTGACTATTTAACTTTGTTACTTATCTGGACTTTTGGACTAAACTTAAACAGCTGCCAACATGGGCCCAGATTCAGAAAGCAATTACGCCTGTCTAACTGGTGTTAGACAGGAGTAATTTCAAATTTCGCGCGCCGTATCACTAGTTTGAATCCTCAAACCATGATACGGCGGCTTCGGGCTTCGATCCGAGAGGCTTACGTCTTCGTAAGCCTTCGGATCTACGCTGTATTATTTTTGCGGCCGCTGGGAGGAGTTCGCGTCGTTTTGATGCGTCGGGATATGCAAATGTGTTTTTACGGCGATCCACGAAGATACGAGCGATCTTTGCAATCGCTTACGTCTGTTTTTTTTTACGTACTGTTAGACCAGCTTTTTGCTGGTCTAACGGTACGTAGCCCATGTTAAGTATGGCCGTCGTTCACGCGTCGAATTTTTTTTTTTTTTTTACGTAACTCGTTCGGGACTAGGATTGTCCGTAAACGACGCTACTCAAACAACGAATGACGTAACGACGTGTTTTCGCGCAATGCACGGCGGGAAATTTGCGAACGGAGCATGCGCAGTTCGATCGCCGCGGGAACGCGCCTATTTTAAATGCTTCACGCCCCCTACTCGCGCAGATGGATTGCAACGGGAGAAATACACTACGCCGCCGTCGTTTACTGGACAAAATCTACCTGGATTCCACGTAGAGCCAGGTAAAAAACGGCAGCGTAGTGTATTTCTGATACTCTACGATAGTCTAATTCTATCTGAATCTGGGCCATTATGTCCATTGAAAGGGCATTTGCATTAGTAATAAAAAGTTTCTGAAGCTTTCTCCCAAAGCCAGGAACATCAAACCCCTAATATAAATTTAAAACCAGTTTTAGTGTCCCTTAAAAGAGGTCAAGCATCTATTAAATGATCAAAATGGCCAACGGGTTAACTTTAAATGCTATTCCAAATTCTTGAGCAATCTGATGCCGCGTACACACGATCACTTTTTGTGATGAAAAAAAATTTCATTTTTCTTCATGAAAAAAAAAAACGAAATTTTTCCAACTTCATCAATAAAAATGATTTTCCCACACACCATCGTTTTTTGGAAAATGATGAACAAAGCGACGGCACTCTAAAGGAGAAGTTCTATTTGCCTTGAGGCTGCTTTTAGCTGGTTACTTGTTAGTAAAAGACGATTTGTGCTTTTTTGTCTGTTACAGCGTGATGAATGTGCTTACTCCATTATGAATGGTAGTTTTACCTCCCGTCTCCTAACTTGCTTCTGGGTATGTGCGGGTTTAAAACGTGATTTTTGCCCACACACAATCATTTTTTATGACACAAAAAATTACATTTTAAAAAATGACATAAAAAATTCAAGCATGTTCGAATTTTTTTTTGGCAGTTTTTCAGAAGACATAAAACAACGTTTTGCCCACACACCATCATTTTAAATGACATTTTTTAAAATATCATTTTTTTTCATCACAAAAAGTGATCGTGTGTACTCGGCATGATGCTCTTTAGACAAGTGTCTTTAGAAACCAATGCTTGTGTCTTTGGTCCTTTGCGGTAATTGATGATTTTTTTTCTGCCAATAATGAGAGTTATTTCAATTTTTTTTATTTTATTTCCAAACATATATACTGTCTCATTTTATCACTTATTTCAATAATTGACAAACAAAACTAGTAAATAGGCTTGACTATGTTTTGCTAGTCAATCAATTGCAATAATCAATGGCAAATCATGAATAAGATAAATGATTTACCAGTTGAAATGTGTGAATGTGCAACATGTAACAAGTTTAAAATGCTATAATATTATTTTTTTATTCACCAGAAGACATTTAAAACAAGGGGCCAGATTCAGAGAGCCGTAACTCCTATCTAACTAGTGTTAGACAGGAGTACTTTCTAATTTCGCGTGTTTTTTCACTAGTTTGAATCCTCAAGCCATGAAAAGACGGCTTTGCGCTTCAATCCGACTGGCTTACGTGTTTGTACGCCTTCGGATGTACGCTGCAATAAAATTGCGGCCGCTGGGTGGAGTTCCCGTCGTTTTCCGCGTCGGGGTATGCAAATTAGCTTTTGCCGACTATCCACAAAATTACGAACGTCTATCGCAATTTCTTACGGCATCTTTAGTCATCTTTTTGCTGCGTAATACTATACCAGCTTTTTGCTGGTCTAATATAAGACAGCCCATGTTAAGTATGGCCGTCGTTCCCGCGTCGAATATCAACGTTTTCCGACGTCTTTTTTTTTATTTTTGACGTAAAACGTCCGGGAATAGGAATGTCCGTAAACGATGCTACTCAAACAACGAATGACGTATCAACGTTATTTCGCGCAATGCACGGCGGGAAATTTCTGAACGGAGCATGCGCAGTTTGATCGCCGCGGGGACGCGCCTAATTTAAATGCTTCACGCCCCCTAATCGCGTATTTCGATTACGCGGCGAGAAATAGACTACGCCGCCGTATCGTACGGGCAAAAATCTACCAGAATTCGTTAGACAGCCTGGTAAAATACGGCTGCGTAGCATATCTCGGATACGCTTCGCAAATGTACGTGTACCTGAATCTGGCCTAAGGTTTTTAAACCCGCGCATGCTCAGAAGCAAGTTATGAGACGGGAGCTTTAATGGAACAGAGTGCCGTCAAACGTGGTGTATGTCACCGCGCTTTGCAAGAGCATTTTCTGAAAACTATGGTGTGTAGGCAATGTCGTTTTTTAAAAGGAAGTTTGAAAAACGTAGTTTTGTTTTGTGAGATAAAATTAAGTTTTTTTACATCACAAAAAGTGATCGTGTGTACGCGGCATTAGGCTGGCCATATGTAATACAATTTACTTGTACAGTTTTCCTTTGGATTTACCAAAACCATATACTATAAGGTTAGACATAAACACTTTCAAATTGTTTGCATCAGGAAGGCCCTTCTACTACATAGTTGAATGTAAATTGAACAAGAACATTTTATAATGTAGGTCCTGCTTTGCATCCAGGAATATCTTTATTGCATGTAGACAGTTCAGGCAACCATTAACCACTTAAAGGGTTTGTAAAGGATTCCCCCCCCCCCCTAAATAGCTTCCTTTACCTTAGTGTATTCCTCCTTAACTTACCTCATCCTTCGATTTTGCTTTTAAATGTCCTTATTTCTTCTGTGAAATCCTCACTTCCTTTTCTTCTGTCTGTAACTCCACACAGTAATGCAAGGCTCTCTCCCTGGTGTGAAGAAAGCTTCTTGAGGGGGGAAGGGGCGAGCCGGAGTGTCAGGACGCCCACTAACACACAGCTCCTTTTTCTATCTGCAAAGTAGAGAGTGTCCTGACCCTCCTGCTTGCCCCCTCCCCCCTCAAGAGGCTTTCTCCACACCAGGGAGAAAGCCTTGCATTACTGAGTGTAGTTACAGACAGAAGAACAGGAAGTGAGGATTTCACAGAAGAAATAAGGACATTTAAAAGCAAAATCGAAGGATGAGGTAAGTGAAGGAGGACTGCACTAGGGTAAAGGAAGCTATTTAGGGAAATTGTTTTTATCTTTACAAACCCTTTAATCCCTTAAGGACTGCCGCATGTACATTTACGTTGGCAGAATGGCACGGACAGGCACATCAACGTACCTGTACGTGGCTGCCTTGACGTGGGTCGGGGGTCCGATCGGGACCCCCCGGTACATACGGCGGTCCCGGTGGCTGTAGGAGCGATCTGTGCTGAGGGGGCGGCGGTTCGTTTTTGTCCGCCTCCTCCGGATAGCTCCCAGCCAATGCGCGCGCTCGCCTGCAGTGTCATTTTCTCCTCCTGTGTAAACACAGGAGGAGGAAGCGGTGTGATCTCTGCTCTCTGCGTTTTTTTCAACCGCCGCTGAGGATAGATCACATCACATAGTAAGTCTGCACAACACTACACTACACTGACACCAGGACACGCAGGCACACTTAACCCCTTGCGATCACCCCCCCTCCCCCCTGTCACAGTGTCACTGAATGCAGTGATCATATATGTACTGATCACTGCATTTAGTGTCAGTGTGACAGGCAGTTAGTGTTAGGTTCAGGGTAGCCCCCGTACCCCCCTAATAAAGTTTTGACCCCTTGATCACCGCCCTAGTTAACCCTTTCACTCCCTATTGCCAGCGTCACGAAGCGATCATTTTTCTGATCGCTGTATAAGTGTCGCTGTTCCCGCTAGGTAGCTATTTTTTTTTTATTGTGATTTTTTTTACTAAAGACATGTGGCTAAATAAATTTTGGCCTAAATGTTTGACTAAAATTTAGTTTATTTGATTTTTCTTATAACAAAATGTAAAAAATATTGATTTTTTTTCAAAAATTTCGCTCTATTTTTGTATATAGCTCAACAAAATAAAAATCGCAGAGGCAATCAAATACCATCAAACGAAATCTCTTTTTTTGGGAAGAAAAGGACGCAAATTTTGTTTGGAAGCCACACCGCACGACCGCGCAATTGTCTGTTAAAGCGACGCAGTGCCGAATTGTAAAAACGCCTCTGGGCATTTAGCAGCATATTGGTCCGGGGCTTAAGTGGTTAAACAAGACACATTTTAGACACATTTTCAATTATTTACACTAACACTACTTATTTTAAAACTAACACTGGTCAAAGTATAAAAAAAAAAAACTTTTTTTATTTTTTTTGTCCAAAGATTACATAAAAAGAAACAATAGTTTATATGATCATGAATGACAATATTGGGGTATAAGCCATATAATTGTATGGAAGAAATTGATATGACCATGGGTGGTTTTTATTTTATGTAATCATAAGAATGACTTGTTATGTGAATAGTTCATAGAATTTTATGATTGAACAAGTAGAGAAGGGGGAAGTTGCTGTCTTTGAAAGCTGCAACTTCCATAGCCACAACACCAGAAGTTCAACTCTAGTTGCACTTTGAATGAAAGTGTATCATAATATCATTAGAAGTAAAAAAAATCCCCATCACATGTCACAAAAACCTCTCTGTCTAGTGTTCCTCTTTAACAATCCAAAGAGAAAATAAAAAATAAAAAAATATCTCTAGTATTTCAACAAGGATTATGTTATTCCAACATTATATTAATGGATTTTGTATATACTATAAAGTATTTTGAAGCACGAACATCAAAGTGATGCATCTTATGCACAATATATCACATAATAAGTTAAACATTTGTCTGTGCAATAAAGCAAACATGAAACTAAAGTCCCTATCTTTGTAATTCTAGTTGTACTACAATATATTCTAAAAACAACATGTGGTTGAAGAAAAGGTTAGTATTCTAGGCAGGTTAAATAGAACAAGGGACTCAGGTCCCAATAAATAGTAATCTGCCAACTATCCACCTAAGTCACCCACAAGCTATAGTTTGCATGAATAAAATAGAGTTAAATGTTTTTCCTGCTAAACATGAGAGAACAAATATACCCGTAAACATAATTTCTGAACAGACATCTATAAGGGCAAGCACAATAAAATCAGTTTCTGGAAGCCCAATATAATCAGTTTCTGGGACAAGGTACTCTGGCCCCCAGGGCGAGTATGCCCCCCATTCCCAAACTCTTTAATTTTCTTATGATAAAAAAAAAAAAAAAAAATTGATTCCCTCACAGAGTGCATAGAAATATGAAATTAACTGCTATGGGACCAGAAGATATCCTAACCTGCAAAATAAATGGCGCGCAAGACCTAAGGGCTTGCTGCTCCTGCAATGTTTTTATATGATGATCTGTTGGTTTAAAATGTCCTGACTGGCTGTAGGAAAGAGGCTAATGAAAGGACATGATGGAAGATAATGCTAAGTAGTAGAGTGGAAGTCCACTAAAACGTAAGATACAATCTTGTGGGGGAGAAAGCACACCCAAAGGATACAGCTATGGACTACTGAGCTCGAAAGCTAAAGTACCAGGATAAAAATAATTTCTCACAATATCTGCAATAATATGCAGTACTTAACCACTTAAGCCCCGGACCGTTATGCAGGTAAAGGACTTGGCCCCTTTTTGCGATTTGGCACTGCGTCGCTTTAACTGACAATTGCGTGGTCGTGCGATGTGGCTCCCAAAAAAAAAATTGGCGTCCTTTTTTCCCCACAAATAGAGCTTTCTTTTGATAGTATAATAAATATCACCAAAAAATATATAAAGAGAGATACTATAAAAATATACTGAGAGAAAAAATTCTCTCAGTTTATGCCGATACTTATAAAGAGAGATACTATAAAAATATACTGAGAGAAAAAATTCTCTCAGTTTATGCCGATACTTATTCTACATATTTTTGGTAAAAGAAAATCGCAATAAGCGTTTATTGATTGGTTTGCGCAAAATGTAAAGCTTCTACCAAATAGGAGATAGTTTTATTGCATTTTTAATCAAATAATCTGTTGGCTGACCTCAAAAGACCACCGGAATATATGTTTTGCATTTTTTTATATATATATATATATATATATATATATATTTTTTTTTTATAAGCAAGATGTTTTTTATTTTTATTTAAAATTAAAAAGACCTGGACAAGTTAAATAGAATTTAATTTACCCATTTATTTTTTCATTTGAAAATATTGCTGGTATCTGGAATATCAATAACAAGCATTTTACACTTATTTTTAAACATTAGAAATGAAAGGCCGTAGAGTAACAAGTGTGCTAGGTGCAGTAATTGCTTCTAGATGATATACCAGATTACCACTAATCGAGAAATAAGGCTCTGGGCTGCAGGCAGGTACAGAGGAGAGCTCCTCATTATTTTAATGCTACAGATAGACAAAAGAGCCATGCTGTGCTCTGTAATTGAAATAAAGGCTGAAACAATATTGTGTTCTCCCATCGCTCTGCGCTATTATATTTATTTCACAAAATAACATCTCATTGAATAGCCATTTATGCCTTTTTTATGCAACATGTGGTTTTAGGGCAATATGAATCTACAACAATTTACTGTATGGGTTTTTAAAAGGGGCAAGCTTAATTATTTTTCTCCAGGTGATAGACTCTATTCACTTCCACTATGAAAAAAAAACAAATTGCATCTATATGACGGCTGCTGCCTCTGTAGGTGTGCTTGTTGCAAGCTGTGTAGTGGAGTCTATCAGCAGAATATTATAATTTAATTCAAGACAGGTCTAAACAATGGCAGACCTACCCAGGATATCTAGCCTCAAGGATGAGCCATGATTAAGCTGCAAGTCGCTGCAAAACTGAGACGGTGTTATTCCTGAAATTGATGAGGATTCCACCCTCAAACATTAGAGCATAAGTATCAGTGATGTTTGGTATAGGCAACAGCCCAATGTTTTCTCTAGCTTTCTATATTCCAAACATTTATTATTTCATTTTGAAAGCTGATACCCGATTTCTGTGAGCTATATATCCACATTGCATCAGCATCCCAAAGTGAAGCTTGCATTAAAAAGCAAGGTCGTTTCCCTTCCTTTCCCTCTTTCTTACCCCCACTTTTCTCTCTCCTTTTTTTTTACTTCTACTCTTTTAAGACAGTTGTATGACCAGAAGGTAATGTTCTTTGTTCTTCGTCCGGTTATTCATATGGGCAATTTGGTAACACTATAGGCCTATCTTATTTTGTTAGTATGAGCTAGAGGTTCAATGAAGCCAAATTCGAACCCACTAATTTCCCATCAAATAAATTTATAGGAGGAGGCGGATTGGGAGGCGCCTGGCTGGGACACAGATTGATCCCATTAGGGGTGTCCGGGACAGGCAGGTTTCCCCTGAGCGCAAGATCACCATATACACCTCTTTTTCCGCCCCTTCCTCTGTTATTAAGCTCGCTGGATTCCTTTAATCAACCCATAGTTGGGAAATTTGAAATCAATTGAGTCATTGTTACTGTCATTATGCCCGGTTTGTTGAATGTTTTGATGATGTAATTTCAGCCTTTTGTCATAATTTATCTGTATTCTTTATTTGAAAAAATAAAAATCTATTGAAAGTAAAAAGTTATTTGTAACCTACAAACTGTAAGCAATGGCTCTGCTAACAGAAACAGTGGAAACATATGGTATGTGAGCTATGATTTATTGGAACACGGTGTTCCCGCATCAATCCACCAACTTTCCTGTGAAAAACATGTGATTTCCATAATGTACCTGCAAATACCACAGAATCTCCAGGATAAAATTATCCACGAGGCTCTCATCAAAAAAAAAAAAAAATGTCATGCATGCTTCTATCAGAACAATGAATATATATTTCAAGTGTTTAATCCAAGTTTGGTTTCTATCAAAGAAACTATAACTACCATTGTCAACCACACCAAATTATTACCACCATTGTCAACCACACCAAACTTGGAGTAACAGCACCCACTTTTGGATCTATAAAAAAAATATAGATGGAAAGCTGACCATACGCGCATCAAATTTTGGCCAATTTGTGCTGAATATAGATGGAACTCGGCAGGAACTAGCTTGGATTCAACAGGATTCAGCCAAAATTTGCTCAGTGTTCTGACTCAACTACAAGGCCATAAACTTTATCTCCAGCGTCATATAGGGCTTATACGACCTGGTGTTCTATTTATCCCTTGCATCAATTCAGACAACTTAACTCAATAAACTTACTGTTGAGCCTTGTACACACGATTGGTTTGTCCGATGAAAACAGCCTGGAATTGATTATTGTTTCCACGAGATTGAATGTTGTATATATTGTTTTAATGATAATGAGGTTTCAGTAGATTGATCAGGATTCTGTATATCAACAAGCAAGTATATAATATAACAGAACCCTGGATAAATGTTAAAAAAAATTGTATTAAAGGAAAAAAACTTATAATAAAGATAAAAAGCAAGGTCTACTTATTTCATTGGCTTTTCACCCCCATTTTGACATCACCAACCTTTAGAAATATTACTATTACAGGGAGCCTACTAGCTCCCTTGTGATAGTAATAAAACTAAGATAAACAAAAGTATTTTGTAATAAAATGACCCCTGCCCTATACATACAAACATGCAGTGCACCCACATGTATATGAAAAATGTTTGGCGCACGGTTCGAGCCAAGCAAAATATCTGTCCAAACAACGCCTGTTCCCATAACACCCAAATTTGCTTGTTGCTCAACCAGCTGATTTGCCCACCGAGCACCCCACAATGCACTGTGCTTTACAGTGAATTCTAGGGCTCTGATTGGATGAAACCTTGCACCTGAATGCTGGTCTGTTGCAAGTCTTTGTCAATTAGGGCATGCAATCAAATGCAGCCACTGTGCCATCAATTGTCACCACTGTGCCATGCCATCAAATGCAGTCACTGTGCCATGCTATCAAACGCAGCCACTGTGCCATCAATTGTCACCACTGTGCCATCATTTGTCACCACTGTGCCATGCCATAAAACGCAGCCACTGTGCCATCAATTGTCACCACTGTGCCATGCCATCAAATGCAGTCACTGTGCCATGCTATCAAACACAGCCACTGTGCCATCAATTGTCACCACTGTGCCATGCCATCAAATGCAGTCACTGTGCCATGCCATCAAACGCAGCCACTGTGCCATCAATTGTCACCACTGTGCCATGCCATCAAATGCAGTCACTGTGCCATGCCATCAAACACATCGTCGCCACTGTGCCCATTGATTCCACTGTGCCCTTTAATTGTCTACACTGTGCCCATTGTCTCCACTGTGCCCATTTATGCCACTGTGCCCATTGTCGCCACTGTGCCCCTCCCCACCCAGCACTTACATTCTGGGGGTCAGCTATCCTCCTTCCACGTCCCTCGATGTCTTCTCCCGCCCTCGATGACGCTTTAGCCAATCCGGTTACTGGTTACGCCTGTCAGTCTTATCCAAGAGCGCACCGCCAGTACGTCCCTTAGATAAGCATTCGGAAGCTGACTACAGCCTGAGGGCTGTACTCGGAAAGGCACTTCCACACAACCAACCAGCTGCCGTTATTCAGGTGGCCGGCGCTCACCATCAGGCCATCTCAATAGTCTGCGGCAGCTGCGAAAATACATAGATTCATGCAATGCATGTATTTCAGTGGTGGTGCAAGAGCCAGAGGGGGTGGCGCTCCGGCGCCCTCTATGGACGAACCACCACCAGCGTATCTGAGACTGCGTAATTTAAAAACAGCTTCCTGTTCTTCCTGCTGTTTTTAAATTACTGTATTTCATATCAAAAGTCAGTGGGGTTGATTTACTAAAACTGGAGGGTGCAAAATCTGATGCAGCTCTGCACAGAAACCAAACAGCTTCCAGTTTTTTTTTTTGTCAAAGCCTAAGCCCTAACACTGGTATGACCTCGTTTATTGCACTTCCTACACTCGCTGTTTTTGTGTTTGATGTAATTGTAAAAATTATTTTATAATATGTTTTTGTAAACTTGATATAATGTATCTTGTTTCCACATAGACCCTGGCCCCCGAAGAAGGGAATTACCCGAAACGCGTAGGGACCTGTAGTTTTCATGTGGATCAGTCTCGACTCCCTTTTGTTATTGTATTTTTATGTATCACATTGTATGATCTTTTTATACGATTAAATATTAAAATATAATTTTGTATTTCGCATCATTACGCTTACTACTGTTGCCTATAAAGCCCCTCCATGGGGGATTTTTTATTATTCTTACTCATCCGGGGTGTCACATATTTAGGATGTTACATTTATTTTATTAAGCCCTAATTGTACAGGCTTAAGTTAGAAGCTGATTTACTACCATGCACAGTTGCACCATACTTTGCACTCTCCAGTTTTATTAACCACTTGCCTACTGTGCACCTACACCCCCTTACTGCCCAGACAAAATTTTAGCTTCCGGCACTGCGTCGCTTTAACTGACAATTGCGCGGCCGTGCGATGTGGCTCCCAAACAAAATTTACGTCCTTTTTTTCCCCACAAATATAGCTTTCTTTTGGTGGTATTTGATCGCCCGTGCGTTTATAAACAAAAAAAGAGGGACAATTTTGAAAAAAGACACAATATTTGTTGCTTTTTTCTACAATAAATATCCCATTTAAAAAAAAAATAATAATTATCTCAGTTTAGGCAGATACGTATTCTTCTACATATTTTTGGTAAAAAAAAATCGCAATAACCGTATAGTGACTGGTTTGCGCAAAAGTTATATTGCCTACAAAATAGGGGACATAAATATGATTTATTTTTTATTTATTTTTTAATAGGAATGGCGGCTATCTGCGTTTTTTTTTTTTTCGGGACTGGGACATTATAGCGGACACATCGGACACTTTTGACACATTTTTGGGACCATTTACATTTAAATAGAGTGAACGATGCTATAAATATGCATTGATAACTGTATAAATGTAACTGGCAGGGAAGGGGTTAACCACTAGGGGCGGGGAAGGGGTTAAATGTATATCCTAAGTGTGTTCTAACTGTAGGGGGAGGGGGGGTGACTGGGGGAGGTGACCGATTGTGTCCCTATGTACAAGGGACACAATCGGTCTCCTCTCTCCCTGACAGGGACGTGGAGCTCTGTGTTTACACAAGAGGTCCACGTCCCAGCTCAATTGTCAGCAATCGCGTGTGCCCGGCGGCCATCGCGACCACCGGGCACACGCACGGGCTTCTCAGTGACACGATGGGTGCGTGCGCGCGCCCCTAGTCGATTTAAATGACATGACGTCATATGACGTGCAGTCAGGAACAGAGAGTTACCCGCCCGCCGTCATTTGACGGCGGGCGAGTATCAAGTGGTTAAATCAACCGCAATGTGCAGCACAGTGTGCTTTTTACATTTTCCAGGATGGGAAGAGATTTTAATTTTAATTTTATGGGAAGAGATTTTAATTTTAATTTTATGTAATTCACAGTAGCCAGATTGTTGAGAGCTTCTCAGGTTTGAATTTAGCGAGCCTGATTTATTTGTCTGTGATGTGTAATGTTCTTTCTAACTCTACTTCATGTATTAATGACTAGATTGAAACCTTGAATGTAGATTTGAACTTGATAAGTGGTTGTCACAAAGTAGCAACACTACACCTTGGTTTTCTGCATGCGAGAGACCTCTCCTGCGTTACAAATGGTTACATAAAATGGGTCCCCAGAGGACCAGATTACTGAAAAAAAGATTTGTAGTAGAACGGCTGTGTGTGGATGAAATAATAAATCCCTGAGTATGGTAGTTCTTCTCATTTTTTTCTTTTATTTTTAATACACACCTCTGACTATGTATAAAGAAAAGAGGAGAAAATATAAGGGGGCAGATTCACAGAGAATTAGATTCTCGTAGAGTATCAGAAATACACTACGCCGCCGTTTTTTACCTGGCTCTACGTGGAATCCAGGTAGATTTTGTCCAGTAAACGACGGCGGCGTAGTGTATTTCTCCCGTCGCAATCCATCTGCGCGAGTAGGGGGCGTGAAGCATTTAAAATAGGCGCGTTCCCGTGGCGATCGAACTGCGCATGCTCCATTCGCAAATTTCCCGCCGTGCATTGCACGAAAACACGCCGTCACGTCGTAGTAGCGTCGTTTACGTACATTACTATTCCCGAACAAGTTACGTTAAAAAAAAAAAAATATTTTCAAATCGACGCGGGAACGACGGCCATACTTTACATGGGTTACGCACTGTTAGACCAGCAAAAAGCTCCTCTAACATTACGTAGCCAAAAAATGACGTAGGCGATTGC
Organism: Rana kukunoris; assembly: GCA_029574335.1. Taxonomy (NCBI): domain Eukaryota; kingdom Metazoa; phylum Chordata; class Amphibia; order Anura; family Ranidae; genus Rana; species Rana kukunoris. The sequence continues at coordinate 181,146,707 of CM056049.1, forward strand.
GAGGGACACTCGTACCTTCGTGGATCGCCGTAAAAACTAATTTGCATATCCCGACGCATGAAAACGACGCAAACTCCTCCCAGCGGCCGCAAAAATATCGCAGTGTAGATCCGAAGGCTTACGAAGACGTAAGCCTCTCGGATCGAAGCCCGAAGCCGCCGTATCATGGTTTGAGGATTCAAACTAGTGATACGGCGCGCGAAATTTGAAATTACTCCTGTCTAACACCAGTTAGACAGGCGTAATTGCTCTGTGAATCTGGGCCAAGGTCTGCCCAATTAGATAACCATCACAGGGGTCATAAGTTGCAAATTATTCTCTTTCCATATGATTTTTTGATTGATTTGATATGATTGTTTTTTATGAATCACCAGTAAGAAGATTTTTTCTGACATTGTTACCTTTTTACTCTTCCTATGCTCATTGTGTAACTTATGCGGGATATGTTTAACTCCTTCATGCCTAAGGGTAAAACAAATCTATGCCTGAGCCCAATTTTGCAATTTTGACATGTGTTAACCACTTAAGACCCGGACCAATATGCTGCCAAATGACCCAAGGGGTTTTTGCGATTCGGCACTGCGTCGCTTTAACAGACAATTGTGCGGTCGTGCGACGTGGCTCCCGAACAAAATTTGCGTCCTTTTCTTCCCACAAATAGAGCTTTCTTTTGGTGGTATTTTATCGCCTCTGCGATTTTTATTTTTTGCGCTATATACAAAAATAGAGCGACATTTTTGAAAAAAAAACAATATTTTTTTACTTTTTGTTATAAGAAAAATCAATAAACTAAATTTTAGTCAAACATTTAGGCCAAAATTTATTTAGCCACATGTCTTTAGTAAAAAAAAATCGCAATAATTTTTTTTTTTTAAATGATCGCTTAGTGATGCTGGCAATAGGGAGTGAAAGGGTTAACTAGGGCGGTGATCAAGGGGTTAAAACTTTATTAGGGGGGTACGGGGGCTACCCAGGACCTAACACTGACTGTCACACTGCCTGTCACACTGACACTAAATACAGTAATCATACATGTATGATTACTGCATTCAGTGACACTGTGACAGGGGGGAGGGGGGGGAGTCATCGGGGGGGGTTAAATGTGACTATATGTAGTGTTAGTGTAGTGTAGTGTTAGTGCAGACTTACTGTGTTGTGATCTCTCCTCAGCGGTGGTTAAAAAAAAAAACGCCGAGGGAGAGATCACATCGCTTCCTCCTTCCTTTACAGAGGACAGACGCGCATTGGCTGGGAGCGATCCGGAGGGGGTGGACGAAAACGAATAGCCGCCCCCTCTTGTCGGATCGCTCCTACAGCCCCCCCCCATGCAGGGGGGGGGTCCGATCGGACCCCCGAACCCCCCCAAGGCACCTACGTAGATATACGTTGATGTGCCTGCCGGTGCCATTCTGCCAACATAAATGTTCATGCGGGGGTCCTTAAGTGGTTAATAAAACTGGACATATCATCACAACTACTTTGTGCATAAGGCCTTGTTTTTTTATGGTCTTTCACATGATTTTGTTTTATTATCAAAGGAAAACTGGCCCATAATAAAAAAAAATATATATATTTTTTTTAATGTTAACTGTATATTTCGTGCTACTACCATAACCTAACACCAAAGAACAACCCAAAATACATTTTCCTTCTCCTTCTCCTGACGATCACAGCAATACTACATATGTTAGTTGTTATTTGTAGTACCATTCCTACCTAAAACACACTGGGTAATACTAATTAAAAAAAACCTGATACTGACCTTACTTTTGAAGACACTAACCCTGGCACTGACCTAGATCAAACCTATAACTAGGTATTTTTTTTATTTATTTTTTATGTATTTCATTTTTTTTTCTATCTCTGCAAGGACAGAGAATAATACAGAGTATCTCTCTACTCCATTCACAGAGACAGAAAACAACGGGATGGGCTTCACAGTGGCTGATCACTGTAAAAAAAAGCCAATCAAAGGCTATCACAGCAATTAGGTGACCCGAGACAGGCCATTCTGGGTCCTGATCATTGGAATGTGGCTTAGGGCTCTTGGTGAGACCCTGGATTCTATGCTGGGAGTGCGCCGTGTAGCATGCTCCCAGCATAAAGGGAGATACGCAAATGGGCAACCCCACGGAAAAAAGCCCAGTCCAGGGTGGCCACATATTTGCCTATGATAGGCGTATAGGGGTTAATGAATATAAAGCATAATGTATGACTAAAGGCAAATGTTTTCTTTTATTTAGATTTAGATAGAGTGGTTTGAACTGCTGCTAAGTTTTCATTGCTGCTTTTTTCCGAAGTTAGGAGTATTTATTGTAATTCAGTGTTTCTCAACGTTTTTTCAATCAAGGCACCCTTTAAAATTATGCTCTCTCGCGGTACCCCATTCTAAAATGTAAAAAACAAAACTAATAATTTTCCGTAATGCAGAAACATCCACACACATTGGACACCCAACATCATAGGTGATTTATTCTTCCAAATTAAATACACCTTTCGATACTGGTACTGACTAGAATTTCTGTCATTTCCCTTCTCCCTCAGTTTCTCCCTGTTACGCAGATAATGTGGCCACAGTGCTGACTAGAGGGGTAGGGGAGAGGGCAAAAAAGGATGCTGTGTAAGAGCCTGAAGTCCTGATTATCCACCCAATGACATCATTAGTTTTTAGGACGCCGACGGCTAGAAGGTTGTAATGGTGCACAATGAAAACCTGTGGCTTTGTGTAAATAAAAGACAAGCTTTGTCCTGCAGTCTTGTATACAATTTTTACCCATTTTAACAAGGCACCCCTGAAGAAACCTGAAGGCACCCCATGGTGTCAGGGTACCCTGGTTGAAAAAGGCTGTTCTAATTCTCCTGATCAACAATGATATAAGGGTAAATTCAAAATTTTAAGCTGCCACCAGGAATGGAGGGGAAATCCTTCTTTCACATTGGAAAGGTATCCTTTTGTTTCCTGTTTTAACCATATTTTATACAAAATAAAAAAAAATGGCTTCAGATATACTTTAACCCCTTCCTTTCCAGCCCATAGGGGAATCACGTCATGGTGATCCCCTCGCCGATGAGACTGGACGTTGCACAACGTCCAGTCTTCACGGCGTTCTAGGGTGCGCGCGCGCCCGCGGCACCACTCGCGATCCCGCGCGCGCGCCCGACGGCCGTGATTGCCGCCGGGCACCCGAGATTTCCGGCAATCACGTCAGGAGTGTGGATCTGTGTGTGTAAACACACAGATCCACCTCCTGTCAGCGGTGAGGAGACTGATGTGTGTTCCCAGTACAGAGGAACACACATCGATCTCCTCCCCCTGTGAGTCCCCCTCCCCCTACAGTTAGAACATACTTTAGGACACACTTTACCCCCTTCAGCGCCCCCTAGTGTTAACCCCTTCCCTGCCAGTCACATTTACACAGTAATCAGTGCAGTTTTATAGCACTAATCGTTGTGTAAATGTGAACGGTCCCAAAAACGTGTCAAAAGTGTCCGATATGTCCTCCGCAACGTCACGGTCACAAAAAAAAAAAACGCAGATCCCCGCCATTACTAGTAAAAAAAAAAAAAAAAAATGCCATAAATCTATCACCTATTTTGTAGACGCTATAACTTTTGCGCAAACCAATCAATATACGATTATTGCGTGTTTTTTTTTTACCAAAAATACGTAGAATACGTATCGGTCTAAACTGAGGGGAAAAAAAGTTTTTTTTTTAAAAAATATTGTGAGATGTATTAAATAAAAAGGAAAAAATATTGTGTTTTTTTTTAAATTGTCGCTCTTCTTTTGTTTATAGCGCAAAAAATAAAAACCGCAGAGATGATCAAATACCACCAAACGAAAGCTCTATTTGTGTGGGGAAAAAAACATCATGATTTAATTTGGGTACAGTGTTGCCTGACCGCGCAATTGTCATTCAAAGTGCAACAGCGCTGAAAACTAAAAATTGGTCTGGGCAGGAAGGGGGTGAAAATGCCCTGTATGGAAGGGGTTAAATCTGATCTAGCAGGAAAAATGCATATCTTATAGCCACTGTTATCAAGAAACAGAGACTACTTAATTAACGTTCTTTTTTTTTCTAGTTTTACTAACATTTCCCAGCTTTGTATGCTGGAACCTGCAAGTAAAATGCAGAAAATATTACTATATCATTTTATCTGCATTAGTGCAATGCAGTATATAAACTTGTCATTTAAAGTGTTCCTAGGTTAAGGAATAATACATCACTAGGTGTTTTGAGGCAAATCTTTACTTAATTCATTGTAGTCTCTTGGTGTATATTTTATAGCGTAGAGTCATTAAAACAAATTGCATCTTCTTAGCCTTAAGACAGGGTCAATATATTGATGCAAGCTTTATTAATCTCTCCTAGACCACTGAATGACTAAATCTCAAACTAATAGCTCGATCAGTGAGAAGCACACAGGATACACCATTTCCTGGGGATTGCCTAGAGTCAATGGAAGCATACAGAGTAGGTTTTCTAAAGGCTGCTTCTTTTATGAAGCATCTTTTATCATTTGTATGATGAATTCTGTTAGGCTACTTAGATCCTGTCAGATCTCTAAAGATAAAAAAAACTCCTGAGCTCTATAATAGAAAAGACAATGTAATCACTTTTCTGGCAGTGACTTCTAACTCGCTACAACCTCCATAAGGCTCTTCAGTGATTGACACTTCCAGGAGTGTCAGATGCCTGTTTTCCATATTGTGTATCAAGGTTCTTTCCTCTGCTCCCTGCATTACTACATGTGCCAGCAGAGACGTAGGGGCTCTAAAAAAGGACCATGACAGGTGGCGAGGGACACAGTCATCTGGCAGTCGCACACACATCACATACTGAGGATACTGGTGGAGCCTACACTGCTGAAATGAATGTAGAAGACATAGTTCTGATTTAAAAGTCTCTGTCTTTTTGCAAAATACATACTTCCAGAGACCAAGTCGATATGTATGACTGGGAAACTTTGCGATTTGACAAGATCAATGGAAGTTTAACTCTCAGCAGTAGGATCCAATGTAGTTTATTCTGACTTTACAGATACAACACATTGTTGTATGGAAAAAAAAAAACATCCTTTCCTAAAGAATAATAGATGATACCTCTAGACTCACGCAGGGATCTCCAAACTACGGCCCTCCAGCTGTTTTGCGGAACTACACGTCCCATAAGGCATTGCAGAACTCTGACATTCACAGACATGACTAGGCATGATGGGAATTGTAGTTCCTGAACAACTGGATAAGAGATGGTCTAACTACAACAAAACAGAAAGGTGTACAGGAACATACAAACACAATAAATAAATAAAACAAGCTGTTGTGGCATCATCAATATGGACCATCAGAAAGACACTATGATGGGAATTTACTAAAACAGGTGTGGTAAGAATGTAAAAGGAGGGAGCAAGAATTTGTGCCCGCCTTCATGGGCTTGTGGCAGCCCCGCCCCCCTTTTTTCAGATCAGGTCATTCCCGCATTTTTTATTAGTATTAATGTTTGATTAGGTTACTGTCTCTTTAAGAATTTGAAGGTATTAAACGGACCAATGAGAAGCTGTGGATTTTTCCAGAAGGTTTGGTACCCTATATATAGGGGTGCTCTGAGGTAATTCACCTCAGACTAGTTTAGCAAGCAGAATCTTAAGGAGCTACTTTGCTTACCTGCTTGAAATGAAGACCCTCCTGAGGCAAATACTAGAGAAGGCTGAGAGCGGTGGAGGAGACGAATGGCTTCGCAAGTGCCTTGCTCTTGCGGAAGGAGAGGATGTCATGTCTCCCTCAGGCGTGGAGCAAGATGTAGAGGTCCCTGGAGTTTCATCACAGGAACTGTCCGGAGCGGTGGTGTCAGCGCGACCCAAGAGAGGGAGAAGCCAGCCGCCTGAGAGAGTCAGGGAAGTAGCAGTGTCTCCAAAGGGAGCTCCGAAGAGCCCTGCGGCGTGCGGTCGGAAGAAAAAGCAGAAGAGCGCGGGGAGCAGGAGGTCTGTCGGGCCCCTGTAGGTCGCGGGGAGTCGGGAGCGATGAGTCAGAGGGTGACGGATCATCACAGCACACCAGCACGGAGCACTGTAGGTAGTGCTGAGAGAGCCTCCAGGCCGCGCACATCCCCTGGGCGGGCCGTGAGTGAAGATGGCGAAGAGAGGGTTGCTAGGCAACCACCCGTTGTGCTTTCAATTCCAGTCAGAGCGAGAGAATCGCAGCATTCCGCTGTCACTGGTGGCGTTGGGAACTGCGAGAACACAGCTATTCAGTACAATAGCATGGCTCAGTCAATTCCACAGGTGGCGGGTAGTGCGAATGCCTCTGTGACGTCAGGTGAGTCAGTTTGTAATAATGTTTTAATTGAGTTGGTAAATTCTTTGACTACACTAGTGCAGTCAGTAGTGCAGAAGAATGTGTCCACAGCTGCAGATCCAGTCAACGTGAATACAGATTTGGCTGGGAATGTAGATGTTACTGTTACTAGTGGGCATTCTGCATCAGTTAATTTTGTCAGTCAACCTGTTGTCGCTAATAATACAGTCCCTGAGGTTTTATTTAAGGAGGTGATGCCGTGTGATGTGTCGCCTTTGGGTTTCCACTTACCCATGGCTACAAAGGAAAAAATTTGGAATGGGGAATTTGTTGATGTAATATCACTCCTTCCAAATTTTAAAGACTTTAATAGCCGCCAAGATAAAAAGATCGATGACAGGCATAGTGAGAGCAAATCCGTGCCAAAATCCTTTTTTAATTGGCTTCAAGGTTTTTGTATTTTTTCAAGTGTTTTAGCGGAAAGAAAATCTGAATTGTGTTGCGGTTTGTTTCAGCACTTAGAGCATGTGCTGGAGGCTTATCGCAATTTTGGTGGCATGGGGTGGTATCAATATGACGAATCTTTTCGTCATAAATTGGTGGTTCATCCGTCTCTTAAATTCGGGATGAAAGATGTCAGCCTCTGGCTGAATTTGATCACTCCTCAAAAGCCGCCTTTAGCTAGACAAACGGTAGTGAGCAATTTAGGGAGTGCCTACAAAAAGGGAACCTGTTTCGCTTATAACGAATCTCAGTGTCGTTGGAACACCTCATGCAAGTATAGGCACGAGTGCTCTTTCTGCATGGGGTCACATCCAGTGGTGAAATGTTATAAAAGGAACTCATCCTTTCAGCCTCACAGAGACCATGCTGGCAAGGGCACGAACTCCAGTGAAACTGGAAAATATGCTCCAGTGGCTGGGCAGGTACCCAAACAAAATGAAAGCTGAACTTTTGATGAGGGGGTTTCATTATGGCTTCCCTCTTCCTGCGTTTGAAGGTAAAGGTTGTGTGGTAGTTAAAAATTTAAAATCAGTGGATAAATACCCTGAGGTGGTTTGGAAAAAATTACAGTGTGAGTTAGATGAAGGCTGGATAGCAGGCCCTTTTCCATTCCCACCCTTTTTAAATTTCAGGACATCTCCTTTGGGTTTAGTTCCAAAAAAGGAGCCGAACTCGTTTAGACTAATCCACCATTTGTCTTTTCCGTCTGGGGAATCGCTAAATGATGAGATAGATGTCTCGGCGTGTTCGGTGTCTTATTCATCCTTTGATGAGGCAGTTCGGAAAATTAGAGAGGTGGGACCTGGCGCTTTGTTGGCCAAGGCCGACATAAAATCCGCATTTCGGCTTTTGCCAATTGCTCCAGAGGCGTTCAACTCGTTAGGTTTTTTCTTTGACGGTTTTTATTTTTTCGACAAATGCCTTCCGATGGGCTGTTCGCTTTCATGCGCCTACTTCGAGGATTTTTCTTCTTTTGTTCACTGGGTTTTGACGGTACAGACCAATTGGTCTGGTATTGTTCATTATCTAGATGACTTTTTATTTATTGGACCAAAAGATTCAGATTTTTGTCATCGTCTGCTTGATAGTTTTTTCAAATTAGCGGAGCTTTTCGGGATTCCGTTAGCGGCGGAAAAAAACGTTTTTCCATGCACTACGATCGAATTTTTAGGTATAATGTTAGACACATCGTTGTCAGAATTTCGGCTCCCTTTGCAAAAAATTATTAGATTACAGAACATGATCCAAACATTTCTGAGAAGAAAGAAAGTAACCTTGAGAGAAATGCAATCTCTTTTAGGGCTGCTGGTCTTTACCTCCAGGGTTATGCCTGTAGGAAAGATTTTTTCTAGGCGGCTCTAGCTTTCGATAGCTGGACTAAAATCTCCTTTTTCACACGTCCGATTGACAGAGTCTTTAAAGGAGGATTTGGTGGTATGGGCAAGTTTTTTAGACGGGTACAACGGGCGCTCATTTTTTCAAGAGGAATTTATGTTTGCGGAAGATTTTTGCTTTTTTACGGACGCAGCGGGTTCAAAAGGTTTTGCTGCCATATGGAAAGACCATTGGTGTTGCGGAGTGTGGCCGGTAGCATGGTTTCGGAGGGAGTTGACAAAAAACATTGTCCTCCTGGAATTGTTTCCAGTCGTGGCAGCTATTGAGATTTGGGGGAGGTTTTTTGTAAATAAGCGCATTCTTGTTAGAACGGATAACAAGGGTGTGCTTTTTGCAGTAAATTGCCTTTCCTCAAAATCTTTACCGGTTATAAAATTATTGAGGCATCTAGTTTTTCTTTGCCTAAAGCGTAACATTTGGTTGAAAGCGCAATTTACTCCTGGTAGAGATAACATTTTAGCAGATGCGCTTTCTCGTTTTCAGATGCTGCGTTTTCGGCAGTTGCTTCCCACGGCGGACGCAGAAGGTCACCCGTGTCCAGGGCTTCTCTGGGATTTAATTTAAATTCAGTTTCCCAGGCTATTAAGTCTTCTGTAGCGCATAAAACTTGGTATGAATACTCTAGAGCTTGGAAGAAGTGGGAAATGTTTTGCAAGGAGAAAAATTTTTATGATCTCTTCCCGGAAGAGGAACATGTTCTGTTATTTTTAGAAACATTAATGCTTGGGAGTTTTTCTCCAAGTCATATTGTAAAACTATTAGCAGGGGTATCTTTTTTCTGTCGTTTGCAACACATGCCGTCTTGCAATAGTTATTTTTCTGTGAGACAGGCGTTAAAAGGCTACAGAAGACTGAAGGCAATTCCTGACGATAGGAGACCCATATCTTTAGAGATGCTTGAGAGACTGTGCGGAGTGACGAATTCCGTGTGCTTCTCAGTCTTTGAAGCCTTACTTTTTAGGGCTGTTTTTGTTATCTTCTTTTTTGGAGCATTCCGAATTTCGGAATTGATTCCTTACAACAGGGATAGTTCAGGGGGTTTTAATGTGGGATCACATTGTTTTTGAGGAAAATTTGCTAAAAATTTTAGTCAGCAGGTCAAAGACAGATCAGCTGGGTAAGGGGCGTTGGGTGATTATTCACCCTTCGGCCGGACGCAATGTTTGCCCATTATTTACCTTGAGGGAATATTTGCCCTTGTGCAAATGGTCATCTTTTTATTCATATTGAAGGGACCCCTCTTACCAATTTTCAGTTTTCTGCTGTCTTTAAGAAATGCATTAATGTTATGGGTTTGAGTAATTTTAAATTCACCCCTCATTCTTTTCGAATTGGGGCAGCATCTGTTGCAGCGGAGAATGGAATGCAGTATGAAGACATCAAGAAGTTGGGTAGGTGGGATTCCAACTGCTTTAAGAAATACATTCGTCCTAATTTGTTTATCTGATTTATTATTTAGGGTCCAGACAGTGTACATGGATCATTGGCCACTCATACATTTATTGGGCGAGAAAGAGAGCTGCACAACGAGTTTACTCCGAAAATTTGTCTCTGCCGCAAGAGGCCTTCTTGGTCTTGTGGAAAGGAATCAGAGGTCTTCGATGGGCTAACCTTTACAGTTTACTATTAAATTTATTGAGCGTTTGGCCGTTGCCAAATATTTTGATTATTCACTTAGGCGGGAATGACCTGTGTGCAGTTCGGACACTGGATCTGATTTTTCAAATAAAAAGCGATATTCAGAGATTTAAATTAATTTCTCCCTCGTCCGTTGTGGTCTTCTCTGAAATAATCCCTAGACTCTGCTGGTATTCGACGGAACAGTTTCGTTTTCGGGAAAAGATTAGGAAGCGTATCAATCGGGCTGTTGCGAAGTTTTTACCGATAGTTCGTGGTTTTGCGTACCGCCATGTTGATTTGGAAGGTTTTCTCCCTGGTTTGTACCGCCAGGATGGCATACATCTTTCAGACGTCGGGATAGACATTTTCAATTTAGGTTTACAGAATGCGATCGAACAGGCCGTGGTGTTGGGTTAGGCCGGGGTTTTTTGTTTTACAAACAAAACCCCGGCTGGTGGGGATGTTTTATGTTTTAAATATTTGGTTTGGCTCGAGTTCCAATAACTGAGCTGACATATTTACAGATTTATTGAGTTATGATATTTATTTAAATAATAATAATATTTAATATTTATTTATGAATTTAATTTATATTATACCAATATAGTGCCACGGCCATTAAACATTTTGCCAAAAAAGAACAAGTGCTGTCGATTTTTTATTTATTTAGGTAATTAATTAATTATTTATGGGGGTTGTGGGCTGTTTGCAATCCCATGTAAAAGGAGGGAGCAAGAATTTGTGCCCGCCTTCATGGGCTTGTGGCAGCCCCGCCCCCCTTTTTTCAGATCAGGTCATTCCCGCATTTTTTATTAGTATTAATGTTTGATTAGGTTACTGTCTCTTTAAGAATTTGAAGGTATTAAACGGACCAATGAGAAGCTGTGGATTTTTCCAGAAGGTTTGGTACCCTATATATAGGGGTGCTCTGAGGTAATTCACCTCAGACTAGTTTAGCAAGCAGAATCTTAAGGAGCTACCCACCCTACCCCCCCCCCTGTCGTAGGCACGTATGTGGTTTAAATCACCCCGGATTTCCGGGGGGGATGTTTTATGTTTTAAATATTTGGTTTGGCTCGAGTTCCAATAACTGAGCTGACATATTTACAGATTTATTGAGTTATGATATTTATTTAAATAATAATATTTAATATTTATTTATGAATTTAATTTATATTATACCAATATAGTGCCACGGCCATTAAACATTTTGCCAAAAAAGAACAAGTGCTGTCGATTTTTTATTTATTTAGGTAATTAATTAATTATTTATGGGGGTTGTGGGCTGTTTGCAATCCCAAGCATTTTCTCACTTTTGCTTGTTTAGTTAAAGTCTGAACTGTCAGCAAACAGGGTGTGGCGAGATTAATTTACACACTATAAAGCTCAGTAATGAGAGTTCTGAGAGCTCATTGGAGAGAAGAGAAACGTAACCCTTTACATAATACACAGGAACAGAGCTGAAATTGTCAACCATAGTCTCTCTGATGGAACTCCTTCCACTTTTTATTTTTTATTTTTTTTGTGACAGGAAAAATTACATTTAGTGATCTGGATTGAGACAGGATAGATAGAATAAGCTTGGGGAGGGGCGTAGATTTCATTTTTTTTTTTCAAAAACTTTTTATTAATGTCAGAAAAGAAAATGTACAAAACATCAAAAGATAAAGGCAGGAGAGCAATCCAAAGAAATAAAACAAAACATAAGCATTTTACATATGCATCTGACATTATCTGACTCACATGAGTCTTAAGGAGTAAGAATAAGAGTGAAACGTGGAGAAGAAAGGATAACGTTAAGAAAAAAAGAAAAAGAAGATAAAAAGAAAGGAAAGAAAAAAGAGAAAGAGATAAGAGAGGAGAAGCCATGAAAAGAGCCTTAAAAGAGATGCGAGAATTCTGAGAGAGTGTGCAGCATAAGAAACACAGAACCCAAGCACAACCTACGAGCCCAAAATTCCACACATCTATAATAATCATTCATCCAAAAGGGCAGTAAACCAAATATCATAAGGAAAAAATTTGCAATGTTCAATGAAGGGCAACCATTTCTTGTCAAACTTAGCCCTAGAGTTTGCAGATAGGGTATGGAAGTCCACGTGTTCCTTGTAGAGCAGTGATTTCAAACTCCTTATAGTTGCAGCTAGAGATGGGGGGGGGTCGACGAGATCCAGTGGTTCAATCCACGAGCGATAAGCAGTGTAAGAAGAATCCATTGGTATGCATCCTGAGGTAATAGGTTAGGAGCCACAGCCAACCTCGTATTTTGTGGTGGATATCCAAACAATAGAAGCATAGGATCCCTGTCAGGCAAAAAACCTGTTACGCTGTGTATAAATTGCAGCATTGTAGTCCAGAAAGCATCCACAGAAGGACAGGTTCGGAGACGATGCAATAAAGTTGGCTTATGCACCAGGCACCACGGGCAGACAGAGAGCGACATAGAAAATGGATAGTAGGCTCTGTGCATCAGTTTAAATTGTGTCTCTCTCCAAGTTTCACATGTCGTGATGCCTCTAGTCACCTTGTATCCCTGGACAATGTCCTCCAAATCTAATTGGTCCGGCAAATCCCTATTCCAGAAAGACAAGGAAGTACAAAATAAAGGTTTCCCAAACTTTCCATTCAATGGACGATAGATATCCGAGATAGAGTGACGGTTGTCAGATACCAGCTTATCCATGAACGAGGCTTGAAATCGAATAGATTTCTTCGGACAAGTTTTGCTAATGAAGTCCACATACTGTAAGACAGGAAGTAAGTGATGTGAAGGTAATGAGAATTCGTTTGACAACTGTGAAAAAAGATTTAGGATTCCCAGATGACTCTTGAAATAGAGAGCACACTTTTATGAGACCTTTATCTCTCCATTTCGAAAACGGCTCGTATTGAAAACTAGGAGTAAACATAGGGTTACCATGAATTGGGAGATACCTAAAAACATGATGAGATAGACCCAGCTTTTTTCTCACTTCTCTCCAGGCCACAACTGTGTCCCTGAAGAGCAAATTCTGTTTGATGGGCTCAGGAAGTCTTTGAAGCAAACTATGTAAAAGAGCCACCAAGTCCACTGGATTGACCATAGCTGATTCTAGGCCAGCCCTCAAAATTTCCACTCGCCTACTAGCATTTGGCGAGTGGATTTAAGCTGGGGGCGAGTGATGACAGGGCTGCATGACCAATCTCCCTCCAATCTGTGCCTACACTTAGAGTCCTGATGAGATTGGCGGCCGAAGAGGAAAGGTGCATGCTCTGGAAAAGGAGTCTGGTGAGACGCACACAGGCAGAGCAGTACACAGGTGCTCTCCTTACAATTCTCATTAAGTCATGGGACCTCCTCTCCTCACTGCCAGCCTGAATAAAAGGGGGAAGTGGGGACATGCAAGCATGGAGCTGCACACACAGACTCCTGATGATGAGATGAATAGGAGAGGGAGAGAGAGTTGCAGAGGAGACAGCAAGAGAATGGGGAAGAGACCCAGTACTAGTGCCCTGTGCCTCTGGTCTGCCCCCAGTGCCCTGTCCCATTTTGTTAAAGTTGTTGTTGGTAATATTTAATTTTGTAACTTGATTGTGCATAAAACATTTAACAGTGTCATTCCATGAGATAATCAACGAGGACGTGTTTACGGGTGCAATTAGGCACAGGGCAGTGTATGAATTAGGTGGGGCAACTGGTGGCGAGTAACTCTTGAGGCCTGGCTAGCAGCTCAGGACTTGAAATTTTGAGCCCTGTTCTAGGCCATAGTTGGAATATCGAGATGACCGCAATATCCAATCCAGACCTATTCTTAAAAGACAGGCTAAATTGTACAACCTAATATTAGGCAGACTCGCTCCACCTTCGCTCTTTGGGAGATACAACTTAGACAAAGCAATCCTAGGCCTGCCATTTTTCCTAATGAATTTGGTAATAGATTTGTTCAAAGTTTGAACGTCTTTATGTTTTAAAAGCAAAGGTAAGGTTTGAAGTGGATAAAGTAAACAGGCAAAAACTATCATCTTGAAAAGCGCACATCTCCCAAAGAGCGAAAGCGGCAGATTTGTCCATGCACTCAGCTCACCCACCAATTTCTCAATCAGAGGCGGATAATTAAGATAATATAGATAAGATGGTTCCTTGCCAATGTTCAACCCCAAATAATTAATGTGAGATTTCGCAATGCGAAAAGAGGAGGGCGGGAGATAAGAGTGTGCACGGCCTATACCGAGGGGAAGGATTTCACTTTTACTGAAGTTAATTTTTAGTCCAGAGCACTTACGATAAGACTCAAAGATCGTTTGTATAGTAGGGATATTCGTGTGAGGAGAAGAGGAGAAGATCAGGATGTCTTCAGCAAAGAGAACCACTCTCATGTCCTCCTAGCCAAATGATAGCCCATGAAGGAGGGGGGAGGTGTTGAAAAGACGTGAGAGAGGCTCTATGGCTAGATTACAAACAAGAAGGACATGCGCCAAACTAAGTGCAGTAAATCGGGATTTAATAAAAATAATTAGTAAACAGTAAATTGGCTACTCACAAACACAATGAGAGCATAGGTACATAAGGGTTAACGGCTGGTCCGGTGTCACACCTGTCATCTACAGCTGCAAGGGCTCATGCTGGCTGACTTCACAGAGTCATGGCAGATGTAGAAACCCATCTTGGGGAAGCCTAGGAAAAGCAACAGGGGATCCAGGAGCCATGAATGATAGCTAAGAAGCGCTGTGCGTTCTAGCATGGAGCGCGATCCAGGAGCTGGATGACCGGAAGTGACGTGGAACCTCGGGCCAGCCAATGGGATGACGCGTTTCTCAGCATCCGCTGGTTCATCAGATCCATAACGTGCAATAGGAGTGGACGTAATATATATGCGGGGGATTATCGTGATTGGTCAGCAGCGCTTAGTAAACAAAGTGCACACAAGAGGAACTGGGGAACTAGGAAATAGTGACATAGACTCAAAAAATAAAGAAATACACTGAAAATATTAACAAAAACGGAAGGTGAAGGCATTTTTACAAAAAATATATAAAATATATATAAAAATGTATATAAATAGGTAAATAAATATGACAACATTTCAAAAATTCCTAAAATATTTAAAAAAACAATTATCATTATCATTTAAAACGATTACCATAGTCATTAAAAAAGGAAGAAAAAGACACAATATAGAGTGAGCAGCAATCTATCTAAAGGAAATAAAATCTGCATAAGCGTGCACATAAGTTAGGTGTGCATACTGAGAATATAAATTCACCATTTGCATATGCGCAAAGCACACACATACAAATGCGTGCATATGAGTGACCACAGACCACACATCCAAAACCGGAGCAATATGTACACATATACTGTATACATATACATATGTACAGCGCAAATACACACACATATGTACTCACATATACACAAACACACATACCATACATGGAAATATTAAATCAAATCTAGGGAATGGCTCAGTTTAACCTATCCCTATCATCATATATTACGGGAATAGCAATGATATATAGAAAAAATAATAATAATAATATACAAAAGCGAAGAAAAAAGAGAGAGAATGCACCGACAAGGCAGTCCTGTATTGCCACGTGTGTGCATCAACATATATATTTAGGAAAAAATTATTATATATATGGAAAAAAAAAATATATATATGTACACACATATACACATATAATTATATACATACATATACATACACATACACATCCATATAAAGCGGTGCAAGGAAATGCATCATCAGCCAACAGAATGAAAGGCGATAATATAGAAAATGATTATGAAAATCATAACAGCAAGAGTAATAACAAGAAAAATCATTACAGAAAGAATATTAAACAATGTTATTTGTTTCTATTTCCTCATTAAGTCCATGGGGTGTCATCATATTGAGGGAATAGATCCAAAAGGTTTCCTGTCTGCATAATCGTTGGAATCTCTCGACTGCAGTGGGGGTTTCAGGAATGGCCTCAATAACCCAAACCTGCAACAGGGAAATAACCTTATGATGGTGGATAGCAAAGTGTCGTGCAATGCTAGACTTAAGGGGCCAGATTCACATACACTTAATATTGCACTGCGTAATTGAAATACTCTACGCTGCCGTATTTTACCAGGCTCTACACCGAATCCTGGTAGATTTTTGCCCGTACGCTACGGCGGCGTAGTCTATTTCTCGCCGCGTAATCAAAATACGAGATTAGGGGGCGTGAAGAATTTAAATTAAGTGCGTCCCCGCGGCGATCGAACTGCACATGCTCCGTTCAGAAATTTCCCGCCGTGCATTGCGCGAAATCACGTCGTTACGTCATTCGTTGTTTGAGTAGTGTCGTTTACGAACATTCCTATTCCCGGACGACTTACATCAAAAAAAATAAAAGACGTCGGAAAAAGTAGAAATTCGACGTTGGAACGACGGCCATACTTAACATGGGCTGTCTAATATTAGAGCAGCAAAAAGCTGGTATAGTGTTACGCAAAAAAAAGATGACTAAAGGTGCCGTAAGAGATTGCGAATGAAGATCGTAATTTCGGGGATCGCCGGCAAAAGCTCATTTGCATACCCAGACGCGGAAAACGACGGGAAGTCCACCCAGTGGCCGCAATTTTATTGCAGCGTAGATCCGAAGGCGTATGAACACGTAATCCAGTCGAATTGAAGCCCGCAGCCGTCTATTCATGGTTTGAGGTTTTCAACTAGCTAGAAAACGCGCGTAATTGGAAATTACTCCAGTCTAACACCAGTTAGACAGGCGTAATGGCTCTCTGAATCTGGGCCAAGGTCGCTAGCATGAACTGCACGTCAATGCTCCCCAAATCTAGTGCGAAGGTCTCTGATCGTCCTACCCACATAAATAAGTCCACAGGGACAATAAATACAGTAAATGACATATGTCGTTGAACAATTGTAAAAGGAACTTAAATATAAGTCTTATTGTTGACTGTGAAATTCTTTTTACCATGTTTAACATAAGAACAAGTTAAACATTTGGCCTTTTTACACTGAAACATCCCTACCAGGGGGATGAGAGTTAGTTGTTTAAGCCTATGAAGTTTGGTGTTCTACAAGGTTCAGGGGATAGCCTTTAACAATAAATTTCTCTTTAAGATTAATGCAAATGGTGATTTTTAGGGCTGTTACTGATCAAAAATTTTGTGTTCGATTAATCGTTTTATTTTTTAATCGATTAATCGACTAATTTCGATTAATTATAACGCACATACAGATCCAACTACTTTGCAGGCTGTTTCCCAGTGCAGCTTCCATCAACTGGAAAAATGGATATCGGGATACAAAAACACACAAAGGCAGCGCTCGATGGGAATAGCATTAAAACTTTTATAGTCTTCAAGTAGGTAACCAAATAAATATTGCACTGCAGATAAAATCGATGTAGCTACATAAACTGTAAAAATGGTGCGAGTAATACCAAACGGTACCAAAAGCAGTCATAAAAACATGTATCCAAGTATGATACTGGTATAAAAATGTGTACAACGATACCACTGCTGAATCCAGATGAGGAGGGGTTAACATCAGTTAATCGGCATGTAGATGTCCCATTAAGTGTAACTATCACAACTCCCAGTGGATGGTTGTAGAATCCCAGGTTGATAGAGGGCAGTGATAGAGGGAAGTGTAACAACCCTTGCGCGTGGCAGATAGTAAGGTCCCGCCGGCATGCAGATATGAAGGCACAGCAAATGAGCCCATCAGATAGACTCGGCAAGCTCCGCCGGTGTCCGTGATGTTACCGGATTTCTGACGGAACTCCCTGAAGGCCCAGAAGCCGGCGGCGAGGTGAGTACCAATCAAAAGAATTTTAATCGATCAAAAAGATTTTGATTGATCAAAAAAATTAAAGATTAATCGATTAATTAAAAGTTAATTTGCACAGCCCTAGTGAATTTATATTCTCAGTATACACACCTAACTTATGTGCACGCTTATGCAGATTTTATTTCTCTAAGATCGATTGCTGCTCACTCTATATTGTGTCTTTTTTTTCCTTTTTTAATGACTATGGTAATCGTTTTAAATGATAATGATCATTGTTTTTTTTTAAATGTTTAAGAATTTTAGAAATGTTGTCATATTTATTTACCTATTTATATATATATTTTTATATATATTTTATATATTTTTTGAAAAATGCCTTCACCTTCCGTTTTTGTTAATATTTTCAGTGTATTTGTTTATTTTTTGAGTCTATGTCACTATTTCCTAGTTCCCCAGTTCCTCTTGTGTGCATTTGTTTACTAAGCGCTGCTGACCAATCATGGTAATCCCTCGCATATATATTACGTCCGCTCCTATTGGACGTTATGGATCTGATGAACCAGCGGATGCTGAGAAACGCGCCATCCCATTGGCTGGCCCGAGGTTCCACATCACTTCAGGTCGTAAGGGCGTCGGATCGCGCTCCATGCTGGAACGCACAGCGCTTCCTAGCTAGCATTCATGGCTCCTGGATCCCCTGTTGCTTTTCCTAGGTTTCCCCAAGATGGGTTTCTACATCTGCCATGACTCTGTGAAGTCAGCCAGCGTGAGCCCTTGCAGCTGTAGATGACAGGTGTGACACCGGACCAGCCGTTAACCCTTATGTGCCTATGCTCTCATTGTGTTTGTGAGTAGCCAATTTACTGTTTACTAATTATTTTTATTAAATCCCGATTTACTGCACTTAGTTTGGCGCATGTCCTTCTTGTTTGTATTATATCTTTCAGAGTCTGCTTCTGCTTCAGGATTGTGCTTCCACTAGTGTTTTTTGACTATTACTGAACTTTTATTTGGACTTTTATTTGACTATTATTGTATGGTCAATCATTTGACTATCATTGTATGGTCATTTATTTGTTTGTTTATTTTCCTTTGATTATTGTCTCTTGATATTGACATGGACCCTATGATCTGCTAATTTTATTTAACTCAATTTAATTTCTTATTGATTGTGCCTTTTAATTGTGCGCTATCTACCTATTTATATGGCTAGATTAAAGAGCAAGGGGGAAAGGGGGCAACCTTGTCTAGTACCTTTATGTAACCGAAAGGGAGGTGACTGTATCCCCGCCGCCGTAACCGTAGCCGACGGAGCGGAGTACATACTATGAATAAAATCACAGAAGGGACCTGTTAAACCAAACCTTTGCATCACCATCGACAACCATTGAAAGCTAACATTATTAACCACTTTTTCTGCATCAAGCGTGACTATCACTACATCACTTAAAGGGTTTGTTTAGCATATTCCAGGGCCGCAAGAACCTTACGTATAACCTGCCTTTAGTTAAGCCCGATTGTGTGTGGTGTATAAGCGAGGGCATTATATCCGCGAGCCTAGAGGCCACTATCTTTGAAAGGATCTTGGAATCTACGTTAAGTAGGGAGATAGGGGGTTATTTACTAAAGGCAAATCCACTTTGCACTACAAGTGCAAACTACAAATGCAAAGTGCACTTGAAATTGCACTGAGAGTACACTTGGAAATGCAGTCACTGTAGATTTGAGGGGGACATGCAAGGAAAAAAAAAAACATCATTTTAGCTTGCACATGATTGGATGATAAAATCAGCAGAGCTTTCCCTCATTTCAGATCTACCCGTCAGATTTACAGTGACTGCACTTCCATGTGTACTTTCAGTGCAATTTCAAGTGCACTTTACACTTGTAGTTTGCACTTGTAGTGCAAAGTGAATTTGCCTTTAGTAAATAACCCCCATAGGCCGATATGAACCGTAGTCTTGCGGGTCCTTACCTTTCTTAGCAATGAGTTTGATATTGGCTAAGTGACCAGTCAGAAGGTTTGGCCCACCCTCCCAGATGTGATTATACATTGCCAATAGTGCAGGAGAAACTTCTGATTGCAACATTTAAAAAAATTTGGGTGTGTAGCCATCTGGGCCCGGGGCTTTGCCGTTGGACAGACCGCCAATAGCAGACCTAAGTTCCCCCAGGGTAATAGGGGCGTTCAAACGTGACAGGTGAGTCGAATCTACCATGGGTAAAGCGACTCTGACCAGCCAATCCTGCGCTAGATTAGAATCAATCAGTTCCTGAGAATAAAGAGTCCTGTAAAAGTTTTCTAATGTTTTGTTAATGTCTTTGGGTGATGTAGACAGTGAACCGTCTGGATTGCGTAGAGCAGTTATGTGTGTGGGGACTAATGTACCCTTAGTGAGCCTCGCAAGTAACTTCTCTGCTTTATTCCCATATTTATGATAATGCAATTGTGTTGAAGACAGCTTCATCTGTTCCACTTTCCCTGCCCAGGTATCAAAGATATCCTTGGCCTCTAGCCAAGCAGCAAGATTTTCAGCAGAATTGCTGACATTAAGAAGAGATTGAGCCATCCTAACACGACTGCTGGCTTCTAAATATTGCTTTTGAGCGTTTTTTTTATAGGCCGAGGTGAATGAAGTAATTCTACCTCTCAGATAGGACTTGCCCGCCTCCTAAAATAAAGTAGGGTCTACACTGTGTTGTTCGTTATTCCGTGTGTAGTCCAGCCAAGCGTCAGTAAGCATTGCCAGGAAACTATCATTTTGTGTTAAATAAGCCGGGAACCTCCAGAGCCTAATTTCTGGGTTGGTCTGCAGATTGTTTAGCGAAACCAAAATAGGAGAGTGGTCAGAGATCACCAAATCATGTATATGCGTATCTGTAATTTTTGAAAGTAGAGAGTGAGTAAAGAGAAAATAGTCTAATCTTGCAAAGGATTTATGTACATGGTAAAAAAAAAATCTTTATCTACAGGATGTTGCAATCGCCACGTATCTATCAGATTGAGGTCCCGAACCATGTTGGAGAAGTGAGTGGGTCTATCCGCATTAGATGGGACTGGTAGTTTCTGAGTATTGGACCTATCCTCCTGATTACACAAGGTGGAGTTGAAATCACCCCCTACAAGGTGAGGGACATTACCATCAGCAGACAATTGAGACGACAGTCTGGTAAAGTAAGGTTAATCAGGAGAGTTAGGTGCATACACATTGGAGACTCTAAGATCGCCCGACGAGAGTTTGAGATGTACTGAAATCCATCGATCTTCCCCATCTCTATCTAGAGATAGTAAATCATAAACTAGATTTTTATAGGAATGAGTGTACCCGCCTTGCGCCCTTTAGAGACTGAGCCCAAAACCTTCCCTACCCAAACCTTCTGCATGCGGAAAAAATATTTCTCCTCCAGGTGTGACTCCTGGAGCAGAGCATGTCGGCTTTAAGCCTTTTCAAGTGCCTAAGGATTTTCATGCGTTTAACAGGTGAGCGCAGCCCCTTGACACTCCAGAAAACTACACAAATTGGGGGCATAAGTTACGTGGGAAAGATAACACAGGCGAAGTTACAAATATATATTGCTTGCCGTAAGCTGACCGCCGTCACAAATAAAAAGTGTGCTGCACCCCGTGGTCGAATGTAACGATGGCGGAACCATCCTCTCAGGAAGAAAGCAGAAACAGTAAGGGAGAAGAAAAAGGGGCAGGAAGAGAAAATTAGTAGCAACAAAATAAAAAACAACAATAATTCTTTGGGACTTCACTTTTTTCCGCATGCAATCCCACCACCGGACGTACCGCTGGACCGCATATACAAGAGTCACGAGTACCAGCATCGCTTCAAACATGAAGCAGCCTCCCCAGTATACCAGACCAAACAGGCATATCTAAATAACTAAATAGGGCCCCCCATGACCGCCCTGCGGTGGAATTGCATGGAATCTTACTGATAATAGAGAGCACACATTAATAACTTTGCAGGAGAGAACAACATTAGGACAATAATGCATATGCAAGCAAACTCAGGCTAACCATAGAATAGACCAACATAAATAATATGCACGGAAGTCCATAGCGAATAAATTTAAAAAGTATAATCGAGATCAGGATCAAAGGATCAAAGGATCAAAGGCCTAGACACCTTTGGAGACTGGGCTATCAAAGGCCCAGAAAAAAAAAAACAGCAGGAAGGCCAAACAAGCTGAGTCAGCCCCCCCCCCCCTAAATTAGCACATCATTGCCTCGGGATAGCTCAGCCAGATTCCTGATGAGCAAGTGCAGCTGAAGGTTTCAGGCGTTTAGGTGGGTCCTTCCTCGGACTCTGTTGATCTCTCGGGCCGTGTTTTACCTTATCAGCATAAGTGTCCGACGAAGCCCGTAAGTGATTGGAGGAAAGCCCTCGCTTTGTCCACGGAATGCAGTGTAAGTTGTTCCCCGTCCGGGGCTTGCAAACGCAGGACAGCAGGATATGCCAGAGTAAATCAAATGCTCCTCTTGTAGAGCTCAGCACAGATCGGCTGGAATTCCTTACGTTTACGAGACACCTCCGCAGAATAATTTGCAAACAGCAGGAGCTTGTGACCCTCAACCTCCACTGAGCGAGCTTTACGGAAACCTTGCAGAAAATCAGTACGGTCAGCATAATTCAAATATCTGGCTATCACAGGTCTGGGGCGGGTCCGTTCCTCCGACAATGCACCTATCCTATGGGCTCTTTCCACGACACATCTATGGCTGATGCCCAATGCCTCAGGAAGGGCCATAGAACAAATGTCCATCAAAGAGCTAGGCTTGCAAGATTCTGGGAGGCCAATGATCCTCAAATTATTCCTCCTGGAGCGATTTTCGAGATCTTCCATGCAATCATGTAAATGTTGCTGGTCTTGCACGAATCGCTCCAGGGCACTATTCATACTGTACTGGTAATCCTCCACCGAGGATATACGCTGCTCAGCATTTGTCAGTCTCTGAGAGTTCTCCCCAATTTCCATTTGCAGCTGCTGAATCCCTTCAGCAACTGCCCTCTCCACAGCAGCAGTGATGGTGGGTGAAAGCAGTGCCGCCATAGCCTTGGCTATCTTCTCATGCGTGCTGCCCTGTTCCAGACAGTTAGGTGACACAGTGTCCTTTCCTCTGTCGGCGTGCTACTGGTCGTGGGTGCCAAGACCGCAAAGCAATGCCGGGGTTTTACAAGCAGATTACTGCGTGGGCCGAGCGGAGCTTCCGGAGTCTGCTTCCTCTACATGCGGCACCGGAACCGGAAGTATAGATTTCATTTTAATATTTGACTGAACTTCCCCTTTATGCCTGGCTGCTCCAGTCTAGTAAATTCCTCTGTGTGTCTTCTATTACAGGGTACCTGTATTTTTTTATCTTTAAAGACTTGACACATTCTTTTTTTAGGGGTTAGTCTTCACAAAAATGATAATTTCACTTATAGTTGGATTTTAGAGTGTCGTTGAACTTGTTGGCTTCTTTATTTCTCTAAAGCACTCGCTACCGGCCACTGTATACATACGTCCTGATAGGGAGGTGGTTGTACCGGGATCATGGTTGAGGCTACAACCATGATCCCGGTGTCATATTTTTCAGCTGGTGTTTCTCTTTCATCTAAAAGAATTTCAGAGCGGCTGGGCAGCTGCTAGAATCATTTTTCAGGTGGCGGAAGGGGGTCCAATTGTTACTGGGCACTCCCGAGCAACACTGAGAGGAACTGAATCTGTTCCTCCCACTGTGTGACATCAGAACCGGCGAGCATCAACTATTTTGTCACTTCTGATTCTGGCTCTGATTCTATTTATATAGGCCTCCTACGACGTCACAGTCCCATCATGCTATGACTATGTCGTCACTTCTGATTCTGGCTCTGATTCTATTTATATAGGCCTCCTACGTCACAGTCTCATCATGCTCCGGGTACCCACATGGGTACATGGTGGGACTGTGACGTCGTAGGATGCCTATATAAATCTGCGCGAGCCGCGTACCGGGCATTACAGCGGGAGCTGTAATTTCTTCAACATCTGAAGAAACGAAGACGGCGGAAGGCGGCAAAGAAGAGCGGGCTGCGGCCAGCCCTGAAGAAGAAGGCACTGGAGAGCGAGCGGAAAAAGAACCGGGAGCGCCGAGACGACAGCGGAGAGCGGAGAAGCTGGAAGAAGACCCCCTGAGAGTGGAGAAGACCCCCTGAGAGTGGAGAAGACCCCGGAGCTGACTGTGTTGTGTCTTTTTTTTTGATTGACTTTGCCTCCAGGTGAATGGGTAGGGGTACGATGTACCCCATACTCATTAACATAGGGTGGGGGGGCCGGTATCTGGGGCCCTCTTATTAAAGGGGGCTTCCAGATTCCGATAAGCCCCCTGCCCGCAGACCCCGACAACCAACGGCCAAGGTTGTCGGGAAGAGGCCCTGTCCTTATCAACATGGGGACAGGGTGTTTTGGGGTAGGGGGGCAGTGTGCCCCCTGTCCCAAAGCACCCAACCCCCCATGTTGAGGGCATGCGGCCTGGTACGGCTCAGGAGGGGGGCGCTTTCCTGACAGGCCGGGCAGCGTGCTTTAGATACGGGTCTGGTATGGATTGTAGGGGGACCCCCATGCCGTTTTTTCGGTGTAGGGGGGTGCTCCTTACAACCCATACCAGACCTAAGGGCCTGGTATGCCCCTGGGGGGGGGCATGTCATTTTTTATTTAAAATTTGTCATGGAGTTCCCCCTCATGATTCATACCAAACTCTGCGGCTAGAATTGGCGTAAATCCAAGTCGGTTTCCCGACGACTTTGTCCCCATCCCGGCTTGGTGCTGGCTCCCGCGATGGGGCTCGTAGGTGGTCAATCTTGCCGAGAAAGGGAGCGAGATTGACACAATATTGCGGTCAGCCACTGTATGTGATTGCCAGCTAAGCAGCTGACAATCTGTTACACAAAACCATAGGCATTGTGCAGGGGGTGTGCTAACTCTGCCAGGGCACACCTTAATCACTTTGTGCAGCACTGATTGTCACTGCTGCCCGGGCTCATGTCCCACCCCTTGCATCGCTTCCGTCTTCCATTTCCTGCCCATTGCTGTGGGAGATGTGTCAGAATGGAGAGTGGGGGAAAGGTCTGGTAAATATGTCATTTAGCAGCCCCTTCATTTTCTGAATGAATACAGTGAAAACAGTGAGTGATCAGTGTAGGGGTTAAATTCTACCATTGGTCTCCCTCTTACCTTTTAATCCTTGGCTACAGGGCCCTTGAAGACCCACCCAATCAGACACAGACACTGAAACTGAACTGAAGAGCAAAGACTTGTTTATTTAGGCTTGTGTTTCATCTTAGGTACTTAGGATGAGATGGGTGTTATTTATTATTTTCCACCAATAAGGGGTACATATTTGGATGACATATTTTTTTTATAATAAGGGAGGAACAATATTTATTATCATAATCCAATCATAAAATCCACTTATTAAAATAAATTGAATTATACATGAGATATACAATAATTTGAACTTAACTTTTGCATCAGACAGCTTCCTTTAGCTTTCTCACTGCTATGCTATTCTTAAATATATAAGTTTCTCATATTAAGATTCACAATGACTACAAGTAGCACTCTACAGCCTGAAATATTATTCATCATTATATTAAACAATTATTTAACCCTTCAATCAGTACCAATCACTCCTGTGTCTAACGGAAGCATAGTAATCTGTGTTTGTGAATGAACAGGAAGCTACTCAGCACAGAGCACTTCTCATTCATTCATTGTCCAGTGCAGCTGAGGCTGCAGAGAAAGGGACTGGGGAATTTCTGTCCTCACTCCCTTTTTCTGTCTCAAAGGGGAGACATTGGGGGTCTATTTAGACCCCTAATATTACACCAAATAGCCATTAGGAAAATTAAAAAAACTGTAGAAAAATAATAATATTATTATTGAAAAGAATTAAAAAAAATTGTAAAAAAAAAAAAGAATACAAAAAAAGAAAAACTACTGACACTGTCCACTGCCCTACTGATACCATCTACTGCTCTACTGACATTGTCCATGTTTTACATTTTAAAATGTTTGTTTCCATTCATTTATAACTCTGTGTGTGTGTATGTAAACTTGCATCAGGCTGCACACACCCATGCACAACATGCTTTTAAATGCTAAACTGTTTAGTAAGTGCCACTATTTTAATTATAAAATAGCAATTAAAAAATGCCTCCAGAAGCACTCAGTGCCCTACAACCCCCTGGCATTTCTTTCCCCCACCAGTGCTTGGAGTCTGACCATCTCAGCTACCTAGTTGCACATGTTTCAGGCCAGGCAGACACTTCAGCCTGTTTCTATAGGATAGACAGCAGTAGGAGACCGATAAATACTTGTTTACATTGTGATTTATGAAACTGAAACATGCTCCCTCCCGAGTTTTGGTAAATACTTGCACTATAATTATTTGGCATGCATACCTTGCAAACATTTGACATACACAGGAATACTGTTTTTAATTCTACACATTATCTGCATTCTGAAAATATATGGGTTTGGGTACATTCAATGCTCCAATTTATTTTTTATTTGTCAGCCTTCTAAAGTTCAATATGGGAGCTGGCTTATGGCTAAAAAGGGTTAAATATTTGCTGTGGGACCAAAGAATGACCTTCATCCATATGCTTATGGAAGTTTGTGTGACAGCCAAATTGCTCTTAATTCGGTTACTGGTGCAGAAGAAGAGCAAGAGGCAAAAGGTCTGAGTCTCATTTGTGTCCAATAATCTTAGAAAAAGGATCAAGTCAATTCCTCTAACGATTTTTAATAACAAATGTATATGTTTTTAATGTAGTTATCTATTTTTAGAATAGATGCAATAAAAACAGACAATCGTGGGTTGTAGACTTGATCTGCTGATGTTGGAAAGCAAATTAAAATGAATTACACTCAACATTAATAAGAGGTTCAACCGAATCATCAGAAGTTCAACCAAAGGCCTAGCAGTTTAATAATGTGTATATAGAGTTAGAGTGGCTTTTTGGTTTTATTTTCTTTGTGCTCCCAAATGAATAAATAATAAACTAAAGAGCTATTAATCATAAAAAATAAATATATCATCCTCTTAAAAATATGCAGCTGAAAAGAAAAGCACATTATTCAGTTTTCCGAATGCCTATTAGTAATACCAATGCAACGTGCTTGCTTATATCTGAAATCAGTAACAATTTTTACACCAAGATAATGTCCTACATGGTCTGGTGACGGTTTTACAAAACCATACTTCTTGTATTTGAAATTACACCCTGGTACTTGGAAATGGCTTTCAGGCATTTCTTTTCAAACAGAGGTGAAATACTTACAGAAAATCATTGCCTTTAATTATGGTGATAAAAGCTGTGAACTTGTTTTACTTAGCAATGCAAACATCAACAGAATGTTCCGTGAGCAAACTCAATTGCTTCATCGGGGCTGATGCTTTAGTCTCTTGCTCCCTGCTCCATCAACAGATGTTTTAGAGTTATTGCACACTGAATGTGAAATGCAAATATGTTCTGAAACAGGTTATGTTTCCGAATGTTTGCCACTTCTTTTCCTGCAATGCAGTGCAGAACAGTGAATGCCTTGCACAATTCGGGAGTCTTTAACATTAAAACATGCTGACAACTATTTTTTAAGGCCGAATTAATTATCTATTTATAAAGAACATGTGTGGCCTGTTGGTAAAAGTTTTTTTAATGTATGCATTCAGGCAGATTTCATTCTAAATAGGGGGTTTAACCACTTCAATACCGGCTTTTATACACACCTCCATACCAGGCCTATTCTGGCACTTCTCTCCTACATGTGCAAATCATAATTTTTTTGCTAGAAAATTACGCAGAACCCCCAAACATTATATATGTTTTTTTTAGCAGACACCCTAGGGAATAAAAAAAAAGTTTCATGAATTAATAAAATAACAAAACAGTAAAGTTAGCCCAATTTTTTTGTAAAATATGAAAGATGATGTTACACCAAGTAAATAGATACCTAACATGTCACGCTTTAAAATTGCGCACACTCATAGAATGGCGCCAAACTTCGGTACTTAAAAATCTCCATAGGCAACACTTTGAACATTTTTACAGGTTACCAGTTTGATTTACAGAGAAGATCTACTGCTAAAATTGTTGCTGGCACTGTAACGCACACGGCAATACCTCACATATGTGGTTTAAACTGTATTTACATATGTCGGCAGGACTTGCGTGTGCGTTCGCTTCTGCACACGAGCTACCGGGGACAGGGGCGTTTTAATTTTTTATTATTATTTTTTTTTTTTTTTACATTTATTTTTTTTACACTTTTTTTTATTTTTTATTTTTATTATCACTTTTATTCCTCTTACAAGGAATGTAAACATCCCTTGTAATAGGAATGTGTGTGACAGGTCCTCTTTATGGAGAGATGCGGTGTCAATAAGACCCCACACCTCTCCTCCAGGCTGAAAAGAAAAAAAATCACCGATCTCATGATTACTGCTTAGTAGCCGCAATCGCGGCTTTGTTTAGTTACGGGGACCCGGGTGTGATGTCATCACATTGCGCCCGGGTCCTCTGACAGTCAAAGAGATGACTGGTGACCATCTGGTCACCAGTCATCTCTATGCTTCCTGCCTGTGCCAGACGATTCTTTCTTCGGGCCCCCGATGGCACGGGAGAGCCCGGAGAAGCACTGGATGGCGGCGGGAGGGGGGGATGTCCCTCCCGCCGCCTATAAGGTCCCTCCCGCCGCCTATAAGAATGATCAAGCGGTTTAACCACCGATATGATCATTCTTATGTTGCACAGATTCGCCGGCAAAAGAGAAGGATATCTGAATGATGCCTATAGCTGCAGGCATCCTTCAAATATCCCCCCACAAAGCCTTGGACATCATATGATGGGAGATCCCCTCTGTGGACATCATATGACAATGGGCTGGTACTGAAGTGGTTAATACAAGCCTTTAAAGATTTGATCAATTTGTGTAGAAAGTATATGAAAACACTTAGAATAAACCTATAGGTTCATATTGTTGTCAGAGTTATGGTTTTGCTCGTAGTGCTTGTAAAAAAGTATTTACAAAGATCTCCATGCCCATAAATCACTGTACATTTTCACTCAGCTATTATCATTCTGTGCTGCAACATCAAGCTTCCATGCCCTCTCGGCAGGTTTCAAATTAAAATGCCTATTGCACTAGTGACATTTTATTGCATATTGGGATGTTTTTTTATCACATATCACGTTTCTGAATGGGCAGCTGTGTGAATATGCTATAGACTTTTAGACAGACAACAGAATAACAACTGAAAAATGTGATTTCTTGATGGTTTAAAATCAGTCCCTTTCTGGATAGGAAAAAAGACAAGCATAAGATGTTCTTTTCTGCTCAGAAGAGACTTCTAGTTACACCACATTAAATCACATCTAAGCACAAGGAAAAAATATAATATATTGAAGCTTATTGCTTGTTAGTTGTCATGGTTTCATTAGTTCTCTTTTTTTTTCTTTTCACCTTGTGATCCTGCCAGTACAAGCTTTTTCTATTTGATACTATCACAAGGGTGCTAATCAGTCACCAGGGTGACAACAGTGACAAGATGTCTTTATGTATGTAAGACTTTTAGACCCCTGATGTTTGCCCTGCCACTAGTGCACAGAGATCAAAGACAGGGGTCCCCCATCTACTTGTACACCTGGAATCTGTGTCAGGATTTTGACAACTCTGGACCCAGACATGCTGCTAACAGCTAAACACTTCTGGCTTCAGTCTCAGAAGGACAGAAGGAGAAGGCTAGGAACAGATGAAAAACTACTGGGACTAGCTAGAAAGTGTCAGAGATTGGCCACTGGGGGGGGGGGGGGCGTTCCGTTCACACACCTGCACACACATAAAAGTGATTGAGTGCACTTCTATAGGACCCATAATCTGCCTTCTATAGGACACTGTATCTGCCTTACCGGGACCCAATCTTGATCCAACGCTGTGCCCAACAGTAGCGACACTTTCTGCTCTCTCCCTCCTCACAGGGCAGATTGATAGCAGCAGGAGCCATTGGCCATGGTGATCACATACATTGTTTCTTTGTTGGTGGCCAGCACTTATGTAGCACTCTTTTGTGTGTGCTACTAAAAGTGAGAGTAGGCAAACTTTAGTCTGGTCCAGGGATAAACCTGAGTCACTGAATCTGGGCCAGGGTTATTAGAGGCCAGGATTGGATGACGCATCCTGGCAGCTCTCTGGTGCCTCCCACTGTTTCTAGAATGTTGGAGAACCTAAATAGATATGAGCCATTGCAGTGAGGGGAGTTGGGTGGAGGGTGAAGAAGCAGTGCTGAGGAGCGTCTGTCGGTGGCCATTGAGGGACCCCTGCCTAGGAGGGGTTTTACCTCAGGCTTAAACTCGGGAGGCTGGCCTAGAAGGATCCCACCACAGGAGGCAGTTGGAGGGACCCTAATTGGAGAGAGCTAAACGAGACAGTGAGTAGATCAACACGGTGCAGGGACAGAAAATGGGAGAGACTGTAGCAGTGCTCACTTTAAGACAGAGGTGTGCCAAGTCTTCATCCACCCTTGCACTGGGGTGTCACCATGTGTGTGTTAGTCAGGAGGCCTGGGAAGAGAAAGCAGCCATGCGGGTTTAGTGGCAGCCAGGCGGGCTAGCATTTCTGCAAGCAGTAGAGGCAAAAGGTTGTGTGAGATGCTGTTCACTCCACATGTACTATTTTACCAAGGGACTACAAGTTCCTAGCCTGTAATGAGCTGTTGTGGAACTAACTAGAGACTGTTAGTTCCTCCAAGAGTAAACCAGCAGGAGCTGTAGAGGGGAACCAAGTTTGTGCAAGTGGAAGAAAGAAGAGGAGTCTGTAAATAGGGTGGAAGTTGTTCATGGTTTTGATTGTCGGACAATTTCAAGTTGGGCATCCCATAATCCCTTATCCCATCCAAGTCATCATTCCCTAATAAAATAACAAAAAAAAGCCAAAGGACTGATTGCCGTGTCAGGATGCAAGAATGAAATGCTGTGTTAGTGATCAAATTTCTTGTAACCTTAGAAATATAAAAAATGATGTCACTTTAAATGGTTCCTATAACTCAGGCTTTCACACTGGGATTGCAGCTGAGACTTTTTTTAGGCGCGTTACAGGCGCTATTTTTAGTGCTAAAGCACCTGAAAAACGCCTCCAGTGTGAAAGGGGTCTAAGATACAGGCATGCTTTGCAAACACACAGTGGGATTTATTTACTAAAACTGTACCACTCAGAATCTGGTGCAGCTGTCAGGGCTCAAGTCCTGCGGGAACGCGTAGGAACGGAGTTCCTGCACTTTTTTCACAGCAGGAACTCAGTTCCCTTTGCAGGACTAGAGAAGCTGAGAGCCGCCCGAGCCAATCCTTCACTAAGCGGCGATGCCCAGCTCGAGTCACTGTCAGGGGCAGACGAACCTTAGTAATTCTTTATGTTACTGGCCGCTTCCTGTATATGGATTCATCAGGTAGTGTGCTTCTTTCTAAATCCTGCAATAACTCGCAGCAGACCTCCGCAATGTCTCCTGGGAACAATGATAAAAGCTCCCAGGAGACATTGCGGCATCGAGGAAGTGATGGAATAACTAGAACTAACTACCTGATGAATCCATATACAGGAAGCGGGCAGTAACATAAAGGATTACTAAGGTACAGTGGATCAGAAAAAAAAAAAACGTGGTTTAGTAATTATGCATATGAGTGTATCATTTTTTATTTTTTTTGGTGGGGGAGTGGATCTTGGGTGGGAGTTCCCACACTTTTTTCCCCAGGACTTGACCCCTGGCAGCTGTGTATAGTAGCCAATCAGCTGCTAACTACAACTTGTTCAACTAAGCTTGACAAAAAAACCTGGAAGCTGATTAGTTCTTTTGCAGAGCTGCACCAGATTGTGTATGCTCCAGTTTTAGTAATTCAACTCCAAAGTCTCTGTATCTTTAGTGGTCAGTGTAAAACCACATCCACTGCCCATCCCTCCTCCCTCACCTCTCAATCTTCCTCTCCAATGGCGTACAATGACATGAACAGCGATCACATGCCCTGCACTTTTTTTTTTAAGTGTATTTTTGTGCGTGTACTTGAGAGAGGAGCCGGACTGGAGGAGTTGGGAGTAGGCAGACCTCCCCCAGAGGCAATCTGCCATCTTTCTCCATGCCCCCGGGTGGCAATGGTGGGTGTGAGGGTGTCCTCCCACGAAGCCCGCCCTACCTGCTCCGCTTTGAAGCCCAGCGGGGCAGAGGGACTCCCCTATGAGGGAGTGAGAGGATCTAGCCCGCTCAGCCAGCCCTGTTAGTCCTTCGCCTCTCTTTTTTAGAGACCGCGTGGCCAAAGTGCGTGCATGTTAACCCAATTTTGAGTGCGTGTAAGTGTGGTGTTTATTTGTGGGAGGGGGGTGGGCGTACTAAGCGCAGGCTTACCTCGCATAGCACACCCACCGGGAGCCGAGCTGGGATCACCAAACTCAATTCGCATGCACCTTTTGAGCAGATAAACAAATAATTGGCATGGTTTTTTTTTTATATATAAAGATGAATTTACGAAAAGCATATATTTATCTATTCAAAAATGTGAATATTGAACTTCCCAACAAATTATGTCAATAACTACTTCTATTCTGGCAACCAGTAAAATGGGTCAGTTCACTAAAGGAGATTATTGTTTGTTGTGTGAGGGGAAGGACTTCCCTGGTTGGGCTTAATCTTAAAAGGACATCTGTATTATTTTGCCAATTTAGTTTTTCTGTTTTAATTAATTCCCTAGAGATTGCTGTCCCCCTGAAAGTATACTTTCTCTCAAAAATGGGCACTCAGTTGCCCTATTTTTTTTTTATTGGAGAGCTGTACTCATGGCTATCTCAAGCAGTCACTTGGGTACAGCTTTCCCAAAGAGATTAGTGCAAACACACATTAATGCCTTGTACACACGATCAGAATTTCCGATGGAAAAACTCAGACTGACTTTTTCCATCGGATATTCCGATCATGTGTAGCCCCATCTGAGTTTTTTCAACGGATATTCCGATGAATTCCGTCAGAGTTTAGATAAAGAACATGTTAGATTTTACACCATTGGAATTCCGACGTGATTTGGCTGTGCAAAAGCCCGATCGTGTGTACGGGGCATAAGAGGCGTCTATTTTCAGGAAACAGACTATGCAGCTTGGAGTGGAGAAGGTAACACAGTGAAGGTCACTGGATCTAGAATCATGGCGTGCATAACACCAAGTGGGCAAAACTCATTGGAATTGGGGAGTTTATTAAAACAAAGATAAATTGCAACTCTGTAGTTGCAAACATTATATGATATTGGGCCTGTTCGCACCAGGACGTGGTGCAGGAAAGGCACGTTTCTGTGCAATCTCTGTGTGAACCACCTCTAAAACTGGCTAAAAAACTAGTTGTTGAACTGTTAATGTGTGAAGTGTTTGGTGAAGCAATTGTCTTTAATACACAGCTCGAGAGTCTCCTCTTGCCCTAGCTGACCAGAATCCACAGTAGAATGTGTTGAGGTTTTGCGAACAGACTTTTGAAAAACATAAGAATATTGCACCAGAACAGGTGCTGTCCCCAAAGTAAGTAAAAGTATGTCACTGTCATTTCTCAACAGAGCTTAGGAAATGAATGCAATAGTGATTGGTTGATATAGGTCTAAGCACCTTTATCTGTGGCCCAGTTTTCAGAAATTCTTCTCAGTATATGAAGCCTTGAGCCTAAGAAAGTCAGAGCAGGTAGTATTATCTAGGATTTGATAGAACTGCTTGAATCTTTTATTCTTCCTGAATGTGAAACCTTTGTACGAAAATGATTCTGTTTGCCACTTAAACACATTTCTGTCTGGAGATGTACTGCAAATGTGCTATATGAAGGTATAATTCTGTTCTTTTTACTTTGCCCTATAGTACTGTAAATCTAAAATAACACATGTTGCTTTCTAAAAGAAAATCCATGAAAAAAATCAAATATGCTGTTCATTTCTTTTTACATTGCAGCAGTAAGACTGAATTATGCAGAAAATGTAATGATCTATCTTAGCAGGCAAGGTGCATATCATTTAATGACAACATAAAAAAAAAAAAAACATCTGGCTTGTGGCAAAAAAAAAAAAAAATCCCCAAGGCTGAAACATATGGAAGGGGTGTTTTTTGGCAAACTGATATAATTTCAACTGTTTTTAATTAACCTTCTAGCCCTACCATATGGGAATGTGAAGTGTCCATTAGTTCTGTTCAGTTGGAATGTACCTGTTT
Source organism: Rana kukunoris (assembly GCA_029574335.1). Taxonomy (NCBI): domain Eukaryota; kingdom Metazoa; phylum Chordata; class Amphibia; order Anura; family Ranidae; genus Rana; species Rana kukunoris. The sequence goes on from CM056049.1 coordinate 181,180,538, forward strand.
GTGCTGATAGCATCACAGCTAGAGCCAACTACTTCACCCATACTGCAGACCTTCCACACAGCTTAGTGTAATGCTTGGCAGCATCATTCTGCTCCCTTACCTTTTGGCTTTCTGGGATTAGAAAGCGGGACACCCTTTAGTGCAGATATATTTAGACAGAAGAAAAGCTCTTTTGTCACATCTGTTCATGAAAACCATGAAGACTTCATGAGAAGAGAAAAACATTGGGTTTGGGTTCAAGTTAACCAGTTTGTTGACATTTAGCAACAGAAAAGTTTGATGGGGACATGAACTTCATCCCCACATCCATGGTCTGGTAGATGTGGGGTTCTGCTGAGGGTACTTATTATAATTTGGAATCTACTTTAAGCTAAGCCCCCCCACAGATATCTGCAACTCCTTTACATGAATGAGAAATGCTTGTGTCTAAACTGTGTTTGACAGGTGTTTGACAGGTAGTAATGTAATGCCCCCTCACTGCCTGTCTTAACTTTGTAATTGCCACACTAACATGCCACAACCAACTGTATTGCTGTGGATTTGGGGAATTTGGTTTGTGGCGCTTCCCATTCGCTTGAATGGGTCATGTTTGGCAGGCTTACTTTCCACCAAATGCGACAAAGGGGATGGCAAAGCGTCAAGGCCGTGGCATGTAAACACAAGGTGGAGAAGTTGAAGGAGGCTCAACTGTACATTTTTAATGCCCCCCAACTGCAAGTCTAAATGAGCCCTAAAAGGAACATAGGACCTTTTGTTGCTCATTAAAATATATATATATATATATATATATATATATATATATATATATATATATATATATATATATATATATATATATATATATTGTAGATAGATAGATAATAAACATTTAGGCACTATAAAAGCATAAAAGCCAGTTATTAAAAATAACTAAATAAGCATTGTCCCCATATCTAAACCCAACCTCAATCACACCATTTTCACCATCTTCAGTCATGATTAGTGACACTCATAGACATGACAACCTACACCACAATAATCCTTTCCGGTTGCACTCCTGAAGCAAATGACAGCTGACAAAGTTAGTTGTCTGACATCCTTGTCCACATATGGTAATTTTCATATGTCATTTTGCTGAAGTACATTTTATAGGTGTGTCACCTCATGTAAAAACATGACATTTAAAGGAATTGGATATTTTTAATGTTGTCTTTCAAGCTACATTTAAAGACTTGCCCCCCACTAAACTTTATTTAAAAAAAAAGTTTGCATTGGTAAATGTCCCCCATGGCAGTTCCCAGATATAAATGCCTTTTTAAACCCAAAACTTTCAAATTGGCTTTGAAAATGGCCAGAAAAAAAGGTACAAGATTTGGATTTAACAGTGTTAATTTTGTCGACTAAAATATTTTCGGCAGCTAAACTAAGACTATTTTAGTCGACTAAGATGACTAAGGCCCCATACACACGAGCGGACAGATTTGTTCAAATCTGTCCGTCCGACAGATTTGAACAAATCTGTCTGCTGGGATTTTGGTTTGCTCGCGTGTACACACGAGCAAACCAAAATCCCCGCCAGCAGAGAGCGCGCTGACGTGTCGGTGACGTGGCAGTGACGTTGACGCCGCCACGTCACCGCACCAGGAAGTAAAACACTTCCGCGCATGCGCCAAATCCATTTGGCGGCGGTGCGGCGGCGGAGCGGGACGACATGTCTGCTGGTAAGTGTACTAACCAGCAGACATGTCGGGCGGACAGATTCCCACCCGATAGATTTCAAAGCATGCTTTGAAATCTGTCGGGTGGACAAATCTGTCCGCTAGCCCATACACACGATCGGAGATGTCTGCTGAAACGGTCCATCGGACCATTTTCAGCGGACAAATTCGATCGTGTGTACGAGGCCTAAAACATGACTAAAAATAAAATGACATTTTAACCACTTAAATACCGGGCTTATTTTTCAAACTTGTTGTTTACAAGTTAAAATCAGTGTTTTTTTTTTGCTATAAAATTACTTAGAATCTCAAAACATTATTTACATTTTTTTCGAACACCCTAGAGAATAAAATGGCGATCATTGCAATGCTTTCTGTCCCACCGTATTTGCACAGCGGTCTTACAAAAATAAAAAATAAATAATTAAAAAATAAGACAGCAGTGAAGTTAGCCCATTTTTTTTATATTGTGAAAAATAATGTTATGCCGAGTAAATTGATACCCAACATGTTATGCTTCAAAATTACGCCCGCTCGTGGGATGGCGACAGAACTTTTATTCTTAAAAATCTCCATATGCGACTTTTAAAGAATTCTACAGGTTGCATGTTTTGAGTTCCAGAAGAGTACTAGGGCTAGAATTATTGCTCTTGTTCTAACGATACCTCACATGTGTGGTTTGAACACCGTTTTCATATGTGGGCTGGGTGGGGGCCATCTTCCCCTCACTCAGCTCCATACCACAGAGGGGACAGGATTCAATTGCCTCCTCCGCTACCAGGAATTCCAGTAAGCGTCGGAGGGCACCTGCCACCAATAAAAGTTATCTTGTGGCAAATCCGCTGCTAAGGACCGCCCGCTGAAGAAGTGGATACCGTGGTTATGGCAGCTAGCTGCTGCCATAACAACAGTATTCCAATTCAAAGTGCCAAAGTATAATGATGGCAGGCATTTCCGTAAATGGTTAAACAAAAGACTATTGTCAAAACTAAATTGAAATTTATGCCTTTGTTCACAAATCCTCTGAACTGAACCCAGATCAATTTGCTTATGAGTAAAAAACACACAAGGCACCTATAAATTTAGCATCAAAATAAAAGGATACTGCAACCAGTCAGCTAAACCCACTGCCACTTTTTTACCTCTTTATACAAAAATTTTAAGCAAAGCAATAATTTTGATGTTGTACATTAACAGCTTTAACATTTTAGTAGAGTAATCACTTAAGGACCGCCTACTGCACATATACATCGGCAGAATGGCACGGCTGGGCACATCAACGTATATATACGTTGATTTTAGTACCCAGCCGTGGGTCATGGGCTCGTGCCCGCGGCGCGCTCCCATGACCCGGTCAGAAGCTCCAGGACCGGGGCCGCGAGATTCGCGGACCCGATCGCCGCTGCAGTGTGGCGATCCGTCCCTGGAGCTGAAGAACGGGGAGAGCCGTGTGTAAACACGGCTTCCCCGTGCTTCTCTGTGGCCGCAGCATCGATCGCGTCATCCCTGTTATAGGGGGACGCGATCGATGAAGTCACACCTACAGTCACACCCCCCTATAGTTGTAAACACACACACAGGGAACACTCAAAGTCACAGCGCCCCCTGTGGTTAACTCCCAAACTGCAACTGTCATTTCCACAGTAAACAATGCAATTTAAATGCATTTTTTGCTGTGAAAATGACAACTGTCCCAAAAATGTGTCAAAATTGTCCGAAGTGTCCGCCATAATGTCGCAGTCACGAAAAAAATCGCTGACCGCCGCTATTAGTAGTAAAAAAAATAATGATTATTAAAAATGCAATAAAACTATCCCTTATTTTGTAAATGCTATAAATTTCGCAAAAACCAACCGATAAACGCTTATTGCGATTTTTTTTTACCAAAAATATGTAGAAGAATACGTATCGGCCTAAACTGAGGAAAAAAAATTTTTTTTTTTATATATTTTTGGGGGATATTTATTATAGCAAAAAGTAAAAAATATTGCATTTTTTTTAAATTGTCGCTCTATTTTTGTTTATAGCGCAAAAAATAAAAACCGCAGAGGTGATCAAATACCACCAAAAGAAAGCTCTATTTGTGGGGGGAAAAAGGATGCCAATTTTGTTTGGGAGCCACGTCGCAGTGCCGAATCGCAAAAAGGGGCAAGGTCCTTTACCTGCATTTTGGTCCGGGTCTTAAGTGGTTAATAGTACAATTATTTACTCATATTTAACCACTTCAGACCCGCGCTATTGACATAATACGTCAACAGCGCGGATCTGAGGCGCCAACTTGACGTCTTTGGACGTGATTTGTGTGCATTACCCGCGCGCGCCACTGGGTGGCGCGCGGCGGGTAAACACTGTCCCGCCGCATCGCTGGGGATCCGATGCATGTACCTGGCGGCCGCGATGTCCGTCGGGTACATGCGATCGGCGGGAAACCGAACAGATGTCAGCAGGGACGTGGAGCTCTGTGTGTAAACACAGAGCTCCACGTGCTGTCAGCGGAGAGGAGAACGATCTGTGTCTCTTTACATAGGGACACAGCATCGGTCACCTCCCCCAGTCACCCCCCTCCCCACACACAGTTAGAACACACCCAGGCAATACATTTAACCCCTTCCTCACCCCTTAGTGTTAACCCCTTCCCTGCCAGTCACATTCATACAGTAATTAGTGCATTTTTATATCACTGATCGCTGTATAAATGTGAATGGTCCCAGATTTGTGTCAAAAGTGTCCGATATGTCCGCCGCAATATCGCAATAAAAATCGCAGATCGCCGCCATTACTAGTAAAAAAAATAATAATAAAAAAAATCATAATTCTGTTCCCCATTTTGTAGGCGCTAAAACTTTTGCGCAAACCAGTCGCTTATTGCGATTTTTAATTATTTTTTTTTCAAAAATACGTTGAAAAATACGTATCGGCCTTAACTGTGAAAAAAAAAAAGTTTTTTTTTTTTAAAAATGGGATATTTATTATAGCAACAAGTAAAAAATATATATATATTTTTTAAATTGTCGCTCTTTTTTTTGTTTATAGCGCAAAAAATAAAAACCGCAGAGGTGATCAAATACCACCAAAATAAAACTCTATTTGTGGGGAAAAAAGGACGCCAATTTTGTTTGGGAGCCACGTCGCAGGACCGCGCAAATGTCAGTTAAAGCGACGCAGTGCTGGAAGCTGAAATTTCGCCTGGGAACGAAGGGGGTTTATGTGCCCAGTAATGAAGTGGTTAAACTTTAGACTTAAAAGAGGGACAATTGTAGAGGTAAAGTGTTACTCAACCCACAACAGTAAAATCAGTTTTTATATGCAGTAAAACTTGTTATACTCACTGTGGAACCTAAGGGGTTAATCCTCTGCATTGTGTAAAAAGGCTGTTTGATCCTGTCTTATATGATCCTCAACTTATCTTGCTGTTCCCTAACTATCTCCTGATAAGACAGCATTTGGAGTCACTATGCACATGAACTCAGTTTGGTGTATATTTCTAGAGGTTTTTTTTTAATTCTTGGGGGGGTGTATGTGATCAGCACAGGGTCAATCAGTACTGTACAGACAGAGGGTCAGGGGTTCTGCAGCTTCATATGACAGTCAGAGTAGAATGAAAACTCTCCCTACAAGCTTTAACCAGACACAGATAGAAGTTATAAGACTGCTATATACTGGTGATGAGAAAAGGTATTTAGCCATTTATACTAACTAAAATTATTGCATTTTCATGTTCTGTGTACTGTGGGAGGCCAGATATAGAGAATGCAGGGTCCTGGGTTAAGTAGCACTTTAAAACAATATGAATTTACTCTTCAAATGTTTGTGTGACTTGTTTTTACACACTAGTATAAATAAAATGTTATGATTCCAGTTCCAGAAACATGATGGAATTTGATTTCTGTGCATAGTAAAGCAGCAATTAATATTGCTGGATGAATTTAAATAAACCCTCCGTGCTTAGACTCAGCTATGGTGATCGCTCGAGGAGAAACAGAAAATTTAGCCTTTTACCATCAATCACCAAAAATTATTTCCTTAACGAGTATGCTTACCTAATAAATAAGTCACTTTACCAAAAAATTGCCTTTACACTAACCCCACACGACAAAGTACATTTAGCATTTATTCTTGCTTCTATTGGTAGAATGGATCCAGAGCTAACATAGTTGACAACACACCCCATCTCCCCACAACATTGTCTGAACATGCTGCTTTGAATGGGATGAATGTATAATGGGCACTCATTGACAGTGCTCCTCTCTGCCAGTAAGTGCATGAGCACCTTCATTCACAAAGCAGAGAAGGGATCATCACAGATTACATACAATGAATGAGAATAGTATCTGCTCTGATAATAAAGCAATTTTATGTGATAAGATCAGGGAGTAGAAGATGTCCTGTATATCACCTCATGTTTACTGGCTTCACTATTTTCCTTTAGTTTTGTATACAGTATATCTAGTAGCTACAAGATAGATCAGTTAGTCTTGTGTTTGGCTGTATGAACCATCTGTTGACTCACTTACCCCCGGCAGTGCTAACTAATCATTTACTCTTGTGAGTGGAAATGTTTACTAGCAGCAGTAAACCTCCCAACACTTAAGAAAGTGATTTAGTCACTAGCTCAAGGGAGGATCTTTGGCTTATAAGCAGATTGACACCAGTCACCTTAAGACAACTAACAGAGTTTATTAAGACCAATAAACTCAGGAAGAGAGGGTTAGGGCACAGCATTCTAAGGCCGCCTACACACGGAGGGACATGTCTGCTGAAACATGTCTGACGGACCGTTTCCAGCGGACATGTCTCCTCCGGATTTTCTCCACCATCGGATGAAAATCCCCTCGGCCAGGGAACGCGGTGACGTGGCGGTGACGTTGACGCCGCCACGTCACCACTCCAGGAAGTAAAATACTTCCACGCATGCGTCGAATACATTCGACGCATGCGAAGAGATTTCTGTCCACTGGTTAGTGTACTAACCAGCGGACATATCCGACGGACATGTCTCCGGCGGACAAATTTCAAAGCATGCTTTGAAATTTGTCCACTGGGAAAACATGTCCGCTAGCCCGTACACACGATTGGAGATGTCTGCTGAAACGGTCCGTCGGACCAGTTTCAGCAGATAAATTTGATCGTGTGTACGCGGCCTAAGAGCACACTGTAAAAACTCAAACATAACACAGTCATAAAGAAAGAGGACCTTTAATCCAGACTGGCAATTCTGTATTCTTTGGACCACTGACTGTAAGCAGTTTCAGGACTTGCCTACCATGGATGAACCGCTAGGCTTCCTACAATGTCCCTAACTTCTCTGGACACTTTCCAGCAGACACAATTTCACCCCTGGTACTCCAACTTATGTAATTTCCTTCCTGTTTCACTTCCCCTGGATATATTTTTCAGCAGGATAGCAGGGGGATTTAGTTCCTGGGCTTGAGCCTCTCTGTAACTCAGCATACCCTATCCACGCAGCAGACTTGGGAGGACTAGAACCTCAGCAGCAATACCTGCTCTGCAGGCAGAGCCTTGGAGTCAAGAAAGCTTCCAGAAGGTTCCCCTGAATATGTATATCATCCCCCAGCATGCTCCATTGGCAATAAACCTCCTAGTGGTTGGCCAGTAAATAATAATAACATTGCCAAGAACAGCCAAAAGCAAGCAATTGCTCTGAGCTTAGGGAGACTGACAGAAAGCCAAACTTTTAATCAGGCTGCTTACAGCCCTGCAAAATACTACACTTTAATAGTCACTCTTGCTTAGGACAAGGTGGCAAGGTGGCTATACTTCTTAGGCTGCGTACACAAGACTAAACAAATCCGATGAAAACGGTCGGACAGACCGTTTTCATTTGATATGTCTGCTGGGCTATTTTGGTTTGATCGGTGTACACACGATCAAACCAAAATCCCCGTGGACAGACAGCGCGGTGACATGGTGGTGACGTTGACGCCGCCACGTCACCACTCCAGGAAGTAAAATACTTCCCCGCATGCGTCTAATCCATTCGGCGCATGCGGGAGATTTTTGTCCGCTGGTTAGGCGTACTAACCAGCGGACATGTCGGACGGACGGGTTTCCAGCAGACAAGTTTTAAAGCATGCTTTAAAACTTGTCTGCTAGAAAAACCTGTCTGCTCGCCCGTACACACGATCAGGATTTGTAAATTCGATCGTGTGTACGCGGCCTTAGATATAATGGAAGCACCAAGGAACACTTGGCACACTCTGCAAATGAAAATCTGAGAGAGGAGCGGTGGCTTCAGTGCTGTGCTGTACTGTACCTCCCCACAAATTGTTTTTAATTTTGGGGTGGAGCTACAAACAAAAGAAACGCACATGAAGAGATGCTTTTAGTGGAAAACCACAGTGGAGATCAGAAGAGTACCATGTGAAAGCACTGCTTAGACTAGCTGAGCGGGTTTAGATTTACATCCACAATTTGATATGTTGCACTGGTCTCCCCTTTTCTTTCATTGTAATCTGATGATCATGGAATAGACCTTCTAGTCATGCTGAAACATCTTTCTTGCTGCAGCTTACACAATAAAGGCCTAGACAATAAAAACAAAAATAAATCAATATTAAAATGTTTCTGACATCCACACGTCATATTCAAACCAGCTTTGCAAGTCTAAATATGACTAGCATTGTATGAAGCAGAAAGAAAGCACAGTGTTTTAGACGTACTGTACACATTGAATGCTCTAATACTGAACTTTAATAGGGCTGTGTGGGCTTATGCTGAAAGGGAATTAAACAGAACTGATATTTAGTCTTGGTTCATGTAACGGAATGAACCGTGACAGACTGAGATTCTCCTATGTCTAGGGTCACCTTATGTCCACTAGGGCCATAGGGTGACAAAGAATCATATTTCATGTATTACAGAAGATGGGACATTAATAATAATTCATGTTTGCAGGATGTCTTCTGATATCAAAAGCTGTTGGCTATTCAATCTGGGCACACATGCTTTTGAAAGGTGTTAATTCAGGTCTTCAAGACCAGAGTGACTCATACCTCTGTATAATAGGCTATTGAAATGTCTTGAGACATGTCTTGAGGTGTTGGCTATTCACTGTGAAAGACACATGCTTTTGAAAGGTGTTCATTGCATCAGGGCCTGAAAGACCTTTTGATTGTGTGATTCATTGTGTTTAAAACAATGTGTTAAAGTCTCCATCCATTCAGATACTGAATTAGCATGTCAGTTAGGTTTAGGAATATATTGATGCTCAGGTGTGATAGTATTTGGTTTTGATGTCATTATCTCAAGGAATGTATCTGTCAGTATCGGTGCCGAATTGTCTGTCTAAGATAATGTGATTGAGGTTCCTTATATGTGTGAAGATTATCTGTGATTGTGTATTATTCAAGGTTAATTGAACTCTATTGATGATGCGGTGCCCACATGTCTAGCTACGGATTAGAATTAGCCACAGTGTGAATAGGGGGGTGGAGATGGCATTGTCCTGTGATTGTCTGTAACATCTTGTACTGTATAAAAAGCAAGCTAAGATACCATTAAAGGGTTCATATCTTTGAAACCAAGTGCAGAGCAGTAGTCTCGTCTTGATTATGGGAAATGATATGGATCGTGTATGCAGGATTGTCACAGTGTGTCAGATAAGCTTGTCGTGGTTGGATGGAAGGTCGTAAACGGTGGTGACCATTACAGTTCAAATCTTTAGGCAGCTAAAGGACCCGGACAGTTTTTGCGATTCGGCACTGCATCGCTTTAACTGACAATTGCGCGGTTGTGCGATGTGGCTCCCAAACAAAATTGGCGTCCTTTTTTTACCACAAATAGAGCTTTCTTTTGGTGGTATTTGATCACCTCTGCGTTTTTTTTAGTTTTTGCGCTATAAACAAAAATATAGCGACAATTTTGAAAAAAAAATCTATATTTTTAACTTTTTGCTATAATAAATATCCCCCAAATATATATATATATATATATATATTGTCGTTACCCTCTGACCGAGAGTGATGTGAATCACATAAACACGCGACAAGACATACAACATAAATAGACCTGAAGTGTGCCTTGGTGGTCTGGTCAGTATGCCAAGAAAAGGGGGCATACCCAAGGTAAGTAATGGGTAGTAAATTGAAGAAGGATATGCTGAGAAGTGCCCTGAAAAAGGGAAGGGTGGGAGGGTGTCGAATGCGATTGAATGCGCAGACTCACGGACATGAGGTGAGCTGGGAAGAGTCGGCCCAGTGACGTGTAGTACCGCACACTGAACCGACAAAGAGCATGTGTGAGTGGGCTGCTTAAATACCCTCCGGGCTCCTCCCATAAACTCAGGCCACCATACTGGCCTTCTTATTTATGGTCGTTACCCTCTGACCGAGAAGTGATGTGAATCACATAAACACCCGACAAGACATACAACATAAATAGACCTGAAGTGTGCCTTGGTGGTCTGGTCAGTATGCCAAGAAAAGGGGGCAAAAGACTCAGATAGGGAAGTAGCTTTTATTGATTTCTTGTATCTATTGAGCCAGCTTGGTAAAGGCTTGTGCCATTCCTTCTTGAGGATTTGGGATGTATGTGGCAAAACAAGGAGACTTCCATCAGCCTGGTATCTTGATTACGTGGTCTGGTACTCCCTGTTGGGAGGCAGCTGAGGCTACTCTAATTTGGAAAGAATGTCCAGAGAACTGACTGGGGTTTGAAGCCCAAGGTACTTAAAAGGATTCTAACATGCTTGACACACTGGCTGCCACTCAGAGAGCTGGTTTAGAAAGGGTAGCAACGAGCTACCATCAGATTGGCTGGGTAGATGGAGCCGTAGTCGGTCGTGCACCGTCACTGGGTGTCAGGCGTTGTTAGTCTGAAACAGGTTGATGTCAATCCCGAGGCTGGTTTGTTGCGTTTGCAGACTGTGAGAGTGTAGTGGTTCGAAAGCGAGTCTGGTGGCATCGGAGCAGTGTCTGACTGCCAGAGCCACTGACTGTAAATTCACTTGGTTGTTGGGAACCGTAGAAGGCCTGGCAGATGGCTGTTTGGGTGACTAGTCTGGGCAAAGCCCTAAACAGGGAACGAGTAAGGATTTTAGACATGTCCCTAAAGAGGGCATGTCCCTAAAGGTAGGCACTTGCCACTGACTACAGGTTGGTGCTCCTGTATGCCCTGTAGGAGGGACTTGACTGCATGGGCTCGAGCATAGTGACAGTTTACTGGGGTCCCAAAGGGACAGGAAATGCTGGACGCCATCTAGATATGGCATGATAGTATTGTGAGAAAGGGTCAGCTGCGTGTGGCAATATGATATGAAGGCTAGGACCTGTTTAACGTTGCCTATTGCTGCTCCGGAGCAAGGGGCCAAAAATTAGCGGTTAGTGTTTCAAGCAGTGTGATAAGCCTTCAGTGTGTTGCGTGCCAAGGAGTGCTTATTAAGCTAGGTTGCGTTGGTGAGATGCGACTTCAGTCCATCATCAGCAATGTCCACAATGGGACAGGGATAGTTGTTGGGTCGACTCCAGGCTCTTGCTGGAAAAAACAACCATTTCAAGGTTGGAATGGGAAAGCGCATCAGCTGCTTTTTGCATTTGCCTGGAATATGTCTACATAAGATATTAATTGGTGACGGAGTGAGAGCTGCGCGAGCCTGCGCAGGAAGGACGTGATGGGGAGCGACTTAGATCTACCTTAATTGATGTCGGCTGTGGCCTGATCGTCTGTGGTGAAGAACACTGTCTGTCCTGTTTAAGTGTGGTCCCAGACCTGGGCAGGTGCCACGATGGGGTGCAGCACGAGGCGTGATGAAGACTGGGTGAAGCAGGAAATTAAGAGAATTTCTGGGGGCCAAGGTTTGGAGAACCAGTGGCGGCCTAAAAATGGCCGCAAAAGCCTGTGGTGGCTCGGCTGACACTGCCGGGATGAAGATTGAAATGCTGTTCTATCAGGTGGGGAAGTTGTCCCACATAGCTAAGTCTGCTACTGATGCTTGGTCTAGTTTAAGAACTTGGACTGGATCTTGCGTTAGTGTGAGAAAATCAAGACAATACACAGGTGCTCAACAAGACGATATACGTGCATTCTCTGACCAATGTGCACCCGCAGACCAACGTGCGCTCACTGACCAACGCGCACCCTCTGATCAACGTGCACTCGCAGACCAACGAGCGCCCGCAGACCAACGTGCACCCGCAGACCAACGTGCACTCGCTGGTGCTGGATGGAAACCTAAACTAACCGCTGGGAAAAAGACAGAGAAAAGATGAGTGGCCCGTGTGCCACTGAAGATGAATGGCCAACTGGGTGCCACTGTGTGTTTGTGTGGCTGATTGTTTGTCACTGAAGTATGTTTGCAAGTTTAGTTTGTATTCGGGTTTGCACGTAGGTGCATGCTGCAAAGTGTTTTATACTACTGCAGACAATATTGTGTGGTTGCAAGGGTGTCAGTGAGTGTCAGGTTTCTGGGACGATATTGTGTGGTTGCAGGGGCCTCGATAAGTATGAAGGTTTGTTTTGAGACAGCATTGTGTGGTTGCAAGGGTCTCGGTCTGGTTTGCTGAGACGGTATTGCGTGGTTGCAAGGGTCTCAGTCTGGTTTGCTGAGACGATATTGCGTGGTTGCAAAGGTCTCGATGATTATGAGTTTTTTTTTTTATTATTTAAACTTGAGACCTGCTCATGGTTACGTTCAATGATTATGTCTCGACTTAGGTTTTGCATCATATGTGGAAAATGTTTTGTTTTTTTGTTCCCCTCTCCCTCCCACATCCACATCTCCCCCCCCTCTCCTCCCCACCCTCCCACCGATCCTCTTACTAGGCCTCTATCATCTCTTTCATTCGATAATTTCCTCTCCTCTTTGTTACTTAAGCTTCCATCATTTCTGCGTATTCCATCTTAACCTTATATTTTTTCCAGGGATCCCATTTATCTTCAAAATCTGCCCAAGTTTCCTCTCTGTATCTTAAATATTCATTGTAATAAATTTAGTCAACCTTTTTCCCCCATTCTCTTAATGTAGGACTCTCTTCTCGTTTCCAGTTACTCGAGATCTGACTTTTTGCGGCGTTAAGAAAATCTGGGATTAGGGTCTTTAGATATTTTTTGGTTGGCATATCGTGGTGATTGATGAATGGAGATACGCTCAAATAAGACATTTTTTTGAAAGTCTCCCACAGCCTATAAGATCTGAAACAAATTTACGGCCATTCGAAAGACTCTGTACAAAGAAAATCGATAAGGGAATAATCTCGATGATATATGAAATTTTGAATGCCTTAAAAAAAAAGACCTCCATTCATCAAAAAATGCGTACAATAAATGAATTTGAAATAAGACTCCATTCATCAAAAAATGATAATAAATAGGGTCGTCATCTATAAACAACAAAGTAATTTGAACAGAATATAAATTTTGGTAAGATGGTATCTTACACCAGATTTAAACAACAAAGTCATCTCTAGGAACAGAATAAATTTTGTTTGGAGAGGTTGTAGAGAGGTAGGCACACCAGATAAATTACACTCATCTCTAGACACACATAATTTGTTTTGTTGGAGAGGTTGTAGAGAGGTAGGCAAAAGTAAAAAATTTTTGGTCTTAACAAAAAATTTAAGAAATAATAAACATGAAATAATAAACATGGAGGACTGGAGGACTTTTGGGTTTGCGTTTTGCATGGGGCTCGAATGCCAACCAAAAAATATGAGGTTTGTTTTGAGATGGCATTGTGTGGTTGCACGGGTCTCAACAAGTGAGGGGTTGCTGAGACGATGTTGCGTTTTGCAATGGTCTCAAATGAGTGTCAGCCGCTGAGACAACTTTGTACGGCTGCAAGGGTCTGAATGGGTGTCAGGTTGCTGAGACGATATTGCATTTGCAATGGTCTCAAATGAGTGTCAGGTTGCTAAGACGACTTTGTATGGCTGCAAAGGTCTGAATGGGTGTCAGGTTGCTGAGATGAGATTGTGTGGTTGCAAAGGTCTAGACGGGTGTGAGGTAGCTGAGATGATATTACATTTAGCAAGGGTCTCAAATGAGTGTCAAGTTGCTGAGACAATATTCCCCTTTATTTTTTTTATTTTTTTATGAAAACGACTGTGAATGAAACTCTGGTAAATATGAGTTACCGCATCTGGCAGTGTTTACAAGCTGTTACAGGCATTGGCGTTTCGAATGCCTCTGAACATCCGTCTGAACCAATTTTTTTTTCGGGAAGGTTTCTAACTCAACTGCCTAGAAACGACTATAAATGATCCCGTGTACATGTACTGATAAGATAACAGAGGAGAAATCAGGGGCGTCTGAAAAACACCCAACTGTTCCTAAATGTCTGTTTACCAACAGCAGTGTACATAAGGCCAAAGATGATTTGTCTGGCTGCAAGGGTCTCAATGAATGCAAGGTTGCTGGGGCAAGACTGCATGGTCACAAAGGCCTTTGACGAGTGGGAGGTTGCTTAAGATGGTATTGCGTGGTTGCAAGGGTCTTGACGAGTGTGGAGCTGCTGAGACGGTATTGTGTTTGCAAGGGACTGAACTATGGTGTGAGGCTGATGAAACGGTATTGCGTGGTTGCAAGAGTCTTGATGAGTGTGGGGCTGCTGAGACGGTATTGCGTGCAAGGGTCTGAACTATGGTGTGGGGCTGCTGAAGTATTGATGGTTGCAAGGGCCTTAATGAGTGTGGCGCTGCTGAGACGATATTGCATGCAAGGGTCTCAACAAGGGTGTCAGGCTGCTGAAATTTTGCGTGCTTGCAAGAGTCTCGTGAGTGTGGGGCGGGACGGTATTGGTGCAAGGGTCTCAACAAGGGTGTCGGCTGCTGAGATGATTTTGCATGGTTGCAATGGTCTCAACAGGTGTCAGGTGGGGCAGATTGTGAGCTGGCATTTTGCTGCACTTTTATATTTCTTTTTGCGTTTTTTTTTGCGTTTTTTGTAATATATATATATATATATATATATATATATTATATATATATATATATATATATATATATTGCGTTTTGGGGTCATGTGTTGCAGGGTCTTAAAATGTCAGGCTGCTGAACAATTTTGTGTGCTTGCAAGAGTCTCGAGAGTGTGGGGCGCTGAGACGGTATTGCGTTTGCAAGGGTCTCAACAAGGGTGTCAGGCTGCTGAGATGTTTTGCATGGTTGCAGGTCTCAACAGGTGTCAGGTGCTGGGAATTGTGAGCTGGCAATTTTTTTTTCTGCACTTTTATATTTCTTTTTGCGTTTTTTTTTTGCGTTTTTGTATATATATATATATATATATATATATATATATATATATATATTTTGCGTTTTGTAAGGGTCATGTGTTGCAAGGGTCTTAAGGGTGTCAGGCTTCTGAGACGATATACGCGTGGTTGCAAGGATCTCAATGAGTGTGAGGGCTGCTGAGACGATATTGCGTTTGCAAAAAAAGGGTCTCAACAAGGGTGTCAGGCTGCTAAGACGATTTTGCGTAGTTGCAGCAGTCTCAACAGGTGTCAGGTTGCCGGGGGGCTGAGATTGCAAGGTGACAAGGTTTTTATTTTTTATTTTTATTTTTTGCGTTTTTCTTTTGCGTATTTCTTTGAGGTTTTTTTTGCGTTTTTATATATATATATATATATATATATATATATTGTTTGCGTTTTGTAAAGGTCATGTGTTGCAAGGGTCCTAACAAGGGTTTCAGGCTGCTGAGATGATTTTGCGTGGTTGCAATGGTCTCAACAGGTGTCAGGTTGCTGGGCCGAGATTGTGAGCTGGCAATTTTTTTTTCTGCACTTTTATATTTCTTTTTGCGCTTTTTTTTGCGTTTTTGTATATATATATATATATATATATATTATATATATATATATGTATTATTATATATATATATATATAATATATATATATATTGGTTTTGTAAGGGTCATGTGTTGCAAGGGTCTTAAGGGTGTCAGGCTTCTGAGACGATATACGCGTGGTTGCAAGGATCTCAATGAGTGTGAGGGCTGCTGAGACGATATTGTGTTTGCAAAAAAAGGGTCTCAACAAGGGTGTCAGGCTGCTAAGACGATTTT
The DNA here is from genome assembly GCA_029574335.1 of Rana kukunoris. NCBI lineage: Eukaryota > Metazoa > Chordata > Amphibia > Anura > Ranidae > Rana > Rana kukunoris. The sequence goes on from CM056049.1 coordinate 181,196,252, forward strand.
GCGTAGTTGCAGCAGTCTCAACAGGTGTCAGGTTTCCGGGGGGCTGAGATTGCAAGGTGGCAAGGTTTTTATTTTATATTTTTATTTTTTGCGTTTTTCTTTTGCGTATTTTTTTGAGTTTTTTTTTTGCGTTTTTATAAATATATATATATATATATATATTTTGCGTTTTGTAAAGGTCAGTGTTGCAGGGTCTTAACAAGGGTGTCAGGCTGCTGAGATGATTTTGCGTGGTTGCAAGGATCTCAATGAGTGTCAGGTTGCCGAGGGGCTGAGATTGCGTGGTGGCAGCGTTTTTTTTTTTTGCGTTTTTAATATATATATATATATATATATATTATATATATATTTTGCCTTTTGTAAAGGTCATGTGTTGCAAGGGTCTTAACAAGGGTGTCGACTGCTGAATGATTTGCATGGTTGCAAGGTCTCAATTAATAAGAATTGGGTTACAGAAAGGATAGAAACACCTGGTTTGTTTGTACCTTAAGCAAGCAGTATAAGGGGGAAACGCCTGTTTGAATGTATTCCGTAGGGGCAAATGAATGATATGGGAGACAACGAATGTAGAAATTGATAGGACATAAAGAATGTAATAACAAATCTTACTTGCGACAGTGGGCCATCAAGTGAGTTTGCGGCAGACTGTGGCTGGAGTGAAACATGTCGGGAAGGTGTAGCGTGTGCCGTGCATGGGGCAAAACAATGAAGTTTGGTGTAGAAAATAGAACACGAGAAGTGCGTAAATGCTTTGTAAGCTCCATGCGGGAACCAAACATATGATGCGGGTGACACCATGAGTGGCCACAAATTTGAATCAAACAAGCTAACGAATCCTACCTGAGACAGTGAACGTGCGACTGGGTTTGCTTTGGAGGAGTGGATTGAACACATCCGAAGAGTGTGGTGTGGCACCATGATGACGACAGGCAATAACTGGTAAATAAATGAGAGAGAAGAACCGTGAACAAACGATTCGTGTTCCGCTGCGGGAACTAAAAACACACGCATGGGGGACAATGAATGTCAACGGTAGAAAGTATGCAATTATCCGATACAAAACGGTTGAAAATGCATGAAACAAATTCGAACGAATCGGTAGTAAAGAGTATTGAACGAATCTGATACGAATTGGTTGTAGAGTGTATGCACCCCTTGATTTGAAACCAACCCACCAACCACCCATCCCCCCAGGCTAATCAAAGTGCAGACAAGGCACCATGTGAGTCCAATTACCACCTCAATCTGCCAAAGAACCCATACAAACACATGCTAATCTCCAAATGGATTTACAAATGAATCGTATGTTTGGCAGAAGGAAGTTACAAATGTACTACGCCTGAGCCGAATGATGTTGGAACATAAGCAACAGTAACTCAGAGGCAGATTGTTTTCCAAAAGGCATGCAGGATAGGAAGCATAACGAATTGCAAGATTGCACAAGATACGAAAAGGTTTGAATCCTACCTGCGACAGTAAGCGGGAACCGCCGGCGAAGACCATGAAGGGAGAAGCCGCAAAGCGATTGCGATGTCGAATGCGATTGAATGCGCAGACTCCCAGACATGAGGTGAGCTGGGAAGAGTACGTGTAGTACCACACACTGAACCGACAAAGAGCATGTGTGAGTGGGCTGCTTAAATACCCTCCGGGCTCCTCCCATAAACTCAGGCCACCATACTGGCCTTTTTTTCGTGACTGCGACATTATGGCGGACACATCGGACAATTTTGACACATTTTTGGGACCATTGTCATTTTCACAGCAAAAAATGCATTTAAAATGCATTGTTTACTGTGAAAATGACAATTGCAGTTTGGGAGTTAACCACAAGGGGGCACTAATGGGGTTAAGTGTGACCTCATCTCTGTTTCTAACTGTAGGGGGTGTGGCTGTAGGTGTGATGCCATTGACTGTGGTTTCCTATATAAGGGAACACACGATCAATGAGAGCACCACACTGAAGAACGGGGAAGCTGTGTTTACACACAGCTCTCCCCGTTCTTCAGCTCCGGGGACAGATCGCGGGACTCCAGCTTCGGACCGGGTCGCAGGTGCGCGCCCATGACCCACGGCTGGGCCGTGCCATTTTGCCGACGTATATGTGCAGGAGGCGGTCCTAAAGTGGTTAATTAGCTCTATTGAAGTCACTCCGACTTTAAAAAAAAAAGGTTCTTGTACTACTTCAAGGCAACTTCTTTCAGATTTGTGCCTTAAGTCATCAGGAAGTCTCCTGGCAAAGTCTCATCGTAACTCACTTGACTTTCAGGTCGCAGCAGTGTGAACCGAGCCAATGCTGCACCAGCCTGATAACCTAGCAGAAGATTTTAACACTAAAAGGAGGAGAGGAGTTACAGTAGGTTCAGCCAACTCAAGCTTTCTGTTTTGTGATGAAGATGATGTGATATCACTACTACTGTAAATACTCAAATGCACCATATTAAAAAAAAACAATGGTAGCATGTTGCTGTTAATAGGTCGCTGACTGCTTAATAAAAAAATGACTTGTCTACAAGGCAATGAAAACCAGTGAAAGACAATTTTATTTGGGAAAAACTAAAATAAAACACCAGGACAGCACAATATGGAAACTTAGGAAGATAAGAATATATAAATAGAATCTATAAATGACACATCTCACACATTTTACCATTAGTCTTATCTTTTCTGTGCCGGCTATAAAATCAACATAGTTAAACTAAAGCAGCGACTAGGTCAATATTAATACCTTTTATCAACACTCTACAGTCTAGCTTCAAACTCACACTGTGTTCTTAATAAAAACAGCTAGAAACAATGGCATTATATAAAAATACTCTATAGGAACATATTAAAAATATATATTTTCAAAACTTTCTGTAGATAGTAGATACACTAAAACCATAAATGCTTCCCAACATAATTTACAAACACATTATACATATAGTTACATAGTTATATAGTTAGTCAGGTTGAAAAAAAGATACAAGTCCATCTTGTTCAACCCAAAAAAAAATACAATCCCATATACACAATCCTTCACCCACAGTAGATCCAGAGGAAGGCGAAAAACTCCAGCAAAGCATGATCCAATTTGCTATAGAAGGGGATACAAATTCCTTTCTGATCCCCTGAGAGGCAATCGGATTTTTCCTGGAACAACTTTACCTATAACTTTACCTATAAATGTTTATACACAGTTATATTATGTACATTATGTACACACGATCATTTTTCGACATGTAAAAAACTTTCCTGGTGCCTCCATGGCAGCATACCTGTGATAGATCTTCGCCTCGACTCCTCCTTCAGGGCTAGTGAATAGCATAAATTAAAGGCATAGCCCCTCCCCACATTCTCTTTTTTTCCCCTCATACCTTCTTGTGCTGGTGAAGAGTAGATGTATGTCCATACCTCTGCAGTCGGCAGCATCCGCCGGGTTTAGCCTTTCCCGAGCAAAGTCCTCGTCTTGGGCCGCTCAAAGGGCTAAGAAGGCAGGGAACCCCTCTGTGGATCTGGTGGGGTCTTTCCGCAGAGTTTCCTCACAGGAACGAAGTCTGCTATCACATCCATGATGAATGCAGTGGAGTCGCAAAAGGATCAGCTCACATCTTTCCAGGCTGGTGGTTTCCATATATTGTTTTTTTGTCTCTCCCATCCCTTCCTTCCTTCCTTTAACTTGCTTGTCTCCTGCTTGTTGTCTTTTTTTGTGATGCTCCCTTTAAGTCCGGTCAGTTTGATGGGGCAGGTGCCTTTTATCCTGACAGGCTTGCAGTTGTTGTTTGTTTCCCCCGAAATTAGCGGTGGGCTACAGTTTTTTGTTTGTTTTGTATATCACTCGACATCACTGCGGCCATCTTGGATTCTGGAAAAAGGGCCAGATTTGCCCTTTTCTTCCAGAATCAATTTGCAAGGGTGGTTATGGGATCAGCCCATCTACCTGAGCCTAATTAAGTTCAGATTCAGGGTTAGCTGCCAGAGTCTCCTCAGCTGTGCCCTGCTGGGTTTCACTGACACTGCTCTGTGGTAGGTAGCTTTGTTTTTATTCTCAAAAAAATGGTGATAAAAAAAAAAAAAAGTATGGTTAAAAAAAATAAATGTGACAAAAGCTCCATAGTTCCTTTTTTTCTTTTTCCCCTTTCTTACTAAATTTCCGCAGCTGATCCTTCTGCCTAACTCCGCAATTAGTCATTTATCTTGCAACAAAGATCCTCACTCTCCTATTAGGTATGTGACCAACTATATGTGAGTATTGAAAAAAAAAAGTGCGCTCACTGGTCTAATGTGAGTTCCTTACATCGTGGCCCTGCCCACTCCAAGAGGTCCAGAAAATCTTCAAGACACTGTGATGACAGCTCAGACCGCAGGTCTCATTCTTCACGCCACTGGTCCCAGGTACCATTCTTCACATCATATATCAGAGAGTTCAAGATCCTGAGGACAAGATCCTTCCCCCTCTCCTAGGACCTATACAAAGAAGAAATGCTGGACAGGCAGGGCCACACCACTACCAGACAGAGTGGTCTGTAAGGATTGTTTTATGGACTATGCGTCCAGCCGTGAGCTAGTAAATCAGCACGCTGTAGATCTGCTCAAGTGAACAATGAAGGTCTCCTTCTCTGAGCTTGTGACTTTGGTCCCTGCTCAACCAGTTCAGCAGATATCCCTAATCTCCCTGGTCATTCAGTCAGTACACCTCTGCCACTGTCAGGCTGACCAGCTAGAGATTCATCATCTGAAGATTCTTCAGAAGACTCTTCAGAGGAGTCAGAACCTTCTGGCTTCAGACTCTCCTTGGTAAAGCCGTTCATCCTGGCAGTCAAACTGCAATCAATAGAAAAGATGCAGAAGAGCCTCCCCAAGAGTCTACGAGTTGCTTCCCATTCCTCAAAAGGAAGCAGGTTCTCTTCTCGTTGATGGGCGAGATTAGGGTGACCACATTTGGCAGGTCATTCAGAATGAATGGTCAAAAAAAAATGTCATGGGGCCGGTTCAATAAACTATACCCCTTAACAAAGTCGGGAAGGCAGTCACCAAACTCCATGCCAGTGGTAGATGCGTCAGTGGTGCGACTTGCAAAAAAAAAAAAAAAAAACTTTACCAATGGAGGATTCCGCTTCCTTGAAAGACCCTTGAGACAGGCGAACTGACCTGGAGCTGAAGAGGAGCTACTTGGCCGCTGGAGCAGCATGTAAGCCAGTTATCGCCCTCACATCGGCATCAAATGCCATAAGATCTTGGACAGATAATATTGAGACGGCTTTGCGTCAGGTTGTCCCCAAGGAGGATATAATTAAAGCCTTGGAAGAGCTTAGATTGTCGGCAGACTTTGTCAGGGTAGCGGCCATTGACATTATCAGGTGCTCTGCAAGATCCATGTTGCATTCAGTAATGGTGAAGAGGGCCTTCTGGCTGAAAGATCAGATGGTTGACTTATCCTCCAAACAAAATTGGTGCAAAATCCCATTCAATGGGAAAGCACTATTCAGAGACAAAACGGATAAAGCTATCTCCAGGCTGTCAGGAGGGAGGTCCGGTATGCTTCCCAAGGACAGAAGGCGGTTCCTCTAGGTTCCGCCAGGCAAATTCAAGGGATTTTTGGGCAGTCAAGACAGCCCAGAGACAAGACTTTGGAAAGGTACTCAGACATTCTTTTTTGAACAGGAAGATGAAGGACCTTTCCTGCTCCACAGGAGCAGAAGCAGTCTTTTTGACGCCAGGAGTAGCCCGGGCACTCCTGGTGGGAGCCAGGCTAAACTTCTTTGTCCCAGTCTGGGCCACATGCTGTCAGGACCCTTGGGTTCTGTCAACAACTCCATGGGGGCACCTATGGAATTTCTCTCATCCCCAACCCCCACCTCGGTATTCTTTCAAAGGAACAGAGGCTCCATCCTCTCTGCCGAAGGCTCAAGCTCTGTAAACTTCATAACGTCACTCCAGCTTCAGGGGGCGGCTGTTCTGGTTCCCTTGGCAGGGCACTTCGCAGGATTCTACTCCACCCTATTTCTGGTCCCAAAGAGGTCAGATGACAGACCTTCAGAGGCTCAGCCCGTATATCCGCCCCAAAAGCTTCGGAATGGAGTCCCTGCAGACGATTATTCAGGCAGTCCAGCCATCAGATTTGATGATTTCAGTCGATCGGCAGGATGCGTACCTACTCGCTCTAATTCTACCTGCAATTCAAAAATATCTGAGATTTGCAGAGGGATGGACCACATACAGTTTCAAGCCCTACCTTTTGGTCTGTGCACCTCTCCCAGGGTGTTCACCAAGATACTAATATCCGCTCTTGTTCCCCTGCGGGAGAGGGGCTTGAGGATATACCACTACTTGGACGACATCTTTCTCCTAGCAAGGAATCCGGATCAGTTGGTATGTCACCGGAAATTCTTCTACAGTCCCTAAAAGAGCTAGGGTGGCTAATAAATTCCGAAAGGAGTCAACTGGCACCCACACAGCAGGTGATCTACCTGGGTGCAATGTTCAACACTCAGGAGAGGGACAGTGTCATTATCACCGCCAAAAGCAAGGATTGCCACCCAGAGAATGATCAAGGTCATCCGGAGCCCATATCTGACGGCTTCAGAATGCCGGAGCCTCATTTGCAAATGTCTTCTTGTATACCCATGGTTCCTTGGTCCCATTGGCACTTGAGGTAGTTCTTGACAGGTTTCTTGGCGCAGTGAAAGAAACGACTATCTCAGACGATCCTGCTGACGGGAGTAATGCACAGGAGTCCTCACTGGTGGGCAGTTCCAGAAAACCTCTCCAAACCTCGTCACCTGGGTCCCCATCCTTGGATCAAATTTATGTCCGATGCAAGCGGACAGGGCTGGGAAGCCCATTGCGGGGAAACCAGAATACAGGGTAGATGGTCATGTTCTACCCAGGGAGTGGTATCCAACATTTTGGAGATTAGGGCAGCCTTCTTAGCACTAACTTCTTTGGCATCCCAAATCAAAGGCCAGAGAATACTTCTATGCCTAGACGACATGGCAGCTGTTGCTTATCTGCAGAAGCAAGGAGGCACTCGCAGCAGGTCGTTCCTCAAGGAGTTGGCGCTGATCACGCTCTGGGCAGAGAAGAACCTCCTGGACCCCAGAGCAATGTATCTACCAGGCAGATTGAACACGGAAGCAGACACATTGTCCAGATACTTCCTGGACAATGAGTGGGCTCTCCACCCCCTCGTCTTCAAACAGATTGCCAGCATTTGGGATCCCCCCTCAGGTAGACTTGTTTGTCTCCCGTAGAATGCCAAGCTAGACAGATTTGTCTCTTGGATGCCGCATCCACAAGCCGAGGCAGTGGATGCCCTGTCATGCTCCTGGAGGTTCACCACGGCACATGCCTTTCCTCCCAGGCCATTAATATTCAAATTCCTCCTGAGGCTCCTCAGGGAGTCCGTCCAGGTGGTGGCAGTACTTCCGTATTGGCTGAAGAGACCCTGGTTCCCTCTAGCCATGCGCCTCAGTGTGAGCTCTCCAATCAGGATCCCTTCTTTCCCTCAACTTCTGTCGCAGGGCAGTCTAGTTCATCCAAACCCTCAGAAGTTGAGTCTTCGAATCTGGAGGTTGAGAGGCGAAGGTTCGAGTCCCTAGGGTGTTCCCCAGGAGTGTAACGTATGTAACGGCATACCCTGAGTGGAGTCCATTTTATTAGTTTTTGGGGTTTCCGTTATTATGTTACGTTCACGTTTCTATCTTAGTTTAATAGATTCTTAGCTATGGAGGTTACTCAGGTGAAACCACAACTTCACTCTCTTGTATGAACAGAGAGTTTAGGGTTTAAATCATCACAACCTCATACTTGGAAATCAACGTTATCATGGAGCTTAGACAAACATAAAGCTAGTATGATTAAAGATAGGTTACGCTGGTAAGCTGACTAAGCAAATGGTTCAGGTTGCATTGAATAGTACTGTACCCCTATTCATGAGTCTCTGGTCAATACCGATAATATTCAGACAGTAACTGAAGGATAAGGTGATCAGACGGGAATAACTAATATAACAAGGTTCCCTTAGAATTTCACTATGATGGCAGCAAGCTTATGGTTGCTATAATATGTTACATAATACTTGCGGTTCTGTAGGTCAGAAGGTGCAGACAGCAGAGAGAATCCGAAAATACAGGCCGGGGTCAAAGGGCAGGAGACAGCAGCAATCCGAGGTACATAAACAAGAGGTCAGAAGCCGGGGTCAGTCTTGGAACTGAAGAACAATACAGGAACTGTTCACACAGACAGGAAGATCAGATCACAATGAACTGACCCTGCTCTCATAGTGAGGCAGGGCGTTATACCCTGGATAATTGGGTAAGCTGCGTCAGCTGAAACAAGATAACCAGGTGTAGAATGTAATGAGATCCAACTAAAGGTGATCAGCACATTCAGCACCACCTTAGCTGGAAAGCAAGCAGAAAATCCCCAATTGAGAAGTGGCTCAGAGGTAAAGCATTGAGATAGCAAGGGTGAGGTCCTGGGTTCAAGCCCACCCAGAGCCACTTGGAGCACGGCCACGCCTCGCCGTCTGCTTGGCACGATAGGGATCGTGACAAGGAGTTTTAACAACCCTTCTAAAAGCCAGAGCCTGCAACTTATGCCATATATTCAAAAATCTGGGACAAGTTCTTGTCATTTGCTACCAGAGATGGATTTGATCAAATCCTTCCCTCTACGTTCAATATTCTAGGTGTCCTTCAGACAGGACTTGATCTGGGGCTTGGTCTAAGCTCCCTTAAAGTGCAGGCAGCAGCAATCTCGGCCACAACAAATAAGAGATGGGCGGAGGATCCTTTGGTAGTCACTTTCCTCAGAGGAGTATTGAAGATTCGTCCTCCTGTCAGACAATCATTTCCTAAGTGGGATCTGTCCCTGGTCCTTGGAGTTCTATCTGACGAATCTCAGAACTTCACTCCTTAGGGATAGGTGACGGCCATATCTTGTTTCCCCGACAGGGTGGAACTTCGCCCTCTTCAAGGGTTCACACCTAAGGTCACTACTCCAAGCCACCTGTTGGAACCCTGAGCACTACCAGTATTTACAGACACAGGTTTAGAGTCTCGTCGTGAGCTGGATGTATCCAGAGTGCTCAGGGCCTACCTAGAAGCCATTGACCCCTTCAGAAACCCTGAGAGACTTTTTATTGTACCGTTCAGAACCCTGGCAGCTTGGGTTGTGAAGCTAATCCAGAAGGCCTACAGGGTGAAGAATATCTTCCATCCTGAGTGAATGCTCATTCTACAAGGGTAGTCTCAGCTTCCTGGGCAACAAGGACTAATAATTTTTTGGAGACGGTGCGCAGGACCGCCACCTGGGTTTCTCACCATACGTTCCTCAAACACTACCATATTGGTCCAGGAGCTCTCACGACTGTTGAGTTCGGAAGAAGGGCAGTTCAGGCTGCTATGTCCTCCTCTTCTAATTAAACATTTATTGTTAAGCATTATCCCACCCGTGTCAGCTAGTTATTTATCACAGGTATGCTGCCATGGAGGCACCAGGAAAACGGAAAATGGTATCATACTTACCAGTAATTTTCCTTTCCTGGTGCCTATCCATGGCAGCATACGCTCCCACCCTCGGAATTCTATATTATGGAGAATGTGGGGGAGGGGCTATGCCTTTAATTTATGCTATTCACTAGCCCTGAAGGAGGAGTCGAGGGAGGCGGAGCTCTATCACAGGTATGCTGCCATGGATAGGCAACAGGAAAGGAAAATTACTGGTAAGTATGATACAATTTTCCGTTTTTTTTTTAAATGTAATTTAATCTCCCTGGCGGTATGATTCTTTCAAATTTTAGGTGTTGAAAGCGGTACCATTATTTGCAAGGAAATTTGGCGTTTTATACTGTAGGCCTGTAATTCTTAGGAATAACTTACTTAAATCTGACCAAACAAGAGTCTAATAGGTATCCCGGGTATGACATTTAATTTTTTTTTTTTTTTATAAATTATAATATAATAAATAATTATAAATAATTATAACAAATAATAATATAATTATAGTAAAAATTATTCAATAATGTAATCAAATCAAAATTACTGAAATTTGCTCAGTTGCAGAATTAACGCTGTCATTATTATTATTTTTTTTATGACGAATTTCCCCACAAATCGCTATCGCTAAATTCTGCAAGTGATTATAATTTATTATCGCTGTTTTCTAGCTGATCTAAAACCATGACATAAAGGGACACTTTTGGTTGCTAATCTACAGTTTGCAGGGAGAAAGAACCATTTTTATTATATAAAAGGACATGCAGGGCAATGGGCAGACCACTAGGGACAAGGGGGATGTGTATTTTTTACATACAGTACTATAATCTATAAGATTACAGTATACTGTATGTAATGTGTTTGTTTACTCTTTTGAATATGGCGCCGTTCTCGGCCCCACGTGCGTCGTAACGTCGCAGGGAACGTAGCTCGGTGGCACACGGGGACACTGTGTGAATCGAGCGAGCACCCGCTCGCTCACACAGCGTGGATGCATCGCTGGATTCAGGAACAAGGTAAGTAAACCCCTGCTGTGGATGCTGCGAGGCGAGCCCGAGTCTGACTCAGGGTTACCGAGTGAGACTATTCCACATTTTCACAGCTCTTACTGTGAAGAAACCTTTCTGCATTTGGAGATTAAATATTTATTCCTCTAGATGTAAAGAGTGCCCCCTTGTCCTCTGTGATGACCTTAACCACTTAAGGACCGGACCAATACGCTGGTAAATGACCCAAGGGGTTTTTACAATTCGGCACTGCGTCGCTTTAACAGACAATTGTGCGGTCGTGCGACATGGCTCCCAAACAAAATTTGCGTCCTTTTCTTCCCACAAATAGAGCTTTCTTTTGGTGGTATTTGATCGCCTCTGCGAATTTTATTTTTTGCGCTATATACAAAAATAGAGCAAAATTTTTGAAAAAAATCAACATTTTTTACTTTTTGTTATAAGAAAAATCAAATAAACTAAATTTTAGTCAAACATTTAGGCCAAAATGTATTCAGCCACATGTCTTTAGTAAAAAAAAATCGCAAAAAAAAAAAATAGCTACCTAGCGAGAACAGTGACACTAATACAGCGATCAGAAAAATGATCGCTTAGTGACACTTGCAATAGGGAGTGAAAGGGTTAACTAGGGCGGTGATCAAGGGGTTAAAACTTTATTAGGGGGGTACGGGGGCTACCCTGGACCTAACACTAACTGCCTGTCACACTAACTGTCACACTGACACTAAATGCAGTGATCAGTACACTGAATTCAGTGACACTGTGACAGGGGGGGGGTGATCGCAAGGGGTTAATGTGCCTGCGTGTACTGGTGTCAGTGTAGTGTTGTGCAGACTTACTATGTGATGTGATCTCTCCTCAGCGGCGGTTGAAAAAACCGCCGAGAGCAGAGATCACATCACTTCCCTCTTCCTGTGTTTACACAGGCGGAGGAAGTGCACTGCAGGGGGAGCACGCACATTGGCTGGGAGCGATCCGGAGGGGGCGCACAAAAACGAACATCCGTCCCCTCAGCACGGATCGCTCCTACAGCCACCGGGACCGTCGCATGTACCGGGGGGGGGTCCCAATCGGACCCCCGACCCACGTCAAGGCAGCCACGTACAGGTACGTTGATGTGCCTGTCCGTGCCATTCTGCCGACATAAATGTAAATGCGGCGGTCCTTAAGTGGTTAAAGTGAATAACTCAACACCAAGTTCACTATTTGGGCCACCTATGTATTTATACATGTTGATCATATCCCCCCTTAATCACCTCTTCTAAAGAGGGAATAGATTCAGTTCTTCTAATCTTTCCTCATAGTTGAGCTCCTCTATGCCTCTTGTCAGTTTGGTTGCCCTTCTCTGCACTAAAAAATATTCTAATGTGTGTATACTGATTTGCTGTTAGAGTATGGGATTTAAGTAGATATACTTTCTGTTGCCTTCTCTTGTCATGCTATGTTTACTAGATATAGAGGAAAGTTGATAAATAAATAAATAGGGCAGTTTAACAATTTATAGATCACACAGCTATTCATAGTGACCCACTACTCTTCTATGAGCATGTGTATATACTGTATAGTGGATAGGCTTTACTGTAAAAGACACAGGCTCAACTGGTAATGGGAGTGATAAACCATGCACAAAACAGGGAGACCCAAGAACAGTCCAAGCTGATTTGTCCTATAATTTTATTCACTAAGTCAGTAGACAAACACAGCTGAGTGCAGGAGGGTTTTGTACAGCAAGTCCAAAGCATAAAACAAACAAAACATATGCTTGTCTTAGCCATTAACTAAATTGATGTCAATTCCTGAATAACAAGATGCCCCTAATGGGTTCCCAAAAACAAACAGGCTGCATATGTACCCTTTTAGTGTTCTGATTTGACCACTGTGCAAATGTATCTAATTGGTTGCGCAACTGCACTCCTATTAATCATTATAAAACACAATGTAAACCATAATGAAATGTTACAATTTAGACGAAGCAGATAAGAATTAGACTACCAAGCTGACAAATACAAATACACCTTTTTCATGGCTGGTAAATGGCCACTACATTATTTTGGGGATCAATGTGAGTAATATTCCTAAATATTGAAATAACTTTGCTTTAATTTTTGGCTGACATTTTGTAATTCCTATTCGTATATTGTTATAAACAGATAAAATACAAACTTTGCTTATGTGAATATACTATAGACAAAACGTGCTTAAGAGCTGCAACAGTACCATGAGATATACATCACAGTAAAAAAAAACTCATATGTGCATTTCATTGTATTCTATGCACATATCTTACACATATACATGTGAGTGCGACATGTTTATTAACCACTTGACCACTGGGCACTTAAACCCCCTTAATAACCAGACCAATTTTCAGCTTTTGGTGCTCTCACAATTTGACAATTACTCAGTTATACAACACTGTACCCAAATGAAATTCTGACATTTCTCTCCTATATGTACAAATCATCATTTATTTGCTAGAAAATTACATAGAACCCCAAAATGTTATATTTTTTTAGCAAAGACCTTAGATAATACAATGGTGGTCGTTGCAACTTTTTATCTTGCACGGTATTTGCGCAGCAATTTTTCTAACACGTTTTTTTACAAAAAAAAAAAGTTTTGTGCTTAAAAAAAAACAGTAAAGTTAGCCTAATGTTTTTGCATATTGTGAAAGATGAAGTTACAGCGAGTAAATAGATACCTAACATGTCACCCTTCAAAATTACACACGCTTGTGGAATGGCGCCAAACTTCGCTACTTAAAAATCCCCATAGGTGACGCTTTAAATATTTTTACTGGTTACATGTTTTTAGTTACAGAGGAGGTCTAGGTCCAAAATGATTGCTCTTGCTCTAACGTTTGCAGTGATACCTCACATGTGTGGTTTGAACACCGTTTTCATATGTGGACGGGACTTGCGTATAAGTTTGCTTCTGTATGCAAGCTCACGGGGACAGGGGACCTTTTAAAAAATATATATATATATTTTATTGTTCATTTTACTTTATTTATTTTAGTTTGACACTTTTTTTCTGCAAAAATCTATTTTTTTATCACTTTTATTCCTATTACAAGGAATGTAAACATCCCTTGTAATAGGAATATGGCACGACAGGTCCTCTTTACAGTGAGATATGGGGTCAATAAGACCCCACATCTCACCTCTAGGCTGGGAAGCCTGAGATAAAAAAAATTAAAAAAACGATCCTGGCTTTGATCGTATCGGTGAGTCGGTAGAAGCACTGGAGGACTGCGGGAGGGGGGACGTCCCTTCTCGCCTCTCGTAAGAATGATCTAGCGGCAGAACAGCCACTAGGATTGTTCTTATGGTGTAGGGAATCACCAGCAGAAAAAGTCAAGGACGTCATATGACGGCCGGCGGGCGGGAAGTGGGTATTGCAGAGTATTGCTGGGTATTGCAGAGTATTGTGGGGTATTGCGGAGTATTGCAGGGTATTGCAGGGTATTGCGGAGTATTGCAGAGTATTGCAGGGTATTGCGGAGTATTGCAGGGTATTGCGGAGTATTGCAGAGTATTGCAGGGTATTGCAGGGTATTGCGGAGTATTGTAGGGTATTGCGGTGTATTGCAGGGTATTGCAGAGTATTGTAGGGTATTGCAGTGTATTGTAGGGTATTGCAGTGTATTGCAGGGTATTGCAGAGTATTGCAGGGTATTGCGGAGTATTACGGAGTATTACAGGGTAGTGCGGGGTATTGCAGGGTATTGTGGGGTATTGCGGGGTATTGCGGAGTATTGCGGGTATTGAACAGGGTACGGAGACTCCCGTGTGCGTGCACCGGGGGGAGCGCGATTCTGGGAGGACCCACCCTGCCGCGGTTATTCGGTGGTGGGCCGTGGGTAAGTGGTTAAAAAAGCTTTTAAATTAAGATCAACACTTTGTGGAGTGCATTTCTTTGCTCATGGTGGTGAGGACACAGATTTGATTATTGATTTTTGACTTCTCTAGTTAAAAGGTCAAAACCAGCTGGTAAGTGCACAACTATCCTTGGTGGTGGTAACATCACGTGGTCTTACTGGAAGTATTAGTGTTGGACCATTTGAATCTCCTCATTCACAGCAATTAGATTTTTTCATGTGGACCTTATTCTTTAAAGTGAACTCACATTCTGCTTTATATAGAAGTCACTTGTGGAACATTACTTTTTGTGTATTTATATTTCTGAACATTTTTATAGCAACAAATGTATTTAAATTAATTTGTATATTGCTAATATGTCTCCTGTCCAGCATCTCTTCTCCAGGAAGAATAAGTTTAGTGCTTAGTGAGGTCCTCCAGCCCCCTTATTAGACTCTCTCTAGTCCCAGCACATACTTTCTGAGGACTGGTGACCATAACTAGACAGGATACTCAAGATTCAGCTGGACCAGAGTGGTAGTATTATCATTTTATCTCTTGAGTGAATGCTTTTTTTTTATGCATGCTAAAATTCAGCTTGCTTTGCTTTCAACGGCTTGGCATTGCACGCCATTGCTGAGCCCGTGATCCACTAGGACCCCCAGATCTTTTTTCATCCTGGATTCTCCCAAATGTTCTCCAACTAGAGAGTAACTTATATTCATGCTTTAAGCCTCCAAGTGCATTACCATTTTTCAACATTAAATCAAATTTGCCATGTAGTTGCTCACCCCTTTATTTTACTGAGGTCTTCTTGTAAAGTTCATATATCTTTCTGTGAAGTTATTGCCCTGCGTAGCTTTGTATAATCAGCAAACGCTGAGATTGAGCTATTCATTCCCACCTCTATATAATTTTTGAATAAATTGAACAGAATTGGTCCCAGGACAAAGCCTTGGGGTACCCCATTTACCGCTTCAGACCATTCTATAAACACACCACTCTTTTGGCACGATCTTGTAACCATTTTTCTATCCAGGTACATACCCTATGGTCCATGCCAACAGACCTTAGTTTGTAAATTGAGAGTTTATGGGGAACTGTATCTAGTGCGTTCACAAAACTATTCAGCCTTACACCCATCAGAGATCTCTGTAACAGTAAATCTGTAAGAGTGAAACATGTCAGAGATGGGCAGTCTCCAGGCTGGGGATGAGCTTTTTTACTTGTATAGCTGAATAACATTTTACTGAGCTGAGTGATGTTGTTGGTGTGTGGCTTCTTCCTTTCTGTCAGTTGAACAATTAGTCATTCAGTATCCATCTAACATCACTACTGTCAGGTAGATTTCCTTGACTTGAACATCTCATTAGTCCCTGATGCCAGAACTGCCACTGCAATTTTTTTTAACCCATCTATGCAGTCAGCCTTTTATAATGTGAGTGCTAGTTTAAACAATATTGGGCTGGATTCTACTGAAGGCAAATAGACTGTGCACTTTGCAAGTGCAGTTGTTTCTGAGCTTAGTACATGAGGGGAAACTCTACTGACTTCCATAAATTAATCATGGGTTAACAAGAGATGCTGTCTTTTTTTTTCCTTGCATGTGATTGGATATTCTTTGAAAAATTAAGCTTTTTCTCAAGTTCTGGAGCAACTGCACTTGCAAAGTGCACAGTCTGTTTACCTTTCAGTACAACCACCCCTCTGTGTTCAGATATCTAGTAACTGCTTGGAGGAGTCAGGTTCTCTGACACATAGCTGTTAATGACAAGATCTCGCGACGCTTTGCGAAAGCACACTGGTGAGTTAAATAGGGTGGGAGATGATCGCTACTAATATCATGATACAAACAGATGGAAAACATGAGTGAGGATGATCACCACTTATCGCACTTTATAACTATACAAGACAGACATTGAAATATGATTTTATCTCATGACATTCTATGTTACCGACATTCTGCAAAACCTGCAATTACAGCCAGATATTCATGTGATCCCTCTGACATGTTCCCTGTCACTTTCAATATTTCGATATTTCATTTAATAGGGGTATAAAACTGGAGGGCATAAAACTCTGTTGATAAATACCGTATTTATCAGCGTATAACACCCGCTGCCGTATAACACGCACCCCAAGTTTAGGAGAGAATTTTAAGGAAAATAACTTTTAGGAGGGAAGTTTAAGGATAAAAACTTACATTTAAATGCCCATTATTGCAGCCTTATCAGTGTCCATCTGCAGCCTTGTCCATCGTTGCAGAATGATCAGTGTCCATCAGGGTTTCCAAGTGTCCATCAGGGTTTCCAAGTGTCATTTGCATCCTTGCCCAGTGTCATTGCAGCCTTGCCCAGTGTCATTTGCAGCCTTGTTCAGTGTCATTGCAGTCTTGCCCAGTTTTCTTGCAGCCTTGCCCAGTGTCCTGCAGCCTTGCCCAGTGTCATTGCAGCCTTGCCCAGTGTTCTTGCAGCATGATCGTTTAATATTACTTCTGCGGCTCTGAGATAAACAGAACTGGATGTCCTGTGTACACGGCTGTACTCGGCTCCTCTCACAGTCCCACCCCTTGGCCAGGCTCCTATATGGACATAACACAGGTCCAATGGCGGGACTGGGCATGACTGCAAGTGGAGCCGAGCCTAGCTGAGTACACAGTACACTCAGCTATGTGTATATTGCCGGCGCTCGCTCCTCTTCCCCTCACAGACAGCAGGGATCGGCGTATAACTCGCAACCAGGATTTCCCCCTCTATTTTAACCTCCCTGGGGTCTTCACGTGTGTGGCACGGGGTGAAAAGTAATATCGTGTGCCACACACGGACTTATACTTACCTTTTCTCTGCGATCCAGCGATAATCCCCGCATACTCGGCGGGCGGAGTCCGCCTGATGTGGTGTTCCGCCGATTCCCTTCCCTGCGAGGTCGCGACGTAGGGGGGGGAACGGCGCCAAATTCAAAAATGTAAACAAACACTATACATACAGAATGTAATCTTATAGTTACAGACTGTATGTAAAAAATACACACCCCCCATGTCCCTAGTGGTCTGCCCTGTAATACATGTCTTTTAAAATAAAAACTGTTCTTTCTCCCTGCAAACTGTAGATTGCCCATACAACAAAAGTGTCCCTTTATGGCAAAAATTGTTTTATAGCTAAAAAACAGCGATAATAAATCAGAATCATTGCAGAATTTAGCGATAGCATTTATGGGGAAATTCGTCATAAAAAAAAAAAAAAAATGAAGCAAAAATTCTGCAATGAGCAAATTTCAGTGATTTTGATTTGATTACATTATTGAATAATTTTTACATAATTATATTATCATTTGTGATATTTTTTATAATTATTTATTATATTATAATTTTTAATTAAAAAAAAAAAAAAAAATCATCCCGGGATCCTATTAGACTCTTGTTTGATAGATTTAAGTATTATTCCTAAGAATTACAAGCCTACAGTATAAAACGCCAAATTCCCTTGCAAATAATGGTACCGCTTTTAGCACCTAAAATCTTAAAGAATCATACCGCCAGGGAGGTTAAGGGGAAAAAAGTGTGTGTTATACGCCGATAAATACAGTATGTGGATTTAGGAACACATAAAAGAATAAGTGAATCAGAAATTGTCAAAATCCCATACATACCATGTCAATATATCAATTGTCATACCACAGAAGTAATTCACACAGTTATTCATCTCAGTCATTATATTATGTGAGACAACCACATAATACATTGAAAAAATGTCTAAAAAGAATTACATTAGCCAATTAGGATGCAGGGGAAGGTAAACATATCCTGCTGCACATTTTTATGCTTATCATAGGAATCACCATAGATTGATATATAATATAATCTTAATTGCCTTCTTCTTCAAAAAGAGACCAGATGGATATACCGACTCCATTTTTTTACGCCTATGGATATGAATATTTACCTTTCACAATTTTGTTGGGTAGTTTAACCTTTTGGTCACACTCTTGGCTTCTTGGCTGGCATACTGAGTTTAGATCAATACATTTTTGATTGATATCTGTGAGGAAATGATACAGTTATGGTTGAATGCCAACATCACAGATAAAACTGTTGGGACGTATAATAATACATATGGTAGATTGTGCATTCATAGCAAGGGGATTGTATTGACTTTCCTATATTTCTACTTCTAAGTAAATTAACAATGATATCACTTTAAAATGGCTTATGGGGATTTGCAAAATACCCTAATAAAATCTTGAAGTTGAAAAATAGATACCATTATGTATTCATTATATATATTAATGAAACATGTTTATCTCAATATAAATTATAAATGGTCTCTATCTGTATGAAATCACTATTATTTAGTTGCTTAGTGAAGCTCTCCTTTCAATGGCCACTCAGCTACCTGCTCATTTTCCTCTACCTATATAGCCGTATTACAGGCGTTCCTTATATCTTGGTGCACCCAAATGCAAATCAAAGAAGTAAAAAAAAAAAAACATATTCTTAGTTTCAGCGCACAGAATGGGGTATGTTTGACACATAGGAGTTAAAGTGATTGTAAAGTCTTGTTTAAAAAAAAAACAAAAAAAACAAATGTGTTATACTTACTTGTTCTGTGCAGTTGGTTTTGTAGAGAGTGGCCTGGATCCTCCTCTTCTCAGGTCGCTCTTCGCTGCTCCTGGCCCCTCCCTCCTGTCGAGTGCCCTCACAGCAAGCAGCTTGCTATGGGAGCACCCGTGCCGAGTCCCAGGTCCGTGTGTCCATTCAGACACAGAGCCCCGACTCGGCCCTGCTCCCTCTCTCCCCTCAGGGCCGGATTCCAGACAAGGCCAACAAGGCCAGGCCTCGGGGCGGCAGTGGGTGCAGGGGCGGAACTGCCGCTGAGAGGAGAGGACACTTTTACTTTCATATCGGGAGTTCCCCCCTGTCATGCGGATGGTGAGAGGTGAAAAAACAGAGGGAAGAGGAGGTAAGATAGTTCTTGGCAGCAGCAACCCCCCTCCCGGTTCTCAATGTCATTTTGTCATTTTCGGCAGCAGCACCCCCCAATGCTCAATGTCATTTTTGGCAGCAACAACCCCCCCCCCCCCCCGGTTCTCAGTGTCCTGCCGAAAAAGTCCCCCGGCGGATAATGTCCCCCCTGTACTGTGCAGGCGGGGGCAGCATTGAAGGACCTGGCCTTGGGGCGGCAAAGGGAGTAAATCCGGGCCTGTCTCCCCTGATTGGCTAACTAAATGTGATTGACAGCAGCAGGAGTCAATGTCACCGTTGCTGTGCGTATTTTTTCTCTTTTTGTAGTTAGTATCCAAATTCCTGGGAGATTTTGATACAATTATGATATTGAGTTTTTTTTATTACCTGATATCCTTTAAATATTTAGTGTTAATTATTCTTTATGAATATACTTTAGCAATTCCTTCAGACTGTATGGCATATAAACATCATTTTTTATTCTGTCCAGTAGTTGTTCCCTTCTATGAGTTATAAATAGGTGAACATACATTGAATATCTCCATATATACTACTTATTAAAAACAGATACATTTTATCTACTATGAAACCGATTAGCGTACATAGCAATAAAGGACAGTATTTGTTTACTGTCCTATTATATGCCGTCTTCTCTTAATAAGAGGCTAGGAATGCATGACGACCATTTCCGGGTTGTGAGCGTCACGTCAGGCCCTTAATGTTAGGTCTCTGGAAAATGAAGTAACGCATTCACAGGATCAGGGGTGTCAAACGTAATTTCATTGTGGGCTGCATCAGCGTTATGATTGCCCTCAAAAGGTCGGTTGCATCTGTAAGATTAGATGTCCAGCGCATCCCCTGTCCTTTATATTAGATGTCAAGAGCCACCCCACCATCAGAAGTTGAGTCCCCCACTCTCCCTTATATCTCAATGCACCCCGCTTTCCATATGCTGCTGCTGGGAAGAAGCTGGATGCATTGCTTGAAAGCAAAAAGTAAGGGTGTGGCGTAGGACCAGAGGATGGCTAAAGCTCTCCTGCAGCTGCTGTGTGTGCTGTGTTTGCCACCTATGCTCGATTGAATCAAACTGAGGCGTGAGACACACGCCTGAACACCATCTTGGAAGTCACTTGCAAGAAGAGGAGTAATATGGATCTGTTCACAGCTTCTGTAATTGATTTTAGATTATTTTCTTTATATAAACGCAGTGAAGGATGGAGGCTCATACCCCAGATGATGTCTTATTAGACAAAACGTGTCGGTTGAGACTCATTCATATCATTGCGTTCCATACTATACCTGCAACCAAGTCTATTGGACCATTTGATGAAATTACAGTTTTTTTCCTATGGGATTTAAGTGTTTCATTCCTTTTAATAAATGTTATATAAATGGTTTCTCACTATGTGGAGATACTCTCTGTTTTTATGATGACTGACCTGCTGGATTGAAAGAGAAGTTCTACCCTAAATGATGTGGAATCAGATGGAATCCCATTGTATTCCATCAGTGCTGACAGCATTGGAGTTCACACATTTTGGTAAGTGCATTTAACCCTCTGTGTGGGTGACGGATATGTACACCGTGGTGATCTCTCGAATGGATCTTCGGGGTTTCAAACTTTCTCCTATCAATATTGAAGTTTAAACACCATTGGTCTTCACTTTTTTGGACTCTTCTGTTTTATCACAAGCTTACTCATGGATTTTTTATTTCACTGTTTTCACTCATTCACACTATATGTGTGTTGGACATTTTAATATGGATACATGTGTGTAAGCCATATACCTTGATGTATCAATTTATTTGATTAGTATAAGTTACTTTATATCACAATTCATAGTGCAGCACTTTTTTTTTTTTTTTTTACAGTATTAGCCCAGGTTCACACTGGGTACGATTTTCTTCGATTTGAGATGCGATTTGACATGTGAAATCACATCTTAAATCCGCGGCATTTGCCGGCAATTGTTGGCAATGACACCGTCCTAATCGGTGCGATGCCGCATCTGCGGCGCTGCACCGATTTCAAAAAGTATTTCCTGTACTACTTTTTGTGATTTTGGGCCGCGATTTACATTGACATCTGTGCAGAAACCCGCACAGATGTCTCTTAAATCGCGGCCGAAATCGGGAATGCCAGCGGGAGTGAAATCGTGCGAGTTCAGCTGAACTCGCACGGCTTCACTCCTGCAGCCCAGTGTGAACCTGGGCTTACACAATGTTTTGTCAAGTTGTTGTGCTTGCAGCTGTCTAATTTATTTATTAACCACTGACCACTGGGCCAATTTTGGCACTTCTCTCCTTCATGTAAAAATCACATTTTTTTTGCTAGAAAATTAATCAGAAACCCCAAACATTATATATTTTTTAGCAGACATCCTAGGGAATAAAATGGCAGTCATTGAAACTTTTTTTCTTGCAGGATATTTGCGCAATAATTTTTCAAACACCTTTTTTTGGGAAAAACAACGATTTCATAAATTAAAAAATAACAAAACAGTTAAGTTAGCCCAATTTTTTTGTATAATGTGAAAGATGATGTTACGCCGAGTAAATAGATACCTTACATGTCACGCTTTAAAATTGCGCACACTCATTACAGGTTACTATTTTTGAGTTACAGAGAAGGTCTAGTGCTAGAATTGTTGCACACACTCTAACGCACGCGATGATACCTCACAAAAAAAAAAATTGTATTTTACTTAATTTGTTTATTTTTACACTTTTATTTTTTATTTTTATTTTTTTGATCACTTTTATTCCTATTACAAGGAATGCAAACATCCCTTGTAATAGGAATCAGTGTGACAGGTCCTCTTTATGGAGAGATGTGGAGTCAATAAGACCCCACATCTTTCCTCCAGGCTTACAAGCATGAAATCGGTGAACGGTATCCAGTCACCTTCATGCTTCCCCAGCCAGTGCCGGCCAATTTGCTCTCCGGGCCCCTGATGGCATAGGAGAGCCCGGAGAAGCACCGGATGGCGGGGGAAGGGGGGACGTCCCCTCCCGCTGCCTATAAGAACGATCAAGCGGCAGGAACATTCTTATTGTGCACAGAATCGCTGGCTATAAGGCGGTGATATCTGAATGATGCCTGTAGCCAGGGCCGGTACAAGGCAGGGGCAGAAGGGACACATGCCCAGGGCAGTACCATTTGCTATAGGAAGGGGGGCGCAGCCTGCAGGTGAAGTTCTGCCACGGCCGCCAGTGTGTACAATTACACCTGTGTCATAGCCAGCGCAGCGGCACTGTACAAATTGTGTGTGCAGAGTGCGCTCCTGCATCAATCACCTTACTTCCCTAGAAAGATTTGTGGTTTAGGAAAGAAAATGGACTTTATAGGCACCGGTCATAAACATAGAATGAGTTTTTATTGATACAATACCAAAATAATTTTGGTGTTGCAATCAAAATTACAATACAGGTTTATAAAAATACATTTAAAAATCACATATGATTGATCACAGAATAAAAATAGTGAACCAAAGGAAATAGTCGTTGTAACCAGAAATGGTCCGGCGTAGAAATCAATGTTGGTTGATGACTACTGTAGATACAAGTACAAATAAACATAGACTCTACATGTTTCGCATTTAATGCTTCCTCAGGAGCTATGATTTTTCTTTCCCAATAATGGGTATCGTTAAAAATTGACAGTATAGATGAACCTAAAGAGATCCAAATAATTGTAAAGCGATCCGGGTAGAGCGACGTGGCTTCCCAAGTGTGTACACCGCAGAGTATTAGTAGAAAGGGCTGATCAACTACTTAAATTAGTATGCTCAAGCAGCTAAATCTATGAAGAAGAGGGAATAATCCCATAGCGTTGAAGCCTGGATTCCAATCAGTGAATGGCCCAAAAATTGGTTGGTAGCTGCGGTGTGTTTAGGAGTATGTCAGCCAAGCCGTTTAATTAGGTTCCCTGCTGAGAGTAGCAGACTTACCTTACTTCCCTGACAGTTTTACTGTTTACTCCCCCTACGGAGGAGTCTCGTAGTATCTGCCAGCGGCCTGATGTCACTCACTGCCGGAGGCGAGGTGGGAGGACTCAGAGGAGCGCAGGGAGCTGTGGCCTGTGACCTAGAGGAGCTGAGGAGCCTGGCTCTAGCTGGAAGCTCGAAGATGTGGAAACAAGATGTGGAAACAATGGAAAAAAGTTTAAAAAACTGTTGTTTTTTTCAGGAGCAGGACTCCTGAAAAAATTACCAAAGACGTTTTCACAGGCAAATATAGACACCCAGCAGGTACAATATTTAAAGGAAATTTTCTTTTTCTTTTTTAAGTTAAGCATCATTAAAATCACTGCTCCAGGAGCAGTGATTTTATTGATGCTTAAATAAAATAAAACAATTCCTTTAAATATTGTACCTGCTGGGTGTCTATACCTGTGATAACTTCTTTAACCACTTTAGCCCCGGATCATATTGCTGTCCAAAGACCAGAGCACTTGTGATTCGGCACTGCGTCACTTTAACTGACAATTGCGCGGTTGTGCGACGTGGCTCCCAAACAAAATTGGCGTCCTTTTTTTCCCACAAATAGAGCTTTCTTTTGGTGGTATTTGATCATCTGTGCGGTTTTTATTTTTTGCGCTATAAACAAAAATAGAGCGACTATTTTGAAACATTATTTCTTTCTTAAAAATAGGGGGGGGGGGCGCAGTTTGCCATCTTCGCCCTGGGCACTAAAATGGCCTTGTCCCAGCACTGCATCATTCAGATATCAACGCACAAACAGAGGATGTATTTTCTCGTACTGCGGTGGGCAAGTGGTTAGAACACTGCACATAGTGATATCTCAACCCAGATTTTGCATGCTCCAGTTTTAGTATATCTCCCCCAACGTAGCGTAATAGAAGACAATGTTCTGTTGATCTTGCAGGCAGGCAGTCTTGCAGATGGCTAAAAAGGCAGATGCTACAAATTGACATGCTATTTTGATGACAGTAGTAGGTGTTACACCAAGGCTTAGATGAGAAGCCAGTCTTTATGCTGTCTCACAAGTGTGGTAGCAGAATAAAAACTTCCCTTGACTACCTCTTAAGGGCTTGTTTACAGATGCGCTAACCCTCTAAAGAGCGATCTGCGGTGGTCAATTTTTTGGAGGTGGTTTGAGGGGCGGTGATGATGTCTTTAACAGGCTTGGCCCCATTGACTTGAATAGGTTTGTTGAGTGGTACTGTCTGCCAAATGCAACAGGGAGGATTATTTTTGTCTTTGCAGCTTGGGGGTAGTGGCTTAAAATGCTGCTTAGCTTATTGTTTTTACTACCCCCAAATGCAGTGTAAACTAGGTCTGTTAGTATGTCCATTTTGAGTAAAAATGTGGCTTTACTTCAGTCACAAATTTTTCTTAGACGTGTGCAAATCTGTTGCAACTGGCTGTCCGGATTACAGGTATAAGGGTTGTACAGTTAATACACAAGTATATTGTTATACAAACTTTTCTAAACAAAAGGCAGTCCGATTTGTATCTAACCGTGTTACTAATTTCCTTAATAAACATCCCTATTGTGTTTTTATAGAGTAAAATGGAACCAAATTCCCAAAAGGAAGTTAGTTCCACTTTAACACTCCCCACCCTCCACAAACAGAATTCTGGAGTTTTTTCTTACTATTTTTAAACATTTTTAATTGTTGGCCCCATCCCTGCCACCATTTTATCCTAGGCCAGAATGTTGTGTATCTTGTCCTGCAGCCTCCTGGGTTACTTACATCACACCTCCCAGTAGGCTGCAGGATTGGCACACAAAGCCAAGGGGCAGTCCATTGTCCTGGTTGGAGATGGGTCTGGCGCATCATCAAAGCTGGCTACCTACAACCAGGAGAAGGCAGCCAGCTGAAGAAGACCAAAATACAGGGAGTGCAGAATTATTAGGCAAATGAGTATTTTGACCACATCATCCTCTGTATGCATGTTGTCTTACTCCAAGCTGTATAGGCTCGAAAGCCTACTACCAATTAAGCATATTAGGTGATGTGCATCTCTGTAATGAGAAGGGGTGTGGTCTAATGACATCAACACCCTATATCAGGTGTGCATAATTATTAGGCAACTTCCTTTCATTTGGCAAAATGGGTCAAAAGAAGGACTTGACAGGCTCAGAAAAGTCAAAAATAGTGAGATATCTTGCAGAGGGATGCAGCACTCTTAAAATTGCAAAGCTTCTGAAGCGTGATCATCGAACAATCAAGCGTTTCATTCAAAATAGTCAACAGGGTCACAAGAAGCGTGTGGAAAAACCAAGGCGCAAAATAACTGCCCATGAACTGAGAAAAGTCAAGCGTGCAGCTGCCAAGATGCCACTTGCCACCAGTTTGGCCATATTTCAGAGCTGCAACATCACTGGAGTGCCCAAAAGCACAAGGTGTGCAATACCCAGAGACATGGCCAAGGTAAGAAAGGCTGAAAGACGACCACCACTGAACAAGACACACAAGCTGAAACGTCAAGACTGGGCCAAGAAATATCTCAAGACTGATTTTTCTAAGGTTTTATGGACTGATGAAATGAGAGTGAGTCTTGATGGGCCGGATGGATGGGCCCGTGGCTGGATTGGTAAAGGGCAGAGAGCTCCAGTCCGACTCAGACGCCAGCAAGGTGAAGGTGGAGTACTGGTTTGGGCTGGTATCATCAAAGATGAGCTTGTGGGGCCTTTTCGGGTTGAGGATGGAATCAAGCTCAACTCCCAGTCCTACTGCCAGTTTCTGGAAGACACCTTCTTCAAGCAGTGGTACAGGAAGAAGTCTGCATCCTTCAAGAAAAACATGATTTTCATGCAGGACAATGCTCCATCACACACGTCCAAGTACTCCACAGCGTGGCTGGCAAGAAAGGGTATAAAAGAAGAAAAACTAATGACATGGCCTCCTTGTTCACCTGATCTGAACCCCATTGAGAACCTGTGGTCCATCATCAAATGTGAGATTTACAAGGAGGGAAAACAGTTCGCCTCTCTGAACAGTGTCTGGGAGGCTGTGGTTGCTGCTGCACGCAATGTTGATGGTGAACAGATCAAAACACTGACAGAATCCATGGATGGCAGGCTTTTGAGTGTCCACCAAAGAAAGGTGGCTATATTGGTCACTGATTTGTTTTTGTTTTGTTTTTGAATGTCAGAAATGTATATTTGTGAATGTTGAGATGTTATATTGGTTTCACTGGTAAAAATAAATAATTGAAATGGGTATATATTTGTTTTTTGTTAAGTTGCCTAATAATTATGCACAGTAATAGTCACCTGCACACACAGATATCCCCCTAAAATAGCTAAAACTAAAAACAAACTAAAAACTACTTCCAAAAATATTCAGCTTTGATATTAATGAGTTTTTTGGGTTCATTGAGAACATGGTTGTTGTTCAATAATAAAATGAATCCTCAAAAATACAACTTGCCTAATAATTCTGCACTCCCTGTAGTGAGGCAGGACCTGCTAAGTGGTACCCAAACAATGGATAGCAGTGTGATTTGCTGTGTGGGTGAGTATGTGCTCTGACGAGAAAGAAGCAATACAGGTAAGTGAGAAAAAAATATGAGGGTGTGGGCTTAGTTTAGTTCTGCTATAACTGGCGTGAGATCTTTAATTTCATAAGCAGATTATTAATATTCTGCTTCTCAGATCATAGGACTGCTATAGTCTTTTATTTTGGGGTAGGTGGTGCAAATCATTCAACTTAAAAGAAGAAAGAGACATTTTGTACTTAAATAATTAAAAGTGCCCTTTTCCTTGGATTTTATTTTTCATCATATCTATTAAGCCAGAAATTAGTCCTCAAAGGGCAGCACATCATTAAATGGCATTAGGCAGCTGCCTCCAGTGCATTTAGCAAATGTGTCATTCATATCTTTGCTGACATTTTCACTTGCTAAACACTCAAATTGCTGCACAAAGTACAGAGGAAGAAATGAGCAATTATAATTGACTTTACATTCCCTTCTGAAATATTCCCAAATTCATTCCACAGGCAATTTTATTTTGCACATTTCTGCTGTTCCTGTGTCCTCTTCAAACATACTTGCATTTGGGGAAGTTGGTACATAGCCTGGTATATAAAAAAAAAATGAAATCAATATGTTCTTATTTGCATCCGTCAGCTGGGCTGCCCATGTGAAGCAGTGACAGCAGTGTCAAGCCTCACCCAGCGGCAAGGTTAAAAATGCCAAAGTCCACAGTATTAATCTCTGAGGAAAAATAAAAATATTCTAATTAAAGTGTGCTAGGGCTAGTAATGATGTAGCTGAGGGCACTGGCTGCTGTAATTCAATTCAAACTGTGAAAATAGCATTCAGCAGGCTCTTCCTTCCTTGCTATCAAGCAACTTGTTAAGTTAAAAGGAAGGGAAAAAAAAGCAAAGTGCGATTTAATGAACACAGGCAGACATTCAAGCAAGAAAAAGCTATAGTTTCATTATTTGCAATGGCTTGCAGTGTGACTGAACTGTCCCGCCGGGTGTACAATGCTGTGAAGGTCACAGCATTGTGATATACTGTAGCTTATTGTTACAAATGCAACATTATTTTTAATGCAGCACCTTATACAGCATGCAGATGTATACTGTATGAATTGAATATGACATCCTTTGTGTTGAACATGATTTTATTCTTGTTTAATCAAACATTGCAATTTTCTGTAATATGGAAGTGGTACAAAAATTACAAGATGCTTAATATTCAAGGGTCAAAACTGAAATGGGTCATAGTGCTAAACGTCTGTTGGCTGTAGCCATATGATTAACAGCGAGTTTGCCTTTGGCATTGCCAGCATGAATCATGACTGCCACCTGAAGCTATATGTTTGTTTAACCACTTAAGACCCAGACCAAAATGCAGGTAAATGACCAGGCCCCTTTTTGTGATTCGGCACTCCGTCGCTTTAACTGACAATTGCGCGGTCGTGCGACCTGGCTCCCAAACAAAATGTGCGTCCTTTTCTTCCCACAAATAGAGCTTTCTTTTGGTGGTATTTGATCGCCTCTGCGATTTTAATTTTTTGCGCTATATACAAAAATAGTTTTTTATTAATTAGTTAATATATTTTTTACTTTTTGTTATAAGAAAAATCAAATAAACTAAATTTTAGACAAACATTTAGGTCAAAATTTATTTAGCCGCATGTCTTTAGTAAAAAAAAATCGCAATAAAAAAAATTAGCTACCTAGCGGGAACAGCGACACTAATACAGCGATCAGAAAAATGATCGCTTAGTGACGCTGGCAATAGGGAGTGAAAGGGTTAACTAGGGCGGTGATCAAGGGGTTAAAACTTTATTAGGGGGGGTACGGGGGCTACCCTGAACCTAACACTGACTGCCTGTCACACTGACACTAACTGCAGTGATCATACATATAATCACTGCATTCAGTGACACTGTGACAGGGGGAGGGGGTGATCGCAAGGAGTTAATGTGCCTACATGTCCTGGTGTCAGTGTAGTGTTGTGTACACTTACTGTGAGATGTGATCTCTCCTCAGCGGTGGTTGAAAAAAACGCAGAGGGAGAGATCACATCACTTCCTCCCTCCTGTGTTTACACAGGAGGAGGAAGTGCAGAGCGGGGGGGTGCGCGCATTGGCTGGGAGCGATCGTGAGGGGGCAGACAAAAACGAATAGCCACCCCCTCATCCTGGATCGCTCCTAGAGCCACAGAGACCGTTGCATGTACCGGGGGGGTCCCGATCGGACCCCCGACCCGCATCAAGGCAGGGACGTACAGGTAAGCCAATGTGCCTGTACGTGCCATTCTGCCGACGTAAATGTACATGCGGCGGTCCGCAAGCGGTTAAGGAGCACAGACTCTGTCTTTGGCATGCCAGCAGAGCAAACTTGAACTCTATTATTAATTATATTTCTATCGTACTTTTCTCTCTGGGGATTTAACCTCCCTGGCGGTATGATTCTTTCAGATTTTAGGTGCTAAAAGCGGTACCATTATTTGCAAGGGAATTTGGCGTTTTATACTGTAGGCTTGTAATTCTTAGGAATAACTCACTGAAATCTATCCAAACAAGAGTCTAATAGGCATCCTGGGTATGATTTTTTTTTTTTCTTATTAAAAATTATAATATAATAAATAATTATAAAAAATTATAACAAATAATAATATAATTATAGTAAAAATTATTCAATAATGTAATCAAATCAAAATCACTGAAATTTGCTCAGTTGCAGAATTTTTGCTGTCATTATTATTTTTTTTTTATGAAGAATTTCCCCATAAATCGCTATCGCTAAATTCTGCAAGTGATTCTGATTTATTATCGCTGTTTTTTAGCTGCTCTAAAACAATTTTTGCCATAAAGGGACACTTTTAGTTGCTATGGGCAATCTACAGTTTGCAGGGAGAAAGAACAGTTTTTATTATATAAAATGACATGTAGTGTACAGGGCAGACCACTAGGGACATGGGGGGGTGTATTTTTTACATACCGTACTGTAATCTATAAGATTACAGTGTACTGTATGTATAGTGTTTGTTTACTTTTTTAAATTTGGCGCCGTTCCCCCCCCTACGTCGCGACGCTCGCAGGGAAGGGAATCGGCGGAACACACAGCATCAGGCGGACATCCGCCCGCCGTGTACTGCGGGGATTCATTGCTGGATCGCAGAGAAAAGGTAAGTAAACTTTTTTCTGCATCCAGCGAGGCAAGTCCGTGTGTGGCATGGGGTTACCGATCGTAGCTTTAAAATCTCACCCCGTGCCACACACGGGAAGACCGCCAGGGAGGTTAAAGCACTTTATCTGCTGATGGGGCAGATGGTGAGGCAGCCATCTTGGCCATGATCAGTAGAATATCATACAAGAGCCACTTGTAGACCAAAGCCAAAAAATCTACCAGCGTGTCTTTGGAAATCTATGCAAACACAAGGAGAACACGACTTTAGGATTCGTTTTTATGCTGCTGTTCTCCTGCGAAGTGTGCATGCTGCCATACCCTGCAAGAAAATTTCACAATCCAGTTTCTGAAGTCATTGCTTTGACAAAATCAGATCTTCACCAATGAAACATGCTGGGCCCCTTAATGTCAGATGTAAGACTGGAAGCAAACTGGTATCATGATTCAAATTGACTATTGCATTGTATGTAGCAGACCAGTTTCAGCGGACATATCCGATCGCGTGTACGACCTAGTGGTTTCCGCTGGAAACCTGTCCGTCGGACATGTCCGCTGGTTAGTACGCCTAACCAGCGGACATAAATCTCCCGCATGCGTCGAATGGATTCGACACATGCGTTGAAGTATTTTACTTCCTGGAGTTGTGACGTGGCGGCATCAACGTCACCGCCACATCACCGCGTCCTCAGTCCGAGGGGATTTCCATCCATCGGACATGTTTCAGCGGACATGTCTCCCCGTGTGTACGCGGCCTGAGTATTATGGAGTTACACTGTCTCATTCCAGGTAAAATATAATGAAACCTTTATTATATGACTAATGGTGTACAGATTGTACCCTTGTGAAACTGTTTTTTAACTTATTTGAAGATGCACACCTCGTATGAGCAGCATTGGTTTAAATGGGTCTGCATTTGCTATTGGGGACTTGTCCATTGGAAAATGTACCAAATCAGTAGAAATAACCTCGCATATAAGGTTATTTACACTTTATTACAAAATACTAAGCTTCTTTAGGGCTAGGAAAAAATATAAATGTTCTGTGAAAAAGAAGTGATCCCAGCAGAGGGAGAACCAAAAGTAGCTTGACTGTAATGGCATGCCTATTTACTCAGCATGATCAGATGCAGATGAGGACCCCTTTAATTCCATTCTCACAACTTTCCGGCTTCCTGGACACATCTAGGGAAAATATGTTTTTCTGCTTCCCCCACTTAGCAGCTCAGGGAGGGCACAAGTAACGGGGCAAGTGGTCTGCAGCCATGTGAGCAGCTCTCCTCTGTCAAAGCTGGTGTGTGGACAATTGGGCAGGTGCTTAAAGGGGTTGTAAAGGTACAAGTTTTTTTTACCTTAATGCATCCTATGCATTAAGGTAAAAAAAACATCTTACAGCACCGCCCCCCCCCCCCCAGAGGCCCCGTTGTACTTACCTGACCGTTCGAAACTCCCGGGCGCGTACACGTCGTCCTCTTCGGTTCCCAGCCTGGCCGTTGATTGGCTAGGCTGGGCGGATTGATAGCAGCGCAGCCATTGGCTAGCGCTGCTCTCAATCAGAGCGGATGATGCGGCGCGCCGGGGGGCGGAGCCGAGTGATACAGTCGGCGGCTATGGCCGCCGCTGTATCACGGGAGCGCGCTCGCAAAAGCTTTCTTCCGTGCGAGCGCTCTCGCATGAAGAGGAAAAGCTTTTGCGAGGAGGAGCCCAGACAGCCGCCGAGGGACCCCAGAAGACAGCTTTCCGGGCCACTCTGTGCAAAACGAATTGCACAGTGGAGGTAAGTATCACATGTTTGTTATTTAAAAAAAAAAAAAAACCTGACTTTAGTGTCCCTTTAACAGCATGTACCCTCTCTGGAAGACCCATCTACTGTCGGGAGCATCTCCCTAATTGCCAGTGGCCTTGGATTCCTCCAACTGCATGCCTGTGTTACCAGATCAACCCTGGACTTCACTAGGAGGGATGCTGTTTATGAGGATAAACATCTTTTTTGTGTTCTGAATTTGAATGCAAAGTATGTACTGTATGTTCTTGCCATTCTAAACCTGTTTTGCATTGTTGCCTCTAACTTTGCACCTGTTTAGTAAACGACAAATTACAATTACTCCCTATCTGATCATTCGGCAATTTAACCATTTGTTAAATGCTTACAAATGCCAATGTTGGAATTTTGACCCTGAGCATGAACTTATCATTTATTAAGGATTATTAATTTCTAAGCTTGTTCCTTTGATTCTAAGTAAGAAAGATTACAGCTTCTCCTTGTTGCACAGACTTTCTACCCCTATGAGTGCACAGAATGCAGCCTTCTTTGTTGGTGAGATACAATGTTGAAAAAGAGTATTTCACTTTGTTGGAACAGCACCTAAAAAATAACTTTTTGATGCATATCTGCCTTACACAGTCTTAAAAGAGAAGTTTTTTTATTTTTTTTGCTAGTCATACTTACCTTAGTGGATGCAGCATCAGGCCAATTCTGCATCTGTCCCCCGGTGTCACTACACTGAGAACCGAGACACTGAACACCGCCGATGGCTCGGTTCTCACTTCTCCCCAAACAGAGCGATGCAGACTGTCAGTCACCATCGCTTCTGCTCTACTTTTCTGCGCTCATTGAAGCGCTGAGCGATGGAGTGGTGGGGAGTGGCCGTCTCATCGGCTCGCTGAGACGCGGAGACTGCCATCAATCAAGGCATCTGGCGGATCCAGACTTGGAAGTCTGGATGACGCGCTGCCTGACTGATGGCAGTGACGCCAGTGAAAAGCAGACTTTAGACCGCTCTCCGCTGAAAACGTGTCACAGGAGTGAAAAATGTATTGCACTCCTGTGACCCAGAGGAGAAGCTCAGCCTAAAAATCTCAGGCTGAACTTCTCCTTTAATAATAGCTTGTTCCTTTTGGTCTATTTCGCACATATACTATGATTCTCGCTTTATACTTTTTTTTTTTTGCTTATATATTTTTCTTTTTTTATATCTTATGTTTTGATATGGTACATTGTTATATGTTGCATAGCATGGAAAACTTTTTTTGCATTTAGAAAAAAATGCTTTTGTACCTCTTATCCAACACTATTGGTAGTGGTGACTGGAGTTGTGCGGACACACAGTGGCACAAGGGCAGTGCCTGCTGTTGGTTGCAGGATCTGGATGACTGTGAATCACCAGACAGGGACCAGAGACTGGTACAGAAACAGCAGATAGAGGTAGAGTGAGTTTACCAGCCAGTGTCAGTTTACAGCCGAGGAGTGAGATACAGGAGTCTAAGGCCTCGTACACACGATCAAATCTGTCTGCTGGAAACGGTCTGCTAGACCGTTTCAGCAGACAGATTCGATCGTGTGTATGGGCTAACAGACGGATTTGGCCACCCGACAGATTTCAAAGCATGCTTTGAAATCTGTCGGCTGGGAACCCGTCCGCCCGACATGTCTGCTGGTTAGTATGCTAACCAGCAGACATGTCTTCTCGCACACGCGCCAAATGGTTTCGACGCATGCGCGGAAGTGTTTTACTTCCTGGTTCAGTGACGTGGCGGCGTCAACGTCACCGCCACGTCACCGACACGTCAGCGCGCTGTCTGCTGGCGGGGATTTTGGTTTGCTTGTGTGTTCACGCGAGCAAACCAAAATCCCAGCAGACAGATTTGTTCAAATCTGTCGGACCGACAGATTTGAACAAATCTGTCTGCTCGTGTGTACGAGGCCTAAGACAGAAGTATAGTCAGGGTACAAGATGAGGTCAAAAAAGGTAGGCAGGAATCCAAAGACAAAGGGTTGTGCACAAGAAGACAAAAAAGCAGGTCAGGGCAACGTTAAAGCAGGAACTACCTGAAGGCCACTCCACAATCCAGCTAAAATAAGCTTTTGGTGCCAAGGCCAGTGCTGCATATGTACATGTGCATGCGCATATGCTGCTTAGCATGTATGCTACTATGTTTGTACATGCATGCTAATGCATGTCCTGCAGTGAGCCTTTGCTCAGAATTTTGAGCATGCGTATGGACATGCAATAGTCTTCTAGTTCCAATACAAACTGGGCTTTTCTTACAGAATATGGACAGGTCACCCAAACCTTTTTTTTTGGAAGGCAATGGGCATCATTTATCATATTTGTTGAGAATCTGTATGGTTGATTGATTGATTTAATGGATTTATAGTGCGCCAAATACTGACCCGTCAGGGCAGTGTCTAATATGGTTGGATATGTGGGTGAGAACGGATTCATATCGTAGGACTTTTTTTTGCTTTTATTAAGGACTTGTCAAAAAGTTTGTGTGTTTCTCATTTTTTTTGTGAATGAGTATTGGTGCTATGCACCCTTAATAGTGTTGCTCACGAATATTTGCATTGCGAATATTCGCTACGAATATTGCATATTCGAGTATTCGCGAATAACTCGAATATTGCGGCGAATATTCGCTATGGCGAATATTCGTATTTTTTCAAATTTATTTTTAAAACAGATCACATCCTAGTGATCTCCATCGACGTCTAAAAGCATTGCTGGTATGATTAGAGAGAGACCCTGGGCCGAGTAGCTGATGCGATTCTTTTATGTTGCCGAAAATTCGCATTGCGAATTTTCGGCAACATAAAAGAATCGCATCAGCTACTCGGCCCTTCTTTTGCATCAGAGCCAATCAGAATAACTCGAATATTCGGCAAAAGGAATATTGCGCGATATTCCTTTTGCCGAATATTCGAGTTATTCTGATTGGCTCTGATGCAAAAGAAGGGCGGAGAAGATAATCGCGCAATATTCCTTTTGCCGAATATTCGAGTTATTCTGATTGGCTCTGATGCGCCCTTCTTTTGCATCAGAGCCAATCAGAATAACTCGAATATTCGGCAAACGGAATATTGCGCAATTATCTTCTCCGCCCTTCTTTTGCATCAGAGCCATTCAGAATAACTTGAATATTCGGCAAAAGGAATATTGCGCGATATTCCTTTTGCCGAATATTCGAGTTATTCTGATTGGCTCTGATGCAAAAGAAGGGCGGATAAGATAATCGTGCAATATTCCTTTTGCCGAATATTCGAGTTATTCTGATTGGCTCTGATGCGCCCTTCTTTTGCATCAGAGCCAATCAGAATAACTTGAATATTCGGCAAATGGAATATTGCGCGATTATCTTCTCCGCCCTTCTTTTGCATCAGAGCCAATCAGAATAACTTGAATATTCGGCAAAAGGAATATTGCGCGATATTCCTTTTGCCGAATATTCGAGTTATTCTGATTGGCTCTGATGCAAAAGAAGGGCGGAGAAGATAATCGCGCAATAGGAATATTGCGCGATTATCTTCTCCGCCCTTCTTTTGCCCCCTTATTCTCCTTTCTTTTAAGTAGAGTTAGTGTAGAGTTAGTGGTTAGTGCATATTAGTTTAGTAATACAGGAAATGATCTCCGTTTATGAGAATTTCGCAATCATTTTCGCATTAGCGAAATTTCGCAAAATTTTTTTTGGATAAAATATCACGAATATTTGATATTAGCGAAAATTTGCGAATATTCTTCTATATATTCGCGCAATGTCGCGAAATCGAATATGGCGTATTCCGCTCAACACTAACCCTTAACTCATTTACATGGTGGGAAGGTATCTGGGGTCTCATTATTTTCAAATGGGGATATCAGAACACCCTGCCTGCAGAGCACAACAGGCACTGGTCAAGGAGCATGTTAATGAGGAACTAGTACATATCTACTTACTAACACAGGAACAAGGTTGGCAATGTTCAGTAAATTTACAAACAGTTTGTAAAATCCATACTTTTTCATTTTTCCTTGAATGTCTATTACGGACATGTAGGCTGCATGTCCGTAACTGACATTCATGGACAGATGCAACAAGTATAGATCTTACAAACTGTTTGTAAATTTACTGAAAATTGGCAACCCTGCACAGGAACAAGGTGGAGAGGAGAGGAGGGTCTCAAAATTCAGGGCATCTCCCAGTCACACTATATAAAGAATTTTGCAATTTAATGTGCCCTTTAACCCTTTAAGCCTTATTCAAACTGCTGCTCCCCACGAAATGGAATTTACTTTTTAAAATGTTTGTTTTTTCTTTGGTATATGTTCTCCAGGGCAGTGGCCAGCCCCATGCCATGTGTTTGACAATCCCTTGCTTCTTAGTCTAGAAAATAAATGACTATTACTGTCTTTTAAGATTCAGCTCCCATTGACTTCAGTGGGATTTTGATTTGACACCTGAACTTCAGTAATGGTTGGTAAACACACCCTGAACTGGTACAATTTGCTCATCTTTAAATATCACCTAGAAAAAGTTATGTTGCAAATGCAGCAAGAAACAATTAGTAAATAGAAATAAGCTCATGTTTTTGGCCTGAACACAAGTTGAAATTAGACACCCAAATGAGGGGCATCATATAGATGTTAATGTGGGACCCCACACAAAAACAGCCTGGGGCTCCCCCTAAAAATACACACCAGACTATTATCCCTGATGATAGTCTGATATGAATGTCAAGGAAGACCCCAATGCAAAAATAGGGCATGGGTCCACACCAAAAATCAATACCAGACTCTTATCTGAGCATGCAGCCTTGCAGCCCAGGAAAGAGGAGGGATGAATATGCAAAGTTACATAAAACCTTGCTTAGGGGACCCCCATTGGCAAATCACCTTGTTTCCATGTTGATGAGGACAAGGGCCTCTTCACTACAACCCTGGCCAAGTGATTGTGCGGTGTGTGGGTGGAGGCTGGACACCCCTTTTGAAATGAATGGGGTCCCCAAATAGCAACTGTAATGGAATGACCCGTGAGACTCAGATTTTCCTATGTCTAGGGTCACCTTATGTCCACTAGGGCCATAGGGTGACAAATAAATGATATCATTTATTGCAGAAGATGGGACATTAATAATAATTCATGTTTGCAGGATGTCTTGAGATATCACAAGCGGTTGGCTATTCAATATGGGCACACATGCTTTTGAAAGGTGTTAATTGCATCTACTCCTAGACAATACATTGTCTATGGTACAAAGGTGTTCTTACTTGACATCTGTTACACAGGAGAGGGACATTACAAGCTTATTCAATGCTTAGCTCCGGCTATTGAAATGTTAAGTGAGGTTGGCTCTTCAATAGCCCCAGTGTGAATAGGGGGGTAGAAATGGCATTGTCCCTTTGATTACTGTCACATGCTTGTACTGTATAAAAAGCTAAGAAGAAACCAATAAAGTGTTCATACATTTTGGAAGCAAGTGCAGAGCAGAGTCTCGTCTTGATTATGGGAAATGGAATGGATCGTGTATGCAAGATTGTCAGAGTGTGTCGGATAAGCTTGTCGTGGTTGGATGGAAGGTCGTAAACGGTGGTGACCGTTACATTTGGTGGCATAGCAGTGGGATGATTCCATCTTCAGAAGGAAGGCTACAAGGGCACATGACAATGGAGACGGTGTATGAACGGATGAAGCTCTCTTCCCTCTTGGACTTACTGGAGAGCCGGGGCAGACCGGCCAGCAACCGTAAGAAAAGGGACATTATCGCAGAACTGGTCGAAATGGATAGAGCTAAAAGGCCAGCCGTAACAGACAGGACACCCGAAGAAGCAAGTTTTGATCGGGCTGTTAACATAAGACTGGCACATTATGGTCCTAACCCTCCACCGGAGATCAGGGACCGAGTTATAGCGGCTGTGAATGCCACCTTGCTACAGCGAAGAAGTGCTGCAGCAGCTGAAGTTACAGCAGCACCAACTAAAGAGAGAGGAGAGGTGCAGACACCAGTCTCCATGGAAGAGGAATTCCAAAGAAGGTTACAAGAGATGCAGATACAGCATAGAGGACCAGTATCAGAGGAGGTCCTGCTGGGATGGTCGGATGCGATTCGGTGCCAACTCTGGAAGGAAGCGCTAGCTATGGAGCAGCAACACCAAGGAAAGGTCCTGCTCTCCATCTATGCAAGGTACTGGCCGCAGTATGAGGTACGAATGCCGTTGTTGGGGGAACAACCAAAGCGGGAGTGGATAGCGGAGTTAAGCAGGCTGATCCGGGCAGAGATGCAGCTGGATGAGAGCTACAGAGCCCTACGGTGGTATGTAGCCCAAGAGTGCCTGTGGTCAGCGGATGACAGCCCCACAGAAGGCTATGACTATGATGGCCTGGGATTGTTGTATTGGAGGATGTCCAGTGATCCTGACTTTGGGCATGATCGAGAGTGGCGCTTGGAGGACATAATGGAGCACAGAGAGGAAGAATTGAATATCTCAGGAGGCCACTGGTTACAGGAAGATTTGGAATTTCTGGCCATTCAGGAATGGGATTTGGAAATCGCCTACAGACAGCTGCTGGATTCTGCTCAGCAGCAGGGTGGGGCTCCTGTTGCCTGGGACTATGAGGAAAGTTCAGATGACAACTGTGAAATCCTGGCTGATGAATCGGCAGTGGAAAATATGGAGATTGCCATCCCTAAAGCCGAAGCGGATGGTGTGGAGTTCCAGAGAGCCGGGGCGGTTGGCCCCTCTCTCCAGCAACAAGCTGAGGTGGTAAAGCTTTTACCCCCAGCTGAATCACTGGCAATAGAGCAGAGTGCCCCAGGCCTCTGCTCCTCACTAACAGAAGAGGGGGACCCTGTGGTAGTGGATGGGACTGTGGTCACCACTCACAGCAACCCAGCGGAAGAGCTGGCAACAGAACAGAGGGTCACGGACCTCTGCTCTCCACTAACGGAAGAGGGGGACCCTGTGGTAGTGGATGGGACTGTGGTCTCCACTCACAGCAACCCAACGGAAGAGCTGGCAACAGAGCAGAGTGCCCCGGGCCTCTGCTCCCAACTATCAGAAGAGGGGGTTCCTGGGGTAGTGGATGGGACTTCAGTCTCCACTGACACCACCCCAGAAAATGGTACAGGACTGGGACAGGAGGATGTCAGCTTTGCTTTGCAAGCAGACATGAATGTCAGTCAGTCTGTGCTGTGGTGCTAGCAGGACGCTCTCACACGAGTCGGCTCACCAGGGATAGATCAGCTAGACAGGCAGGTTGTTCCCCCAGCCCCAGCTGCTTCCAGGACTCACGGATCACAGCTCTCCTTCCACCCTCTGGCCTCCATATTTCCCCACCACCAGCTCGCTTCCTTCCCCCAGGGGTCTCACAGGTAAGCCGAGCACTGGTGTTTCCCCCGCCTCCCCTGGGACAGCGCGGCCGTCCTTCTAAGGATAAGCCACAGCTCTGCC
This sequence comes from Rana kukunoris, assembly GCA_029574335.1. Lineage (NCBI taxonomy): Eukaryota > Metazoa > Chordata > Amphibia > Anura > Ranidae > Rana > Rana kukunoris. Next base: position 181,235,381 of record CM056049.1, read on the forward strand.
CAGCAAATCACTGCCTCCTATTTCTCCTCCTGGCCACCTGGCCATCTGGCCAAAAAAACACAGGCAATCGAGGCACCCCGCCGCCACCTCCCCGCCTCTGTTCCTCCTGTTTTTTTAACATCCGCGCCGACCTGTAGAGATTCGCGGCAGCCGCATTTAGGAAAGGCCGCGGCTTCATCCGCGGCCTAGCGGCGCACCGCTCTCCACCCCCCAACAATCGGCACTACCTAATTAATCGGGCCACAAAGCCCCCCCCTACCCCTCATAACAATAACACTGTGTGAGGATAACTGGCTATATTGTGACCGGGCAACTTTACACTGATAGTCAGGGCACTGATTATAAGTGCAGCCCCAGTTCTAGCTGCTGTTTATCAGTCAGTGTGCAGTCAGACACCGAGAGAGCAGGACGCTCTCAAACGAGTCAAAGCCCCCCCCCTACCCCAGTAGAGCCCCCTTGCCCTCCGATCATTTCCCTTAGCCCCCCAGGCGCCACTCAGCCTGGTACCCCCCAGGTCGGCGGCCATCTTGCTCCACCCTGCCCTATCCCTCTCATTATAACTTGATCCAGGGCTTAACCCGATCGCCTCTTTAGGGGTCAGGAAGGAATTTTTCTCCTTACCACAGCATATTGGCACAGCGTGGTTAGTTTTTTTTTGCCTTCCTCTGGACCAAGCCAGGATCAGAGGATTCAGTTATCCTTGTGAATCCACCCCCCCCCCGCCCTTGGTTCCGCGGCGGCCATGGTTAATCGGCAATACTCGGCGGAGAACATTTGGGATCTGGATCTGTGCTTTGATCAACACTAGATCGGCAGTAAAACACCGATTAGAAATCCATGATTTCTTATTGCAACATGACTTAGACTGCCTCTTTATTACAGAGAGCTGGCTCACAGCCGACTAACACCATTCTAGGAGAATTGGTGCCAGAAAACTACCGTATTATAACGGAAAACAGAATAGGGCAAATAGGAGGAGGACTGGCGGTGATCCATAAGACGCGTCTTGCGATCACAAAACCAAGCCTCCAAAACCCTCTTCCATTCATGGAAACCCTTACTCTTCAACTGCAAGTAAACGGCCAGGAGACCGTCCGGATTCTACTCTGCTATAGGCCACCTGGCCCCAAGTCGCAGCTGCTCCCATCTTTGACGAACTTTGTCTCCACCTATACCCTGAACAGCAAACACCTTTTGCTGCTCGGGGACCTTTGGGCCAACTCTCCGCAAGACCCCATTGCCGACGCCTGCATCGACCACCTGGAAGGATTAGGGCTTCAGCAACTAGTATGTGGGCCCACACATGCTTCAGGTCATACGCTTGATCTTATTTTCAGACAAGATCTGGAAATAAAAATCTTGGAAAATGAACCATTGCCATGGACAGATCACCATGCAATTAAATTCATTATTTCCGAATTCCCCCCCTTAATAAAAACATCAAATCCAGTGACAACACACTGGACCAGATGTCAGAAGAAGCTCCACTCAGATCTCTTCAAAGCCACGTTAGGGGAAAAAATAAACACAATTCAGCCGCACCAAACAGCGGAAGAAACACTGGAGGCCATAAACACAGCACTATTGCAGTCAGCTGACTTGATAGCGCCGAAACGAAAGACCCAGATCAGGAAAAATAACTCCGGCTGGTTCAACAACCAGCTGGCGTTACTGAAGCAAGAGCGCAGAAGGGCAGAAGCAGCCTGGAAAAGAAACTCTTCAGATGAGAACCTCTCGATCTACAAGGTAATAACCAGAAAATACTACAAGCAAATCTTCGAAGCCAAGAAAAACTATTTTTCTAAGGCTAGCAACGGTGCCCTAAACCGCCCCCGCGAACTCTTCAAGCTGGTCACTCAGACCATGAATCCAGGATGTCTTGAAGCCCCCAACTTGGATACACAAGAATTTTGCGATGAGTTATCGGATTGCTTCATTAACAAAATTGAGGCAATCCGGCAAAGCATTCAGCAAAACAATTTCTCTCCCAGCCCCCCCCCCCCGTAGTCATTTACACAGCACCGGCAGTAATTCACCACAGTTAGGTGAGTTCACGCTGGAACCCATCTCCATTCAGACCACTAAAAATATCATCGGCGCTCTGCGCAACAGCACTGCGCCAAATGATATTATCCCCACCAAACTGCTGAAGGAATGCGCCGACATCTTGGCACCTCCTGTCACGCAGCTTATCAACCAATCCTTCAGGGAGGGCATAATGCCCTCCCAGCTGAAGAAGGGCTTCATTCAACCCATCTTGAAGAAAGCCACCCTGGATCCTAAGGATCCACTCAACTGGCGCCCCATAACAGGCCTAAATGTTCTCTCCAAGGTAATGGAGAAAGCAGTGGTACAGCAGCTGCAACAGCATCTAGATACCCACAACTTACTCGACCCATTTCAATCAGGATTCCGTCCCGGACACGGGACGGAAACAGCATTGCTTAAGATATGGGACGACGTTCTCGAGGCCGCAGACAAAGGAGAATCTTCTCTTCTGGTTCTGCTGGACCTAAGCGCAGCCTTTGATACAGTTGATCACAAGCTGTTATTGACTCGGCTGGCTAAAATAGCTAAAGTCGCAGAAAGCGATCTATCCTGGTTCTCCTTTTTTTTGGAAAACCGATCGCAAATAGTGAAGCTAGGACCCTTCACTTCTGAACAACGCACATTATCGTGCGGGGTCCCTCAAGGATCTCCCCTGTCGCCGATGTTATTCAATATCTATGTGCGTCCTCTTTTCGAAATCATCAGCAGCCAAAAACTGCTATATCACTCTTATGCAGACGACACGCAACTGTACTTCCGCATTTGCAATAAAAAGGATCACCACCTCAACCTAGAGACATGCCTCTCTTTGATAGAGGACTGGATGACAAAGAGTTATCTCAAACTCAACGGAGCGAAAACAGAACTTCTTCTGTTTCACGCCAAGCGTAGGAATCAATCGACAACAACCTGGATCCCGCCGCCCATTTTGGGAAAAATCATCACCCTTAGCGCCAAAGTCAAAAGTCTTGGGGTCATCTTTGACTCCGACATGACAATGAACGCACAAATAGGGTCAGTAGTCAGCGGATCTCACCATCTGCTGCGCCTACTACGCAGACTCACGCCTTTTATTCCCAAGAAAGACATAGCGGTCGTGGTGGGAGCGATTGTAAACTCCAGACTGGACTATGCAAATGCCCTTTACCTCGGACTCCCCAAGTACCAAATCGCTCGTCTTCAAGTCGTTCAAAATACGGCCGGCAGAATTGTGACTGGGAAAAAACCCTGGGAATCAATCTCACCTTCACTGAGATCCCTTCACTGGCTACCAGTTAAAGACAGAATCTCCTTTAAAGCTCTCTGTCTAACGCATAGATGTATCCATGGGATTAAATTAAAAGTTCACAATCCCAATCGTATTCTACGATCCACCAATCAAAATCAGCTTCAGATACCGAAAGCCAGATACAAGTCCAAAGGAGACAGGAGATTCGCTGTCCAAGGTCCCAGACTATGGAACGCCTTACCAGCCAGCATTCGGCTGGAGGAGAACTACTTAGTCTTCAGGAGAAAGATTAAGACTCATCTCTTTTGATCTCAAAGGAGACAGGAACAACAAGCGCCCAGAGGCGATTTACTTCGCATGTGCTGCGCTATATAAGTTCTTCATTCATTCATTCATTCAAGCACCGGGGGTTTTCACCTAGCACCAGTGGATGGGACTTCAGTCTCCACTGGTATACCCCAGGAAGGGGGGGCAGTTAGCCCAGACCCCCAACAGCATGATGGACTGAGCCCAGCCACCCTGCCTTCTCTCCAGCAGCTGAAAGGACTCCAGGGAGAAGGGCCAGTCCAGGCCTCTCCCCAGCGGCAGGTGTGTTCTCTGAGAGAGGCAGAGGTTGGCGGGGTGAGTAATGCTCAGTTTGGAGCCATTTTTTTGGGGTACAGTATGGATACCAGCATTGGAGGACTGGAACTACTGACTGACTTCGGAGTCAACCCGTTTGGGGTTCTCTCCTGTGTCTGTCTCCCAACGAAAGGGGAGAGATGTAACAGAATGACCCGTGACAGACTCAGATTCTCCTATGTTCAGGGTCACCTTATGTCCACTAGGGCCATAGGGTGACAAAGAAATTATATCATGTATTGCAGAAGATGGGACATTAATAATAATTCATGTTTGCAGGATGTCTTGAGATATCACAAGCGGTTGGCTATTCAATATGGGCACACATGCTTTTGAAAGGTGTTAATTGCATCTACTCTTAGACAATACATTGTCTATGGTATAAAGGTGTTCTTACTTGACATCTGTTAGACAGGAGAGGGACATTACAAGCTTATTCAATGCTTAGCTCCGGCTATTGAAATGTTAAGTGAGGTTGGCTCTTCAATGTGTGGACACATTCTGTTGAAAGGTGTTAATTGCATCAGGGCCTGAAAGACCTTTTGATTGTGTGAGTCATTGTGTTTAAAACAATGTGTTAAAGTCTCCATTCAGATGTACTGAATTAGCATGTCAATTATGTTTAGGAATGTATTGATGCCCAGGTGTCAGAGACAGTACGTCTGTCTAGATAATGTGGATTTAGGTCAAGGCATTGTGTAATTGTAGTTTGGAATGTGACAGATCTGTCAGTATCGGTGCCGAAATGTCTGCTAGATAATTAGCCCCAGTGTGAATAGGGGGGTGGAGATGGCATTGTCCCTTTGATTACTGTCACATGCTTGTACTGTATAAAAAGCTGAGAAGAAACCAATAAAGTGTTCATACATTTTGGAAGCAAGTGCAGAGCAGAGTCTCGTCTTGATTATGGGAAGTGGAATGGATCATGTATGCAAGATTGTCAGAGTGTGTCGGATAAGCTTGTCGTGGTTGGATGGAAGGTCGTAAACGGTGGTGTCCGTTACAGCAACCTTTGAGAGAAATTGTAATAACTTGAAAATAATAGTCAAAGTCTAAATACGAAATGGATGCCAATATAAATTTTGGTTAATTCGGCACTTTTACAGAGACCGTTTATAAACCCTCACCTTGTTAACTGCTTAACCACTTAAGGACCAGACCAATATGCTGCTAATTTTTTTTACAATTCGGCACTTCGTCGCGCGACGTGGCTCCCAAACAAAATTTGCGTCCTTTTCTTCCCAGAAATATAGCTTTCTTTTGATGGTATTTGATCGCCTCTGAGATTTTTATTTTTTGCACTATATACAAAAATAGAGCGACATTTTTGAACTAACTGCCTGTCACACTGCCTGTCACACTGACACTAAATGCAGTGATCAGTACATATATGATCACTGCATTCAGTGACACTGACAGGGGGGTGGGGGGCGGGTGATCGCAAGGGGTTAATGTGCCTATGTGTAAGGGTGTCAGTGTACTGTTGTGCAGACTTACTGTGTGATGTGTGATGTATTCTCTCCTCAGCTGCGGTTGAAAATACCGCCGAGAGGAGAGATTACATCACTTCCCCCTTCCTGTGTTTACACAGGCAGAGGAAGTGACACGCAGGGGGAGGACGCGGATTGGCTGGGAGCGATCCGGAGGGGGCAGACAAAAACGAACAGCCGCCCCCTCGTCACTGATCGCTCCCACAGCCACGGGGACCACCGCAGGTACCAGGGGGTCCCGATCGGACCCCCGACCCAGGTCTAGGCAGGGACATACAGGTACGCCAATATGCCTGTACGTGCCATTCTGCCGACGTATATGTACATGCGGCGGTCCTTAAGTGGTTAAAGAGGAATTTCAGTCTGCTCACATAATTTGTAATAAAAACAACTTTGCCATTCTGCAACTTCCCGACAACCACATTGCATATTATTTTATATATAATGTGATTCTGTACTTGCCAAATATGCTGCAGAAATCTCCATCCACTAAGTCTGGCTGCAATCATTTTAACTGTTGTCAACAGAATCTGCTGCCTGTTAACTTCCTGGATTTACACAGACACAGGGGCAAACCTCCAGCTCTGCAGCTCTCATTGACCCTCTTATGACTCACCCACCTCCCGTCCTGGCAAACTCTCAGGCCGCGTACACACGATCGAATTTGTCCGCTCAAACTGGTCCGACGGACCAGTTTGAGCGGACAAATCCGATCATGTGTATGGGCTAGCGGACGTGTCGGACGGCGGACAAATTTTAAAACATGCTTTAAAATCTATCCGCTGGAGACATGTCCGTCGGATATATCCGCTGGTCAGTACACTGACCAGCGGACATATCTGCCCGCACAAGCGTCGGAAGGATGCGACGCATGCGTGGAAGTTGTTTACTACCTGGTGCGGTGACGTGGCGGTGTCAACGTCATCGCCACGTCTCCGCACTGTCTGCCGGCGGGGATTTTGATCCGATGGTGTGTACACGCCATCGGACTAAAATAGCCCGGCGGACATGAAAATGGTCCGAAGACCGTTTCCATCGGATATGTCCCTCCGTGTGTACGCGGCCTCAGAGTGAGAGAGAGAGCTGTGCATGATGTCATAAGCCTAGACTAATGACCAAAGAAGTGGGCTGTATAAGGTATTTACTGGCAGAAACAAAAAATATTACTATCCAAAGATAAAACAACAAGGGCAGAAGATTTGATAGATAAAAAGTTGAAAACATTACTGAAGGTCCACTTTAAGGACCAGCGTCCATCATTATACTGTGGCAGGTTGGCTCTTCTTGCGCGAATCACCATAGGTGTACATCAGTTGCTTTAAGAGCGATAGGGGGTGTGTTTGCCCGAGGTGCGACGCCAGAGTATCGCAAAAAATGGCCTGGTCATTAAGCAAATAAACAACCTATTCAGTTTGCAATAAAAATTAAAGGCAAGACATCTTTGTATACAAATATAAAAAAGACATTCTAAATACCCTTTTTTATAAGTGATCGCATTCCCTCTGTTCTCAGCTGCATAAGAGCTGGGGGGACGAAAAGCAAAGAACACTGAGCTACATATATATTGTGTTTTGTTTCTAGATGTTGCACCCAGGCCTACAAAAAATCTTTAGGCCAGATTCAGGTAGTGTTACGCTGAAGTATCAGTGATTCGCCAGCATAACTCACACTTTGAGCCGGCTTATCTGTTTTCTGTAGTTAGAAAACAAGATACGCCAGGATTGAGTTCAGATGCGAGCGGCGTAATTGTATTTCGCCGTCGTATCGGAACTGCAGTTTTAAAATGGGCGCTCGGGGCGTTCCCGCTGATTTACGCCAAGAATATGTAAATCAGCGAGAGACGGAAATTCACGATCGTACGCGGGCCCAACGCAGTGACTTTCCGACGTTTCCTTAAGCGATACGCGGCGTAAAGAAAAACATGCCCCCTAGGTGGAGTATCCTATGTTAAGTATGGCCGTCGTCATCGCGTCGAATGAAAAAAGTTTAGCGTCGTTTGCGTAAAACGTCCGTGAATGGGGATTGACGTCATTGACGTTCACTGACAGAATTTGGAGCATGCGCACTGACAGTCGACGCATGCGCAGTACGTTCGCCGCAGGATCGCACCTAGTTTAAATAATACACGCCCCCTACCCGCCAAATTTTAATTCCGCCGGCTCATTTTCGATACGCCACCGCAACTTTAGGAGCAAGTGCTATGTGAATAACAGTACTTGCTCCTAAAGTTTCGGCGGAGTAACGTAAATGACAAACGTTACTCCAAAATAAAGATCCGCTCTCCTACCTGAATCTGGCCCTATATCTATAATTAAACTCTAGTTGAACAGTGTAAAATGACAAAATAAGCTCTTGAAATTGTTCATGAAAAGTAGCCTTTAGGCATATTTGGTACCAACTCCACCTCCTCACCAAAATCTGTTTGTTATGTAGGACCTCACTATTAGTCATAGGACTTTGTTAGGTATATATACCATAGGTAGCTAGCTACTATACCATTCTAAATTTAATAAAAGACTTTGACAGACCAAATATAAATCCACCCCAGGCCAAACAGAGAACACAATTAGTGGAGATGCTGGAAAGCCAAATGGAGTAATACGTTGCTAGGTAGCTAATTGAGAATAGAGCCTCCTGGATTCTGTAACTGAAGTGAATTAAAACTTCTAATGTAGAAATAATACAACATTTTTAAAGTCATACACAAAAAAAGGGAAACATTTCAAAGAGGAAACAACAAATATCTTTCCATTTTTTTTTCCATTTTTTATTTAATAAAGGGTAACAACACATATATCAAACACTGAAATGTTGTACAAATTATAAGCAGAAGAAAGAAAATGTCTCCATTCTCATGGGTAAGACAATTTATGAAATTGAGTGGTACAAAAGCCACTAGAGATTGGCTGAATGACCCCCTGTGGTGCCTTCACACCATAACCCTATAAAGGTACTCTTGATGAAAGCAGGAATTGGCCTTGCTGTCAAAAATTGCAATGATATGAACCTGTCAAACTGTTGTGAAAAAAATGCTCTTTGGGTGTAGGTGGTGCCTTCCCACCGTAACGCTATAGAGGTACTCTTGATGAAAACAACAGAAGCCTCAAAACAATGTTTTCCACCAGACTGTAACCTACCAGAATTGGGAAAGGCATCACATAAATTTCTCTTTAAGTTGTCATCAAGAGATTTTATCTTCTGCTCCCTCTGTGAGGATTGGCTAAGTTCCAAGACGTTCCCCTTGTAACAGTGGTCAAGGAGTGTTGCCAACCAATAGTGATCCTTCTCCTTGGTGCCACATATTTTCTGGTCCTTTCTCTGGTCATTTGAAGTATGGGGGAGCCTATGTCATGAAAGTTTGCAGAGGCATGAGAAGCAGACTCCTCTGGGTCACTGAGGGTTACAGTGTCTGTAACTGCCTCCTCCCAGCCACTTACTACTCCCAAGGGTTCTGGGGATGGAAAAAACATCTGTTAAGGGTTGACATATGTCTTGCTTTACTTCAATGCCTCCCAAGCTACCAGAATCCTCCTGCTCACTCTCTTCTTGTGTATTTTGTGGCCTAGGAAGAATGGTGTCTAAAAAAATCATGCCTTGAGAGCAAAGGAAGTTCTCCACTTCCTCCCGCTGCTCTGCCTTGTGTGCCCTATCCTTAATGACACACAGAGTCTGCTCCAGCAGGAACACAACAGGGATTGTGTCAGTGATGTATGCATTGTCAAGGCTCATTATCCTTGTGGCCTTTTCAAATGGTGACAGTACAGTGCATATAAACTGCATTAAACGTACAGTAACACACTGAAATATACTGCGTTAAACATGCATTAACGCACTGATACTGCAGGAAACCTGCCCTGATAAATTAAACTGTGGTCAAAAATGTATGGTCACACTACACTCACAAAAACTGACACTAAAGTAAAAATGAATGGTCACACTACACTTACACGGAACTATCACAAGATTCACACTAAACTGATATTCTACAGTGACAATAGAATCACAATAGCACACTAACTCACTGAACAGAGCCCCGTTCTATCCCTCGCTATGCCAATATCACACTGCAAAAAGCCGATATGGAGATTAAGAACAATGAGCCATGATTGGATTGCTTTCTCCAATAATGACTCTGACGGTGCTCTGTGCCCTGATTGGGCAAAGCTTTTATTTCTTCAGCCAATCAGGGCTTCCAATGAACTGTGCGGCGGCACAGTGCATTGTGGGCATTCTGCACGCCAAACAAACAGTCGAGCGCCCTGGTATTTCAGGTGTTCGACGAATGAGCGAACAGCCAATGTCAAGCCCAAACTCATACTCGGGTTGAAACATTCACCCAACTCTAAAAGCCACTATACGTGATCTTAGGTGACACAAAGCGATTGCAACCTTAGGTAGATGAAACCGTACTATAGATGCAACAATGCTACCTGTCTTTTTAAACAGAAGCAAGAGTAGACATGTGCATTTCGTTTCGTTACGAATTCGAATTCAGACGAATTTTTCATTATTCGGAAATTCGCATGCATCCGAATTTCCAAATTACAAAATTAACGAATTTAAAGAAATTCGAAAAAAAGCGAACGAAATTCAAATTCGAAAAGAATTCGAAAAGAATTTGAATCGAATTAGAAAAAATTCGAATCGAATTCGAATTGAATACGGAAAAATTCTATTCAAATCAAATTCGAAAACAATTCGAATCGAAAACAAATTCGAATGAAAATTGAAAGCAAGTTTTAATCAAAATCTAAAAAATATAAATCGATTTCTAAAAAAGAATACAATAAAATAGAATATAAAATAATAAAACAATAGAATGAAAATCAAAGAATAGTAAAGAACAGAATATAATTTAATAGAATGTAATCAAATACAATAATACAAATACAAATACATACAATCAAATCCGGTTGAAATTATTTCAAATTCGGTTTAAATCATTTCCAATCCGGTGGAAATAATTCCCAATCCAGTAGAAATAATTTCAAATTCGGTTGAAATAATTTCCAAAGCGGTTGAAATAATTTCCAATCCGGTAGAAATAATTTCAAATTCGGTTGAAATGATTTCCAATCCGGTGGAAATAATTTCCAATCCGGTGGAAATAATTTCCAATCCGGTGGAAATAATTTCAAATCCAGTAGAAATAATTTCCAATTCGGTTGAAATAATTTCAAATCTGTTTGAAATAATTTCAAATCTGTTTGAAATAATTTCAAATCCGGTTGAAAAAATTTCCAATTCGGTTGAAATAATTTCCAATCCGGTTGAAATAATTTCCAATCCGGTTGAATTAATTTCAAATTCAGGTGAAAAAATTTCCAATTCGGTTGAAATAATTTCCAATCCGGTAGAAATAATTTCAAATCCGGTTGAAATAATTTCCAGACCGGTTGAAATAATTTCAAATCCGGTTGAAATAATTTCCAATCCAGTTGAAATAATTTCCAATCCAGTTGAAATAATTTCCAATCCGGTTGAAATAATTTCAAATCCGGTTGAAATAATTTCCAATCCGGTTGAAATATCATCGAATTTGGTTGAAATATTAACGATAACGGGTGAAATATTGTTGAATTCTGTTGAAATATTATATATCAAAATATGATCGAATTCGAATCCAGTAGAAATCTTTTCGAATTCGACCGTTTTTCGAATTCGGTTGAAAACGATCGAATTCCGAAAACGAATTTAACAAATTTAACGAATTTAACTTAACGAAATTAATTAAATAACGAATAAAAACGAAACTAAACAAATTTTTTCCTTTTGCACATGTCTAAGCAAGAGGATCTTTACTGAGGAGGGTTCCCCAAAATAAGGCTAGGTTCACACCTATGCATTTTTAGTGCATTTTGCAGATTTGCACGACAGAACCTGTTCCATAGGAAATCATATTAAATGGACTGTAGTACAAATCTGTAAAATGCAAGAAGCACTAAAAATGCATATGTGTGAATCCAGAGTCAGAGGGAGTAAGAGAAGGTGTAAAGGTGAAAGATAGGTCTATAATGAGAGCTCATCATTCCCTTCAATGTGGGAAGTTGAAGAAATAGAAAAGAGGGAAAAAAAGGGTGGGGGGGGGGGGTTGTACAGAAAGGGCCTTTTAATTAAACACACTTGTACTTCTTCCCACTGCTTTTAAAATATGTAAATTAAATAATTGTTTATTGGTTTTTTTCTCTTCTCTTGTAACTAGTTGTTTTGTGATGACCTACTACATCTTTTATATGTATGGATTTATTTTTTATTTTTTACATGTTCTAAATAAACTAAAACTAACTAACTAATTGTCTTAACGGGACGCACTTTATCTAAATGCATAAATATCAGACATTTTAACCTTTTTACACCCATGAGTTTGTATAAACACTGACTTTATGTTCAAGAATCCTAAATGGACACAGTGGGGTATTTCAAATATGAAAGCAAAGAAATAAACATTCAGCTTCATTTGGGTTTATTCAGTAGGGCACAGTAATGATGCAAAGTAAAGTTATCTGTACCATAATGATTTCATACTGACTGGAATCAGGGTAATTACATTTGATTGGCTGCCATAAGATACTAAATTTTACACATCATCTCTGCTTTATTAAAATAATATCCCAGCTCAGCCTAAAGAATGAGAACCACACGTTTGCAGCAGCTTGATCTTTCATATACAGTAGTTCTTCTGTTGTGTTTGATTGAAAATGCTTTTTAATGGATGCACATTGTATTGTATTTTGGTAAATAGCTTATGAAAACAAGATACTTCCCTAAAAATTCCTGATGATTTCAGACCAATGCATAGTTTTCATTATTCACAGCACATTTTCTCTTGCATTTGTTTGGAGTGAAAATCTAACTTTACAAATAAAAGTCCCATATATGTTACAATGATTTTAGCAACATTCCTTGCCAATGTTTCCTACTTCCATTATTAACCACTTGCCCATGGTGTCATAGTCAAAATACGTCATGACTTTAAAGATGGATATCTCGGTAACGGCAGCAGCTGCTGCCACAACCGAGATATCCATCTTTTCCATGGGCAGTGCTGTACACGATAATGGCGGTCCCAGCGGCGGATTCGCCGCAAGATCGCCGTTATCGGTGGCGGGAGAGGGCCCCCCCCCTCCCGCCGCTCTCCCGCGCTCTCCGCCGCTTACCGGAGCCGTCGGTAACGGCGGAGGCGATCGGGTCCTCCTGCTGGCTGTGTTGGGATACGAGTGAGGGAAAAATCGCCCCCACCCGTCCCCCACAGCTCTGCTGGGCGGAAGTGACGTCAAAACGTCAGTTCCGCCCAGCGTCTTAAAGAAACATTTTTTTTTTCTGAAATTTGAAAAATGACATTTTTTTTTTTTTTTTTCTTTTTTTGCATTTAAGCCTAAATATGAGATCTGAGGTCTTTTTGACCCCAGATCTCATATTTAAGAGGACCTGTCATGCTTTTTTCTATTACAAGGGATGTTTACATTCCTTGTAATAGGAATAAAAGTGATAATTTTTTTTTTTTAATTTATTTCGATGTATAAAATTATAAACTAATTAAAAATAAATAAGAAAACCAAAAAAAAAAAATGTAAAACGCCCCGTCCCGACGAGCTCGCGCGCAGAAGCGAACGCATACGCGAGTAGCGCCCGCATATGAAAACGGTGTTCAAACCACACAAGTGAGATATCGCCGCGATCGTTAGAGCGAGAGCAATAATTCTAGCCCTAGACCTCCTCTGTATCTCAAAAAATGCAACCTGTAGAATTTTTTAAACGTTGCCTATCGAGATTTTTAAGGGTAAAAGTTTGACGCCATGCCACGAGCGGGCGCAATTTTTAAGGGTGACATGTTGGGTATCATTTTACTCGGCGTAACATTATCTATCACAATATATAAAAAAATTGGGCCAAATTTATTGTTGTCTTATTTTTTTATTCAAAAAAGTGTTTTTTTTTCAAAAAAAGTGCGCTTGTAAGACCGCTGCGCAAATACGGTGTGACAAAAAGTATTGCAATGACTGCCATTTTATTCTCTAGGATGTTAGAAAAAAAAAATATATAATGTTTGGGGGGTTTAAGTAATTTTCTAGCAAAAAAAACAGTTTTAGTCTCGTAAACACCGAATCTGAAAAACAAACCCGGTGGGCAAGTGGTTAAGATGTAAGGTATTTTTGTTTTATAATGCTGAACTGACAAGAGAAAACTTTTGCATTAGCTGTTAACACATGTTCATTTATAATTATTCTGCCAAGCTTAGTTGAGCATTCATATCAGTCCCTGCCTTCAGGAGCTTACAATCTAGCTTACAATCTAATGTACCTTCCACAAGCATACATACAGTAGGATGCCAATTAACATAGCAGTATGCTTTTGACTTGTTGGAATAAAATAAAGCACCTGGGGGAAACCCATTTAAAAATGTGGAGAATATATAAAATTCATGCAAAAGGCTCATTCCTAATTCTAGTGCTGCAAAGTGCAAGAGCTCTACAGTAACTGCTATGGTGGTAATGCAATGACAATGTAGTTTTTATTTGAATGTCTATTGATCTTATTGACTGAAAGTCTACCCATGCTACCAGCAAGGGTGAACAGGGCAACAGAGTATATATTTTTCGTTGGCAAATTACTGATAGCATACAGTGGGGATCGAAAGTTTGTGCACCCCAGGTAAAAATTTGTATTAATGTCCATAACAAAGCCAAGCAAGGTGGAAAAACCTCCAAAAGACATCAAATTACAGATTAGACATTCTTATAATATGTCAAAAAAGTTAGATTTTATTTCCATCATTTACACTTTCAAAATTAAAGAAAACAAAAAAATGGTATCTGCAAAAGTTTGGGCACCCTGCAGAATTTATAACATGCACTGGCCCCTTTGCAAAGCTGAGACCTGCCAGTGTCATATATTGTTCTCAATCAGTCTGGGAAGGCCAGGTGATGTCAATCTCAAAGGTTTTAAATTCCCAGACACATCTGACCTTGCCCCAACAATCAGCACCATGGGTTCTTCTAAGCAGTTGTCTAGAAAACTGAAACTGAAAATAGTTGACGCTCACAAAGCTGGAGAAATCTATAAGAAGATAGCAAAGCGTTTTCAGATGTCAATATCCTCTGTTCGGAATGTAATTGAGAAATGACAGTCATCAGGAACAGTGAAAGTTAAAGCAAGATCTGGAAGACCAAGAAAAATATCACAGAACAACTCGCAGGATTGTGAGAAAAGCAATTCAAAACCCACATTTGACTGCACGATCCCTCCAGAAAGATCTGGCAGACACTGGAGTTGTGGTACACATATTATAAGATTATCTGGTCTGTAATTTGATGCCTTTTGGAGATTTTTCTATCTTTCCCTGGCTTCATTATGCACATTAATACAAATTTTTACCTGGGGTGCCCAAACTTTCGATCCCCACTGTATTAGTGTGGAAGTAAAAGATGGTATGTGCCAATATCAGTGAAAGGAATGGATCTCATGTCTCTATAGTAGGGGTGCAAAATTAAATCTGAACTCTGGTTTATTACTAAATACATAATATATGCCCCCCATTGTAAATTGGGGTCCTTCTGAGCAATTTCACATGACAGGAGGGTGTTAATTAAAATACCTTTTTTTTAGCTTGAACACTCTGCACCGATTGCTCAGACCTCCAGAGTTGGACTGGAAAATGCTATTCGGTGATTGATCAATACCGATGAAGATCTATTCAAAATAAACCTTACTATTGTAAGGATTTAAAAGAAAAAGAAAAACAACTTTGCAGCTGTGTTTGTTTACTGAAAAGCATACTGCTTATGACTTTCATGTAGAAATGTCACATCTACACCCTCTGCACACCCTGTGCACACCCTGTTCTATGTGTGTGCTTTTACCTTCCCAGTTCCTGGACTCACTTTACTCCCTTGAATCTGGAACAGAGACAGAGGGTTTTCAGGATGGCTTAGCAGGAGAAAATCAAGGAACTTCTATTCCCCCCTCAATTACTTCAGTCTAAGGTGAACTCAGAAGTACTCAAGTATGAGCACTTTTGGAACACTCTGCCCCAACAGTCCTGTATTTGATGGGATTGTCCCTCAATGTGAGGGGAAACGTAAGAACCGGTAGGCCCCATGATAATCCTGTTATGTCCCAATTACAGTGGTCCTAAAGGCAGAAGGCATTTTCTCCTCAATTTATTCTCTGCACTCGCCTTTATACTTACCTGAGTCCCATCTTGATCCAGTGTTAAACACAAGATCAGAGGCTCACTCTACTCTCCCCCTTGTCATTAGCTCAGATACAGCAGCTGCGGCCATTGGCTCATGCTGCTAATAATCACAGTCAGTAACGAAGGAGCATGGGGTGGAGCCGAGCATGCATTAGTGCGCTCATAGCAAGTGGCTTGCTATGGGGACACTCGGTGGGGGGAGCCAAGGGGACCAAAGAAGAGGAGGATCAAGGCTGCTCTGTGCAAAACCATTGCACAGAGCAGGTAGATATTAAAATGTTTGTTATTTTACTTTACCTATGTGATTTTACTGCACTGGGGAAATTCAATCACTCATTTTCCTTGGTCCATACAGGGCCTTTTGGGGGTGGACAGTGTCGGGTGGAAGAGGGATGGTTGACAGTTAGAGTTACCAAACAATCAATTTTAGATGTAGAAAAATTCAATGAATTGTACCATAATTCATAAATGTGAGACCAATCATGTACATTAATCTTGTAACCAAATGTATAAAACAGTAAAGAAGTGAAACCAATAAATGTATATTAAAAGGGACACTAAAGGTTCCTGTTTAAAAAAAATCAAAATAACAAACATGATATACTTACCTCCACTGTGCAGCTCGTTTTGCACACAGTGGCCCCCGATCCTGGTTTTCTGGGGTCCCCCGGCGGCTGTCTCAGCTCCTCCCCGCAAGAACTAACCCCCTTAATGGGAGCTCTCTCCCATGGGGTTAGTTCTTGCGGGTGCGCTCCTGTAATACAGCCGGTGGCTACAGCCGCCCACTGTATCACTGTATCACTCGGCCCCGCCCCCCAGCCACCACTGTCATTGGATGTGATTGACAGCAGCGCAAGCCAATGGCTGCCAATGGCTGCGCTGCTATCAATCCATCCAATCTAGCCAATCAACGGCCAGACTGAGTGGAGAATAGGACGGCGGGGGCAAGCGCAGCAGGTAAATGGGCTCAGGTAAGTAACACAGGGGGGGGGGCTGGTAGGATGCATTAAGGTGAAAAAAAACTTTACAACCCCTTTAAGAGTCCAAGTGCTCAAAGTATGAATCGATGAAAAGACAAAGTCCAAATCCATTGTGCAAGTTTGGCTTGATAAGTGCTCTCCATGCAGACCCTTGACCTCCCCACTTAGGTGGTCTGTCATCTCACAAAAAAAAAATACCCAAATACAAAAGTCAGATTTTCCTAAAAGTACAACTAAAAGCAATAGTTAGTTTTGGATAGTGTCTAAAGGGGTTGGAACACGTGTCAGATTTAATTGCTGTCTGAGTGCCTGTTAGAAAGATTCACCCTCTCTATTTGTCCAGTTTACCATTAACATTGAAAGTGAAAGCAAAAGAAAACCCAAAATTTTAGGTTGTCCCCAGAAAAGTAATAGAGGGGAAAGCTTTCAATGGGGACACTAGTTCCTGTAACCTGGGGGGCCCTAAGGAATTCCCTTGATTTGTAGGTATTTTCTATCACCTATTGTTTGGCTATGGGACAGGAAGTGAAGGTAAATCAGCGTACTGGGACATAGATGGCAAGGGGTCTATTCAAAAAGATACGTTTTGCCTATAGTTCTACTTTAATTCAATAACTAGGTATTAGGGCTCCACATTAAGTACCTCCTGCAGGAATAGATCTCTCACAGAATGAGTTCACGGTATGTAATCAAAGGAAAGAATCAGCAGGTGGGAAAGCCAAGCTAAATCACTCTTATAAATTAGGCTTCTTGGAAATTATGGACAGCTTTTGACTGCTCTGGATCAGAATTAATACGGGGCATGATAGACCGATTCTGGTGCCTCGGAACTGCTGTATAGAATCTCTGTCAAAAGAGTATAAAGTACTTGGGGTCCAACCCCAAAGAGTATAACATTTGGGATTTTACTAAAAGCAAAAAAACAGATGCACTATGCAAGGGGATTTGCTCCAGAGATTAGTTCATGAGGTGACGCTTTACTTTACAAAGAATACCCAATCACCTACTGTCATGGACTTACCTCCTTCCTAGCTTCTCATCACTGACATGTGCTGGCGGCCATCTTGCTTCTGAGGTTCTTGTAACTTCCCATTCCCTGCGGCTCCTCCTTCCCACTGGGAGGAGCTGGATGCTTAGCATATATATATACCACGCTTGCTGCAGCACTCCCTTGCTTGGGCCTTCTGTGTTAAGACCTGTCTCTCATCCTACCTTCATCGTGCTGCTGTTCTGGTTACCGACCCCGCTTCTACGGACGTTCCTTCTGGCTCCTGATGCCTGGCTTCATTTCACCACCTTCCTGGTTACAGACTCCGGCTGGACTGACTCCCATCTCTGGCTATCGATCCTGGCTCCGGTGGAAGACTCTCCTGCCTGTTTACATCTGTCTGGACTTTAACCTTGTTGTTTGGTTTTTAATAAAGGACCTTTTCTTTCATTCATCCGTTTGTGTACGTCTGATTCATGACACCTACAAATGATTGAATGATGGAAGTCATTAGAGTTTTACTTTTTTATTTGCTCTGGTGCAAATGTCCTTGCAAAGTGCACGGCTATTTGCCTTTAGTAAGTCAACCCCCTTTTCTGCTTTTTTGCTTATGAGTGAATTTTCTTAACACAAATGATTATGAGGACCTTCCTAAACTTTCAGCAACGTAAGGGAGAAACAGACTTCATCTGTGCTACTCAATCCCCAGAGTCAAATTTTAATTTTTTTTTCCCTAATGACAATGTTGTGGCATTTTGAATTGATGAGCTGTAACAGTTTTTAATGCAACTTTGTAATGGTGAGTTTGTAACAGTTTGTATTACTTACAAGTAGGGATGAGCCGAACACCCCGCTGTTCGGTTCGCACAACATACCAAATGTTTTTGTGAACTTTAGAACCCTGTGAAAGTCTATGGGACTCGAACATTTGAAATCTAAAGTGCTAATTTTAAAGTCTAATATGCAACTTATTGTCCTAAAAAGTGTTTGGGGACCTGGGTCCTGCCCCAGGGGACATGTATCAATGCAAAAAAAAGTTTTAAAAACGTCCGTTTTTTCGGGAGCAGTGAATTTAAGCAATTGGTTTCTGTGACCATTTTTAAAATTACCTCCTCAGTGAGAAATAACTGCAGGTATGCCAGAGGGTTGTCACTCTTAACATCTACCTTCATCCCAGGTGATGCAGTGAATCGGAATGTCAGGGTCACTACCTGGTCCGTATCGCTGTCTATAGGGCACCAAGTGTGCACATCGCTGAGGTCAGGTGCAGGATCATCACTGTTATCACTTTCTGGATCAGTGTCAGTGTCAGAGTCAGATGACAAATATCCCCACGACTCACCATCACTCTATTCTGCGAGCACCTCTGTGTCGCTGCCCCTGTCGCTCAACTGATCCAAAAGCGCCTTTGTAGCAAAGTGGCGCTTTTCTGATGCCATTTTCCAAAGATTTTTTTATGGGCACAAATGACAGGCAAGGGGCGCACTGTAAAGGCACTGTGTCATATTCTAAGGTGATACAGTGTAATCCTCTCAGATTACAATGTATCGCCTCCTTTTATGTGTTTGTGTTTTACTTTACAATTTGAATTTCCCTCCCATTTCCGCTCCCATGCACCATTGGTGCTGCAGGGAACGGAACCAGGAAGTCAGCAGACCGACGGACGGAGTGGCTGTGATTTTGCTGGCGATCACAGCAATGGGAGATCATCGCTGGATCGTCAGGAGAAGGTAAGGAACGTCGCTGCAGGCTCTGCACAGCTACCCCGAGCGTGACTCGGGGTTGCCGATCCTAGCATAAAAAAAAAAAACAGAGTCACACTCGGGAACACCGCCATGGTGGTTAAGTAAGTTTATATTGGATTGTCAAAAATAACTATTGTTTACATTATTATTACAATAATATTTTCATAAAATGAAAGAATATGCTGTGATAATAGGACTTCTTTAGCCTATTTGTATTTGGGGGGGGGGTTTGGAAGCTGTTAGTAAAGTTATGTGTATGGTTGTTAGCAGATTGTATAACGCTGCAAATAAATATTCAGGTGAATCATAAACATTTTTTAAAGTATGGATCTGTTTAACCCCTTATCTAGCTAGGTACGTTTATAAACATCTCGGTATTCAACGGGTTAAAAAAAGCTCATGGCTGCTGCTGCTGCTTCTATGAGCTTGGTAATGTTTTTTTCACTCAGCGAGAGGCTTTCATGTAAAAGTGATCTGAGTGGCTGTAGAGCTACCCTAATTTTTACAATACCAAAAAGACTCCCCCCTACCCTTCACTCTGATGCCACAATCCATTGGAAATAGGTTCTAAATTAGGCAGTATATCTCTGTAGTATAGTCAGGGAAGCAGTAAATTAAGCATGATCTATGCTTGAAAAGCTTCAGTAGAAGGTAGATTCCTGATGTTCCCATTAAGAGGACCTGTCACCTGCCTAATGTTAGTTCCCCTGTGGTAGCAATAAAGGTAAATAAAAATAATAAAAAAATGCTTTAAAAAATGTAATTGTACTTAAATAAATAAAATTAAAGCAACCATATTCACCCTGTACATATGTAGGTAAACAGATACCATGCCACAGATGTGAAGTATTAGAGTGAGAGGGAGAGCAATGATTCTTATTGCCAAAATTCTATTTCATAAAATGCTGGGTGTAACATGTAACATGTTATGAATGCACTGGCCTCCCCACCTCCCCCTTCCTGGCCGTGACAGCTAGCGTGGATCTTCTTCAACCACCAGCTGTAAAAAAAAAAACAAGACTGTGTGGGGCTCTGCTCCACCTGATTTTGTCACTCATTCACAGCACTCTGTGAATGAAAAACTACTCAGTCCGGCAGTCTTTGCGGCCTGTCGTCTTGTAGTTTTCAGTGAACTCCCAGGGCTATGTAAGATTCGTGGTAGTTCATTAATTCTTCCTATAAGTAAGAATCAGCTTCCTCATATGAGGTAAATGCAAGCCTATACACTGATACGTCTGCAGGAGACCTGCATTGCATCAGCGATCTGTTGATTGCTGGTGCAATGCAATACAGGCTCTTGCAACAAAAAATAATAAATACTCAATTTTTTATCTGCAGAATTTTTTTTTTTTTTTTTTTATGAAAAGGTGAACTTTTCCTTTAACTCTAACTTGATAACATAAAAGGCTTTTAAAGTGTTGCATATGATCAATATCGAGTACCGTAGTTTTTAACCAATTTACAGGAACATGTATTTTTAAGTCTTAACATATTTGGTATCAGTTTACTAACTGCAACCCCATCCTTTTTATTTTGTTAAAAAATGGGTATTATATTGTTTTTGTGTGTACTAAAATTCATTTTAGTGTATCTTTCCTAAAGAAAAATGTTCTGATAAACAGTTGCAAATAATATATATAATTGTTTGCACATTTTAACGTATGCAAAAAAATTCAAGAATTCCCTGGGTAGACAAGTGGTTAATTTGTGTTCACATTTGTTATTAGTTGTGAACAAAGCTGGGATTAAAGATGAATATAAAGAATATAAAGCAATTAAACAAACCGTTATGGTGGTTATGCAGAAATGTATTTTAATGGTGTTCGAGACATCAGATTTGCAATATTCCAATTTCAAACAAAATACACGACTTCCATCACTTATAATGAAGTTAGTTGAAAGCAAGTGTTTTGATTGTGCTAGTTTTGCTTTAGGTTATTTGAGCTGGTGTTTGCATTTATTAAGCTTTGGTGTTGTTATTGTCAATTTATACCACCAGTTGTGACACCTTTACTGTTTACATAATCACTTGGTAGTTAGCTAATTAGGAAATAACATAGGAAACAGAAAATGAGCTCAGACAAGGCTGTAGTATTTGTTTCCGTAAAAATTATAATTTACAATGTTCAAGGATGGTATTTGTGTATAAAAGAGGAGCAACTTTTGTAAACATTAGCCAAACAAGCCAACCTTGTTTTCAGTTCTGAGTAGAGTAAGAGAGGGTTAAAACCCTAGGCAGGTCTTTATTTCTGTCTCTCAGGGACAGAAATTGATGTAAAAGCCAGCATTTTACAGTTGTGACCAGAACAGGAGGTATAGGAATATCTTCCCATAGTGCAGTGGTTCTCAACCCTCTAGTGCCGTGACCCCTTGATAAATTTTCCCAAGCTGTGGGGACCCCTAACACTAAAATTATTTCATAGAGTGGGTTTTCTGCACCCAAGGCAAGACAAGTAATTTGTGCCCCTAACCCATTGACATGAGTCCCTTCCACTCATACGGTATTAAATCCCATTATGCTACATTTTAGGATGTACCACTTTTTCACTTTGTTCTCCTTTCTTTCACTTTGTTCTCCTGTCTCCTTTTGATATCAAAGGAGACAGGAACAACAAGCGCCCAGAGGCGATTCAGTTCGCATGTGCCGCGCTATACAAGTTTTCATTCATTCATTCATTCATTCATTCATTTCTTTCCCTTTTATCTCTCTATCCTAATTTTTTTTTTCCCATCACTCTCTCTAGCCGTCTTTCTTGTTGTTTAATGGCAACTATAATAAGTAGTGTTACTCACTGTGTTTTCGACTGTGTGGTGTCTCGCAGCAGTGACACCTATGCCAAAATCAGGAGATAGGGTCTCCTCCAGCCCCTCCCACTTCATACTTTACCAGTCAGCTGACCTCTAGTCTCTGTCCCCCTTCCATGTCATGAACTGAGTGAGTGGCTGTGAAGAGGCATAATGGGCTGCTGCAGGCTCCAGGGACAGCCCTGCTGGGCAGCTGCAAAAAGACTAGGAGAGCAGTGCGGGCTTCAGGAACAGCCCAGGATTCGGTGACCCCTGGCAAATCGTCATTTGACCCCCCGAGGTGGTCCCGACCCGCATGTTGAGAACCACTGCCATAGTGGAAACCTGTTATGATCATAGCTGTTCAACACTTTTGCTCGCAGGACTGTACGACTCATGTGACCTAAAAATGATCCTATAACTTACTTGTTGTCCCCTATGTGATGGTGGGAAAAAAGATCAGTAGAATTTTATTTATTTTTTGCAAAAAAATAAAGCTACACCCAAGCACATAAAATCCACCCAAAAAAGTTTTGAGGTCCTGCAGCTCCACATATATGCATGTACGAACATATACACATGCGTCAGGGGTGCCTACACATTGAAACATAAATTGAATTGTTACATATTGCGAGTGAGAGAAATAATTCTAGCACAAGACCCCATCCGTAACACTAAACTGATGACCTATAGGGGGCTTTTGAAGTGTCGCCTATAGAAAATATAGGGTACTAAAGTTTGTTGCCATTTCACAGGCACACACAAATTTAAGGTTTGACATGTTGGGTATTTATTTACTTGGTGCAACCTCACCTTTTATATTTTACTAAAAATGTGGATGGTTTATTGCATTTGTTTGCCCTAAAATTCTCTTTACTTTTGTGTTTTCTAAACCTTTGCAGTGATATTGTGTGACATAAAACATTGGAAATATCACTATTTTATTCTTGAAGTTTTTTTTTCCAGAAAATATATAATATATAATGTTTTTTTAATCTTCAGGGCTATATATTTTTTTTTTAACTTGTGTGAGTAGCACACTCTAGTGTGTGCTAGAAGTGGGAGTAGTAAAATTATAGTTTAGCTCAGGACTAAGCCTGAGCTATGGCATCTGGGTCAGGGTTTACTAAGGTTCAGGGCAGGGTGACTCATACTGTACATCCCCCTGGTCTAGAAGGTTGAAGAATCTTCTAAAAAGTTAGTTACATGTTTATGGAGCCTCAGTCAATCCACAAAGGAAATCTGGCAGGGGGCTGAGACCACTCCATAAATAGACATGAGCTATGCCAGCAGGGCAGTCAGGTGGAACATTGAGATACAGTGTTGAGGAGGCTGTCAGTGGCCCTCAGGGGTGCCCCCTAGCCTGAGGTGGGTGTCCTGCCCTAGGCCTGGGGCATGGGTGCTGGAAGGATCCTGCTAAAACACATAGGAGGAGTCTTTCCTGGAGGCACAGGAACAAGATGACAAAGTGAGTAGGCAACACTGTGGGGACTAACAAAGTGACACAGATGGCTGTATTTATCTCAAAATGTATTAATATTTACATGTTTGAGCGGACATGTCTCATCGTCTGTACGCGGCCTTAGCATCATGTCACTGCAAAATTTAACCTTCATAACGAGTCTTTCAATTCCCAATTCAAAATATATGGCAAGGCTTTGCAAATACTCTGGCATGCAGTTGCGGTGTGTTTGCAGGGCGTTAAGATTACTTAATTTACTGTAATGAAATAGGCATTTGTGGAGTGGTTTTAATGTACCCTAACGCTCATCAAACGCTTTAAAACTCCCATAGGGGAGTCAAGTGTGAACAAGCTCTTATTCCTGAATCCTGAGCAAAGGGCATTGTTTTCTTTTAACTAAGGCTTGCATTAACACCTGAGCGTTTTGTAGCCTGAAGCTTGTAGCTATAAAACGCTAGAGGGGAAAAAATACATTATTCTCTATGGAGATGGCTGATTTGGGCGTTTTTGAATGTTTGTATTCCCATAGAAACTAATGGAAAAGCTTGATTCAAGCGTCTGGCGCTACAACGAGTGTTTCTACGGTCGTTTTGTCGCTTTAATCTGTTCTGTGAAATAGAATATTCACCAAGAAAGAAGATCAAAAAAATCTAAAAACATAGCAACAAATGATGAAAGAGATGATAATTTTTCCTATCGGCTAAAATAAAAAACGACAAAGTTCAAAAACGTCGGACAACGCTGTATGCAAATGCGCGAATACGTGTTAATACGCGTGACAAAACGTGCCCCAAACGCCGGAAAAAAACAACCAAAAACGCTATGCTCAGGTGTGAATGCGGCCTTACTGGCTAGTGCAACGTTCCCATCCTCATTTTTTTGTACATAACTAAAATATTGACTACCTATACCATGAGGTAATTATTGAATGTTTTTTTAAGTGAATGCACTTTCTTTTATGCATTCTTCCAAAATTTCCATTCATATGAGAACAAAAAGTTATCACATCAAATCTGGTGGTATTCAGAGATCAATGCAATCACAGAAGTGTATAGTATCAAAACTCTCAGGTATACAAGAAGCATAGGACAATGCAGAAAGTATAAACGGGTATCACAAATAATAATTTAAATTGCAGAATAATGGTGGGTTTTCTGTTTCTGGGCAATGCATTAAACATTCCCATACCCTTTGTTCAAAATAGACTTCCATAGGAGCTTGTTATTAATTTATTATCAATTATTGTCCCCTAGTTGTATAATTCGAAAATTACTTTATATTTGATGGAAAGTATTAAAGACAAATAGAAGAGGGAAACTAAGGTTAGGAAAAGGAGAGAAATTATGAGAAAAAGCATTTAGGCAATGTTAAGAGCAGGAGAAATAGAGACAGTAAAAGATGTAGCACCAGGTGGGAGAATGCCTAGAAACCATGGGCCAGATTCAGATACAATTGCCCTGGCGCAGAGTATCAGAGATACACTACGCCGCCGTATTTTACCTGGCTCTACGACAAATTCATGTAGATTTTGGCCCGTAAGGTATGGCGGCGTAGTGTATTTCTCGCGGCGGAATCGAAATACGCGATTAGGGGGCGTGAAGCATTTAAATTAGGCGCGTCCCCACGGCGATCGAACTGCGCATGCTCCGTTCAGAAATTTCCCGCCGTGCATTGCGCGAAATAACGTCGATACGTCATTTTTTGTTTGAGTAGTGTCGTTTACGTACATTCCTATTTCCGGACGACTTATGTGAAAAATAAAAACAAACATTGAAATTCGACGCGGGAATGATGGCCATACTTAACATGGGCTGTCTAATATTAGACCAGATAAAAGCTGGAATAACTTTACGCGGCAAAAAGATGACTACAGATGCCGTAAGAGATTGCGAATGATGCTCGTAACTTCGTGGATCGTCGGAAAAAACTAATTTGCATACCCCGACGCTGAAAACGACGGGAACTCCACCCAGCGGCCGCAAATTTATTGCAGCGTAAATCCGAAGGCGTACGAACACGTAAACCAGTCGGATTGAAGCCCGAAGCCGTCATTTCATGGTTTGAGGATTCAGACTAATGAAACGACGCTCTTAATTTGAAAGTACTCCGGTCTAACGCGAGATAGACCAGAGTAAGGGCTCTGTGAATCTGGCCCCATGTTTTTTATATTGTAATGCGAATGAATTATCTCAATTTTCTATTCATCTTTTTATTTTATTTTTTTATTTAGCACACATATTTATTACATTTGTGTTATTTACTGAAAATTTGATATTTTATACAAACATCACATGTAATAATTGTTACTGAATTGACCATTTATTACAGGTACTTATACAGGGCCATCAATCTATGCAGCACTTTACACATATATTGAACATTCACATCAGTCCATGCCCTCATGAGCTTACAATTTAAGGTAGAAAATACACAAAAAAACTGCGCTCATAGCTCTCTAGAATTCATTGTAGACCAAAAGTTAAAGATAAAAAGTTTTGAATTAAAGGTATTAGAAAAAAAATCCATTTATTGTAGATAAACTCCAAATGTGTCTTAAACAGTCCGTATGGAGATAAAAATGCAGTATAAACAGAATAAGATATTGAATCCACAGACAACTACCATGGGGCACAAGGGGTTAAAATCTCACAGATTCAGAGAATATTTCCTCTAATGGGAATGACTGATACAGTACCTTCGGGACAGATGGTAAAGTGGCAGTGGTAAGGAGATGACAATAATGTCCTCAAACAGAGCCTGTCCCCGAGCGTTCCACGTTGCTGGTATCTCCCCGTAGGGGAAGAAGAACGGGATCTTATGATGATTCAACCGATCGGGGCCAAGACACCGCTGGGTCTAGAGGGGCAGCCGCTCGTTCCGTCCGTCAGGGATGATGACAGCCGCTCGTTCCGTCTGTCGGGGATGGGGGTCACACGTCTGAGACGCCACTCTCCTATCGAATGGTAAAGCAAGCTGAAGCCGACAGTGTCAAATATGCGCTGTCAGGATACATACGATGTTGTTGCTGCCCTCTGGTGGAGAACCATAGATCCCACGCTCAAATGTAATATGGTGGAAGTTGCCAGCGGAAAATCAATAGTGAAGTAAATCTTAGGAGATTAGGCAATGGATTAAAATTTCTATAAAATAGGGAAATTATGTGGTAGCCTTGACGACGCGCTTCGCGCTTCAAATCGCTTTTTCAAAGTCAAGTATATAAGGCTCTTGAAAAGTTTAAATAGTCAAAAAGGGAGGAGTTGTGGGATCATGAGGGGAGAGAGGGGGGGGGGGGCAGATAAAAGGAAGCAGGTAGGCATGTTCTATGAAACCGAAAACTTTAACCTCTTCAATGCAGAAATGTAATCTATACTTATATATATATATATAATATACAAATAATTACAATACCAATTACATCAAAAATGAGAAACAAGCGTGAAATAATAAAACTAAACAAAATAATAGGGGATTGAAAAATAAAAATACAAAAATGAAAATAAAGATAAATAAACAATAAAGAATATGTGACTCTGGGAGAAAAGTAATATAATAAAGATAATACCTAGTGAAATATTTTGATATCAATGAAGGGTACATGTATTCATAGATAAGTGCCAGCACCAATCATGTGCTCTTTTTAGACATCTAAAAAGGTATAAATACTTTGTCTATTTTAGATATAAAAGAAGACTAAATAAGAGTGCATGTCTTGATCTCCTCATTTAACCCTTTAGGGGCCAGCGAATCGAACATAAAGATCCAGAAGACTTCCCTTTTGCATAAGGGAAGTCTTCTGGATCTTTATGTTCGATTCGCTGGCCCTGGGTGGTCGGCAGTCAGCTGAGAGGCTCCCTCTGTGGGGACGAGATGAGTTTCGAGACTTTCTCCTTGTAACAGTGGTCAGGAGCCAACCAATAGTGATCCTTCTTCTTGATGCCACCTATTCTGGGGTCCTTTCACAGGCTTTAAAGAATGAGGGAGCCCATGCCCATGCACTGCAATTTTGCAGAGGCATGAGAAGCAGACTACTCAAGGTCACTGAGGATTACAGTGTCTGGAACTGCCTCCTCCTGCTTCGGCTGATCTGTCTAGGGCACAGGAGCCAAACCAGAGCAGAGATTCTGGCAGCTCTGCAGGATCAGGCCCAGAGGTGGTTCACGTCATGCCAACTGGAGCCAGGAATGGTGGTGTGCGATAATGGCAAAACCTCCTGTCCTCCCTTAGACAGGGAAAAAAGAGAAAAGGAAAGGGGAAAGAAGAAAAGAAAAAAAAGGGGGGCTGAACATCCGATCTCACCATGTTGCTTTGCAAACAATAAAAGGTTAAAGAGTATTTCCACATATATTTGCAAAACTATATGGACATAGATAGATTGTTTTAGGATTTCCCAAACAACTGTACCCTATACAAATGCTCACTCTCACTACCTGTAAGCATTGTCTCCATATGAGTATACAGCTGATTTAGTTCCAATTAAAAATTAAAACACTCCCCAAACCTGAATATGTGTTTTGAAAACAGTGTGGGGTCCACGATACAAAGATCTACCACTGGGTGGCATCAATATTGAAAAGCATACCAAGCTGTAGGGTTGATTTACTAAAACTGGAAAGTACAACATCTGGTACAGCTGTGCATTGTAGCCTTTCAGCTTCCAATTTCAAAACTCTCCAGTTTTAGTAAACCAACCCCTGTGTCTCATTTGTTTCCTTTTTTTGTTTATAATATTTTTCACCCTTTTTATGCATATTTGCAAAGTCAGAAATGATACAGACTGTTGGCAAATGGCAAATCTGTTTTAGTACTCCTCAAAGAGCCCAAATACCTTGTTTTACTGATTTACCCATGCACAGAGTAAATCCAATGTAAGCCTTGCCTTTCACAACCATGTAGGGTTTTGCAGCAGCATATTCATATAAAATAGTGCATTCTTTGCGAACAATATTTTTATTATTACTTTTTTGCCTTTTTATTCAGAGGGTCACATGACGGTTACCAGACAGCTTCTGCATCTGCTGACATGGGTCTGTAGGAAAGGAAAAGGTACAGTATATCAGCACTGCCTATGATGCCACTGCATACTGAGGAAGTGTGAGTCCCATGCTTCCCTGTGGTATTTTCTACTAAATAGTAGAGGTGTGGGAGGTGTCTGCAGGACTGAAGAGCACCATCATGTACACTGCATACAGGAAGATTAGAGGCATGATCTCCTATATTACCACTGAGGAAGCGTGCACAGCACCGCTACCGGAGGCCCGTTTCATAGCACTTTGACTGGCAGGATGTTCAGGTAAGATTTATGGGAAAGAAACTGAAAACATTATTCA
Organism: Rana kukunoris; assembly: GCA_029574335.1. Lineage (NCBI taxonomy): Eukaryota > Metazoa > Chordata > Amphibia > Anura > Ranidae > Rana > Rana kukunoris. The sequence goes on from CM056049.1 coordinate 181,264,250, forward strand.
ATCTATAGGTACAAGTACATGATGCAAAACATAAATTGTTTTTATTTAGGGTGCAGTGGCGGCCCACCCATAGGAACGCACAGGTGCCGCCCCTCCCCCCCCCCCCGCAGTCACAAAAAAAAAAAAACGGGCCCTTTAAGAACTTTTATTCGGCTAAAATGTCATTTTGACATTTTAGCCAAAGTTCTGGCAGCCGTCTATAGAGGGCGCTGCAGCGCCACCCCGTCTCGCAAATAACACACGTTCAATGCAATGCATTGAACGTGTGTTATTGTTGCCAGCTGCCTGGTCTATTCATATAACCGGACATGGGTCGCCGGTTACCTGAATAGCGGCAGCTGGTTGGCTGAGGGGAACTGCCTATCAAAGCCAGTGGCTCTGATAGGCTTTTTCAGTACCGCCCTCCGGCTCTCAGAAGTCTATACTCGGAGCGCAGGCAAACTGCGGTCCTTGCATAAGACTGACGGCCGTTTCAGCCAATCAGGTTCCCAGATTCTGGTTATCAGGAACCTGATTGGCTGAAGCTTCTCCACGGCGGCAGAAGACATCGAGGGAGGACATGGAAGCGTCAGGTAAGTGTTTTTTTTACAGGGAAAGGGGCATCATGGGGCACAGTGGCATCATGGGGCACAGTGGTGACAAAGGGCACAGAGGCGACAATGAGCACAGTGGCATGGGGCACAGTGGTGACAATTGATGGCACAGTGACTGCATATGATGGCATGGCACAGTGGTGACAATTGATGGCACAGTGACTGCATATGATGGCATGGCACAGTGGTGACAATTGATGGCACAGCGGCTGCGTTTGATGGCATGGCACAGTGGTGACAATTGATGGCACAGTGGTGGCGTTTGATGGCATGGCACAGTGGTGGTGTTTGATGGCACAGTAACTGCATATGATGGCATGGCACAGTGGTGACACTTGATGGCACAGTGACTGCATTTGATGGCATGGCACAGTGGTGACAATTGATGGGCACAGCAGCTGCGTTTGATGGCATGGCACAGTGGTGACAATTGATGGCACAGTGGTGGCGTTTGATGGCATGGCACAGTGGTGACAATTGATGGCACAGTGACTGCATATGATGGCATGGCACAGTGGTGACAATTGATGGCACAGTTACTGCATTTGATGGCATGGCACAGTGGTGACAATTGATGGCACAGTGACTGCGTTTGATGGCATGGCACAGTGGTGACAATTGATGGGCACAGTAGCTGTGTTTGATGGCATGGCACAGTGGTAACAATTGATGGCACAGTGGTGGCGTTTGGCATGGCACAGTGGTGACAATTGATGGCACAGTGGTGGCGTTTGGCATGGCACAGTGGTGACAATTGATGGCACAGTGGTGGCGTTTGATGGCATGGCACAGTGGTGACAATTGATAGCACAGTGGCTGCATTTGGTGGCATGGCACAGTGGTGACAATTGATGGCACAGTTGCTGTGTTGCATGGCACAGTGGCTGCATTTGTTGGCATGGCACAGTGGTGACAATTGATGGCACAGTTGCTGTGTTTGATGGCATGGCACAGTGGTGACAATTGATGGCACAGTGGCTGCATTTGGTGGCATGGCACAGTGGTGACAATTGATGGCACAGTTTCTGTGTTTGATGGCATGGCACAGTGGTGACAATTGATGGCACAGTGGCTGCATTTTGTGGCATGGCACAGTGGTGACAATTGATGGCACAGTTGCTGTGTTGCATGGCACAGTGGCTGCATTTGATGGGATGGCACAGTGGTGACCATTGATGGCACAATTGCTGTGTTTGATGGCATGGCACAGTGGTGACAATTGATAGCACAGTAGCTGCATTTGGTGGCATGGCACAGTGGTGACATTTGATGGCACAGTTTCTGTGTTTGATGGCATGGCACAGTGGTTACACTGTGGCTGCACAGTGGCTGCATTTGGTGGCATGGCACAGTGGTGACAATTAATGGCACAGTTTCTGTGTTTGATGGCATGGCACAGTGATGACAATTGATGGCACAGTGGCTGCATTTGGTGGCATGGCACAGTGGCTGCATGTGATGGGCACAGTGAGGCTGCAATATTTTTTTTTTTCGTTTGCGCCCCCCAAAAAATTTTGAGCACCAGCCGCCACTGTTAGGGTGTAAATACCCTTTAAGACACTGTTCATATGTAGTATTTTTTAAGATTAAACATTGGCTGCATGGTAAGAGTCGTACATTCCAATACAGACACAGACAAATTAAAATGATTAAGGCCCCTTTCACACGGGGCGGATCAGTAATGATCAGTAATGATCTGCCTCTGTATGCTCCGTATGCTCAGCGGGGATCGCTCCCTTTATCCCCGGCGAGCAGGCGGATGACAGGGCGGTCCCCGCACACTGTGCAGGAACTGCCCTGTCTTTTCTCTGCTCTCCCCTATGGGGGGAGTGGATGAACACGGAACGTATGTCCATGTTTATCCGATCTGATCTGCAGACGGAAGGAAAAATAGAATTTTCTTCCGTCTGCAGAATCGGATCTTTGCGGAGGCGGTGGAGACCGGGTGTCAGCCGATGTTCATCCGCTGACACAAGCAAACTCATAGGTACCAATGTATGTCCATTTTTCATTCGCAAACGAATGAATGAAAAAGTGGACATATGGTCCGCACGTGTGAAAGGGGCCTAACACTTGGCTTGTGAATTTTATTTTGGTTTACACATTACTCTATAATATGCTTTAAAACAGGAGAAAGGGAAAAAAAATACCGGTACCCTTGCAGTGAAACTTATGCACCTAATAAGCCTGAAAGTTCTTCTTGGATTTTTGGCCTCTCTATAGTTAGGCTGTAAAAAGGTAGTAGCAGAATGTGTTTTGGAGCATTTTTCTAAGTATGTTTAGCTGTGTGTTAGAAATATTTTATTAATTGACAGCTTTGAGTAAGAAACATTTTCATTCCACAACTTTTCCCAAAAAGTTGTGGCAAAAAAAAAAATAGTTTTCAAAATACTTTCCATTGAGGGGGGGCCCACCTCGGAGCTCAGGACACAGTCGTGAACCCAGTTGGGGGTGTCTGGAGTCGGAGGTGACCCTCCCCGGGGCCAAGCATTTCAAAGGTGCCCTACCCTTTGCTCTATCGCTACATGGTAGCAGCTTCCGAGATTGGAATCCTGATATAGATAATAGTCTAGTTACACCTTGTTGAAATGTCATGATGTTGTTTGACCGTCATACTTGTGCTCGCTCTTGTGTTATCCTGAGTCATTACTTGCTATGATGTTATGCTTGATGCAGTGCTCCGACTACATTGACTTATATTGCATTGATCCTCACTACTTTGAATTATATTGCATTGATCCACACTGTATTGCATTATTTTGCATTGTTCTGTTAAAAACAAAACCTTAATAAAAATCTATTGATTAAAATACTTTCCATGCCTTCCAGAAAATACCTGGGAATGTTTGCTTTCCAAAATGTAGTCATTTTGTGGGTGTTTCTTCTGTCCTGGCCCTTTGAGGACTCAAGAAATATGATAGGTAGTCAGGAAGTTAGACATGTAATTTATGCTCCTTGAAAGTCCAAAGAAGATTCTTGGATTTTAGATCCCTCTATGTGACTAGGCTGTGAAATAGTCTCACACATATGGTATTATCATACTCAGGGGGTATGGCAAAATGTGTTTTGGGGTGTCATTAAAGTGCGTCTACAGGGAGTGCAGAATTATTAGGCAAATGAGTATTTTGACCACATCATCCTCTTTATGCATGTTGTCTTACTCCAAGCTGTATAGGCTCGAAAGCCTACTACCAATTAAGCATATTAGGTGATGTGCATCTCTGTAATGAGAAGGGGTGTGGTCTAATGACAGCAACACCCTATATCAGGTGTGCATAATTATTGGGCAACTTCCTTTCCTTTGGCAAAATGGGTCAAAAGAAGGACTTGACAGGCTCAGAAAAGTCAAAAATAGTGAGATATCTTGCAGAGGGATGCAGCACTTTAAAATTGCAAAGCTTCTGAAGCGTTATCATCGAACAATCAAGCATTTCATTCAAAATAGTCAACAGGGTCGCAAGAAGCGTGTGGAAAAACCAAGGCGCAAAATAACTGCCCATGAACTGAGAAAAGTCAAGCGTGCAGCTGCCAAGATGCCACTTGCCACCAGTTTGGCCATATTTCAGAGCTGCAACATCCACTGGAGTGCCCAAAAGCACAAGGTGTGCAATACTAGAGACATGGCCAAAGTAAGAAAGGCTGAAAGACGACCACCACTGAACAAGACACACAAGCTGAAACGTCAAGACTGGGCCAAGAAATATCTCAAGACTGATTTTTCTAAGGTTTTATGGACTGATGAAATGTGAGTGAGTCTTGATGGGCCAGATGGATGGGCCAGTGGCTGGATTGGTAAAGGGCAGAGAACTCCAGTCCGACTCAGACGCCAGCAAGGTGGAGGTGGAGTACTGGTTTGGGCTGGTATCATCAAAGATGAGCTTGTGGGGCCTTTTCGGGTTGAGGATGGAATCAAGCTCAACTCCCAGTCCTACTGCCAGTTTCTGGAAGACACCTTCTTCAAGCAGTGGTACAGGAAGAAGTCTGCATCCTTCAAGAAAAACATGATTTTCATGCAGGACAATGCTCCATCACACACGTCCAAGTACTCCACAGCGTGGCTGGCAAGAAAGGGTATAAAAGAAGAAAAAACTAATGACATGGCCTCCTTGTTCACCTGATCTGAACCCCATTGAGAACCTGTGGTCCATCATCAAATGTGAGATTTACAAGGAGGGAAAACAGTACACCTCTCTGAACAGTGTCTGGGAGGCTGTGGTTGCTGCTGCACGCAATGTTGATGGTGAACAGATCAAAACACTGACAGAATCCATGGATGGCAGGCTGCATGAGTGTCCTTGCAAAGAAAGGTGGCTATATTGGTCACTGATTTGTTTTTGTTTTGTTTTTGAATGTCAGAAATGTATATTTGTGAATGTTGAGATGTTATATTGGTTTCACTGGTAAAAATAAATAATTGAAATGGGTATATATTTGTTTTTTGTTAAGTTGCCTAATAATTATGCACAGTACTAGTCACCTGCACACACAGATATCCCCCTAAAATAGCTAAAACTAAAACTAAAAACTACTTCCAAAAATATTCAGCTTTGATATTAATGAGTTTTTTGGGTTCATTGAAAACATGGTTGTTGTTCAATAATAAAATTAATCCTCAAAAATACAACTTGCCTAATAATTCTGCACTCCCTGTATGCTGTGTGTGATAAATAACTTGATAAAGTGACAACTTTATGAAAAATGTAATATTTAATTTCTTTTCCAAAAGAATTGTGACAAAATATGACAACTTCAAAAAAAAAACACACCATGACTCTTATTAAATAGCTTGCACTACCTACTTTCCTTTAGGGGGATGTGTACTATCCTGACATGTCAGGGCCCCAAGAAATGACATTGGCAGCCATCAGCACTGATGAATTTTCAAATATACTGTATATACCATAGTCTGTAAACTCTATAACGTTCACTTTGGATTAATTTTAATCGAAAAATGTAGCAAAGCGCATTTTGGCCACATTTTCGAAGAAAGATTCTTTATTTGCAAAATTTTACAACGGAAACTTTTCTTAATTTCTGGTCTTTTATATATATATATATATATATGCACACATACATAATTAAAAACCCAGTGGAGATTGAATACTACAAATTGTACAAATTTAATTTGGGAACAGCATTGCAAGTAATTGTCAAAGTGTGACTGGGCTGAAAAATGGCCTGGACATGAAGGGGGGTAAAACAGTCTGGTCTTGAAGTGGGTAAAGTATGGTTCATTTCCCTGAAACTTCTGAATCTTAAAAAAATAAAAGTTATTAACACTGAAGTTTTATAACCTTAATGATTTATTTTATATCTACGTGAAGAGGCAAAGTGCAGCAAAATCATTCCAGCTAAAGTCTCATGAAAGTTGCCCTTCTCTTGACACTGGCATTAATTGCGTTACATGATCCAAGTAAACATGCTGGAAGAGGGCACCTTAAATTAAGTCATAATGTAAAGTATTCCTATCAAAATGACATTTATTTTTTAACCAAAGTGTTTTTGCTTCCAGCTATTTTTAATACAGATAGAACAAGCTCAGAGACAGGCGGGTGACATAAGGAAGCTGGTATCTGCAGGTAGAAGATATGTTTCCTGCCACAGCTTACGTTTGCTGTGATGATGGAGACTGATGTTCTTTTTCCATTGATAGATTTACTTTACCAAAAAACAAATGTGCTAACAGTTACTTTTAGTCTTTTTAAAACCATTTCTATCTGTTATTTTCTTTCCCTCTCAGCTATTCAACAGAAAGGACTGTCTTGTCTATTTAATATAAATGTACTATAAGTGGTAGAACCCTGAATCCAATAAAAATCAGCTTTCAATATTCAGTCGTTTTTAAAGCAGATTCAAATATCAATGACCTGTTACATGCAGATAGAGGCCCAGATTCAGAGAGAATTGGATTCTCGTAGCGTATCAGAAATACACTACGCCGCCGTTTTTTACCTGGCTCTACGTGGAATCCAGGTAGATTTTGTCCAGTAAACGACGGCGGCGTAGTGTATTTCTCCCGTCGCAATCCATCTACACGAGTAGGGGGCGTGAAGGATTTAAAATAGGCGCGTTCCCGCGGCGAGCGAACTGCGCATGCTCCGTTCGCAAATTTCCCGCCGTGCATTGCGCGAAATCATGTCGTTACGTCATTCGTTGTTTGAGTAGCGTCGTTTACGGACATTTCTATTCCCGAACGAGTTACGCAAAAAAAAAAAAATTAAATTCGACGCGGGAACGACGCCATACTTAACATGGGCTACGCACCGTTCGACCAGCAAAAAGCTGGTCTAACAGTACGTAAAAAAAAACAGACGTAAGCGATTGCGAAGACCGCTCGTATCTTCGTGGATCGCCGTAAAAACACATTTGCATATCCCGACGCATGAAAACGACGCGAACTCCTCCCAGCGGCCGCAAAAATATCGCAGCGTGGATCCGAAGGCTTACGAAGACGTAAGCCTCTCGGATCGAAGCCCGAAGCCGCCGTATCATGGTTTGAGGATTCAAACTAGTGATACGGCGCGCGAAATTTGAAATTACTCTAACACCAGTTAGACAGGCGTAATTGCTTTATGAATCTGGGCCAGAGCTTCTAATGAACCCTGGACCTTGGACACAGCCAGTGTTCATCCAGGGTTGGAGTTTCTGCAGCATTTTGAGTATGCACAAACTGGCTGCAGCTAATGGGCCAATTTATATGTGGTCACATATGTAGCATTCAGAGTCCTGTGATTGCAGTAAACTAATTCTGCTATACAGCTGTTTGAATGTAGCCTTAGCCTAGGTTCACCTTAGTGCTTCTGCATAATCATGTGTTTTTCAGTTCACTTTTATAGTGCATTTTTACATGTGTTTTCACATATTTCTTTTTAGGAAAAGGAGAGTGTGTTAACCACTTAAAGAGGTTCACCCATAATATTAAAAGAAAAATAAGTGCAGCGCTGGTGGGCATGGGATTGCATGAAACAATATAGACCAATCCCATTTACATGGGTAACATTATAATGATGTAGTCCAAAAACAAGAAAATAAATAAAGGGTGGTAAAACCCTAAATGCAAACAGGTGAAGTGAAAATAACAAAACAAGTCCTTCAAATCAAAGCAGGCAAGTCTTCATATGGAGCACTCCTGTCCACCGCCCCTGTGTTAATGGAGAGACTGATGGTGCCCGTGGTCAGCACGGATGGGCATACAGGTAAACCAAACAGATATATGAAAAAAGATGGGTACTCTTACCACAAATGTTGGACACATATGCCAAGAGCAATGTGTCAGATGCGCGTGTAAGAGCTCCTCAGATGGACGGCTCTCAAGGGAGTGATGATTCAAAAGGTTGTGGATCTTTCCCAGGAATCATAGGGTCCAAGATGGAGAGTAGTTCCAAGATTTCAGATGGAGTAACACAATCATTTGATGTGGTGGCTGCATTACTTTTCTGTTCCTTGGCTTTTCCCCCTCTGTTTTACGCTTGTGATCTGCCCAGTAATACACCTCCTGCATTAGTGAGACACAGCTCTGAAATAACGAACAGGTGAAACAGCAGACAGCAGCATGTTTGGTTTACCTGTATGCCCATCCGTGCTGACCACGGGCACCATCAGTCTCTCCATTAACACAGGGGCGGTGGACAGGAGTGCTCCATATGAAGACTTGCCTGCTTTGATTTGAAGGACTTGTTTTGTTATTTTCACTTCACCTGTTTGCATTTAGGGTTTTACCACCCTTTATTTATTTTCTTGTTTTTGGACTACATCATTATAATGTTACCCATGTAAATGGGATTGGTCTATATTGTTTCATGCAATCCCATGCCCACCAGCGCTGCACTTATTTTTCTTTTATTGTGTACTCACAGGGTGTTTCACTGTTAGTGCTGGCTGCTTCTTTTTTTCTTCACATTTCAGCAGCGCAACTTTATTTTGTTTTGTTTGTTCACCCATAATATTAACTTAATATTTAAACAATCTACGGAGCATATACTTTTACTATTGACTGTTGTTATTTTTAATATCGATTTAATTACCGAGATTCTAAGGCAGAAGCTGTGACTTCCGGGTATTCATCCCCGCAGGAGTGGGCATATCTCTCCCTTTCCCAGACGCCCCAGTGTGTGCTGGGACCTGTCCGCAGTGTCTCCTGGGAGTTATGAGTCATGATTCCCAGGAGACGATATACAGCACTAATCATCAAACTCTTGAGCGATTTCCCTCATCACGTGACTCGACAAGCAGGTCATGTGACGAGGCCCATCCAAATTCGCCATTTTAAATTCGTCCGTCGGTGAAGTGACTATTTAGTCAATCAAAACGGGGTGTGTACTTAAAATGACAACAGCCGCTGTCATGGTCACCATGAAGTGTTGACAGCGCAGCTCACGGCGCATGCGCAAAATACTGAAGTGCAAGACAGCGCAAGATACTGCGGTGAATGCTGGGAATACCAGCATCACCGGCTCCCGGAAGTCTTTGCTTGTGGGCATTACAATGTGCAAAACCATAACCTTATATTTCGGACGGATAAAGTTTGAATCGGTGTCAAAGCGGCTAGCAAGTGAGTGCATTTAATCTATCTGTAAGCCTATTACATGCACAACAAAAGCAAAAAACGAGAAAGCGCGCAACCTCGGCTTTAAGGTCTGGAAGGATTTACCCACTTCCTGACCAGGCCATTTTTTGCCATACAGCACTGCATCGCTGTAATCAGTGCAACAGCGCCTTGCAAAATGATTCACCCCCTTGGCATTTTTCGGGTTTTGTTGCCTCATAACCTGGAATTAACATGAATTGTTTGAGGATTTGCATCATTTAATTTACAGAAAATGCCCACAACTTTAAAGATGATTTTTTTCTTTATTATTGTGAAATAAACAATAAATAGGACAAACAAACAGAAGAAGTCCATGTGCATAACTATTCAGCCAATACTTTGTAGAGCCAGCTTTTGTGGCTATTACAGCTCCAAGTCGCTTTGGATAGGTCTCTATGAGCTTGCCACATCTTATCACTGGGATTTTTGCCCATTTCTCCTTGCAAAACTGCTCCAGCTCCTTCAAGTTGGATTGTTTGCGCTTGTGAACAGCAATCTTTAAATCTGACCATTGATTTTCTATTGGATTGAGGTCTGGGCTTTGACTACGCCATTCCAATACATTTACATGTTTCCCCTTAAACCACTCAAGTGTTGCTTTATCAGTGTGTTAGTGGTCATTGCCCTGCTTGAAAGTGAACCTCTGTACTATCCTCAAATCACACACAGAGTGGTACAGGTTTTGCTCAAGAATATCCCTGTATTTAACACCATCCATCTTTCCCTCAACTCTGACAAGTTTCCCAGTCCCGACTGCTGAGAAAAATCAGATGGTGTTCTTTGCGTGATGTGCAGTGGCGTAACCAGAGTTATGGGCGCCCGGGGCAGAATTCCCCCCCCCCCCTTGTATAATCATCCACTCTGGTTATAAGGATCTGTAATGTATCCTTCTCAGGGTTTTCAGCATGCAAGGGGTAAATTATTGCAGGATTAATCATTTAACCCCTTACTGTAAGGGATTAACAGACTGACCCCCCCCCCACAACCACAGATCCCCCATCATAGACTGACCCCCCCCCCACAATCACAGATCCCCCATCACAGACTGACCCCCCCACAATCACAGATCCCCCATCACAGACTGACCCCCTAAATAACAGACCTCTCATCACAGATGGATCCCCCCAATCACAGATAGACCCCCCACAATCACAGACCCCCTATTTAACAGACCTCAGACAGTAACCCCCAGTAGTGCAGACCTCAGACAGTAACCCCCACAATAGTGCAGACCTCAGACAGTAACCCCTATAATAGTGCAGACCTCAGACAGTAACCCCTATAATAGTGCAGACCTCAGACAGTATACCCCAGCATAGTGCAGACCTCAGACAGTAACCCCCATAATAGTGCAGAACTCAGACAGTAACCCCTATAATAGTGCAGACCTAATAACCCCTATAATAGTGCAGACCTCAGACAGTAACCCCTATAATAGTGCAGACCTCAGACAGTATACCCCAGCATGTGCAGACCTCAGACAGTAACCCCCATAATAGTGCAGACCTCAGACAGTAACCCCCATAATAGTGCAGACCTCAGACAGTAACCCCCAGTAGTGCAGACCTCAGACAGTATCCCCCAATAGTGCAGACCTCAGACAGTAACCCCCAATAGTGCAGACCTCAGACAGTAACCCCCAATAGTGCAGACCTCAGACATTAACCCCCAATAGTGCAGACCTCAGACATTAACCCCCAGTAGTGCAGACCTCAGACCTCAGACAGCGGCGTGTGTGGTTTCCCTCAAGCGCGGGCTCCTCCTCCTCTGTGGGTGTGAACAGAGAGGAGGGCCGCCGCCGGGTGTACCAAGATGGCCGCCGCTCCGGAGCTAGGCCGAAGCCGGGGACTTTCCTAGGCCGAGGCTCCGGAGCGCTCCGCGGAGCCGGTGGATGGATTCGCCCCCCCCCCCATTTTTTGCCCGGTGCGACAGCCCCCCCTGCCCCCCCCCCGCTACGCCAGTGGTGATGTGTTGGGTTTGCGCCAGACATAGCATCTTCTTTTATGGCCAAAAAGTACAATTTCAGCCTCATCAGACCAGAACACCTTCCTCCATACATTTTGGGAGTCTCCCACATGCCTTTTTGCAAACTCAAAACGTGCCATTTTGTTTTTTGCTGAAAGTAATGGCTTTCATCTGGCCACTCTGCCATAAATCCCAACTCTATGGAGCATACGGCTTATTGTCATGCAGATACTCCAATCTCTGCTGTGGAACTCTGTAGCTCCTTCAGGGTTACCTTGGCTCTCTGTGCTGCCTCTCTGATTAATGCCCTGCTTACCTGGTCTGTGAGTTTTGGTGTGCGGTCATCTCTTGGTAGGTTTGCTGTTGTGGCCATGTTCTTTCCATTTGGTTATGACATATTTGATGGTGCTCCTAGGGATCATCAAAGATTTGGATATTTTTTTATAACCTAACCCTGACTTGTACTCCTCAAAAACATTGTCCCTTACTCAGGGGAGGGCTGGCAGCCTTAGGCCTGGGGGGCAAGTCCAGTCAAGTGGCCCATAGAGTGTGGAAAAGTGATGGATCAAGGAAAACAAGAGTCCGCACAGAGGCTCCCCTTACATCAGAGGCCGCAGCAGATGAGCTCTGTCTCTCCTTGTGTCTGTGCAGAGAGAGAAGGGGATGTCAGCGCTGGTGTGCTCTGAGGCTGAGCTATGTGTGAGACGAGACATAGCTCAGCTCTGCAGCCATCTCCCTTGGAGCTGACAACAGGCATGGCTGCACAGTGGGAGGTGAGCAGGGGCCGTGACCTGTGTTAACAGAGCTCCAGCAGGCATATTCCTGCTCTGCAAAAACAGCATTTGGTAGTGGCGGACAAGGGCTGTGCATAGTGTCACCAGCCCGGGGGGAGATTTCCACCCTGCCCCCCCTGCCAGCCCTCCCCTGCCCTTACTTGTTTGGAGAGTTACTTGGTCTTCATGGCAGTGTCTGGTTAGTGGTGCCTCTTTCTTAGGTGTTGCAGCCTCTGGTGCCTTTCAAAAAGGTGTGTAGACAGAACATGTGACACTTAGATTGCACGCAGTTGGACATCATTTCACTAATTATGTGACTTCTGAAGGTAATTTGTTGCGCCAAAGATTTTTATGGGCTTCGTAACAAAGGGAGTGAATACATACACACATGCCAATTATCAGTTTTTTATTTCTGAAAAATAGTTTTATCTATATGTTTTTCAAATTTTACTTCACCAACTTAGACTATTGTGTTCTGATCTTTCACATATAATTCAGATTAAAAAAAATATTGAACTAAAGACTGTAATGTAACAAAATAGGTAAAAAGCCAAGGGGTGAATACTTTTGCAAGGCACTGTATAAAAAAGCACTAATTACTGTATAAATGACACTGGCAGGGCAGGGGTGAACACTAGGGGGCAATCAAGGGGTTGACTGTGTTCCCTATGCATGTTCTAACTGTAGGAAGGATGGGCTGCCAGGGACATGACAGAGATCGCTGTTCCCCATTAGAGTGGGGATCCGCCTTGTTTACATAGGCAGATCCCCATTCTGCCTCTGTACATCACGATCAGGGGTCTCTAATGGACATTATGTTTCGCCAGACTCGCGTGCTAGCCCGCTATATCCCTTAAACAAGCAAACGTACAATGACGGCGGGTGGTCGGGAAGCTGTAAACACAAAACACTGCTAAAAACTGACAAAAAATTTATTAACATGCCTTTTTCATGTGCTGTTCATGCTCTCCACTTAAAGTCTATTGGGCCAAAAAATTAACTATGCTGCACCAAAATAGGCATCTGCTCGTTTTCAAAAATGTCACTGCATTTTTTTTAAATGTATTATTTAATTTTCAAAGAATCAGACAATATAATAGTAAATACAATGGAAAGAATATATGACAACTCTTTATGAGCATTATATTGTAGTGCGTCAGTGCACTTTTTCTGTGTAGTTTAGTGTTTTACACCGCATTACATACCATTTAGTGCTGTATCCAGTGCTGTACAGCCCCTCTTTATTTTTGGTTGCTGTGTATTATCTGTCAGCGGCAGTCCTCAAGTCCCCAAAAAATTCCCACAATAGTGTAGTAAGCCTTTATGTCTTCCATTACTCCATATACTTCCAAAGTCAAGAGGCAATACGTACATACCCAGTTTGGGTCCAGATCCATAGTTTAAGAAACTTTGCTCTACACAGGGGTGAGAGATCTATGTAATTTGGCAAACTTTAATTAACTTCAGTATTTGGCTCGGCTGTGTGTTCCCTAGTAGTGTTGAGCGGAATACGCCATATTCGATTTCACGATATTTCACAAATATATAGAAGAATATTCATGAAATATTCGTTAATATCGAATATTCGTGATATTTTATCAAAAAAAAAAATTTTTGCGAAATTTCGCTAATGCGACTGCGAAATTGATTGTGAAATTCTCGTCCGCGCATGTGCGCGAACAACACACGAAAACGGAGATCATTTCCTGGATTACTAAACTAATATGCACTAAACACTAACTCTACTTACACCAAACCCCTTATATGACTAAACTAAAGCTAGTATTTTTTTTTTTTTTCTGATACACAAAACACAGAAGGTGCAGATCGATCAGTATTGTAAACGCCGAATATTCGTAATACTACTTACACAAACTTATATGAATATTTGCATTGCGAATATTCGGCAAATATTCGGCAACATAAAAGGATCGCCTCAGCTACTCGGCCCAGGGTCTCTAATCATACCAGCAATGCTTTTAGACGTCGATGGAGATCACTAGGATGTGATCTGTTTTAAAAATAAATTTGAAAAAATACGAATATTCGCAATAGCGAATATTCACCGCGATATTCGAGTTATTCGCGAATACTCGAATATGCAATATTCGTGAGCAACACTATTCCCTAGTAATTAGTAGTAAAATGTAGTGTTGAGCAGAATATGCCATATTCGATTTTGCGATATATCTCGAATATATAGTCGAATATTCGAGATATATTCGCTAAATACGAATATTCGTGATATTTTTTGGAAATGAAAATATTGCGAATTTTCGCTATTGCGAATGCAAATGCGAATCGCGAATTGCGAATGCGAAATTTCGAGAAATGCGGAAAGGAGCACTCCGATTGGCTCAGAATATTCGTGATATATTACAATATAAAATAATTGCGAATATTCGAGAAATGCGGAAGGAGCACTCCGATTGGCTCAGAATATTCGTGATATATTACAATACACAATAATTGCGAATATTCGGCAAATGCGGAACGAGCACTCTGATTGGCTCAGAATATTCGTGATATATTACAATACACAATAATTGCGAATATTCGAGAAATGTGGAAGGAGCACTCTGATTGGCTCAGAATATTCGTGATATATTACAATATAAAATAATTGCGAATATTCGAGAAATGCGGAAGGAGCACTCTGATTGGCTCAGAATATTCGTGATATATTACAATATAAAATAATTGCGAATATTCGAGAAATGCGGAATGGAGCACTCTGATTGGCTCAGAATATTTGTGATATATTACAATATAAAATAATTGCGAATATTCGAGAAATGCGGAATGGAGCACTCTGATTGGCTCAGAATATTCGTGATATATTACAATATAAAATAATCGCGCGATATCGCTATTGCCGAATAATCGCATTGCGATTTTTCGGCAATATAAAATGAGCGCTGCAGCTACTCGGCCCAAGGTCTCTAATCATACCAGCAATGCTTTTAGACGTCGATGGGGATCTCTAGGATGTGATCTGTTCTAAAAAAAAAATTGAAAAAATTTTAATATTTGAAATAGCGAATATTCGCCGCGATATTCGTGTTATTCGCGAATACTCGAATATGCAATATTCGTAGCGAATATTCGCAATGCGAATATTCGTGAGCAACACTAGTAAAATGTTGATGCATAGGCAAGTACCTAAAATGTGTGCAGTGTGTCAGACATCTTCGGTAGAGATGTACAGAACTGTTCGCCGGTGAATAGTTCCCTGGCGAACAGCGCTTGTTCGCGCTCGCCGCCGCGGACAAACATATGCGATGTTCGATCCGCCCCCATTTCGTCATCATTGAGCAAACTTTGACCCTGTACCACACAGTCAGCAGACACATTCCAGCCAATCAGCAGCATACCCTCCCTCTCCAGACCCTCCCACCTCCTGGACAGCATCCATTTTAGATTCATTCTGAAGCTGCAGTCTTAGTGAGAGGAGGGACAGTGAAGTGGCTGCTTATTTAATGGGGAAATCTATAGCTAGGCCAATGTATTCAGTGTCCACTTCAGTCCTGAAAGACTCATCTGATCTCTGCTGTAAGGACAGCGTCCTGACAGCACCCCAAACAGTCCTTTTTAGGGCCCTTTAACACGTACGGACCGTATGTCCGCTTTTTCGTCCATCCGTTTACGGATGAAAAAGGGACATACATTGGTCCCTATGTGATTGCGGGTGTCAGCGGATAAACATCTGCTGACACCTATAATTGTCTGCCTCCGCAAACATCAGATTTTGCAGACGGAAGAAAACCCTATTTTTTCTTCTGTCTGGAGAGCGGATCGGATGAACACGGACACGCGGTCCGTGTTCATCCCCTCCCCCATAGAGGAGAGCAGAGAAAAGAAAGGGCGGTCCCTGCACAGTGTGCGGAGACTGCCCTGTTATCCGACGGCTCAGCGGGGATATACGGAGCGATCCCCGCTGAGCTTACGGACACACAGGAGGCAGATCAATACTGATCCGCCCTGTGTGAAAGGGCCCTTAGGGCTATTCCATTAGTCTGTTTTTTTTTTCTTCTCTGTAATCTAATTGCAGTTGCGTGCCAGGCAGCGTGTGTGTGTGTCTCAGGCTCACAGCGTATACTGTGCCCACTTGTCCAGTGCCACATCTCATACATATTTTGTTGGCACAGTAGATAGCATTTAAAAAAAAATTTTTGACTGCAATAGAGAATAGTAGTCACTTGTCTGCCAGCGTGTCTCAAGCTCACAGCGTATACTGTGCCCACTTGTCCAGGGCCATATATCATATATATTTTGTTGGCACAGTAGATAACATTTAAAAAAAAATGTTTTGACTGCAATTGAGAATAGTAGTCACTTGTCTGCCAGCGTGTCTCATGCTCACAGCGTATACTGTGCCCACTTGCCCAGTGCCACCACTCATATCTGGTGGCACAGTAGATTACATTAAAAAAAAAAAACAGAATAGCAGTTAGTTGTCTGCAGGCGTGTGTGTCAGGCCTACAGTGTCTACTCTGCCAACTTCTGCCAGTGTACAGTGCTACTCATATCTGGTGTTACAGTAGCTTGCATGCATAGTACAACTAAACTAATCTAAAAAAAAAATGACAGGCAGAGGCAGGCCACCCCGCAGGGGCCGTCATGGTCATGGTGCTGTGATTCCCTTTGGCCCTAAAATAATGCCCAGTGTTCAGAGGCCACGTACCCTGAACTCAAAAAGTTCTGAGGACACCCAATCTTCTACAGCTTCCGCTCGGAACCTTGACACACCATCCTCCTCCAGCTCAGCTTTGGGCACCTCTCAAGTTAACACTCGCCCGCCTGCCACCACCACCAACACTAGCACCACAGCTGCTTCACTTGATCTGTCAGAAGGAGTTATTTACACATGAGTTGGAAGAAATGAGTGATGCGCAACCATTATTGCCAGAGGATGTAGCTAAAAGGGATATGTCTCAGTCAGGCAGAATTACACACATGTATGGTGTGATGATGATGATGTTGTACCTGCTGCTGCTTCCTTTGCTGAGTTGCCAGATACAAGTCAGATACAAGTGAAGCGGTTTATGATGACAATGTGTCCGTGGATGTCACGTGGGTGCCAGCTCCAAGGTAATAAAAACAGGGGGAAAGTTCAGATGGGGAGACAGAGAGGAGGAGGAGACAAGTTGGAAGCAGGGGGAGGTCATCGCAAGGAGCTTGTGGCACAGTCAGACAGCATGTATCGGCACCCGGGGTCAGCCAGACAGCACGCCAATCAACGCATGCTGTTGCCACCACCAGAATGCCTTCATTGTAAAGCTCAGCAGTGTGGCATTTTTTTTTGCGTGTCTGCCTCTGATAACAGTGATGCCATTTGCAACTTGTGCCAAAAGAAACTGAGTCGTGGGAAATCCAACACCCACCTAGGTACAACTGCTTTGCGAAGGCACATGATCGCACATCACAAACGCCTATGGGATCAACACATGATGACAAGTACAAGCAGCACACAAGCTCAAAGCCACCATCCCCCTCCTGGTCCAGCATCTTCAGCCATGTCAACCACTGCTGTCCTCCTTGCCCCCTCTCAACCATCCGCCACTTTGTCTCTCGCCTTGAGCAGTTCCTGCTCATCTGCCCACAGTCAGGTGTCTGTCAAGGACATGTTTGAGCGTAAGAAGCCAATGGCTTCTGACAGCTGGCTTGTCGGAACTCTTAGCCCCCCAGCTTTTACCATACAAGCTGGTGGAGTCTGAGGCCTTCAAAAAATGTCTAGCTATTGGGACACCGCAGTGGAAGGTACCCGGCTGAAATTTCATTTCACAAATGGCAATCCCCAACCTGTACTCTATTGTGCAAAAGGAAGTCATGGCATGTCTGGCACACAGTGTTGGGGCAAGGGTCCATTTGAGGACTGATACCTGGTCTGCAAAGCACGGTCAGGGCAGGTATATCACCTACACTGCGCATTGGGTAAACCTGCTGACGGCTGCCAAGCATGTAATGCGTGGCTCTGCAGAGGAGTTGGTGACACTGCCACAACTTGCAGGCAGGCCTGCTGCAACCTCCTCTACTCCTCCTACTCCATCCTTTTTGATAACCTCCTCGGCTGAGTCCTCTTCTGCTGCTGCGTCTTGCTCCACATCACCTGCACCCCCCAGCTCCCCAGAGGCTATTCCACATACCGGATACGTTAGTGTCATGCATCTTGGGGTTGACTTGCCTGAAAGCAGAGAGTCACACCGGACCAGCACTCCTGTCCGCCCTGAACGCACAGGTGGATCAGTGGCTAACTCTGCACCAACTGGAGATTGGCAAAGTGGTGTGTGACAACGGAAGCAATTTGTTGGCGGCACTACTACTGTACATACTGTAACCCTAACCCTATCTGTAACCCTAACCCAAACCCTAACCCTTACACTACCTGATAGATACAACATCATACCTGATGTTTTAACCACTTAAGGACCCCTTCACGCCGATATACATCGGCAGAATGGCACGGCTGGGCACATCTACGTACCTGAACAAGATGTTGGGGGTCGTGGCGCTGTTGTTGGTAAGTTGTATTATTGGGCCGATAGTTACCCTACTAGGTAGAAATGATAGGCTGTATTAGGGCAACTGTCCCATATTGTGTGATGTAAAGGTGACCACCTTATGCAGGGTAGATCTATGTATGCAAGAGTGTTGGTGATACCCTCTAGAGACCACTAGAGGCGGTGGTGCTCCTGGTATTAAGTGTTATATGTTCTAATGGTGATCTATAATATGTCCACTATTCATAACACAGTACACAATGTAGTTAATACAAAATGAAAATAAACCTTGGGCACCAACTTCTATGTACATGCAGACAACATAATGTTAAAGGCAAAAGGTCCAATACATATAAATAAAATAATTAACATGCAGGAGTCCATATGGCAAAAATACAAAAATGCAGGCTGCTAAGTACAAGTGATATGAGGGTCAAGGTGCACCTAGCTAGGTAGGTGATCTTATATTATGCAACAAGCGTTGCCCGCTGTAGTTAAAATAATTAACATGCAAAGTCCATAGGTAAGAATACAGGCTGGTGGGTGGAAGTGATGTGAGGATCGAGGTGCACCTATCTAGGTAGGTGGTCCTTATACTGTACAACAGGTGTTGCTCGCTGTGGTCCCGGTGCTCCCCCTTATGAGTCCCCACTCACCAGAGACAATCACCCCTGCTGGGGTAGATTGCGTGTCAGACAGACAGCTGCTCCTCCGTGCCGTGCCCTTGTCTCCTGGTGTGTTTCCTGGGTTCCTGGTGTGGATGGTTTGGGCTTCAATTGTTTCTGAGTTCCTCCAAAGCAAAGAAAAACGCTCCCATAGAGTAGTACGTTTAAAATGTAAAAAAGTTTTATTGGCACTACCAACAGGTGTGCATTAAAACATAAGCAGAGATACAAAAATAGAAATGCAAAATATAAAAAATATAATATAAAAAGTAAAAAATATATATGGAGTTATGGCCCCAGGCTGTGTTGCTGAACTGACACAGCTACCAGTCAAAATGCCACAACTGAAGGGTTAGCAGCTGCCTATATAGAACGAAGTATAGGCCTGCATGAACACTGCACTGCGATATCCGATGGCTGTTCGTACCAGCGTGGGAACGGCGTGCGTTCCAACCACAGTCAGCTGGTGAACCGGAAGTGCGTGTAGGTGTGCGTGTGTCCGCTTTACGTACGTTTCGTATTGTATTACGTCTTCTGAAGCGGGTACACGCATACCCTAGCTTGCTGCATATAAAGAGGGCGCTACCATGGCAACATGCAGACGCTAAATGACGTAACCACACAGGTGGAGAGTAATACGTAGGCGTCCTATCATAGGAGTAAGCCTGAGGGATTGGTGGGGCGTGATATACGGCTGCTGTCATCCAATCAGGCATCCCAGGAGGGATGTGTTGACGTGTGAGGCCAGTACACAATAAGACTAAGTTATTTGCCATGCTAGCGTCCATATAGCAACGATAGTACCCAAAAAAGTGTGTGATCAAGGAGTGTGTGTCATTAATAATCAAGGTGAGAGTGTGGCGTCCTATAGGAACCAGGGATTGGCTCAATATATTACGGTATAGAGTATCTAACCCGATATAATCGTGAACTAATTTACGTTAGTAGTGGGATGTTGTTTCTAAGGTTCCTCGCAAAGAGGGCGTTACTTAGTGCACATAATTCAACTTAGCATTAGTGCCCACATATGGTAAAGCTAAGTGTGCTCATTACTGTGACATATATAAACAAAAAGTAAATAGTAAGATCAGGCTGTATGCTACAGTAAAGTGATTTAAAGTGTGATACAAGTGATCTATATAGCTGAATTTTAAAGGTGCACATCCGTGTTAGTTAATCCACATATGTGCACGATTATGCATCAGTGTATGGGAATAGTGTGAGGTGGGTGATATAAAGAATCTTAATTAGATTATGTAGGGATAAACCAATATAATTCTATAAAAATTGAAATAAGGTAAAATGAGATTCTAATAGGTGGATGTGTGTACTAGGGATAATATCTCAAGCCCTTAGTATATTTCATATAAGAATAAGTGATAAATGTGCACAGGGAGATAATATGAGGAAGTGGTGTGACAGACATTCTCATTGTGTAAGGGAATTACGTATTATGATTGATTGTGGAGGAATAGACCAATATATATCTCCTAAGTGTACAAGAGATGAGTATATTATGTACACTGGGCTTCTTTAACTAATGCCCTGAGCAAGTTTCCACAATGGGAATGGGGGGTTTTGAAGGCAGACAGGAGTGTTCAGAAGAGATATTATCACACAGATGTCACTGTGTAGGTAAAATAAAGTATACATTGTAAAGGCATCTCCCGATGTGTAAACTGGGGCTCCTATCTGTTGCCCTAAGTAAGTTTCTATATTGGGGTACATGAACAAGAGATAATGGTTAAGAGGAAATATGTAGTAACGAAAGAGGTGCAGTGCCTGAAGTATTAAGTATAGGGCATAAATGGTGCCAGTTGGGGGCTGTTGACTATCAGGTGGGCAAATCAGGGGTTTGCTAAAAAACAGTTAAGATCTATATCAACGTTTAATCCATGCGGCCTTAAGGACCCCAGACGGTAAATCCAACTGGTTTCGTTCTGGGAGATGGCTGTAGTCTTATTCCCACCCCTCCAGTGGTCCCTAACTAGATCTATGCCATAAAAAATAAGTCCCGTCGGGTCATTTTGATGGAATTTTTTGAAATGGCGTGAGAGATTATGTTTGGTGGATCCCTTTTTAATCCTATTGATGTGCTCCCGTATTCTGACTTTGAGGGGTCGTGTAGTTCGGCCTACGTATTGTAGATGACAGGGGCATTCGATAACGTAGGTTACGTGAGTAGAGTGGCATGTGATGAGTTCTTTGATTTTGTATTCTTTGAAGTCTACCCTTGACTTAAAACTTGTTTTTTTCCTGGGTTGTTTCTTGCTCACCCTGCATGGCAAGCATTTTTGGCATTTGTAAAAGCCCTTAAGCTGAGGGCAAAGATTAATCGCTTTGGGCGGGTCGATCACATTATGTACAAGATGGTGGCGTAAGGAGGGGGCGCGTTTGTAGATGAAGGTAGGTTTTTTCTTTAGAATTTTATTCAAGGTGTGGTCTTCGTGCAGGATGGGCCAATATTTTTTGACTATTTGTTCAAACTCCTTATACTGTGAATTGAACCTAGTGATGAAAGCTACATCTGGTGCACTTGATTTATTCTTATCTTTCGGTGTTAGCATGTTGTTCCTATCCATTTTCTGAACCTCCTCTTTGAGTTTCATCAGGTTGTTTTCTTTGTACCCTTTCTCCTTAAACCTCTCAATGATTACATCGGCTTGGTTTCTATAGTCTGCGATGGAGTTGCAGTTTCTACGAAGTCGCATGAGTTGCCCTTTGGGTATGTTCGCTTTCCACTTCGGGTGGTGGCAGCTGGTAGATGGAATGTATCCATTACGATCCGTGGATTTAAAGAAGGTCTTTGTGTGCAATTCGGATCCTGCTTTATAGATCTGGAGATCTAGGAAATCTATACTTTCCATGTCACACTTCCCCGTGAACGTAAGGCCGTATCTGTTGGTGTTCAGATTGTGTAAGAACTCCTGAAAGGAGTCAGAAGATCCGTCCCAGAGAATTACAAGATCATCAATATATCTTCGATATAGTTTGATCTGGGGGATATTACGATTGTACACATATTCTTCCTCCCAGCAATCCATCAGTAGGTTTGCGACACTGGGGGCATAACGGGCCCCCATCGCCACTCCCTTTGTTTGAACATAATAGTTATTTTTATACCAAAAATAATTGCAGCTCATCGCCATTTGTAGTCCTTCAATGATGAAATTAATCTGTTCCTGTTTTAGCCTTGTATTTTGATGGAGGGCTTTTTCTACCCCATAGATGCCATCTGTTTGTGAAATGCTGGTGTACAGTGAGTTGACATCGATTGTAGCCAGCAATAGATTTTCCACTCCTGCTACATCTTTAAGTTCATTAATAAGCTGTACGCTATCTCGTAAATGCGATCTACCCTCTTTAACAATAGGTTTAAGGAATGTGTCCAGGTACTCTCCTAGCCTGGAGAACACAGAGTTAATCCCGCTAATGATGGGTCTTCCTGGGGGCTTAGTAATTCTTTTATGTACCTTGGGCGTATAGTAGATCACCGGTGTTTTGGTGGAATTTGACACCAGGTATTCAGCCTCACTAGGGCTCAGTATGCCCATGGTTTTTCATTTTTTGACATATTTGGACAGTTTCTTGTTAAACTTGGCTTTTGGGTTGCCGTTTAACTTTTTATATGTGTTAGGGACCTTAAGTAAATTGTCCATTTCTTCTTCATAGTCTGCCTTGTCAAGGATAACAAGCCCCCCACCTTTATCTGCTGGCCTAATGATGACTTCAATTTTTCTTCCCGATTGCTTTAATAGTTTCCCAAACATTCTTGTTTTTATTTTTAAATTTTCTCTGTAGTTTCCTTAAGTCATTTTCAACCATTTTCTTGAAAGCAGTTATGCACTGATTACCTGGGGTATTGGGATTGAATACTGAATTATTCCTTAGATTAGTCTGCGTGTATTCAGAGGGTTCTGTACTCCGTTCCTCTGTATTATTCGCAAAAAATTTACGTACCTGTACGTGGCCCTTTAAGCCCAGCTGTGCACGCGACCCGGTCCAAAGCTCCGTGACCGGGACTGCGGGACTCGCGGACCCAATCGCCACTGGAGTCCTACGATCGGTCCCCGAACCTGAAGAACGGGGAGAGCCGTGTGTAAACACAGCATCCCTGTTCTTCACTGTGGCGCCCGCATTGATTGTGTGATCCCTTACATAGGGAATCACAATCAATGATGTCATACCTACAGCCACACCCCCCTTCAGTTAGTAACACAAATGAGGTCACACATAACCCCTTCAGCGCCCCCTAGTGGTTAACTCCCAAACTGCAATTGTAATTTTCACAGTAAACAATGCATTTTAAATGCATTTTTTGCTGTGAAAATGACAATGGTCCCAAAAATGTGTCAAAATTGTCCGAGGTGTCTGCCATAATGTCGCAGTCACAAAAAAAAATCGCTGATCTCCGCCATTAGTAGTAAAAAAAAGTGAATAAAAATGCAATAAAACTATCCCCTATTTTGTAAACACTATAAATTTTGCGCAAACCAACCGATAAACGCTTATTGCGATTTTTTTTACCAAAAATAGGTAGAAGAATACGTATCAGCCAAAACTGAGGAAAAAAATGTTTTTATATATATATATATTTTTGGGGGATATTTATTATAGCAAAAAGTAAAAAATATTGTTTTTTTTTTTTTCGCTTTATTTATGTTTATAGTGCAAAAAATAAAAACCGCAGAGGTGATCAGATACCACCAAAAGAAAGCTCTATTTGTGGAAAAAAAAGGACGCCAATTTTGTATGGGAGCCATGTCGCACGACCGCGCAATTGTCAGTTAAAATGACGCATTGCCGAATCGCAAAACCTGTCTGGGTCCTTTAGCTGCCAAAAGGTCCGGATCTTAAGTGGTTAAAGCACGTTATTCCAAATAATGTAGGAATGTTAGGTGATTTATGCCCTTTATGGATTAAAAACGGACTCTGCGGCACCTACGTAATTTTCCATGGGAGTTTTGCCATGAATCCCCCTCTGGCATGCCACAGTCCAGGTGTTAGTCCCCTTGAAACAACTTTTCCATCACTATTGTGGCCAGAAAGCGTACTTGTGGGTTTTAAAATTCGCCTGCCCATTAAAGTGTATGGCCGTTCGCCAATATTTGCGGAAGTTCGCGTTCGCCGTTTGCGAACAGGAACATTTTATGTTCGCGACATCACTAATCTTTGGCCAGCACCTTCTATATGTGAGGGCTTTGTGTGGCCATATGTAAGGGATTATGTTCCTTTCTGACTAATTAAAAAGTAAGATAATACTACAGTCCATGTTTTACATCCCTGTTTGACCCATGATCCCTTTCTAATTATATAAACTGTTAATTTGTAAATCCAATGACATGGTTATAACCTAGACAACAGTCAATAGTAGCATAATTATTACCTTCCAGCCTCTAGAGATAATTTTTATGTGTATAACCCTTATTAAAACGCAAAATATTTAAATAACTGTTTATTTTTATTTTAAGTAAATTGTCTATTTGGCACCTGGACTCCAATAATTCCTGCATATCTTTCAGTACATTGGTGATATTGTACCATTGAAAAGAAAATACATATCAGAGCAAACACTGTAGTAAAGTTAAAAGTTCATGAAAAATTTAAACAGCAAACTTCAGCTCTTGTCTCATATGTATTAAACAAAAGAGCTATTATAATGAACTCATGTCGCCTTTCAAGGCCATTCTTGAGTCACACTGAGAGATTCAAATAAAAAGCATAAATAGTTAGCGTGATCTGTGCCATAATTTCATGAATAGTCACGAATGGCTCTGCACAATTTATTGTTTCACAATTCGCTTTTTATGAACCACTAACAACATATAACATTACCATTTTCATACAGCAGCTCCAGTGCATTAACAAAAAACATAGACAGAAGCCAGTAATTATAACATATATGATTTCTTTGAAAACTGCTAGAAATAATAACCTTAAAGCGGAGGTTCTGCGACCAATCGATTTTTTTCTTTGTGTTTAATCAGTGGTGTTATATCTCTGAATTGAGTACTCACTTTTTAGGTGTCTTGCAACATCACCCATCACCCATCCCTTTTCATAGTAAAGAGAAACTTATATTTTGCAATATAGGCATTTGCCATTGTGCTTGAGGGCATTGTGAAGCCCACAAGCAGTTACTTCCTGGAAGTGGTGAATTCACTGCTCTATCCCAGGCATGTGCCGTAAACATCGTGGTTGTCACACAACGGGCGGCGTCATTGAAAGTACACACCCCCGTTGTGATGCCATTCACAGCTAGAGAAACATCAGGTTGCTGTTCGCTGTGTATCTTGGGAAGCATGAACCTGTGCTCCCAGTACACACTGCGACGCTGGGGAGACGCCTACTTCCGCAGGAGAGGGATTCATGAAAATGACAATTATAAAAAAGGTATTTACATAAAAAATAAAATAAAACGGCCAATTTTATATCCTACATGTCCACTGATGTGGTGGAGACAGTGTTGTGTTTTAGGTGAACCTCCGCTTGGTAGTTTTATGAAAATGTAAAAAAGGTACACATTGGTACATATGTTTGGTAAATTGCTACATCTGTTCAGGCACATGGTAAAAATGTTAGATTTTTAAATAAAAACTATTGTTTTTTTTTTGCAACTATTGTTTTTTTTTTGCAAGAAGGGGCTTTGCGATTCTTCTTCTGCCATTGTCTGCAGCACACTAGTCCGCTTATCCAAAATGCCAAGATTAGAATCAGATAAGAAACCGAGTTCACGTTGATAGAAATAGCACGCTGAACTGAAAGAATCGAAGATGGCCAAACTAATGCTGGCCATACACTCCACGAAAAATCGTCCAAACAAACTTTTGAAAAACAAAAGTTCTGTCGTGAGTGCAAACGATAATGCCATCATGTAATGAACGATAAATCGTTCAGTGGACATAAAAAAAAATATATATTTTTTTATTTTTTTACATATACCTAGTGCAGAAAGTTCGGCAGAACATTTCCAAACTTGTCCTTCGTTTTTTCGGCTCAAAAATGTCCAAACGATTTTCGAATTTCGTGCCCATTAACTGGCCGAAAAGCGAAAGATCTTTCTTAACGACCGATTTTCGTATAGTGTATGGCCAGCATAAGGGGAAACTTTACTTAAAGCGGATGGTTCAGCTTAAAAAAAATATTAAAAGCCAGCAGCAACAAATACTGCAGCTGCTGATTTTAATATTAGGCACTTACCTGCCTGGATAGCGGCGTCCGCAGGGGATGAACTTTACCACGGTGAGGGAACCAGGAAGTAACCTGCGGCTTCACTGCCGGTTCCCTACGGCGCATGCCGAGTCCCTGCGCCCGCGAATTGGCTCCAGCTGTGTGCAGCCGAGTGTTCCCAGCACACAACGGGCGGGAGACGGGATTGATGTAATGCTGGTGAATGCAAGTGGGTGCAGACATGTCATCTGACCCCTCCCCCCTGAAAGGTGTCAATTGTGACTTTCGGATCAGCGGATCTTCACTTTAGGGTGGAGATCCGCTTTAACCACTTAACCCCCAGACCATATTGCTGGTCAAAGACCAGAGCACTTTTTGGTATTTGATTACCTCTGCGGTCATAAACAAAAATAGAGCGACAATTTTGAAAAAAATAAATATATGTTTTACTTTTTGCTATAATAAATATCCCCCAAAAATATATATAAAATAGTTAAGGCGATACGTATTCTTCTACATATTTTTTGTAAAAAAAAAATCGCAATAAGCGTTTATTGATTGGTTTGTGCAAAAGTTATAGCGTTTACAAAATAGGGGGTAGTTTTATGGCATTTTTATTAATATTTTTCTTGTACTAGTAATGGCAGCGATCAGCGATTTTTTTCGGTACTGCGACATTATGGTGGACACTTCGGACACTTTTGACACATTTTTGGGACCATTGGCATTTTTATAGCGATCAGTGCTATAAAAATGCATTGATTACTAAAAAAATTCCACTGACAGTGAAGGGGTTAACACTAGGGGGCGGGGAAGGGGTTAAGTATGTTCCTGGGTGTGTTCTAACTGTATGGGGGGTGGACTCACTAGGGGAAATCACTGATATTCTGTTCATACATTGTATGAACAGAAGATCAACATTTCTCTCCCTGACAGGACCGGGAGCTGTGTGTTTACACACACAGCTCCCGGTTCTCGCTCTGTAACGAGCAATCGCATGTGCCCGGCGGCGACCGCACGCGCCGGGCACCCGCACAGGTGTCGGGGGCGAGCGGGGGGTGCGCGTGCTCTTAGTGGCCGCTTTAAGAGCCGACGTAGAGCTACGAGCTCTCGCGCAGGGGAGCCAACCTGCCGCCGTATAACTGCGGCGCCAGGTCGGGAAGCAGATAATGTGCATGTATAATTTTGATGTTATTAATCATCTCTCACACCAAATTACAATGAGATAGCAACCTTCCCCTTTATAGTGCCGTTGTACGTGTTGTCGTACATGTTGTACGTCACCGTGCTTTGCTCAAGCATTTTTTTTTTCACAAACGTCTGTATGCAAGGCAGGCTTGAGAGGAATCACGACAAATCACGACGAGAAAAACGTTGTTTTTTTGCCTGACATGAATAACGATCGTGTGTACGCAGAATACCTGATCTGGAACCTGTCTGGAAGGTTTATCTTGAGTTTGTTGAAAGCTGATGATAGCAAATAATGCAGGGATATAAGCACAAGATGGAGCATCATTGCAAGCCCTTAATAAAATAGGGAGTTGGGCAGCTACATAGCAGATGAGGTTCAATATTAAGAAAAGTAATTGTTATTCACTTGGGTGCCAAAAATACACATGTGAAACAAATTAGGAGGGGATCCCTGGGAGAATCAGCAATGGAAAAGGATCCGAGGGTGATTGTAGATCACAGACCTAGGAATAGTATGTTATGCCAAGACACAACCAACAAGGTGAGCCAATTGTTGTCACGTATTAGAAAGGACATACTGTATATTCAAGAGATAAATTAATATTTCTACCCTTTTATTAAACACTGCTTCTGCCACATCTTAAATATGTGGTTCAGTTTTGATCACCAGTTCTCAGGAAAAACATTTTATCATTAGAAAGAGTTCAGCAAAGGACAACAAAATGAATAAGACAGATGGAGGCCCTTAGCTATGAGGATCAATTACATAGATTACAGTTGTTTACTCTGCAGAAGAGGCACCTAAGAGGAATATGGTAACAATGTTCAAAATAGCAAAGGTGATTTCAGTAACTGTATTAAACTAAGGTACCTGAAGAGGACACATGACCATGATTTAAGGTTAGAAAAAGGAGGTTTATAGTGTAACTAAAGGCAAACCTTTTTTTTGTTTTTTGTTGCCCAGTTACGGGAGATTCACCCTCTGTATTTGCCCTATTTACCATTATGATCAAAAGTGAGTAAAAATCCCACATTTTGGACTGTCTGCAGAAAAGTAATAGAGGGTGAGGCCGCGTACACACGACCGAGGAACTCGACGGGCGAAACACATCAATTTTCCCCGTCGAGTTCCTTGTTCGGCTGTCGAGGAACTCGTCGAGCCAAATTTTCCCATTCCCGTCGAGGAAAAAGAAGACATGCTCTTTTTTTGGCTTAATGAGTTCCTTGACAGTTTTCTCGGCGAAAAGTATACACACGACCGGTTTTCTCGAAAATCGGTCGTGTGTACGCGGCCTAAGTCTTCCAATGGGGATACTAGGGGCAGTACTAGGTGGTAGGTATGAGGTGGAACCAAGGGACATTGCTCAGAGGTGGGTAGGGGCACAAATGAAGGTTCCTGCACCCATTTCCTGAAAAAAAAGCCTTGGCTTTGGGACACAGATTACAAAAAAATTGACAGGGGTTATAACTAGGGTTGCACCGATACCACTTTTTAAAGATAATTATTGTTAAAAAAAATTCAGGTACTCTCCGATACTGATTACCAATTCCTTTTTTAATGTCATGTGAAAGGTTTTCTTAATTTCTGTCAGAAGATTTTGTAAATAAGATGTCCGCTGATGAGGCTGCACTAATGGGCACTGATGAGGTGGCACTGAAGGGGTGGCACTGATGAAGAGGCACTAGATAGCAGCACAGATAGGATTCAGTGGCACTGATGGGCACTAATGAAGCGGCACTGATGAGGTGGCACTGAGGGGCACTGATGGGGTGGCAATAATGTGCAGCACTGATGGGCACTGAACTGATAGGTGGTGCTGATATGCAGCACTGATTAGCACTGATAGGTGGAACTGACTTATGGGCACTGATAGGCAGCACTGATGGGCACTGATATTTAATTTTGCAAGCAAAACAGACAAGTGCCTGTTCCACCAGAATCGACAACCTATCATATTAGGTAACGGATTGACGTTCCGTGAGAACACCGCACCCTGCACTCGACCACAGTAAGCCTGCAGTCAGAAGGCACCAGCGGACGTCTTGTAACACTCAGCCCATATAGTCAGTGAACTATATGGGCTGGGTGTAACAAGATGTCCGCTGTAACTTTCTGACTGCAGCGGCCAAGTGCAGGGTGTACCAAGATGAGTGTTGCAGTGTTTTGACTGGACGTTACTTCCGTTATCGAATGTGATGGGTTACCGATTCTGACAGAACACCTAGTATTAGGAACATAGCAGCTGCGCCTCGAACCCCTGCCCTGGCCATCTTACCTGCCACTGTTGCCACTGTGTTGTTGTAGCCCTCTCCACCCACTGACTTCTGGGAGTGATGACTCTTCTTTCCCAGGTATCGGATTAACCACATGCCGACTGGGCCATAGCCGAAAGACGGCTGCGGCGTCCATGGACATCCTCCCAGAATCTTGGAAGACACGGCACATCACGGATCACAGTAAATGGCCACTGACAGTGGCCGTTTACCACATGATTGATCCTTCAAATGATGGAGCGATCACTTGGAAGA
Source organism: Rana kukunoris (assembly GCA_029574335.1). NCBI lineage: Eukaryota > Metazoa > Chordata > Amphibia > Anura > Ranidae > Rana > Rana kukunoris. The sequence continues at coordinate 181,294,223 of CM056049.1, forward strand.
CCCGGCACATCACGGATCATGGTTAATGGCCACTGACAATGTCCGTTTATCACATGATCGTTCCTTCAAATGATGGAGCAATCACTTGTACACAAACTGGCGTCATGTCCGGTTCCTCTCTCTCCCCTCCCTGTACTGGTCAGTAGAGTATGAGCGGAGAGATCGTTAAAAGCAGCGCTGTGGGCTGGATCTGTAGTGCCCACAGCGCTGCCCATTTCAGCACTCATCCAGCCATCCCATCCATAGTCATCCATGCTCAGCAATACTCACCCATCCATCCTCGAAAATACTCATCCATCCATCCATGCTCAGCAGTACTAATTCATTCATCCATGCTCAGCAGTAATAATCCATCTATCCATACTAATACTCATCCATCCATCCATGCTCAGCAGTACTAATCCATACTCAGAAATACTCATCCATCCATGCTCAGCAGTACTAATCTATCCATCCATACTCAGCAATACTCATCCATCCATCCATGCTCAGCAGTACTAATCCATTCATCCATGCTCAGCCATCCATACTCAGAAATACTTATCCATCAATGCTTCCTTGGCAGTAATATCTATTCAGCAATCAGTGGCTAATTATAACACTGATCACTGTATAAATGTCAATGCTCCAAAAAAAGTGTCCGATCTGTCCGCAGATCATCGCTATTACTAGTTAAAAAAAAATAAGAATAAAAATGCCATAAATATATCCCCTAACTTTTGCGCAACCCGATCAATATACTCTTATTGTGATTTTTTACCAAAATATGTAAAAGAATACATATTGGGAAAAAGTGATGAAGAATTTATTTTTTTTGTATATTTATTATAACAAAAATTAAAAAGTATTGTTTTTTTTTTTTGTTTTTTTTAAAGTGTGGCTTTTTTTTTGTTTATATCGCAAAAAATTTAAACCGCAGAGGCGATCAAATACCACCAAAAGAAAGCTCAAATATGTGGGAAAAAAAGAACATACATTTTGTCTGTGTACAACATTGCATGTCCGTTAAAGCAACACAGTGCCGTATCACAAAAAATGGCCTGGTCATTAAGAGGCAAATCCGTTCCGGCCTGAAGTGGTTAATTACACTTTAATCCTAGAATGATATAGAACTATCTCCCCCAAGAAGGGGTGCTAACTAAAAATGTCAACAGTTTCAACAAACATTTAAATGTCTTCCACAGGACATAGAATATACAAAACGATGGAAATTATTAGAGGATAAAAATCATGATGTCAATGTACCAGAAGCTGAAAGAATATCAAAAGCTAGCAAACTGCATACGTAATCAGGGTCAGTTAGGTTAGGAAACTGTACTTTAACCGATTGCTAGCTCTTTGGGAAATCAACTCTATTTTCGGACTTTTTTGCTTCTATTATTATGGGATTGTTTGTTTTATATTTTATTTTGTTTACTTTTTTTTTAAATTTGGTGCATCTCTGCATAGTAACCAATGAGCTTCCAACTTCAGCTTGTAATAAAGAACCTTTTCAATCTATATACATTATGTGATGTCTTCTCAGGCGGCGTACACACGAGGGGATATGTCCGCTGAAAACGGTCCGATGGACCGTTTCAGCAGACATCTCCGCTCGTGTGTATGGGCTAGCGAACAGATTTCTCCACCCGACAGATTTCAAAGCAAGCTTTGAAATCTATCCGGTGGAATCTGTCCGCCCGACATGTCTGCTGGTTAGTACACTTACCAGCAGACATGTCGGCCCCCACCGCCGCCGCGCCGCTGCCGAATGGATTCGGCGCATGCGCGGAAGTGTTTTACTTCCTGGTGCGGTGATGTGGCGGTGACGCGGCGGCGGGGAATTTGATCCGATGGTGTGTACACGTCATCGGATCAAACTCCCGATCGGACATATCCGATGGAAATGGTCCGCGGACCGTTTTCATCGGATATGTCCGATCGTCTGTACGCCGCCTCAAAGGCTTATGTCCCACCCCTTTTACCTGTGCCCTTTCTCTCTTCCATTTAATTTGGTATGATGCCAATGAGAACACGATATGATATGGCATCTCATTCTCAGTCAACACTATATCTTTCTTATGCCCTGTACACACGATCTGTTCGTCTGATGAAAACAGACCGATGGATCGTTTTCATCGGATAAACCGATTGTGTGTACAGGGCATTACATTTTGCTTAGAGTATGCAAGCAAACACTGTATTGAGGTTGTATTTTTTTAGTGAATTCTCAAAATGTCCTGCTTCAGGCTAATTTTACACAGCTCTAAACAATATCCTTATTTTCCAAAAATTATCCATACACATCCTGTACGTAATGGCCATGTACTTTTTATGATGTTGTTTCTTACTGAGTTTTTCTGTCTCCTTGTAAAATCCTGTGTGCTCCTGGAGCTCTCATTTTCCCCCTCTTTCATTTTTTTGGACTGAGCAATACACATTAGTTGCAGTCATGTGCACTGTTCCATGCATACTACAAATCCCATAATTCACAGTCCATTGTGCCTAGTCCACCATGGGCGAGAGCAAGAGCAGGTGGCTACATTCCTAAATGTGGTGGGACCATGGAGAATGACCATAGACACTCTCTATCAGGAAACCAGATTACAGCAGCAATTTAAAAAAAAATTGTAGATTTGGAGGAGGCAGAGAACAATACAATGTACTTTTTGAGTTATAAACACATGCTTGAATAGATTTCTTTTTTTTAAAACCAGTTTAATCTAAATTGGCCAGCAGCAGTACCGTTTGGGATTAGTGAGAACTGCAACAACCTCAATACACTACTGGTAAATATCTATCTGCTGGTCATAGTGGTACTATTTGATGAAAAATAATGTGTTGTTGCTAAAAACTACCTGAAAAAAGCATTCAATTGTATGTATGCTATAGATAAACCAACCTAATTGTAAACAAAAAAAAAGTGTCACCAAAAAAAAAAAAAAAATGTCCTGAAATATTATTATTATATTTTTGGCATCGTTACATGTCCCCCATGGGACATGGGTGGGCTTCCCATGCAGTTTTTTTTATAGTAGTTTGCATATTAACCCTAAAAATGTCTGGGGTACACAAACAAAATGCCCTGCCTCCTAGACTTCCTCGCCTCCCAGACTTCAATGGGATTTGCTGCTAAGTTTGGGAATGATGAGGTTTAAACAGAATTGACCTGACCCAAAGCAAATCAAGCTTGACAAGATACGCCCATCTTCATTTTAGATATATACAGTGTATGTATAATGTACAGTTTTCCTGATACATATTTAGCATGCAGTTATAATATAAATGCAGCTATAATTAAAATCTATTTCCAGCACATCTCATAAATATGGTATTCCTACGAGCCCTAGACTAAAAATTAACTTCATTTACCAAGTAAATGACTAGTTACTAATTAATTTGAACTTAATCTGACACTTATTTATTAGCCTTGAGGCATTATCACCAATCAATATTGTGGTTATTACTTTAATGGACTAAAATTTCCATTCAAATTAAGTATTTACCGCATTGCAATCTAGTTAATTGGTGCAAAAGTTATTCAAGAGTTAAATGGAAATAGGAAATCAAACACATCAATCAAATGATTATTTTTCCAACCAGCAGACATTGGATCCTAATTAAGAAATAAACAAAGTTAATCAGGACAGGGAGAGTAATTGCAAAATATGCTTGTGTCCTGAGAAAGAAGTATCATGCAAATTATTATTAAATAAGCGCAGATCTGCTTAGCATTTTACATCATTTAATAATACAGAGCTCTAGCTTCAGGAAAACAATATTCCAAGTGTATTAAATCATTTATTTGACTTTAAAGGTCTTCTTAGTCAGTACAGAGGAAAATGTAAAAGTATGTAAAATGAATGATTGCAGCAATCTATACTAATAGGCCCTGGGAATAAAAAATGTTGAGAGGTGAGTTCAAATCAGTCTGAGTTTAATTAGTTAGCTATGTATTTTTAATCTTTGCCAGTAAAGGTGCTCTAAATAAATATACATACAATGAATAAAAATGACATTACCAGAACGTGGCTATAGTAAAGGTCACTACATATAAAGATGATTTTTACTCTAATATTAATTATTCAACTGTTCTATTTAAAATAAATACATCGGGCCGGATTCACAAAGCACTTGCGCTGGCGTAAATGAAGTTACACCGACGTAAGTGCAAATGTGCGCCGGCGTATCTGTGCGCCTGAGTCACAAACCAATATACGCCTAAAAACTGGCCACCCTACGCCGGTGTATCTTAGTTACCCCTGCGTAACTTGGGCGCATTTTTCTTCTGGACGCATGTTGCTGCTCCCATTGATTAGCCATTCAAATATGCAAATGAGGGAAATACGCCGATTCACGAACGTACGTGCACCCGGCGCAGGCTCTACGCAACACGTGTACATTTTCCATCCGACGTTAAGTTATTCCCCATAAAGGAGGTGTAAGTCAGCACCAGACATGCAAAGGTCTGCACCAGGGAACTCAAGCCTACGTATTTTACATAGGACGTGGGTTTGGCTGGGTGTAGGTTATGTTAACGGCGTACACAGTGATCCGGCGTATCTTAGGCAGTTCCGACGTGGTTGTGAGCATGCGCACGGAGATACATCCACGTCTCGATGCATGCACAGTTCTTTTTAAGTACTTGTCTGGCACCCGGCCCATCATTTGCATGGGGTCACGCTCCATTAGCATTGATCACGCCCACTTCCAGCCCACTTTCACCTACTTCCACTTACGCCAGCCTGTGCCTTCGAAATGTACGCTACGCCGGCGCAGAGTTGGAAGCAATTACTTGCTAAATTCAGTGCATGCCTCTCCACGTTGCGCCGGCATATCGTGCTATGTGTGCGCTACGCCGACATAAATATGCGCCCATCTCTGTGAATCCGGGCCATCGTGTTTTTAACAGCATGTACAGAAGTAGATGAATCTTGCAAAATTAACTGATAGCTTAAAAATTATAATTTTTTAAGCAATTCTAAAAAATATGTTTTATCTCATGACAGCCTGAATGGGGAACAGTTGGGTTGAGTTACTAAAACTGAAGAGGGCACAATCTGGCGCAGCTGTGCATGGTAGCCAATCAGCTTCTAACTTCAGCTTGTTAAATTAAGCTTTGAAAAAAAACTGGCAGCTGATTGTTTTCTATGCAGAGCTTCACCAGATTTTGCACTCTTCGGTTTTAGTAAATCAACTCCAATGTGTGATAGTGGCAATATTTGGCTCAATGTCTAATGTTACTACTTGTGAAGAATTCTGCTGCAGGGTGAACTGGAGGTGCTGACATCAGAAACTTCCTTTGCTTTTGAAAAAGTTTATAAGTATCATCAAAGTTTCTAAAGCTGCATGTGTGTTTTATTTAATTAGATATAAGATTCAATGATTTTTATTTAAAGGGGTTGTAAAACATTATTTTTTATTTGTTTTAAATAAAAAACATGTTATACTTACCTCCACTGTGCAGGTAATTTTGCACAGAGTGGCCCCGATCCTGCTGTTCTAAGGGCCCTTGGCGGCTGTCTCAGCTCTTCCCCGCAATAGCTAACCAGCTTCTGGGAAACTCTATCCCAAGGGGATTAGCTTTGGGGCTCACTCCCTGTCATACACGCTGCTTCCATAGACACAGAGTGTATGATTCGGTCCCACCTTCCGGCGGCAAAGTCATTGGATTTGATTGACAGCAGCGGGAGCCAATGACTGTGCTGCTATCAATCTATACAATCGATGCCAAGAAGCAGTGGAGAAGAGGATGCTGGAGGACATGCTGAACAGCATGTGAACAGGCTCAGGTAAATAAAACAGGGGGGGGGCTGGGGGGCCAGTGACAGCGAGGTGTTTTTTCACCTTAATGCATAGTATGCATTAAGGTGAAAAAACACAAACCTTTACAACCTCTTTAACTGTTTACTCAACAGTTATCAAATTTAGCAAACGTTACACATGGATACCAGCTTTTCCAGTTTAGGTATTTTCTGTAATATTTTTGTTGTGTTATCAAAGGCAGATCCCTGTTACAAAAGTCCAAATACATATTTTGATTGCTTGAGTTAAAAATTTGTACTGGAACTGTAAAGCTGAACCCTAGACTCAGTACCCCCTCCCTTCCCCTTTTTTGAAGCTCCTTCACCCCACGTTAAGCACCCCTGTGACCAAGGGAGATATAACCCAGATAAGGCACCGATGGTAAATACCGCAGCCATTCAAAGGTCAAATCATAAGACAAGTCAACAGCAAATATCAGTGAAAAATTAGAGCAATCCAGGCCTGCAAGTAAGAGAAATCTTTAAAATAGTTGTAAACCTTACTTACAATAAAATAAAATTTTCAAATGTGAAAAATAAGCCTGAATTTTAGTGTGCTTACTTAAAAAAAAAAATCCCTTTACTGCCTTCTCTAAATTCATTAGTGCAGGTAACAAGATGGCTGTAACTTCCACAGTGATGCATGGACCTCCTGGTGGGCGTGTCCAGTTTTGGGGCAATATACGTCATAACCGGAAGTGACATTGCCCTCAAGCTTCTGCATTTCCATAGCAATGGAACGCCATTGGTCCCAGTGGCATTATATCACTTCCCCCTTTCCCTAGCTGAGTGCAGTGGATGAATGGGAGGAGTGACTAAAGTGGGGCATGAATTTCTACTGACTATGGAAGATACAGGAACTCAGAACTACTGCACCATATGTGCCAGCATCTTCAAAGGGATTGATGACACAGGACATAAACTGACCACACTAGTATGGACCAGCAGCCATGCTAGCAATGTCATTTTACTCTCAGGAGAAGGGACACAGGCAGGATCAACCAGGTAAAACAGAACATAGGCAGGCAGAAATGTATTAGTAACATAACAAATCAAATGTAAACAAATTAAAATGTCAGTGCAATTTTTTTCTTTTAGGTTTACAAACACTTTTAATTAGCCAGAAGAAAGAAGAATAATGATGAAAAAAATTGTGGATAAACCGATAATTTTTTGTGCATTAAGGTCAGCATCAAGGTTTGTTTTACCAGAGGTATGATGGTGTGTTTCCTTTACCTACACACTTTAGGCTATAATGCGTCCCCTTTCCCATTTCACAAAGTTGGGAGGTATGTATTAGGTATTTATTACTAAAGGTCAAAGTAAGACCTTTAAGTTATAAAATCAATTGAAAGAAGCATGTAAAAGTACCTAAGCCCCCTTGTTTTTATCTATCAGCAGTTCCATAGGCATATCCCAGCCACTTCTGCCTTTAATGAATAGATTGTATTCACAGTGTGATCAGGAAGTTGGTCTAGAAACTGTAAGAACTTTTCCACAGAGACGCTGTACAAGGAAAGAAAAAGTAGGTCTGGGCAAAGGAGCAGCTGCAAAATGCTGACTGTAAGTGCTTTCATTCCCCATTGACTTGTCTTATATTGTTTGAAGACTAAGGTTGGCTGAGTCTAGGTCTGCTTTAAATACCTCCGGTTTTTGCTCTGCGGGGCTCTAAAGACTGAAAGCTGAGCATATGACTGTTTTTCAGGTTCATTTTGCGGTATTCTTAATTCCTCCTGTAGAGAATGATTGTGATTTCTTGTGGACTGCAGATGCCAGTAGCTATGAAAGTGTCTCTATTGCTCCCAGCACTTTCTAGTAATGATAAAACTGACATTTAATTGTCACTTTGCTGTTTCAAAAGTGAATGAATAGTTCATTTCCAGAGACCGCCATGTGGCAAATATGCAGATACTGTTATCAAGTTTTCAGTTGCTTGCTAGGGTGAAAAATAACAAAGCAATTATCGTGATTTAACAGCACTTGCAATTAGCTAAATCACTAAGAGCAGCTGTCAGGTAAGTAATGCTATGCACCCCAATATACTTTCAGGAAAAAGAACTATGTTGTACATGTACAGGTGTATTACAGATAAGAATTGAGAGACAAAATGTACATGCTCCAAAATGCTCCAAATAAAAAAATATAAAAAAGTAATGAAAAACAGGTGCAACAGAAATTGTAAAACTGCTTTAAGAGTTAATAGAAATAAACTGTGGTCACAATGGCACTTTAAGCTTCAGCCATGCTTCTCACTTGAAGTATATTCATCCCATTTGCTAGCAGTGTACTCACCCTACTGAGTGTTTCAGGTCAAGATGCTTTGACTGACCACCGTTTTTTTTCCACAGTTTGCCTTCTGCTGCTGTGTTCTGCCTCCCCCTCAGCTAGCAAACAAACCCACTAGCTTTGTTCTCATTCTAACTGCAGTTCAGTCTGGGGGGCAGGGAGGGGTTTAGATGCCTGCCGCTTCATTTGGCTCCAACAATGCCCAAAGTCAAATGTGCACCTCTGGCAGGAACATAAAAACTGGTTTAACACAACAGGTAAGCAGTGGTTGATGGTGGAAAAAAGTGATTATTGTCAGAATCCATGATTTAGACAGAGACAAGTACAGTTAAATCACACTTGTTTAATAATAATAATAAAAAGATAAACAGAGTAAGCGTAGTCAAAACATAGCCAGAGTTCAGGAATCAAATCGGATACTCAGACAAGCCAAGGGTCAGGGAGCCAGAAAGGAACGTAGAGAACAGCAAGCAGGATCAGGAGCCAGAAGGGATGTCAGCCAAGCAAAGTCTTCAACAGGAACACAGGAGAAAGTCTCTGTGATGTTGACCAAGGTAAAGGCAGAGAGTAAGTGAACTGGAAGGCTTAAGTAGGCAGGACTGATGAGCCGTTTCATCAACAGGTGAGTCACTGTGGAGAGATAGGAGCTGGCAATGACAGCTGAGCAGCCAGCTCAGAGAAGAAAGGGCTGAGCCCAGCCCTGACAGTACCCCCTCCTCAATGACCCCTCCACCTTGGAGGACATCACTAAAATCGCGGTACTCTTCTGGCGGGGAGGAGAGTAAAGAGGTGCACAGGATCCTGGCTACCTTCTGGAAGCATCTCTTACTGCATTGTGGTGACCAGGACAGAACCTCAGCACAGAGCCAATCAAAAGAAGGGTTGTGCCTCTGTAACCAATGATAACCTATAATCAGCAGAAAATTAGGTGAGGAAATAACTTGGAATTGGATTATCTCATGGTGAAGAGCCCCTATGGCCATGGACTATGGAACAGTCTTATGAGTCACATGGGCAGGCTGCAGAAGTCTCCCACCAAGAGCCTCAATGGCAAGTGGAGTGTCATGCAACTGCAGTGGAATCGAGTGCTTCGATACAAAGGCAGCATCAATGAACAGGCCTGCAGCCCCAGAGTCGATTAGAGCCTGTATCTGGACGGACGACTCAGCCCAAGAAAGGGTAACCAAAACCAGGGTCTTACCCTTCTGGATAACTGGAGACAACACAACCCCACCTAAGGTTTGTCCGTGACAGGACCTCCTCCTAAGGGCTCTCTCATCTGCAGGGAGATGCCAGAAGCCCAAGTGCATGGTTTCACCTTCACTGAGCGACTTGGTATCAGGAGGCATGTGAGGTGAGGGAGGCAAGGGTGGGACTGAAAAGCTCTGAGACAAATGTACAGGAGGCTTCCACAAGCGCTCCTTAAAAGAGTGTCTTTCTCTGAGTCTAGAGTCAATGGGGATGGCAAATGTGATCAACTTCTACAGCTCAGTGGGGATATTTCGGGCTGCTATTTCATCCTTAATGTTATCCGAGAGACCATGAGAAAAAGCACCCACGAGGGCCTCATTGTTCCTAGAAACCTCTGCTGCCAGAGTACGGAATTCAATGGCGTAATCGACAACAGTTCTTGTACTCTGTTTGATGGACATGAGGCTCTTGGCAGCAGAAGTGGAGTGTGCGGGAACGTTAAATACCCTTTTGAAGGAAGCAAAAATTCTGGGTAACTCAGGACAACGGGTTTTTGCGTCTCCCATAGAGGGTTTGCCCAGGCCAAGGCTTTCTCAGAAAGCAAAGATATCACAAAACCTACTTTGCTTCTGTTTGTGGGAAATGCCTGGGGCAGCATCTCAAAGTATATCTCAACCTGGTTGAGTAACCCTCTGCATTGAACTGGATCACCCCCAAATTGCTGAGGAAGCGGAGCGGAACCAGATATGCCTCCTATAGAGGTAATACTTGAGGCGGGTGCCTGCACAGAGACTGGAGCAGCAGGGATGGCCTGCAACACAGGTTGTACCGGAGCAGTCACAGTGGGAGATTCCAGGTGAGCCGTGCGACTATATTACCAACAAGTGGATTTAAAGCATCTTCTGAATTCATGGCCTTCGCCTACTGTTGGAAACCATGAATCAGACCGAGACAGAAGTACAGTTAAATCACACTTGTTTAATATTAATAATAAAGAGATAAACAAAGTTAGCGTAGTCAAAACATAGCCACAGTTCAGGAACCGGATTGGATACTCAGACAAGCCATGGGTCAGGGAGCCAGAGATAAACGTAGAGAAAAGCAAGCAGGATCAGTAGCCAGAAGGGATGTCAGCTAAGCAAAGTCTTCAACAGGAAAACAGGAGAAAGTCTCTGTGATGTTGACCAAGGTGAAGGCAGAGAGCAAGTGAACTGGAAGGTTTAAGTAGGCAGGACTGACGAGCCGGATCATCATCAGATGAGTCACTGTGGAGAGATAGGAGCTGGCAATGACAGCTGAGCGGCCAGCTCAGAGAAGTATGGGCTGAGCCCAGCCTTGACACATATGTCCAGTGGAGTAGTAACGTGACTGCTGAGGTGGAATAAGTGAGTGGTGATGGAAGAGGCCAAAGAGATGAATGCGGGAGCCTGAATCAACAATGTGTTAATAAGCAAATCTGTACTAAACAGAGACACGCTAATCATGAGCTGTATTATACCCCTTTCCTTATTATGTTTTATGTTCCTTAGGTAGAACCCACCAGATATGGGGACTCCTGCCACAGGAGGTGAAATTGCATATTTTGGTCTGGTACCAAGCTCAGGTACCTATAAAAATAATTGTTTTTATAATATAGGCTTACTGCAAGGGTGTTAATAATCATAAAACTCCATACATTTAATTTAATTCCCCAAATAATTATTCTTGAATCCCTATGTAGAGTTGTCCTTGAAGGAGTTCCTGGTTCATTGTGTCCTTCTGCTTCTGGAGGGGATAATCCAGTTGGGTAGTATCTGAACTCATAATACACCTGTGCTTGCAATGGTTGTTTTGGACAGATATGCCTGCAAAACATAGGAATACAGAGCAAACAGACAATTATTTACTGCAATATAATACAATTATAAAAAAACATTGTAGTACAATGGATACACCATATAGGAAAGGTGGCCTGCCCTCTGTATACCACTTGCCACTGAATCCTGAACACAGTTAGTCAGTGATGGGCCAGTGTATCCTTGGTTAGAGAGCTCACTTCCAACTGGCACTATTTGTAATCAGAATAGTTAACAGTGTAAAAAAAAGAACAAATCGCCGGTGGAATCCTACAACTCCAGATGGAATAGAAGCATCTCCATCAACAGTCCTTCCCTAACAAAGTCTTCTTTGCAGTCACACCACACTGCGCCCATTGTAATGCAGTCTCTTCACAGTAGTATGACCCAGTGGTGGCCCATCAATAGGGGCGCCCGGGCGCCGCCCCGCCTCATGTAGTCTCAAAAAAAAAATCCTTTACCAAATGCAATATGTGGCGCCGTCCACATGCATTATGGGAAGCGCCACGTCCATGCAATCACAAGATTGCAGACGCGGAACTTCATTTGCGGGCTTTAGTACCGCCTTGTGGCGCTTACCGAGGTGCCACAGTGTCTGCCCGGCGCTCGTAGTATCTATTACTACAGCCGGGCAGATTGATTGACATCTAAGGTCATAAGAGAGAGAGAAAACCGGAAGTATGAGAAGCAGAGCAGACTCCTCCACAGCCATGGCTCCACCGTAAGTGCTGCTGCTGGCTCTGTTGAATTTATATCTCTAAGGTGAGGGCGTCGGCAGCAGACCCCCCGATCCTCCCCGCATATCATCTTAATAAAGAATGTAATTTTCATGGGGAATTTCGGCGGCACCCTCCCCCTTATCATCTTAAAAATATATGTAATTTTCATGGGCAATTGATGGATTGATGGGGCAGAGGGTGCCATTGATAGGAGAGAGGCTGAAATTGATGGGACAGTTGCTGCAATTGATAGGGCAGTCTCTGCAATTGATGGGGCAGTCGCTGCAATTGATGGGAGTCATGGAACAGTTGCTGCAATTCATGGGGCAGTCTCTGCAATTGATGGGGCAGTCACTGCAATTGATGAGGCAGTCACAGAAATTAATGGGGCAGTCTCTGCAATTGATGGGGCAGTCGCTGCAATTGATGGGGCAGTCGCTGCAATTGATGGGAGTCATGGGACAGTTGCTGCAATTGATGGGGCAGTCTCTGCAATTGATGGGGCAGCCGCTGCAATTGATGGGAGTCATGGGACAGTCTCTGCAATTGATGGGACAGTCTCTGCAATTGATGGGGCTTTTGCTGCTATTGATGGGACAGTCGCTGCTATTGATGGGACAGTCGCTGCAATTGATGGGGCAGTCGCTGCAATTGATGGGAGTCATGGGACAGTTGCTGCAATTGATGGGACAGTCTCTGCAATTGATGGGGCAGTCTCTCCAATTGATGGGGTCCAGTCCCCAGTGGCTTCTCTCCTTGTTTTGTTTAGTGGACAGGGCAAAGTCCATGGCTTTAGCTAGTAAAAGTCTTCTATACCACATTATCTCCTCCAAAATTGCCACCAGTCCCTCTGTATTTGGGACACTTTGCAGTGTGGCACAGTCCACAGTGCAGGAAGGGAATAAAAACCTGCAGAAAGGGGAAATGTTCTTTAGGTAAGTTAAAAAAGCCACAGACTTGGCACACATGTATAGTAAATGAGTGCCTTATTTGGTATTATAATTTTTAATATTCAATCAATATTTAATCATACATTGTATTTTATAAACACAGCAATATAAAGTTTAATTTGTTTTGAATACTTGTCACTATGCATGTTTATAAATATGAAATATCATCTTTCAATCTTCTTCCTTGCCTGTAGGGTTGAGCGAACTCGAACTGTAAAGTTCGGGTTCGTACCGAACTTTGTTTTTTTTGGACCCGAACCCGAATAATTTGCTGAAAGTTCAGGTTCGGGTTCAGAGTTTGGATATGTAATGCCGCGCTGCAGGGCAGCCAATCAGCATTTCTTTTACTTGTGTGACCTAGAAGCCATCACAGCCATGCCTACTAATGGCATGGCTGTGATTGGCCAGTGCAGCATGTGACCGAGCATGTGACCCAGCCTCTATATAAGCTAGAGGCACACAGCACAGCTCTTCACTCTCTTTTAGCTAGGGTAGGGAAAGGCTGTAGCTGCTCTCAGGGACAGATTTAGATAGGATTTTCCTGCTTCAGAAATAGAATTACAATACTCAGCGATCGATCTACATTAGGGAAAGGTTCCTGATTGTGCTTATAGGGAAATAATTAGTTAGGAGTCAGTCCTACTTCACAAATCTAATTGCAGCAGCACTGCATACGTTCCTGTCAGATACTCTGCATATTGCACCAGCGCTGCATATGTTCCTGTCAGATACTCTGCATATTTCACCAGCACTGCATATGTTCCTGTCAGATACTCTGCATATTGCACCAGCAATGCATATGTTCCCGTGAGATACTCTGCATATTACACCAGCACTGCATATGTTCCTGTAACATACTCTGCATTAGCTACTGTAGGGAAAGGTTCCTAATTGTGCTTATAGGGAGAGAATTAGTTAGGAGTCAGTCCTACTTCACAAATCTAATTGCACCAGAATAGTGTCCCATCATTGGTATCATTGGCAAGAATATTGTCCCATCATTAGTGTCAGTGGGAGAAATAGTGCCACATCATTGGTATCAGTGGGAGGAATTGTGTCCTATCATTTGTGTCAGTGGGAGAAATAGTGCCCCACCATTGGTATCATTGGGAGGAATAACGTCCCATCATTGGTATCATTGGCAGGAATAGTGTCCCATCATTAGTGTCAGTGGGAGAAATAGTGCCACATCATTGGTATCATCGGCAGCAATAGTGTCCCATCATTTGTGTCAATGGGAGAAATAGTGCCCCATCATTGGTATCAGTGGGAGGAATAGTGTCCCATCATTGGTAGCATTGGCAGGAATAGTGTCCCATCATTTGTGTCAGTGGGAGAAATAGTGCCACATCATTGGTATCAGTGGGAGGAAATGTGTCCGCTCAACTCTACTTGCCTGATTGTTTAAAAGTTTATTGGTCTGTATTTCCAGTTACCGTATATGCTTTGTTAGGTCCAAAAAGAAAGTTTACTAATTGCAATATATATCAGTCTCAACCTTCAAAATATCAATATTAGATATTGAAAATATTTGATATTTAAAATATTATGGTTAAAAATAAGATCTGCTCGGCAAAATCAAGTTAGCAAAGAGCCGTTGTGTTTCTTGTTATCACTGTTGATGGTCTAAGGTTGATATTTTGTTACAAGTTCTGACACACAGCTCCCTTTTTTGCTGTAAAACGTCAGCTCATATCACGTTGGACTGCAGAAATGATGGCAAAATGCAATGTAGTAGTCAGGCATTTCAGCAGATTTCTTTCTCGCTAATCTGTTTTGTCACAACACATAACAAAGTTCTGCATTTTCCTGTGGCTGAAGAACAGATGCAAAAAAAATGGAAATGTCAGCAGTCATAAAAACCCATTGTGATAATCAGCACTCAATCAAGATTATCATATGAACACTTAGAACAACAGTGCTTGTAGTAAGATAAGATGTTATGCAGTAACCAGCCAACTAGGTGTAAAACATAAAAGTGAAATATTAGTAAATTATGGATTCATGGAGTTGTCACCAAGATACAATGGAAAATTAGAAAACTCCTCTCCTATGTGTAAATGTCATTTGCACATGATCAAGAGATCAAAAAAGGATTTTGGAAAACAATGAATGAAATACATATATCCTGCATCCTCACTTCCTGTGCTGAGCTCCAGAAGCAGAAAGTGGGTGAATTATTTGAACCTTTTTTTTTTTCAGATAAAAATAATAAAAAGGAGTATTTTTTTTTTGCTTTTGGGCTGGTATTTGAGGCTTTTATTGTTTTAATTTATGCTGGCCCTGGATAGAATACTATTATCATATTCACGCACAGTGTCAGCTATTGCTGCAAGAGGAGGTGAACAACACTAGCATAGAGGGAGGAGATAACAAGCAGGGAGACCCAAATATAGGTTAAGAGGAAAATATTGGCAAGAAAGTATGTCATCATGGGGAAGCTCACAGAGGAAAGGAGTGAGCAGCCACCCTATTCCACCAGATGGAAGAGCTCTATGGGTGTAGGGCACTGACATCCCCAGGTCCCTATCAGTGGGCCTTTTTAATGTTGCAGATGGCACCCTATTAATTTGCAGTATCTATCACCAGTGTCTCAAGTGTGGTAATAAAATCAATGACATGTACCACATGTATGCAGAGACACATGAGTATTCACCACGCAACTTGATGGGGGCAGCACCTGCTAGAAGTCAACAGCAAAAGGAAAGAACGCCTCCTCCCTCTTGTAGCTTCTACCTTTCTACCTCTTGCTCCACTATACTCTTTGTCAGCAACCTCAAACAATAGGGATTAACATGCAGAGTACAAGCAAGTGTAGCGCCTGGTTACTTTGAAGTACCGGTGCTATTTAAATTTAAAGGGAGATCAGAGTGTAGTTAAACTCTGATCCAAATTGTTATGTTTAAAACAGGGTCTCTGTCTCAGCTTGGCTCTGCTGTGAGCTCATTCTGTTGTACAGGGGTGTTCTACCCACCCCTGTGCAGTAGATGGCCACAGTGGAGTCAAGGTTTGGGTGCTCTTCCCCAGCAGCCAATCAGGAGGATTACCTCCGTAACTGCAACCAGAGAGGGCCTGTGGCGGAGGCATCTCCCTGAAGTCCATTAAGGAGGGTCTGTGGCAGAGACGTTATCCTACAAATGTTCGCGTGATACTCTGGTTGCCAGGTCAGTGAGAGAGGCCTGTCCGGGTACACTAAACCCACTCAGGCAGGAGTGGTACGGAAAGTGTTATATATGGGAACAGGACTGTTCCAAATACTACGTCTGAATCTGCTGTTCTCCGTCTTCCTGCAAACTCTATCCCTTTCATCACCAGTTCATTGTTTTTACCCGGCTGGGTAATAAAGAGCACAGCAAAGACACTTGTTGCAGACATTCCTTTAATATTGCTATATGCACCATTCACCCCTAGGAATTCGGAAGAGCCACAAGGTAAATGTGCCACCCAAAACAATCCAGCAGCTCCTCCGGGGGTAGTGCTACACAAGCATAGGCTGCAGCCATGTCCTGTTCTGCCATCCCCACTGGGCCTATTTTTTTGTCCCAGTCCGGGCCTGCCCCCAAGTGACTAACAGTACGTTAGTCACTTGGGGGCAGGCCAATGGTTTAGGCAAAACACCAAAATTCATTTTTGTGCCTGGTATGCCTAGGTGACACAGGCCACACTGGGGATAAGATTCTGTCAACTCTGCAGGGACAGGTCCATCGGTGACTAACCCCATGACATTTTGTGCTAGAAAAGGTCATGTGTGACAACAGCACCAACCTGCTGTCTGTTCTCTGGCTGGGAAAGTTCACATATATGTCTTCTCAAGAACATGTCTTCAACATGATTGTATCGCAGTTCATTGTTAGGTATCCTGGCTTACAAGATATTCTGAGTCAGGCCATTTCAGGCCGTCATACCCAGCTAATGTTTATCTGAGGGAAATTTGTCATGAACTCCATTTGCCCACTAATGGACTTACCTTATTTTTCGCTCCATAAGATGCACTTTTTTCCCCTTAAAAAAATTGGGAGAAATACCTGTGCGTCTTATGGAGTGAATATTAACAAAACCCCCGCCCGTTGTCGGCGCTGCTGCCGCCGCCATCTCACTGTACAGGGCGGCCGTCTCCCTCGAGCACTGGGCGATCTCATGTCACTCACAGTAAAAAAAAACTGAGCAGCCCCAGTGGCCGAATGGAGTACTGCCGCTCAGGCTGCTCTGTCTTTTGATTGACAGATGGACAGGTGACTGTGATGACGTCCTTGTCAGTCGCCAGGCACAGAACATGCTGCATTTAATGGACACGGAACAGGCTGCATTTTATGGACACAGGTAAAGCTACAAGTCAGGCTGGATTTAATGGGCACAAGTCAGGCTGCATTTAATGGGCATAAGTCAGGCTGCATTTAATGATCACAATTCAGGCTGCATTTAATGGGCACAAGTCAGGCTGCATTTAATTAGCACAAATCAGGCTGCATTTTTTGGGACTGGTAGGGCTGCATTTCATGGGCACTGGTAAATATTTTGTTACACCATTTGGTTTTAGAATATTTTTTTCTTGTTTTCCTCTAAAACCAAAGTGTGTCTTATGGTCAGGTGCATCTTATGGAGTGAGAGATACGGTATATGTAATATTCCATTAGGTGCATGAAATTTGCCTGAATTTCTCCTTGAACCAGAGAAATAAAAAAATATATATATAAAACAATCCAGTTGTATAGACATATTGTAAAAAAACTGGTAATATAATTGACAGTCTACTATTCTTAGACACGTTGACCTTTATTATGGCCTGCAGGGGAGAATTATAATCTATTTCAGGCACTGGGGTCAAAAGTGGGAAATATTTATGAAACTCACAAAGAGGATCTGAACTCAGCTGATCAGGCAGAAGACAAGTTGTACATAGTGAAGTCATTCACCTGGTTATGCAGAGTGACATTGTTATGTGAATCTCAAGACTGCCTAGTGGCTAAACCAAATTTTAAATATGACATGTTAAACATTTCAAATATACTATTTATCTGTATGCCTGGAGTTCTACTTTAAATCAGAATATCAGATAAATAAGGAATAGGAAAAAGTTCAATTTTTTTAGGACACCAAACCTATTTTACTTATTTTATTATAGCTTTTCAGAAAGTTTGTTTTCAAAGGCACTAAGCGCAGTTCAATTTTGACTGATTATATTTTCACATTTTCTTCACTATCCTGAAATGTCAGCAATATTATTATATACAATATAAATACAATTTATTCTCCTAGAATAGGACATTAGAAAGAGATATTTTAAATTAAATATTTTATCAGTGTCATGCAAATAGAATGTACCAAGTCTACAGTTTTGCTTATTATTCTCTTTCTGTTATAGAATATCGATTGTGTACACTGCTGTCCAAGCTATTTTCTTGCTTCTAAGTTTTCATTGATGCTTATTTTACCTTCCAGGGATCCAAAATCTTACAGGAATAAAACTCTTTACATACAGTAGTTAGGAAAATACAGGTTTTACTTGCATATGGGTTTTACGAATGTCTTACTCACCCCAGATATTCCTGTAAAGTGAAATATGCAGTGAAATCTCTACACCTTGACCAAATGTATGGTGAGTAAATCTTTTAGTTTAAACATGGCATTATTTCATTTAAGATGATGGATGTGCTTTAAAGCACAAGGCAAGATGGCGTGTGCTTTGCGCACCCCCAGATTGCCACTACAACCTATATACAGTATATACACACACTCCTTCATATGTAGGGATCACTCAGATGTCAGTGCATACAGTGAACTGTAGGGATAGGTTCTCTGACTCACATGTAATCCTATTCTATAAATAGTGATGCACCTAAATATATTAATGCGGATTTGTCCAATATGCTAAGGATTATACAGTTTATTATTCTGTCAGGATCCTGAAATTTGTGATTCTCTGAATACGAGGCATATCTTCAGGGAAATATTTTGAGAAGCCCAAAAATTAGCAATTTGCCAGTTCTTCTGGAAATATTCAGATAAGCGGACAATTTAATTCTTGGTTGGTGAACATGTTTCAATGCAAATTCATCTGATCTGCAAATAATCATGACATTTAGGGTCTGCATTATAGTGATCAATAAATCATATGTCTCTCAGCAGATTAGACAAAATATGGTGATGTCAAAACTTTTTTGATTTGCTGGCTTAACCTGCAAATCATTTTGCTCACTTGAGTTTTTACTATTTTTAAATTTTACATGTAAACATATTTAATTTATTTCAATGGAACCGAATTACTAATTGATTATTCATTTTTTTTTCTCTAGCCTGTGATGATTGCACTGACATGGCAATTACGGTACTTAAAGTGCTTGTAAACTTCTGACATGAAAAAAGAACAAAACATATCTCTTTTTAGTGAGTAATTGTTTCAAATAAAGGATAAGTTCACGTTTGGGACAATGTTACATGTTCCACCCATTTTAACCACTTCAGCCCAGGAAGAATTTACCCCCTTCCTTAACAGAGCACTTTTTGCATTTCTACACTGCGTCGCTTTAACTAACAATTGCACGGTCGTGCGACTTGTCTTCCAAACAAAATTTACGTCCTTTTTTCCCCACAAATAGAGCTTTCTTTTGGTGGTATTTGATTGCCTCTGCAGTTTTTATTTTTTGCACTATAAACAAAAATAGAGCGACAATTTTGAAAAAAATTCTATATTTTTTACTTTTTGCTATAATACATATCCCTAAAAATCTTTAAAAAAACGACATTTTTTCACAGTTTAGGGGATATAAAATAGGGGATATTTTATTGCATTTGAATTGTTTTAATTTTTTTTACTAGTAATGGTGGCGATCTGTGATTTTTATTGCGACGGACATATTGGACACTTTTGACCCATTTTTGGGACCATTCACATTTATACAGCAATTAGTGCTATAAAATGCACTGATTACTGTCTATATGTGACTGGCAGGGAAGAGGTTAACACTAGGGGGCACTTAAGGGGTTAAATATGTTCCCTAATGTGTGATTCTGAATGTAGGAGGAGGGGACTTACAAGGGAAGGAGACCGATGTGTGTTCCTCTGTACTAGGAACACATATGGATCTCCTCAACTCTGACAGGACATGGATCTGTGTGTTTACACACACAGATCCATTGTCCTGGGTGATTGCAGACAATCGCGGGTGCCCAGCGGACATCGCGACCGGCGGGCTTGCGCAGCGGGTCCCGAGCAATGCTGCAGGCGCGTGCACACGCCCCCTAGACAGCCGGGAAGCCCAGGACATCATATGACGTCCACCCAGGATGGGAGATCCCATCTGTGGACATCGTATGACTATGGGCAGGATGTGAAGCGGTTAAGGATGGAACTTGTAATGTGTTCCTCATCCTGCATCTGCTCTCTAATTCTCCCCCCCCTTCCTGTGACAGCAAGCTGGGGATCTTCCCCTGTACCAGCTGCCACTATTTGAAAAGACAGCAGCCATACGGGGCTCCACCCACATGGCTCACATCATCATTCACAAAGTTCTGTGAATGAATGAACTACAAGTACAGGCAGCCTTTGCAGCTGTTGGCTTGTAGTTGGTTTGTAGTTCTCAATAAACTACCAGGGTTGTTGCGCACTCAAGGTAGTTCATTGATTCTGTAACTGCTTGCCCGTACAAGGTATGAACAGACTGTTTACATTAACAGTCTAAAAGAGCCCTGCTTTGCATCCGCTGTCTGCTGATCAAGCGTGCAATGCTTTCCAACATCCTACAAAAAAAAGTAAATGCCTATTTTTAAAAAAAAAAAAAGGTTAACTTATCTCTTAAGAACACTAGGTGTCATTTCTGTCTGATGTCTCATTCCTTTGCTATATGCATGAATCACTTCTGACAGGTTTTCCTGACACCAAAGGAGAAAGGTGACAGGGGAGGGAGCTCTAGCACATAACCTGTGATTGACAGCCTCAGCTTTTTTCTTGTGTGCTGTGTGAAGGCGATGTGTCCCTTCCTTCTCTCTCAGAGCTCTCCTCACTTTATGTAACTTAAGCTCCCAGTCCCCTGCTTACTGAAAGCTCAGACAAGCTTTATACATCCTGCATTTTAAAAGAGAAGACAGCAGATAAATATGTACAACTTATGTAGGGGGATGTGTTTCATCTTTGTGTATCACCTGATGATAGCCACTTCACTGGGTACATAGAAGGGTTAACAAGCACCACAGAGTGGCCCTGATCCTCCTCCTTCACATCAAGTGCCCCCACAGAGAGCCGCATTCCATGGGGGCACTCATCCGGGCGCACTCCCTAGACCTGCTGCTGCATCCAATCGCTCCTGCTGCTATTAATCTATTGTATGATGCCCGAGACAGCGGTTGGAGCTGCTGGGCTTGTTCGATCAGGTTCAGATAAGTAAAAGGGGGGAGGGGCTCTGGGGAGCAGCTGCACTACAGAAGATTTTTCACCTTAATGCATAGAATGCATTAAGGTAAAAAAAAAATTGAGACTTTACAACTCATTTAAAAGCACGATTTAGAATTACAGTTTGAGGACTTAAAATATTAATACATCATAAACACCTTGAATGACCAGCCATTAGAGTATCTAGGTAAGTATGAATACATTAAAGAGTAAATATCTATATGTCAAAATGACAACACAGAAAAAAGCTATAGCATATGTAACGGTCACCACCGCTTACAACCTTCCATCCAACCACGACAAGCTTATCTGACACACTCCGACAATATTGCATACACGATCCATATCCTTTCCCAGAATGAGACGAGACAGAGCTCCGTTCTTGCTTCCAAAGATATGACAATTTATTAGTATTTTCTCAGCTTCTTATATCCAGTACAGCATAATACAGTTAATCACAGGACAATGCAATCTCCACCCCCCTTCACACCATGGGGGCTTCAATCACACTCTAAAAGGCATTTAGGTAAGCTAACCATGTAGACCGGTCGGCACCGTATCTTCAATAGGGTTCAATTAACCTTGAATAATAACACAGACATCTAGTTGAATAAGTTATCTATACAGCTTTATCACACAATGGCAGTGAGAGTGGGTGCAATCCACACCTTCAGATTTCAATAGCCTATTATACAAAAGGTATGACTCACTGACTGGCTGACCTGGTCATGTCATCATGAACTCCTTGTGATATCTCAGTCCTGAAATATGAAGTATTATTAATGTCCCATCTCATGTAATATATGAATTATGATTCACTATTAGCCACCCTACACCCAAAAGGGCACAGGGTGGATTTTGACCCAAGAGTTATTGTTGCTGCTGGCACAAGAGTATCTCTCATCCTTCCAACGTCTCTGGGTGTCACGGGCCATTCTGTTACAGCATATATACAGTTGCACTACATATGGACATGAACAAAGGCTCTTTCCCCTCTTTTTGTATATACATTTTAGTAGTCTGGGATGTGGTACTTAATATTATCTATTACATTATTTTTTGCTTCAGGATTTCTTTCCTTTATTTTTACCAGGCGATCTGGTAAAGTCTGTCGGACTAGCAAATTTAGATGGACTTGAACTCCAGCTAACACTTTATAATCAGTTACAGCAAACAGTTGTTTCCTTCTGTGGGTAAGGTTTTACATAAATTAATTAAAGCTAATCATTGTATGAGTGACGTTGCTAGGGGGTGGCTTCTGTGGCAATACCCCCGAATATGGGGCCCATACCCCAGAGTCTCTGAAGGGGTCCCCAACCACCGTCCCATGAGTGCGGCGGACTGAATGACAGAGTCAGAGAGCTGGCCAGTGGGCAGCAGGGCAGAGATGCAGAGTGGGGACTACTCTCTGGAGGGCTTGATGCAAGTGGTGGTTCTCTGGGGACCCTGATGTGTGTGTATATATATATATATATATATATATATATATATATATATATACACACAGTTAGGTCCATATATATTTGAGCACAATTTTCGTACTTTTGGCTTTGTATGCCACAAATAAAACAAAAGAATCAAATATGAATTTAAAGTGCAGACTTTCAGCTTTAATTCAAGGGGTTGAACATAATTATCAATTACAAATGTTAGGAACTGCAACCATTTTTATACACAGTCATCCCATTTTTAGGGGCTCAAATGTAATTGGACAAATTAATATAATCATAAGTAAAATTAAATCTGAAACTCATGGACATTACCAAAGACTGGATTTCCTTCTTTCTGATGATTTTCCGGGCTCTAACTGCAGCTGTCTTCAGCTGTTCTTTGTTTTTGGGTTCTTCTGTCTTTAGTTTTGCCTTCAGCAAGTGAAATGCATGCTCAATTGGGTTGAGATCAGGTGATTGACTCAGCCATTGCAGAATATATTTTTTCCTTCAAAAGCTCCTGGGTTGCTTTTGTAGTGTGTTTTGGATCATTGTCCAGCTGTACTGTGAAGGGCCATCCAATCAACTTTGCTGCAATATTAATTTACTGTTGCCACACACCTGGGTGGGCTCCCGACACATCCTCAGTGTTCCAAGACCACCCTATTTTGAAGCCCTTTTAGAGCATATGGCTCTAATCAGGTGCTTAAAAAAAACAACCTAGCCGCTGTAATTCATGTGCCCGGTGACCCGAAAGGGGCTGGACACATGAATAAGGGGCCCCCTTGTCGGCCGTGGAAAGATTCATGCTATGCATGAATCTATCCACTGCATATAGGGGTGGAGAGGAGAGAGGGGTGGCACCCCTAATAGACAGGCCGCCATTGTACACCCCTCTCCTGAATCCCGCCATTACTCTCTCCATGGGTTCTCGGCTCTTTATTGGATAGATTGACAGCAGCGCAGCCATTTGCTCCCACTTCTGTCAATCAAATCCAATGACACTGGCGCTGGGGGGCAGCGCCGAGTCCTGCATTCGGGGGCTATGGACGCCGAATGCTGTATACGGGAGGGCACCCGCAAGGTAACCCTCTTGGGAGAGCGCTTCCCAGAGGGGGTTATCTGATGCGGGAAGGAGCCAAGAGAGCCGACGTGGGACCCCAGAATGAACTGCACAGTGGAGGTAAGTATGTTATTAAAAAAAAAAAAAAAAACATAAACCTATAGTGTCACTTTAAGAGCTGCAATTCCTAAACCCTTAATCCGATTTGGATGTACAAACCTCCAAATTAAACCTGAGAGTCTACACTTTCAGCCCATTATATAACTATAGCTTGAATATGTTTTGGTAAATACCAGAAAAAAACAAAGTTTGTGCCTGTGTCCAAATATATAAGGACATAACTGTACATACAGTAAATTATTGAGAACATATGGAGGCTCCCATGAACATACCATATACATTTTTACAAACTATATACAGAAGAAACATTAGCATGCATTGATTCACAATGTACAATTTTTAAAACAGTATTTCTGATCAGCAAAACCAAGAAAATATTACTTAAAGTCGTGTGCAGGTCCCTGCTATAGTGCATATGATACATTTTAGGACAAGAACATTACTAATGTGTGCATTCTTTTTTAGAGAACACATCAGTCTAAACACAAGTGCTCGTCCAGTGGGGTTGTGAAATCTCCATCAGTAATGCTTTCAGTGCCAAGTCTCTAGCAGAGAAGCTTTCCAGCATCTCCGTACAAGTCCCATGTTTCTTTGTCTTTATTTTCACTTTAATAATTCAACGACAATGTGCAGTTTGTTCAGAACATCAGGATATATATCATTTCGCTTCACTTGCTCAGACGCAGTGTGCAGATAACATCAGAGAGGAGAACACAGTCAAGTGCTTCTGGGTAATGTGCCATATATATACACGACATGATTAATTGTATTTATATTTACAGATTTCCAGTTCACAATCCATGCATCACTGTTCAGAACACACTGAATGTACAAAATGGATTTATATTCATTAGATGACTTGAGGAAGAGCAGTATCCGTTTTAGTCAAACCACTCAGATATGTTAGTCTTCAGGATGCTGGTGTCTGGACAGAGGTACTGGTTAATTAGATAAATCAATCATTTTAATGTGTTACTGAGCTGGATAAGATTATACCATCACTATTTACATTTTAGTTTATCCCTTTAAAAAAAATTGCCTTGTTGAAGCACAGAGAGGGCATCTGCTTTTGAGTTATACCATTTTGTTTTAACAGCACTATTTGACAGGTTGTAATGTAGTATTGTCTATTACATGTTAAAGAAAAAGTACATTTATGGATAATTTTTTTATATTGTTACATTGGTGCAGCTTGGACCAATGTAATTATGTATTTACCATACCTGTGGACCCCCCTGGAAGCTGCAAACTAACTAGAATGCACCACTATTACAGTGATCTCCCCTAGCTTCCGGGTACTGTGCCGAGCACCATTCAGAGAATGATATGCATTTTCTCCGTGAATGCAAACATTTTCTGATTGGAGAAGGTGGAAAGCATGATGCCACCTCCCCATCTTGTCCATTTAGAGAACGCTTTACATTCATTGAAAGAATGCAACTGGATCTGTGCTGAATGGATGACCTCCTGTGTTCACAATGTAACAGGATAGCCGCATGGCATGGGACTCAGAAGCTAGTGGAGATCACTATGCGGGCAAGTGTCTAAAATGTTATCTGTGATTTTCACTTAGGCCTCTTTCACACGGAGCGGTCCGTTTTTCGGTCCGCTGAGCTGTAGGGCGGACAGGGCGGTAGCCCGCACACTACGCAGGGACCGCCCTGTCTCTCCTCCGCTATCCCCTATGGGGAATCGGATGGAAACGGACCGTCTGTGCGTTTGCATCCGATCCGATCCGCCGGACGGAAGAAAAATAGGAAATTTTTCCGTCCGAAAAAACGGATGCGGATCTTGCGGACGTTAGCTGATGCATCATCCGCTAACGGATCCGCTCCCATAGGGGCCCATTACAAGTCCGTAAACAGACTTGTAATGAGCGGACGAACGGAGCGGACATGTGAAAGGGGCCTTACAGGGATAACGTCAGATAACTAAGGGGTTAATGGGCTGTGGTGTGTCAGCCCATTTGGCCTGTGTTGCTTCTTGTTGGGTGGTTGAGTAAGGAGTTGTCACTCGTCGTGGGAGTTGGAAGAATCAGACATGAAGAGACGTAGCATTGCTGCTAAATGGGGTTATCCTTTGGTAGTATCCAGAAATGGGACTATATAGTTGAAGCCATGTCACTATCAGTTTGAAATTACCACAAGCTAAAGATATGAACTCCACAGCATAGCCCAAGTCCAGTATAGTATACAAGAGAAGATATGGAGTCATGTTTGCTAATCTGTTGTATCTCCCATGTAATTAATGGAGAAGTGTAACATGGAGATGCTAAGGAATTGTTACTCATATGCCTTTTTATTCACGTAAAGAAAGTTCTGATTTAGTAACAATGGCTAATCTGATTTTTTGTGGAACACGAGTCAGAATGTGCTCCTACAGTTAATGGGAATGAGGAATGAAGTGTGGAACTTCATGTTAACTTTCTGGGTGATTGAAAGTAGAATATATAAGGCCGCGTACACACGATCAGACAGGTCCGATGAAACTTGTCCGACGGACCGTTTTCATCGGACAACGCTGAAGTGGTCTATTGGTCTGATGTGCGTACACACCATCGGACTAAAATCCCCTCGGACCAGAACGCGGTGACGTAGAACACAACAACGTGATGAAAAAACGAAGTTCAATGCTTCCAAGCATGCGTCTACCTGATTCTGAGCATGCGTGGGTTTTTGGTCCGATGATTTTGTGTACTAACCATCGAACCTGTCCGAAGGACAGGTTTCCACCGGACAGGTTTTAAAGCATGTTTTAAAACTTTGGTCTGCTGGAAAACGGTCCGATAGGCCATACACACAATCGAACAAGTCCGCTGAAACTGGTCTGCGGACCAGTTTCAGCGGACATGTTCGATCGTGTGTACGAGGCCTCAGAAAGGGGGAGGAGGCGTTGGTGGCCAGTGACAGAAGTTTTGTCAGAGATGTGGTTTTGTGACTGCATGGTTTACCCTTCTAAGTGGCAGGGTCCCTATGTTGGAGCCCACTGCCGAACGGAACCCTCCAGGGACCAGGACTGGACAACAAGTGCTTAGAGGTAATGCAAAAGCATACGCTTTCTTTCCTCCACACCTTCGAACTGAAGCAAATAAAGCATAAGGTATGACATTTGTAAAGAGCTGGTGGAGGAAAATCGGCATTCAATGCTATTTAACCACTTGACCACTGGGCACTTAAACACCCTTCCTAACCAGACCAATTTTCAGCTTTCGGTGCTCTCACAATTTGAATGACAATTACTCAGTCATACAACATTCTACCCATTTGAAATTTGTGTCCTTTTTTTCACACAAATAGAGATTTCTTTTGGTGGTATTTGATCACCTCTGGGTTTTTTATTTTTTGCGCTATAAAAGAAAAACGACTGAAAATTCTGTAAAAAATATATATATTTTTTGTCATATTAGCAGGTTATTTCTCACACACAGCATATGCATACCACAAATTACACCCCAAAACACATTCTGCTATTCCTCCCGAGTATGGCGATACCCCATGTGTGGGACTTTTACACAGCGTGGCCACATACAGAGGCCCAACATGCAGGGAGCACCATCAGGCGTTCTGGAGCACCCAGACCAATTCTGACATTTCTCTCCTACATGGAAAAATCATAATTTATTTGCTAGAAAATTACATAGAACCCCAAAACATTATATATGCTTTTTTAGCAAAGACCCTAGAGAATACAATGGCGGCCGTTACAACTTTTTATCTCGCACGGTATTTTCGTAGAAATTTTTTGAACGCGTGTTTTTAAAAAAAAACTGATTTGTGCTAAAAAAAAAAAAAAAACAGTAAAGTTAGCCCAATTTTTTTTCATAATGTGAAAGATGAAGTTACGCCAAGTAAATAGATACCCAACATGTCACACTTCAAAATTGCGCACAATCGTGGAATGGCGCCAAACTTCGCTACCTAAAAATACCCATAGGTGATAGTATTTGGGTATTGCAGAGTATTTGGGTATTGCAGAGCATTTGGGTATTTCAGGGTATCGCACAGGGTATTGCGGTATTGGGGTACTGAGGTATTGGGGTATTGGGGTACTGGAGTATTGGGGCACTGGAGTACTGCAGAGTATTGGGGTACTGGAGTACTGCAGAGTATTGGGGTACTGGGGTATTGCAGAGTATTGGGGTACTGGGGTATTGCAGAGTATTGGGGTACTGGGGTATTGCAGAGTATTGGGGTACTGGGGTATTGCAGAGTATTGGGGTACTGGGGTAATGCAGAGTATTGGGGTACTGCAGAGTATTGGGGTACTGCAGAGTATTGGGGTATTGGGGTACTGGGGTTTTGGGGTACTGGGGTATTGCAGAGTATTGGGGTACTGGGGTATTGCAGCATATTGGGGTACTGGGGTATTGTGGGGTACTGGGGTATTGTGGGGTACTGGGGTAATGCAGGGTACTGGGGTATTGTGGGGTACTGGGGTAATGCAGGGTACTGGGGTAATGCAGGGTACTGGGGGATTGCAGAGCTGGGATGTTTTGAGGGATGGCTGGATCTGTGACTGCATTTGTCACAGATCCAGCCACAGCTCAGCTGCTGACACCCCGCTCCCCCCCCCTCTCCTCGCACACTGTACCGAACGGTACAGAGAGCAGAGGGAGGAGAGGGAGGAACCGGCGTCATCAAATGACGCCGGTTTGTTTACAAGTGATCGCGCCGTCATTTGACGGCGCGATCACGTGGTAAACGGCCGCTATCAGCGGCAATTTACCGTGATCCGTGATGCGCCGGGTCTTCTAGACCCGGCGATCACGGACACTTTCGCGAGCGCGTCCCAGGGGACGCGCAATCGCGAAAGTGATGGACGACGTCCCAGGGACGTCGTGTCAAAACTACTCGACCGCGCTGTAGCAGTATTTTCGCTATAGCGCGGTCGGCAAGTGGTTAAAGCGGATCCCTCCCCCCCTCCGGTGTCACAATTGACACCTTTCAGGGGGGAGGGGGGTGCAGATACCTGTCTAAAGACAGGTATCTGCAACCACTTCCGGCCTGCAGTCTCGGGCAAAAGTCTGTTTTTTTGGCGAAAAAAACGTCGCCCCCCCGTTGTGTGCTGGGAACTCTCGGCTCCCAGCACACAGTGGGAGCCAATCGGTGGGCGCAGCGCGACTCGCGCATGCGCCGTAGGGAACCGGGCAGTGAAGCCGCAGCGCTTCACTTCCTGGTTCCCTCACCGTGGATGGAGGGGGGAGCAGCAGGGTGATGAGCGAACGCTCGTCCTCTGCTGCGGACGCTGCTGGACTCCAGGACAGGTAAGTGTCCTAATATTAAAAGTCAGCAGCTGCAGTATTTGTTGCTGCTGGCTTTTAATATTTTTTTTTACTGAACCATCCGCTTTAAGTCAGGTGGGGAAGGTGTCCCTGGCAAGTAGAAAGACATTATCCTTCTGTTGTGTGGCCAAGTAAAATAATTTGGCCTTTGGCCATGAGGGATGCCGACTCACAGATAAGCAATAACACCATATTAAAGCGGAATTCCACACAAAAATTGAACTTCCGCTTTTCGGAATCCCCCCCCCCTCCTGTGTCACATTTGGCACCTTTCAGGGGGGAGGAGATACCTGTCTAATACAGGTATTTTGCTCCCACTTCAGGGCAAAGATAGCCGAGGCACCCACAGCTATGTATGCCACGTCTGGCGCCTCCTCCGGACCCCCTTCTGTCTTCAGGGAGACACACAGGTCCCAGAAGACAGTGAGTTGCACATGCGCAGAAGGGAACCAGGCTGTGAAGGCGCTAAGGCTTTACTTCCTGATTCCCTCACTGAAGATGGCGGCGGCAGCACCTGAGAGCCGAGGGACAGGTAAGTGTCCTTATTTTAAAAGTTAGCAGCTGCAGTATTTGTAGCTGCTGACTTTAAAAAAATAATAATAAATCAGCGGGAACTCTGCTTTAACATTTCACAACATGAAAGCCTCCATTATGGGCCCAACAGAATATATAACATAAAATCATAGGTAAAAAATTATAAAAATTGTTGAACTACAAGAGTATCACTATTTATGTGTTGTGAAAAAATGTAATACTATTACTAACATGAAATTCACAAGAGCAAAGGGGTTAGCTATTGCAGGGAGGAGCCGCATGAGACATTTTGGGCAATCTGGGCCACACTGTGCAAAACAAACAGCTAAGTGGAGGTAAGTATGACATGTTTGTTATTGAAAAAAAAAATCGAAACCTTTAATACCATTTTAAGATACACAGATACACATGCATAACAATTACGTTGAGTACAGTATAGTCATTATTACAAGCATTTTATGCCTTCACTCGTGCACACTATCCACTGCTGCCAGAATTGGGTCAGGGGGGAAACAAGGAACATTATAATGAGTATACTATACATATGCAACTCCATTTAAGAAGATCTAATGAGTTAAATACTGATAATGGATTGGTTATGTACTTTACAATAGATTCCTATTTTATATTTGGTACAATTTATGAACAGTAGATCCGTTCCTCTGCATTTAAAGTGGTTGTAAAGCTTCACTTTTTTTTAAATAACAAACATGTCATACTTACTTCCAGTGTGCAGTTTGTTTTACACAAAGTGGGCCCGATCCATGTCTTCTGGAGTCCCTCGGCAGCTGTCTCGGCTCCCCCCGAATCAGCTAACCCCCTCTGGAAAGCGCTCTCCCAAGGTGGTTAGCTTGCATGCGTGCACCAAAGTCCTGTATCTGGCGTCCATAAGCCACCGACTACAGGACTTGGCCCCGCCCACGCCCCCTGACCCTTGCGTCATTGGAGTTGATTGACAGCAGCACGAGCCAATAGCTGCGCTGCTATCATTCTATCCAATAAGAGCCGAGAACAGCCGAGAAGACCGGGCCAACATCAAGCGCATTCTCTACGCAGGACTTTCGAAGGCTCAGGTAAGGTGAAAAAACATAAAGCTTTACCACCCCTTTAAAGGCAGCTCACCTACTTATCAAGTAATGTAATCTATGGAAATAAAAGTGGCAGTTTTATTAGGCAAGTTGTTGCTAGAGCTACAATAAGCATACAAAGTGCAGTAATAGCTACCCTAACTCATGCCAAATCTTTACATAAAATTTCCAGTAGAGATAGATCAGTGGAAGGTTATTTTGAGTTGATTAATATGAATAAGACTAACTTTAATTTGTATATGCTAACTGGTTCTTGCTATATGCAGATATGTACCCAAAATCAGAAAGTCTTTTGGAGATGTGACCAAGAAGGAACAACATTTTTTGATGGAGTTGGAAATGTCACATTTGGGCCAAATTTTCCTAACTGCATATGACCATATCAGGGGAATAATAAAGCCGCGTACACACGATCGGTCAAACCGATGAGAACGGTCTGAAGGACCGTTGTCTTAGGTTAACCGATGAAGCTGACTGATGGTCTGATGTGCCTACACACCATCAGTTATAAAAAAACGATCGTATAAGAACACAGTGACGCAAAACACAACGACGTGCTGAAAAAAATGAAGTTCAATGCTTCCAAGCATGCGTCGACTTGATTCTGAGCATGCACGGGTTTTTAACCGATGGTTTTGCATACTAACGATCGGTTTTGACCTATCGGTTATCAATCCATCGGTTAAATTTTAAAACAAGTTTGCTTTTTTTTAACCGATGGTTAAATAACCTATGGGCTACACACACGATCGGTTTTGACTGATGAAAACGGTCCTTCAGACAGTTGTCCTCTGGTTAACCTATCGTGTGTACGCGGCTTTAGTCTACCCTGTAACAGATTTGGCCATCTAATAGGGCCTACACATTATATGATAATCGGAGGGAAAATTCCATATTTGGAATGATTTTTATATAGTGTGTACACAAATTTCAAGAGCCAATTCAGTCCTCCCAAAAGAAAATTACTGAAAGAGCAAACTGCACAATTTTTCGTGTTACTGAACAAAACTTCTGATTTATGTGTAATGTGTACTGGTTTCGTAAAGAACATGCAGCCATTTGTAAACAGGAAGTAAATATCACAGGCAATATAATAATAATTTATGAATATATGTATGACAATGTTTTTTTTTTTAATTGTGATGAGAGCTGTGCAGCAACATGTCAGTCTTCTTGTTTCTGTCTTTCTACGGAACAGGATGGAGTATGGAATTAGCGCACCTAATATATATTTTTTGACCATCCCTGGTTGGTTTTGATGGTCTAGTTTAATGCTTAAGAGTTTGTTGTACGTACTATATAAGTACACCACTGTTATTTGATATTCTCAAACTGTGTCTCGCCTGTGTTGATCCCTCAATCGACTTCGGTACAATCAGTATGTTGGATTTTGATCTGATCTGGACACAAATGATGCAAAAATAATTAATTCACCAGAAATATTAATAGTTTAATTTTCATCATTTTACTCTTCTTTCTATTTATAAGTTTTTCAGAATATTCAGAAGACATATTTGACTTCACCATTTTTCTGTCTCTATGTACAGTACTGTGCAGAAGTTTTAGGCAGGGGTTAAGAAATTATGTAAAGTAAGAATGCTTTCAAACTATATGATCTTTTTCCTTATTTTTATCAATTTAAAAAAAATGCAGAGTGAGCGAACAGAAGAAAAATCTAAAATAAATCAATACTTGAACACCCATTGGCTTCAAAACAGCATAAATTATTTTAGGTACACTTACACACAGTTTTTTAACCACTTAAGGACCGCCTCCTGCACATTTACGTTGGCAGAATCGCGCGGCTGGGCACAGGCACGTACCTGTACGTCCCCTTTAAGTGCCCAGCTGTGGGTTGTGCGCGCCTGCTGCCCGGTCCTAAGCTTCGTGACCGCGCCCACGGGACCCACAGACCCGATCGCCGCCGGTGTCCCACGATCAGTCACAGGAGCTGAAGAACGGGGAGAGGTGTGTGTAAACACACCTTCCCCGTTCTTCACAGTGGCAATGTCACTGATCGTCTGTTCCCTGATATAGGGAAAGGCGATCAGTGACATCACACGTCCAGGCCCGCCCCCCTACAGTTCGAAACACATATGAGGTCACACATAACCCCTACAGCGCCCCTAGTGGTTAACTCCTAAACTGGCATTTTCACAGTAAACAATGCATTTGTACAGCACTTTTTGCAGTGAAAATGACAATGGTCCCAAAAATGTGTCAAAATTGTACGATGTGTCCACCATAATGCCGCAGTCACAAAAAAAAATCGCTGATAGCCGCCATTAGTAGTAAAAAGAAAAAATATTAATAAAAATGCCATAAAACAATCCCCTATTTTGTAAACGCTATAAATTTTGTGCAAACCAATCGATAACCGTATATATATATATATATATATATATATATATATATATATATATATATATACTGTATTTATTGGCATATAACACTCACTTTTTCACCCTGCAAATCAGTTGCAAATAGTGTGTGCCTGTTATACGCCGATACTGCAATTTGGGCTGCCTCGGAGAGAATAGGGAGGGGGTCGGAACGAGCGCTGTCAGATTACATACAGCGAGATTCTCCTGTTTACTCAGCGGCCTCTGTAATAGGAAGCCCTGTCTCCTGGGTTGTCATTGGACCAGTGTGCTGTCTATCATAGAAGCCGGTCCAGGAGGCGCGAATTTGTATTAAAGAGGCCGCTGAGTAAATTGATCAGGCTGCATTCATGGCAATGGGAAAGCTGCAGATGGGCATTAATTAAGCCGCATTGATGGGCAATTTTGAGGCTACAGATGGGCATAGAATAAGCTGCATTGATTGGCAATGGTGAGGCTGAAGATAGGCATTGATCCATCTGCGTTAATGGGCAATTGTGAGGCTGAAGATGGCCATTTACCAAGCTGCATTGATGGGCAATAGTGAGGCTGTGGATGGGCATTGATCAAGCTGCATTGATGGGCAATTTTGATGCTGCAGATGGACATTGATTAGGCTGCATTGATGGGCACTGACCCTTATTTAGAAAAAAAAAAATCCGGAAACTTCCCTCTTACAATGAAGGTGCGTGTTATATGCCTGTGCATGTTAAATGCCGATAAATATGGTACATACATTATAACAAATATACACATAATTATTATTAAGTAAATCAGAGGAAAGGCAAAAAATAGATTAATGCAATATATATATATATATATATATATATATATATATATATATATATATATATATGTATATACACACACACATACACAAAATCTTACAGTTGTTTGTACACTATATTGTCACATAGCATTAGCAGTTACATCATTCTTCGTGTATGAGGGTTTTCTCATTTTAAATTGATGGTCTCATTTTAAAATGTTAAGATTTACAGCAGGTGAAATGATGCCATGTAATACCAAGGTTACAATAGGCAGGAATTAAAGTAATATTGAACCTTCAGAGCGTTTTGGTTGTTCTCTTCTTCAAACTCCTGGTAAGAGTTATCTGTGGACAGTGCAGTCTTCAGTCAGTCTGTTAGCTTAGAGAAGGGGGGGTGGAGGATGGAGGAATTGGTCAGTGCCTCGCCATCCTAGGCTACAGGTTATGTTTTTCTATTGATGAACATAATATAGAGAGTAGTGCATGCAAGGGAAGCTCTATAGCAAGGGTGCCCAACCAGTGGCCTGGGGGCCACATGTGGCCCGTGGAGCCCTCTGATGTGGCTTACGACCTCCTGCTCTGGGATGGAATAGAATAGAATACCGTTATTAAATGTACGTTTATTACTAAAATCACAGTGTATATATGGGCATATCTGTTCTGCAGTGGTTACTGGGCTCGTTTTAAACTGATCCACAGTAGAGTGGGTTCTTTAGAGTAGAGTGGGCTGACATCCACCCGTTCTGCTCATTGTGCCCACGTTACCAAGTCGCTTAAGTGGCCCTTGCTTTTCAAAAGGTTGGACACCAATAGGATGCTGTAAGACAAATGATTTACCCTGAAACAGGTAATCTGGGGCAGAGACCATGGCACCAGCCTAAACTGAAACATAGGGAAGGATTCAAAGGTAAAGAAGCATACTCAGTAAGTGATTTATTCAGCTACTGAAAATGCTTAAAAACGTGGGGCTAGATTCACAGAGCCATTACTCCGGTCTATCTCCTGTTAGACCGGAGTAATTTCAAATTACCCGCGTCGTATCATTAGTTTGAATCCTCAAACCATGATATGATGGCTTCGGGCTTAGATCCGACAGGCTTACGTCTTCGTACACCGTCGGATCTACGCTGC
Source organism: Rana kukunoris (assembly GCA_029574335.1). Classification (NCBI taxonomy): domain Eukaryota; kingdom Metazoa; phylum Chordata; class Amphibia; order Anura; family Ranidae; genus Rana; species Rana kukunoris. Next base: position 181,329,170 of record CM056049.1, read on the forward strand.
AATCTTTTTCCTCCCGCTGGGTGGAGTTTGCGTCGTTTTCAGCGTCGGGGTATGCAAATTAGCTTTTTCCGGCGATCCACGAAGTTACGATCGTCCGTCGCATTCTCTTACAGCATCTGTAGTCATCTTTTTGCTGCACAAAGTTAGGGAAGCAAAAATGTGGTCTAACGTTAGACAGCCCATGTTAAGTATGGCCGTCGTTCCCGCGTCGAATTTCAATTTTTTGTTTTTTTTGCGCAAGTCGTCCGGGAATAGGAATGTACGTAAACGACGCTACTCAAAAAAATCTGACGCAACGACGTAATTTCGCGCAATTCACCTGTATTGACTATATGCAAACGTGAGTGAAAAATGACATGTTGGGAAATGAATCAACCATCCATGGATTACACAAATTGATATATGGATACTCTGTTTTGTTAAACATTTATCTAGTTAGGTATTGCTTGCATATTAGCCCGTATCACTATAAGCAATATGTCATTGGAACAGTATTTGAGTTATTAGACAATGCTGCTTTGAAATGAAAAAAAATAAAAAATCTAAGGTCAGGTATGATTGCAACTGCTGTTATCCTAAAGTTACATCATTCAGTGTAGATAGATATAGGCTGACACAAGTTGATAACTAGCAAGTATATGTACATTAAATGCCAAAAAATCAATAGTGCATGACCTTAGGGTCAAAAGTTCATTGAGACCTGTAGGCTTATTAAATGTAGCAGCATATCCAAGAATGGAGCTTCATGAAAAGATTTATGTGTTTATAGGTGCAGAAAAAAAGACACACCAATGACATTACAAAGTAGACTTATAAAAACTATGAAAAGCAGACTAGCCTGGATTGAGAAATAAAGTGTAACTTAAGAGATGCAATAGGTGCAGGGCCGGAGTGGGACTCATTTTCAGCCCTGGAGTTTCATGCCTTAGACCAGCCCACTTTTGTTCACGACATTATGTTTAGGAGTGCGTTTTGTACAGAGTGCGTGGTTCAGGAGTGCGTTTTGTACAGAGTGCGTGGTTCAGGAGTGCGTTACATACAGAGTGCGTGATTCAGGAGTGTGTTATGTACAGAGTGCGTGGTTCAGGAGTGCGTTACGTACAGAGTGCGTGGTTCAGGAGTGCGTTACGTACAGAGTGCGTTGTTTAGGAGTGCGTGATGTACAGAGTGCATAGTTCAGGATTGCCTTACATGCAGAGTGAAGGGTTCAGGTTTGCTTATGTACAGCGTGGAGGTGTGTTTATAACTTCCCTGTACCAAGCTCTGTCCCTAAATTTCTGCCCCCCACAGGGCAGAGCGAACCCTCTCTCTCTTCTACATTACACAGCACCCTGCACCTCTGGGCCCCTTTACATTACACAGCATCCTGCATCCCTGGACCCCGTATATGAGAGATGCGAGAAAGAGAAAGAGAGAGAGAGAGATAGAGAGAGAGAGAGAAAGAGAGAGAGAGAGAGAAAGAGAGAGAAAGAGAGAGAAAGAGAGAGAAAGAGAGAGAAAGAGAGGGGTGAGAGAAGGAGAGGGGTGAGAGAAGGAGAGGGGTGAGAGAAGGAGAGGGATGAGAGAGAGGGTGAGAGAGAGAGAGAGGGGATGAGAGAGAGGAGAGAGAGGGGTGAGAGAGAGGAGAGAGAGAGGTGAGAGAGGAGAGAGGGGTGAGAGAGGGAGAGGGGAGAGAGGGGTGAGAGAGATGAGAGAGGGGGGTGAGAGAGATGAGAGAGAGAGAGAGAGGGTGAGAGAGAGAGAGAGAGAGGGGTAGAGAGAGAGGGGGTGAGAGAGAGAGAGGGGTGAGAGAGAGAGAGAGAGAGAGAGAGAGGGAGAGAGAGGTGAGAGAGAGAGAGAGAGAGGGGGTGAGAGAGAGAGAGGTGAGAGAGAGAGGGGTGAGAGAGAGAGTGAGAGAGGTGAGAGAGGTGAGAGAGAGAGTGAGAGGGGTGAGAGAGAGGTGAGAGAGAGCTCAGAGAGGGGGGGTGAGAGAGAGAGAGGGGGTGAGAGAGAGAGAGGGGGGGATGAGAGAGAGAGGGGGGGTCAAAGAGAGGGGTGAGAGAGGGGGGGGGTCAAAGAGAGAGAGGGGAGGGGTCAGAGAGAGAGGGGGGTGAGAGAGAGGGGGAGAGGGGGGTGAGAGAGAGGGGGTCAGAGGGGGAGAGGGGGGGGTCATAGAGAGGGGGGGTCAAAGAGAGAGGGGGTCAGAGAGAGGGGTCAGAGAGAGAGAGAGGGGGAGAGGGGGTCAGAGAGAGAGAGAGAGAGAGAGTGAGAGAGAGGGGTCAAAGAGAGCTCAGGGGGAGAGGGGGGTCAGAGAGAGAGGGGGGGTCAAAGAGAGCTCAGGGGGAGAGGGGGGGGTCAGAGTGAGAGAGGGGGGTCAAAGAGAGCTCAGGGGAGAGGGGGGTCAGAGTGAGAGAGGGGGGGTCAAAGAGAGCTCAGGGGAGATGGGGGGGTCATAGTGAGAGAGGGGGGTCAAAGAGAGCTCAGGGGGAGAGGGGGGGTCAGAGTGAGAGAGGGGGGGTCAAAGAGAGCTCAGGGGGAGAGGGGGGGCAGAGTGAGAGAGGGGGGGTCAAAGAGAGCTCAGGGGGAGAGGGGGGGTCAGAGTGAGAGATGGGGGTCAAAGAGAGCTCAGGTGGGGAGGGGGGGTCAGAGTGAGAGAGGGGGGGGTCAAAGAGAGCTCAGGGGGAGAGGGGGGGTCAGAGTGAGAGGGGGGGTCAAAGAGAGCTCAGGGGGAGTCAGAGTGAGAGAGGGGGGGTCAAAGAGAGCTCAGGGGGAGAGGGGGGTCAGAGTGAGAGAGGGGGGGTCAAAGAGAGCTCAGGGGGAGAGGGGGGGTCAGAGTGAGAGAGGGGGGAGAGAGAGGGAGCAGGGTCTGGTCGGTGAACATGCTCACTCACTTGGAATGTTTCCCGGGGCTGGCTCACTGGTTCATTCAGCAGCAGACGAGCACACTTGGACAGCCCCCACTCGTGCAGCTCTCTGCTCTTAAGCGGCCGGTGATTGGCCAGACCGGGTGCATGTCATACCAGAGGCGGAGCCTCAGCCTCTGGTATGACATGCACCCGGCCTGGCCAATCACTGGCCGTTTAATGCGGACGCTACAGGCCGCCGCGCCGGGGGCTAAATTTTTAAGGGAGCCGGAAGGCGGCCGCAGGACCGGCCCGCAAGCGGCCCGAACCGGACCAGCCCACCGGGAATTGTCCCGGTTCTCCCGATTAGCCACTCCGGGCCTGAATAGGTGTCTTTCCAAAATGCAATCAGATGCCCTTTAACCACTTCAGCCCCGGACCATTTCCCTGACCAAAGACCAGGCCACTTTTTGCGATTCGGCACTGCGTCGCTTTTCCCACAAATAGAGTTTTCTTTTGGTGGTATTTGATCACCTCTGAGGTTTTTATTTTGTGTGCTATAAACAAAAATAGAGTGACAATTAAAAAAAAAAAAATACAATATTTTTTACTTTTTCCTATAATAAATATCCCCCAAAAATATAAAAAAAATCTTGTTTAGGCCGATACGCATTCTTCTACATATTTTTGGTAAAAAAAAAAAAAATCGCAATAAGTGTTTATTGATAGGGGATTTTTTTTTATGGCATTTATATTAGTATTTTTATTTTTTTACTAGTAATGGCAGCGATCAGAGATTTTTATTGTGACTGTGACTTTTTGGCGGACACATCGGACACTTTTGACACCATTTTGGGACCATTGTCATTTTTACAGCGATCAGTGCTATAAAAATGCACTGATTACTGTAAAAATTACACTGGTAGTGAAGGGGTTAACCTGTAGGGGGTTAAGTGTGACCTAGGGGGTGCTTCTAGCTGTTAGGGTGCGTGGCTTGCCGTGACACATCACTGATCGCAAACGGGAACAAACGATCAGTGACAGTGTCACTAGGCAGAACAGGGAGATGCATGTTTACACTTGCTTCTCCCCATTCTGCAGCTCTGTGACCCGATCGCAGGACACCGGCGGACTTAGAGTCCACAGGTCCTTCAGGCACGGTCACGGAGCTCACAATGGCAAATTAAAGGGGACGTATATGTACGCCCATTCGCCCAGCCGTGCCATTCTGTCGAAGAAAAATTACATGCGGCGGTCGGCAAACGGTTAGTGCTTACCACATTTGTGAAGGCTTGTACATTTAGCTACATGATTGTTAGTAAAAAGCAGGATCTAAACTCTTTAAGAGCGGTGTGGTGACACCCTGCGCTCACATTATACTGTATCATATGTCTTCCCAGTTAAATGTTGCCATTATCATTCAACCTTGAAGACTTAAGACATATTGTGCCATAGAAAAGGTATTGGGTGGGGGGAAACACCTGATGTCTTCTTCCACTGTACTACAGACAGCACTGGGGTATTTTTCGGTAGCAATGCTTTTGCCTGTCATTCATATGGTTTTTCTTTAAAATACAGAAAGATATTTCCAGTAAATAAATAGGGGTTAACTGATTTGAAACCAATTAGCTGCCCCAAGCTGCTTGCTATGGGCGTATGCAACAGTAGGGAGGGCCCAGAAGTGAATGTGGGGTGCAGGAGAAGAGAAGGGTTGGTGCTGCTCTGTCCAAAACAGTCGGCCACACTCATCGGGTCCCCCCGCCGCAAAGCCTGCTATGGCTCTTAAAGGAGCCGACGTACAGCTTCAGCGATTCTCGAGAAAGAGCCGGCCTTGCGCAGTATAATGAAGGTGGCTGGTCGGCAAGTGGTTTACAAATAAACATTTATTGCATTACAGTGAATTCTCAGAGCATCATTGTTAATATAAAAAGTAAAAAAAAAAAAAATACTGTCTATCTATCTATCTATCTATCTATCTATCTATCTATCTACCATATTTATCGGGGTATTACGCTCTCCCGTGTATAGCGCCCACCCCTAATGTCAATCCGAAATTCCTGTAAAAAAAAAACATTTTAGTACTTCGGCCGGCCTTGTCCGGTCCGGCGTCCATCTTCGGTGTCCTCCCGGGTTCTCAAGCGCTGTCTCGAGTCGAATTCCTGCTTCCCACGCTCAGTTTGAACGCCTCCGCCGACATATACCGAGTGCAGTACACTCGGGTACATTTGGCAAGGCTCGGCTTCGCTTGTGCTCACGCTCTGTGACGTTTATGCGCGAGCACGAGCGTTTATCTATCTATCTCTACAGTATATATATATATATATATATATATATATATATATATATATATATATATATATATATATATATATACAGTATATATATATATATGGTATATATAGGGTTGAATTTGCATTTAGGCAGAGCAGACACATGTCATATGTTTTTGCCAGACATTTCTCCATCATTTAAAGGAGTAGCTATCTCATATAATTTATTTTACACATTTTATGCTGTATATGTTAATACAGGTTAGGACCATCATTTCTAGTAAATGTTCTGTATGGACTGTATGGAAACTTTTTTTTTTTTCCAAATAATTTTTATTGTAGTAAACAAAACAAGGATACAATAGTCACAGTAGTGCATTACAATGCTGTCGAATACATGTTACAGTTGAGTGATACAAAGAGAAAAAGCATAAAACCGTAATCAGCACATCAGCGAGACTTAGATTAGGGACACAGGTCACGGGCGGCACCCCTGGCATGGGAATGGGCGTAAGCTATATCCATAGAAGGGGGACCATCGTGCATGAACCCAACCCCCGCCCACCCCTATAGGGAACATAACTGTAGGCGGGAGGGTATATTAGAAGGTCTAAAATCAAAGGTGAGTTAGCCCGGTCCTGGCAAGTGCCGCGTCCCAGCCGTCCGGGCGGAGACCCGAGTTTATGTTGTAACCATTCGGCAAAGGGTGCTCAACATTCCAATGCTCAGCGGGGTTCCATGACCGGATGAGCCATCCTATCATTGGCTCTTCTTGCATAAGTGCTGAGGCTCATGTCTAAGGTGTTAGAGGCGGAGGGGGGATGGGTAATAATGAGGGGGATTTCGGGGATAGTCAGTCAGTCGTCAGAGTAAGTGGGTCTGGGAACGTCAGTGTGGGTGGGGCGCGTCTGAAGGGGTCGAACTGGAGCATGTGATGAGGGACTCCCTGTAGTGAACCCAGCAGCCCAATGTAAATCTGAATTTCTCAGGGGCATCACGAGCTTGATGTATAAGTCTTTCCATCTCTTCGATTTTGTTCACCCTATCCTGCCAATCAACTATGGTGGGCGGTTGAGGGTCTTTCCAGCGCAGTGGAACACACTGTGTGGCTGGGTTTATCAGGTGGAGCACTAGGGATTTGCGGTAAACCGAGTTAGGGAGGGATGTATGGTGTAGCAGGTATTGCGCCGGGGTGTAGTCTGGAGTGTATGTGGTGATACTGGCTATACGGGCGTGAACCCCCTCCCAAAATGGTTGGAGTCTAGGACACTCCCACCATATGTGTAACAGAGTACCCTCGGCTGCTGCACACCTCCAGCAGGTGGGGGAGACTGTGGGGAAGAATTTGTGAAGTTTGCTGGGGGTCCTATACCATCTCGAGTATAGCTTGTACCTGTTCTCCTGTGCCGATACATTCAAAGAACCCTTGTGTGTATGGGCCCAAATCGAGTTCCATTCATCATCGGAAATGGGGAACCCAAGATCGGCTTCCCACTTACCGTGAATGTCAGCGTTGGAGGTCGCTCGGGGAGTGAGGATTGAGTATAGGGTAGAAATCAGGTGTCGTTGTGGCTCAGCGGACTGGCATATCTTTTCTAAAGGCGTAAAGTCCCTGCACCAACTGGTTGGCGATGACGTGCTTTGTAGGAAATGCCTGAGCTGAAAGAATTTGAATCTGGGAATGTGAAAGACAAGGAATTTCTGGGCCATGGCGTATGGAAACTTGTTGAATCAACAAAATCCACAGGCAGTATCAACTCACCAAGAAGATCAATGAAATTTATGCCAGGATTGCTAGGTACAGAGAATATTTTCTAGCATTTTTGTAGTGGTTAACCACTTGGTGCCCCAGCCATTGTAAAATGACGGCCACAAGGTGGCTTTACAATGCCAGGAGGACGTCTATTGACCCTCCGGCCACTGGGGGCAAGCAAACGCTGCCGGCGGCGCGCGTGCCCGGCATGTCACTGAGGTGCCGATGTGCGTGCCTGGCGGCCGCAATGTCCGCCACGTATCCGCGATCGGCAGTGACAGAGCAGAGACGTGGATCTCTGTGTACACACAGAGATCCATGTCCTGTCAGGGAGAGGAGACCAATGCTCCTCCTTCAGTCAGTCCCCTCCCCCCACAGTTAGAATCACTAGTAGGGAACCCCTTCCTCGCCCCCTAGTGGTTAACTCCTTCCCTGCCAGTCACATTTATACAGTAATCAGTTCATATTTATAGCACTGATCACCAGTGTTGCTCATCTTACTTTAAAAAAGTAATTAGTTACAGTTACAAATTACTTCTCAGAAAAAGTAATTGTGTTAGTGACTCAGTTACTACACTGAAAAAGTAATTAGTTACTCAGCAAAGTAACTGACTTTTTTTTATATTCTACAATGCTTTGTTGAGAAGACAAAAGAATGCCAGATCCTTGAGAGAAGAAAACCGGAAACAAATGGTGATCTCGTGTATATCCCAGCCTAGGTGCATCCGTCCCACCATGTATGTGCAGCTAATAGGACTTAAAACCCTTATCCATCTGCTACATATTACATCCAAATTATAAGCTTGATTAAAATGTATGTTTATAATATACATTCCCTTGATGTTTACAGAGTCTGTAATTTAAAATCTTATATTAGGCTTTATTAGAATTTTCTATAGTTTATTATTTTATTTATCTTATATAAGCTTTATTGGATGCAAGGGATCTGGAATGGGGATGTCAGATTTTTCTTTGTTGTCTGATGATGTCACGTACCTGGTTGTAGAGTCCAACGTGCAGGGAGCAGCCTCTCGTAAGCCTCTGACCCAGGAGTCCCTGATAGAGCAGACAGGGCAACCAGAGTCAAGAGGGGCACAAGCGCCTAGTGGTAGCTGGAGGCGGACCGGAAGAGGACGGAGACAGGTCCTGGCGGGGTCCTGGCAGGGAACCACAGAACACAGGAACGGTGCTGTAGCGCTTGCTGTGTAAGAGCCCAAGGATTGGTGCACACTGGATAAGATGGCAGATCAGGAAACCGGAACAGCTCCGAAGGGGTTAATTCAGTCCAGACTGGTTTAATGCAGGCAGATAGCAGAACCAGGGGGTCAAGCAGAATCGGTGGTCAGGTCAAGCCGGGGTCAAGGGCAGGCTGCAGGCAGAGGTAGGTCACGGGAAGCCGGGTCAGATAAACAGAGATCAGGCAGGTTAGTAGGTGCAGGTTCTTTCCGGCAAGATGCACCAGGACCAGACAGCTTAAATGGCATTCCTTGGCGCCAAAACAGTGTCAGCGTGCGCGCGCGCACCGGCCGCGCGCGTGTCACACCGCCGCGCGCATCGCGCACACTGACGCGCACATGCGCACGCAAACGGGCGCCAGCGCGCGTGCGTCGGGATTGGCTGGATCTTCCACCATGACATTGCCCCCCCCCCCACCTACGGGCAGCCTCCGGATGCCCAACTGTGCCAACCTTCTTGGATGCGCCCTTTTAAAGGCCTGGACCAGTCTCTGAGCGTGAATGTTGGCTTCTGGTTCCCAGGAATTCTCTTCCGGACCGTAGCCCTTCCTCTTTACAAGGTATTGTACCTGGTTACGTCTCTTCCGACAGTCCAAGATAGATTCCACCTCGAACTCCTCTTCGCCGTTAACAAGCACCGGCTTAGGGGGACCGACATTCCGGTTGGTGAAGGTGTCCGGGACTGTGGGCTTGAGCAGTGCCACATGGAAGACTGGGTGGATCCGAAAAGAAGCAGGTAATTTTAATTCATAGGCCACTTCATTAATTTTTCTGAGTATCTGGAAGGGACCCACAAACTTAGGGCCTAGTTTCTTGGACGGGCAGGCTAATCTTAGATTCAAAGTGGACAGCCAGACTTGGTCTCCCGGTGCCAAGTCAAGTTCTCCTCTCCTCCTCCTGTCAAACACCTCCTTATTATACTCCTGGGTCTTTGCCATTGTTTCCCGAAGTAATTTGTTGTTGGTGGCAAAGAAATCCAGGGTTTCTTGTGCAGCCGGTACTGAGCATTCCGGAATATTGTTAGATAAGAATAGAGGATGAAAACCGTAGTTGGCAAAAAACGGGGACTGTTTAGTAGCTGAATGGACTGAATTATTGTAGGCGAACTCTGCAAGGGGCAGCAGAGAGGCCCAATCGTCCTGTGAGAAACTGGAAAAGCACCGCAGATATTGCTCGAGCGTCTGGTTGGTGCGCTCGGTCTGGCCGTTGGTCTGTGGGTGGTATGCAGATGAGAAAGAGAGTTCAATCTTCAGCGCTCCACATAGCGCTTTCCAAAATCTAGAGGTAAACTGCACCCCACGGTCCGATATGATGTTAGCGGGTACGCCATGAAGTCTCACTACCTCTTTAATGAATATCTTTGCTGTCTCAGCAGTGGAAGGTGTCCCCACCATCGGCAGAAAGTGCGCCATTTTTGAGAGCCTGTCAACCACCACAAAGATGGTGGTATAATCTTCAGATGGAGGTAACTCAACAATAAAGTCCATCGAAATCATCCTCCAAGGCTTCTCTGGAACAGGCAGTGGTTTAAGCAACCCCCAAGCTCTGGTTCTGCTACCTTTATGCTGGATACAGGTGGTACAGAATTCTACATAATTTTTACAGTCCTTAAGTAATTGCGGCCACCAGAAGGTACGCTGGAGGAGCTTGGATGTTTTGTGTATCCCAAAGTGGCCTGCTAGCTCATGGTCATGGCAGGACTTGAGAACCGCTATTCGTAGCTGTTGTGGCACAAAGATCTTGTCCTTGTTCCAAAGCAGATCGTCTCTTAACTGAAGAGTAGGGTCTGGGGATAAGGAGATCTCTGAAGAGGCCTGCTTAATTTGAGAAAGAAGATCTCCTTGCAGCATGAGGAAATTGCCAGGAGCAAGAATGGTGTCCGGGGATGAAGGGGCTTCAGGCCCATTGAACATCCGGGAGAGGGCATCGGGCTTGGTATTCCTCGAACCAGGTCTGTAGGTTATATGAAAAGAAAACCGAGTAAAGAACAGCGCCCATCTGGCCTGACGTGGCTTGAGTCTTTTGGCAACCTTTAGATATTCTAAGTTCTTGTGATCAGTATAGATCAGGATAGGGTGTGCAGCACCCTCGAGGAGGTAGCGCCATTCTTCAAGAGCTGCCTTAATTGCTAGCAGCTCCCTGTCCCCGACGTCGTAGTACCTCTCCGCTTCTGATAGTTTGCGGGAGAAAAACGCAACTGGGTGTAAAAGGGATTTGGACCCCTGTCTCTGGGAAAGCACCGCTCCGACCGCCACCTCGGAGGCGTCCACCTCCAAGATATAGGGTAAGGCTGGGTTAGGATGTTTCAGGATGGAGGCAGAGATGAAGAGATCCTTTAAGGTGGTAAAGGCAACTTGGGCTTCGGGAGACCACAGGAACCGGGAGCCTTGCTTGGTCAGACTTGTAATAGGGGCAATTATGGCAGAGAAGCCCTTGATAAACTTTCGGTAAAAGTTTGCAAACCCCACGAAGCGCTGGACCGCTTTCTTATCGGTGGGAGCGGGCCAATCTGTGATAGCAGTGACCTTCTGAGGGTCCATCTTGACACCTTCTATTGAAATTATTAATCCCAAGAACTGAATGCTCACACGTTCAAATTCGCATTTCTCGGCTTTAACGTATAGTCTGTGTTGGCGGAGTCGGGCTAGAACCTTTTGGACATGCTTCAGATGGTCTGACAGGGAGGATGAGAAAATCAGGATGTCATCCAGGTAGATGATGACGAACAGATCGAGGTAGTCTCTGAAAATGTCGTTTACAAAATGTTGAAATGTGGCGGGGGCGTTGCAAAGCCCGAAGGGCATAACTAGGTATTCAAAATGCCCAAATCGGGTGCGGAACGCGGTCTTCCACTCATTGCCATCTCTAATGCGGACAAGATTATATGCTCCACGGAGGTCGAGTTTGGTAAAAATAGTGGCTCCTCCACGTCTTTGAAATAATTCGGGAACCAGAGGAAGGGGGTACCTGTTTTTGATCGTGATTTTGTTCATCTCCCGGTAGTCTACGCAGGGGCGTAGGGAATGGTCCTTCTTTTCCACAAAGAATATGCCGGCCCCTGCAGTGGATGTGGAAGGGCGTATGAACCCCTTTTCGAGGTTCTCGTCGATATAGGATTTTAGGGTGCCCAACTCCAATTCGGTCAAGGGGAATATCCTTCCGAACGGGATTTCTGCTCCAGGTAAAAGTTCGATTGGACAGTCATAGGACCTATGTGGTGGCAAAGTCTCTGCTCCTTTTTTGCTAAATACGTCCAAAAAACTGTGGTAGGCTTCTGGGACTAGCTGGCGGTTTTCCACTTCAGATTCTGAACACAGCAGGGGGGACAAGGTGCCCGCAGGTTCCTGGAGGCAATGTTGGCGGCAGTAAGAGGACGGGAAACATATTTTTCCAGACTCCCAATCAATCTGAGGGTTGTGGACTTTCAACCATGGCATGCCCAAGATTACAGGAAATATTGGGGACACGATTATGTCCAGGCAGAGCAATTCCCAATGATTGTTGGAGATGAGTGCATACAAGGGGATTGTTTTGTGCGTGACAGGACCGGACCTGATGGCTGATCCATCGGCTAAGTGAACGGCAAGCTCCTGGCGCCTAGGTCGTAGGGGGATTCCATGACGGGTGGCAAAGGAGGCGTCCATGAAGCCGCTGCAGGCGCCAGAATCAATAATGGCGGGAACCTGGACGTTCCTTCCTGGGAGCTGCAGAGAGATGGGGACAGCTAGGTGAGTATTATTATTACATAAGGCAGAGGAAAGGACAGGTGGACGGACTGAGCACTTACGGAATTTGACGGGACAGGTGTTTACATAGTGCCCGGATCCTCCACAGTATAGGCAAAGGTTATTGAGTCGGCGCCGCTGGCGCTCTTCCGGAGTCAAGGATGGCCGAAGAAGACCCAGTTGCATTGGTTCCGGGATATCGGAGGAGGCTGATACAGGATTTGGAGGAAGCAGGTGTGGAGGGCCTGGCACACGTGGCATCATCCACATGGGACGTGTGGGGCCGGATGTACGTTCAGCACGCTGCTCCCTCAACCGCCTGTCAATCTGAACAGAAAGAAGGATGAGAGCTTCAAGCGTTGCAGGGACGCCCACTCGGGCCAGTTCGTCCTTCAAGGATTCAGAAAGACCCATGCGGAACTGGTGACGCAGGGCAGCATTTTTTCAGTTGGTATCGGAACTCCACTGTCTAAATTCTGCCACATAGTCCTCTACTGCCCTGCGCCCCTGCTGTAGAGCACATAATGCCGCTTCAGCAGTAGCTGCTAATTGAATGTCTTCATAAATGAGGTCCATGGCTTCGAAGAAGGTGCTAAGGCGGTTAAGACTTTCTTCCTTGCGCTCCAAGAGGCGGTGTGCCCATGTTTGAGGTTCGCCAGATAGTAATGAAATGACGAAACCCACCTTTGTGGTCTCCAGTGAAAAGGTTCTAGGTTGCAGAGCGAAAAAAAGTTCACAAGCATTACGAAAAGCTCTGTACTTGCTGCGATCACCGGAAAATCTTTCCGGGGTGGGAACTCTGGGTTCTGGTGGCAACATCACCACGGAGGGGGCAGCAGAGGTTCCAGAAGCTGTAGTTGCTGCTGCGGCCAAAGTCTGAACACGCCCCTACAGACGGGCATAACCTTCTTGCAAGTTCCTTACAGCCGCGGTGAGGCCATCCAAATGGCGACATAAGTCCTCCATGGGAGACGCTCCCTGCGTGGGCTCGGACATGGCTGACCAGTACTGTCACGTACCTGGTTGTAGAGTCCAACGTGCAGGGAGCGGCCTCTCGTAAGCCTCTGACCCAGGAGTCCCTGATAGAGCAGACAGGGGAACCAGAGTCAAGAGGGGCACAAGCGCCTAGTGGTAGCTGGAGGCGGACCGGAAGAGGACGGAGACAGGTCCTGGCGGGGTCCTGGCAGGGAACCACAGAACACAGGAACAGTGCTGTAGGGCTTGCTGTGTAAGAGCCCAAGGATTGGTGCACACTGGATCAGATGGCAGATCAGGAAACCGGAACAGCTCCGAAGGGGTTAATTCAGTCCAGACTGGTTTAATGCATGCAGATAGCAGATAGCAGAACCAGGGGGCCAAGCAGAAATCGGTGGTCAGGTCAAGCCGGGGTCAAGGGCAGGCTGCAGGCAGAGGTAGGTCACGGGAAGCCGGGTCAGATAAACAGAGATCAGGCAGGTTAGTAGGTGCAGGTTCTTTCCGGAAACGCTGTAGACTGGTCAGCAAGATGCACCAGGACCAGACGGCTTAAATGGCATTCCTTGGCGCCAAAACAGTGTCAGCGTGCGCGCGCGCATGCGTGCGCAAACGGGCACCAGCGCGCGTGCGTCGGGATTGGCTGGATCTTCCACCATGACAGATGAAGAGATGAAATCACTGACCAAAAATAACCTGCTGATCATTGGTCTGTATAGGTGTCCTGCACTTACCATGTTGACCACTAGATGTCGCTGTGTACACTGTGTTGTATAGGGAACGTTTGTTCTGTGGAACATTTTGTTCCGGCCATGTGTTCCCCGGATCATTGATCAGGTTGCGCACACAGTGTGTGTGAATCGATGTGAGTTGTTCCCCGGTTATAGGTCAGTGTGAGGCGGATGGGGCTCATTGTATCCAGGGCTCCTTGCCATTGGGAGTTTTTCAGACCGCTATGACAGGCCATCACAGTGGTCACATGATTCTAAAGCAGAGTTCCACCCATATTCATGTTCACAGCGCCGGCAGAAGCAATTACTCTGCTGCCATCTAGTGGCGATAGATGTAATTGCGGTAACGCCGCCCTAGTAATGGGAACTGCGTTACTGTAAGGGGAAGAGTAATCAGGTAGATTACTCGTTACCCTCAAAAGGGGCTGCGTTAGGTAACTGTGTTTATTGTAACTCAGTTGCTTACAACACTGCTGATCACTGTATAAATGTAAATGGTCCCAAAAATGTGTCAAAAGTGTCCGATGTGTTCGCCATAATGTCGCAGTCACAATAAAAAACACAGATTGCCGCCATTACTAGTAAAAATAAATAAATAAAACAAATGTCATAATTCTGTCCCCTATTTTGTAGGCGCTATAACTTGTGCGCAAACCACAATCACTACACGCTTATTGCGATTTTTACCAAAAATATGTAGAAGAATACGGATTGGCCTAAACTGAGAACATTTTTTATTTTTATTTTGTTAAATTGGGATATTTATTATAGCAAAAAGTAAAAAATATTGTGTTTTTTTCGAAATTGTTGCTCTTTTTTTGTTTATAGCGCAAAAAATAAAAACCGCAGAGGTGATCAAATACCACCAAAAAAAAGCTCTATTTGTGGGGAAAAAAGGACGTCAATTTTGTTTGGAAGCCACGTTGCATGACCGCGCAATTGTAAGTTAAATCGACACAGTGCCAAAAGCTGAAAATTCGCCTGGGCAGGAAGGGGTATATGTGCCCAGTAAGCAAGTGGTTAAAAAGCATTACCATGCAATCTTCTAGCTCCCAATGGAACCCTTCAATACAAAGCAACTACAAAAAGCTACAAGGCTGAGCAGCCATATGCGATGTGCAAAAACTCCTTGGGCCAGATTCACAGAGCGATTATGCCGGCGTAACAGGAGATGCGCGGCGTAAGTCTAATTGTGCGCGTGCGTTTCGATGCACGGCATCCCCAAAACGAGATACGCAAGAAATCTACTTTTTTTTGTCCAGCGTAATTTCGTTAGACCGGCGCATCCGTCCGCGCAAAACTGCGCTACACACACCATTGATTTACTATTCAAATATGCTAATGAGGGAGTTACGGGGATCCACAAAAGAACGTTGGTGCAGTGCAGGCTACGCGCTGTGCTCAACAGCTAAATGACCTGTCTAAAATTAGACCATATAAAAGCTGCTCTAAAATTAGACAATTCGTCTACATGTCAGATAAAGCAACACTGTTAGTGAGGAGCTGAGCAGTCACACATGTTGCCCAACAAACTGTATGCCAACATGCCAGTGGCATCCATGCTCATAGCTATACTACTGACTTTAGATGAGCAAAGAAGGAGGAGGGCACTGAGGAGGGCACAGGATTTTTTTTTTTGATAAACTTTTTTTTTGCTTATATAAACTTTACTATTTAATCTAATCTAATACAATATTCTTAGCTGATACAAGCCCCTCACTCTTCACTCTTCACGGGAGAGGATATATCACACACGTATAGACATCTATGACATGAGTGATTCTGAGGTGTCTAGCATCTTCAGATTCACCCCTCATGCCATCATGGAATTAACCACAACCCTGCAGGAGGACATCACCAGCCCAACACATGACACTACCCATGACACCCATGACAGCTACATATACAATCAGAGCCCCATCCCCACAGATTTCGAACAGAACATGTATGGGGACAGCTGGCTGGTTGGTGAGTGACATGGGTGGCAGGCATGACTGGCCCCCCCCATTAAGCACACATCACAAGGGGCACATGCACTACTAACATCCTCCTGTCTTTTCCTTTCCAGGTGACTCTGCATATGCACTGGGACCCCATCTCATGACCCCATCTCATGCCATTGGATTGGCACCAGTCCACCATGCAGGACTTGTGAGCAGCAACGCCACGCCAAGGCTCCAATTATGTCACTGTACATTCATACACCATTCACACGGACCTGGGGATCACTTCTCCCTGGTCCTGGGGAACCCTTCTCCACCAAAATTGAGGAGGGTGACACCCCTTTTCCGGCAGGAATGTCACCCCCACATTCAAACAGCATTCACAACCCCAAAAAAAAATGCCCAGCAAAAGTAAAAAATTTCCAGCACCAAAAAAAAAAAATGGCCAAAAAAAAAAGGCAAAAAAAAGGGGAAAAACAAATTAATGCCGTTGACGTGAGCCACGCCTGGGGTGCCCACGGCCACGGCCCCGGCTCCTCAGGGGAGACTCATGGGGGAGGGGGTAAACCGGGGAAGGAGGAGCAGCCCCTGGTCTCTGCCCACCTGGCGGCCTGCCCTCCAAGGCCACGGCAATTTTGTCTAGGCCAGCACGTAATGATGCCGTATTGGCCTGGATAGCCTGGGTGAGAAGAGTCCTCCAAAAACAAAAGTCCAGTGCCTGACATGGACTCCTCCTCCTCCTCAAACTTCTCCTCCTCAACCTCCTCCTCTTCAACCTCCTCCGAGGACTCCGGCCTTGTCGGGGGTCCTCATCAGGCTGGGATGGTGCGGTCAGCCCAGATGGCCCAGCACCCTCCTGCTCATCTGTGGATGACACAAAACATTCACAGGTTGGAGGATCCACACACTTGCCACATATTACCTTTCACCCCCTCCCCCACACATGCTACACACCTGATAGGGCCAAAAAACCTTACCTGGCATCACGCCTTCATGACTTGAGTCATAGCCGGGCAGGCCCTCCACTTCTTGCCTATGAAAGGTCTGGGCCACCGCACGCTCCTCCGCTGTCAGCCTAACAGGGCATGGTGGGCCCCCTCCTGTGCCCCTGGCATGGGCTAGCATTTTGGACAGCTTCTTTTAGACCAGACGCCGGAGGTCATTGATTTTCTTTTCAATCCCCGACCGTGTCCGGGTCTCCCCCCCCCCCAAATGCATTCACCTGGTCAGTAATCCTGTCCAAAATCTCTCTCCTCCTGGCCAGGGTGGTGTTGGCACTGTCCGGGCCGTGGAGGTAACGCCCAAAATCGGAAATGGCCAGGGCAAGAATTTGTTTCTCCCCCAAAGTAAAATTTAGCTTCCTCTTTCTCTCCGTCATACTCAGACAAAAACTCACTCCCAAACAGTCAGCAAAAATCACGCACAAAAACAAGCAGGAAAAATCACTCACAAAAACAAGCAGCAAAAATCAAGCAATAAAACAAGCAGGAAAAATCAAGCAAGAAAACAAACGAACAAAAAACTAACAACCAAAAACTCTCACAAGCAGTCACCAAAAATCACTTACAAATATCTTCTAACAAACACAAGATCACACAGTCCACAAATATCACAAAGACAAACCACAACGCAACAACAGAACAAAAGCACCTTGCTGTATAGGGAGGGATACAAAGGGATGTACTTTTGCAAAGGAAGTGCGTTTCTGTCTGTCTATTTATGCTGTCTACGTAGTTCATGATTTTGCCCTAGTCCACTTCCAATTTCACTGATTGCGCTGTTCCCGAGTTGCGCACAGAGGTGCTGACATGGTCTGCTGCAAGCGCGCATGCGCGAGCCGGCCGGCCCTTCATTTGCATGGGATCACGGCTCATTTCAATGTAACACGCCCACGTCCTTCCCAATTTGGATTACTTCGCCTTGCGCCTCAGAAATAACATTGCGCAGGCGCTAATTTCTGCGTAAAAGCGACGGGAATAGGGTGATTGCGCCAATACATTGCGCAAGTCTAACGTAAAGGCGGTGCGCTACGCCAGTCCAATAATGCGCAGATGTACCTGAATCTGGCCCCTTATCTCTATACCTGTTCTGGGTCAGTGATTTAGAAAATATTCAGAAAGTTAAAGCATTTTCAGTTGAAAATTTTCTGCATCAGCCTTCATATTCCTATTAAAACAGGTTTCCTATAACCAATAAAATATATTCTTCAAATAATTTCTGTTTGTTTATTTCTAGCTAGTTAGTAAAATGATTGTAAAATATGCTTTATCTAATGCATTCCTTGAAAATCTTCCAACGCCACTGGAGACCACTGGCAGGAATACCAAGCTAAAGCTGTTCATGTGTGAGTGCTTTAAAGGACACTGAACCATGAAGCTAGCATAAAAACATCAGCTAGTTCTGTTCATTTGCAGATATTTTTATCCAGCTAGGCTGAAAAAGGCAGCTGAAGACTCCAGCAGAGGTGGCAGGTAGTAAAAACAAACAATTTTTTTTGCAATACATCAGTGGATAGTAATTTTCCTGCGTTTCACCAGCAGAGAAGCCTAGTACATACAGATAACTTGAGCTTATATTGACTTTTTCATTGTGTCCCTTGTGAAAAAAAAAGGCAAAGTTGTAACGGCATATTTAATCCTTAGAAATTCTGCATTTCCTATAACTTAACCCATGAAAATAAAACAGGTTGTTTTTAAACAACACCTCTAGACAACAGTGACATTTATGTACTGTCAAGTTATTCTTAGTGCTGCAAAAAAAAAGTTTACTTTTTGTGCAAAAAAAATGTCAGCCCAGTCCCTATAGCACTTTTTATCCCTCCCATGCCAGCATTGCTTCAATTTGTTGTTAGCAGTATGTCAAAAATGGCATAACAGATGAGGCAGTTGTGTCCCCCAATGGATTCTCAGAAAAAGATTTTATAGGTAAGTACAAAAATCCAGTTTTCTCTATCGTCTATTGAAGGATACAGAAACTAATTCGAAAACCACAAAATGTCCAAAAAACTGTCAGTACAAGAGAGGAATGCAAATCCACCAGACCTGGCAGGTTTGATAGCTTAGGAAAAAAAATACTCACAATACCGTGCGCAAGAGGCACAAAGGCAAAATCTGATCAATTCATATGGTAAAAAAATAAAATAAATGAAAAGTTATCCAAACACCTCAGTTCACCAATGTAAAATTAAGGTATAGCTGGTATTTGAAAGGATATAAAGGCTATAGTAGTTTGCTTACAATTTTGTTGCCATGTGTCCATTATATAGGATGGTGCTATATAAATCATGGCTACTAAAACAGTTCCTATGCCCCTCAATATACACTACTCAAAAAAATTGAAGGAACATATTTGAATCAGAACTCCTGGGAAGTTAAGTGGCAGAGGGGGAGGGGTGTATACAGAGGGGGTTGTAAATCAATTTCAGCTGCTTTGCTGTTAATTGAAATTAACAACAGATGCACTAGATTGGCAACAATGAGACGACCTCCAAAACAAGAATGTTTTTTTCAGGTGGAGGTGTCTCACATCAATGCGTGTCATTGCCAGAAAGTTTGCCGTGTCTCCCAGCAAAGCCTCAAGAGCATGGAGGAGATTCCAAGAAACAGGCAGTTACTCTAGGAGAGCTGGACAGAGCCATAGAAGGTCCTTAACCCATCAGCAGGACCGGTATCTGCTCCTTTGCGCAAGGAGGAACAGGATGAGCACTGCCAAAGCCCTACAAAATGACCTTCAGCAGAACACTGGTGTAAATGTCTCTGACCAAACAATCAGAAACAGACTTTATGGGGGTGGCCTGAGGGCCCGACGTCCTCTAGTGTGCTCTGTGCTCACTGCCAGATACTGTGGAGCTTTATTAGCATTTTCCATTGAACACCAGAATTGGCAGGTTCTCCAGTGGTGTCTCATGCTTTTCACGGATGAGAGCAGGTTCACCCTGAGCATATGTGACAAACGTGAAAGGGTCTGGAGAAGCCGCTGAGAACTTAATGCTGCCTGTAACATTGTTCAGCATGACCGGTTTGGTGGTGGGTCAGTGATGGTCTGGGAGGCATATCCATGGAGGGACGCACAGATCTCTACAGGCTACACAATAGCACCCCGACTGCCATTAGGTATCGGGATGAAATTCTTGGACCCATTGTCAGACCCTACACTGGGTTCCTCCTGGTGCACGACAATGCCCTGCCTCATGTGGCGAGAGCATGCAGCCAGTTCCTGTAGGATGAAGAAATTTATACCATTGAATGGCCCCCACGCTCACCTGACCTAAGTCCAAAAGAACACCTCTGGGACATTATGTTTCGGTCCATCCGGTGCGCCAGGTTGCACCTAAGTCTGTTCAGGAGCTCAGTGATGCTCTGGTCCAGATCTGGGAGGAAGTACCCTAGGACACCGTCCATTGTCAGGCATGCATACAAGCACTTGGGGGCCATACAAACTACTGAGGACCATTTTGAGTTGTTGCAATGAAATTTCAGCAAAATGGACTAGCTTGCTGCTGCATAATTTTTTCACTTTGATTTTCAGGGTGTCTTTGAATTTAGCCCTCTGTAGGTGGATACTTTTAATTTCCATCAAATGATGTGCCATCCTTTCATTCCTAACACATTACCCATTCCATATCAGTATAGATATCCAGCATGAGATTTTTGCCCGTTGAGATCTGATATGTTTTCAAAGTGTTCCTTTCATTTTTTGAGCAGTGTACTATGTAGTATTCAACTTTTGTAAGAAAACAAAGCAATTCTCCTCTGGTTAGTTATATGATGTCAAGGAAATAGTAATTGTCAATAAGAGGTTCAGATCAATTTTGAGGATAGAGCATAATGTTTCTATAGAATAAATCCAGATCTTAATGGTTTTAATTTTTAACTGGATGCTAATTGAACTAAGAAGGAGAATTTTATGTTAAAAAATATGAGCCCCTAAAAATACAACAACATAAAAACAAACAATCTCTATCAATGAAATCCATGTCGTGGATATGCAATAATGTCTGACAGCTTACCTTCTCCTCCCATGTGTTCATTAGAGGCCTGACTGTCTTATCTGGCTGCCTTTTATCATCTCTCCTCCCTGTATGGCTCCACCCCAGGCCATCCCAGGAACTCTATATTAACTAGTGCACTGCAGGTCTGCTTTGCTGTTCAACGTTGTTTGTTAGCTTTGTGTTCCTGCTTGCCGTGTGCTACATTAATCTCTCTGTGTGCCGATTTTGGCTTGTCCCCGACTACTCCTGGTTGACTGTAACCCTGACCCTTGGCCTGTCATTTGGTTATCCTCGTCTGCCTGTTGCCCCGACCTTGGCCTACCCTTCATGATCCCTTGTGTCCTGATTGGCTGCTTCCCCTCTCTCCCTACGGAGCGTGACGTGGGGGACTCCGGGGGCCGTGACCTGGGTTCAGTTGCAGCGAAGGCCATCCTCACCACTAGAAGGTCTGGTGAACACTTGCTGGACCTTAGACTCTGCGCCCTGGGGAATATTGGGCTCACGCTTCCTGTCCATCTGCAGCAGTCCACTATAGGGTTCATTACCTTGCTGTGCGCCCCTGACTCCAACGGGGTGCATTTGTCATCTGGCCACAGGTGACCTGACAATCCACTTGACTCTATATCTACAATTATACTTTTGCACTGAAATGTGAAAATCTTATCAAAAAATACTCAGTGACCTTAGCATATTTATATTTAAAAGGTGCAACATCATTCCACCAAAAAATACATGAAAACATATATGAATGAAAGTAAATATATGTAGTCCCAGAGATTAATGAGTTTGATGAAGTCACGTGTTCAGTGACGCAATGCGTCAGTGAGGGCCAGGTTTCATCACTTTCGGTCACATGAGGTGAGAGACTGGGGCAAACCATTTAAATGCACCACAGATGGTGGAAACACTGGGATAAATGTCACCACTTTATGCTCATGCACTTCTTCCCAATGAACTGTTGCTTTTGAACGGACATACTTCCACATTAATTGCCACTTTTTGGGCAAATAGTGCACTTTAATGTTGAAAATTATTTCTGCACATGTTGGACTACTTATTTGCAAATTTTTTGAATATATTTCATTGTACTTTATGTCGTTTTTTGCATAGTGAATGCATACACATTTCTATTATTATCTTATTGTTTGTTGTATTTTTATGAAGAGTGTCCTCGGGAATTATTGCACTTTATTGATCATAGATTAGTGATTATTTAGTAAGTAAGTGCCACGTTTTTTTTACCTTTTTTATCTATTTTTGTGTGTGAACACCTTCATATGTTGGTAGCTACTGACTAGCTTCTACATTAGTTGTTTATGGTTTGCGCAACAGTACTTCCACACACATAGTTTTATATATATATATCAGTACTTCCACACACATATAGTTTTATATATATATATATATATATATATATATATATATTAGGGCTGCGGAAATTAAAGATTAATTCCTTGAATAATCATTAATTTCTTTGATCGATCAAAATAATTTTGATCGGGACTCTGCGGATTGAGCTCCGCTGTCTTGGCCATAGGAAAGGCTGCGGCTTTCGGCACGGCGACATCATCATCACCCGGCTGCTTCTGAGCAGGGAGATGTGGACATTACAGTATGGGGCGAGATGTGGACATTGCAGGGGGAGATATGGACATTACAGTATGGGGGAGATGTGGACATTACGGGGGAGATGTGGATATTACAGTATGGGGGAGATGTGGATATTACAGTAGGGGGAGATGTGGATATTACAGTATGGGGGGAGATGTGGACATTACAGTATGGGGGGGGATGTGGACATACAGTATGGGGGGGATGTGGATACCACAGTATGGGGGGAGAGTTTAATAATAAAAAAAAAAAACTGTATGTACGTTATAATTAATCGATTAAAAAAATCGTTTAATCGAACACGAAAATTTTAATCGGTAACAGCCCTAATATATATATATATAGTATACAGGGAGTCCCCTGGTTACGAACATCAACTTGCGAATGACTCCTACTAATGAACGGAAGGGTGCGTGGCCACTTTTCAACGGCGGGCACATTCAACTGAACCTTTTCAATGACAGGCACATTCGACAGGACCTTTTCGACGGTGGGCACATTCGACGGAACATCGGAAAACAACGTATTTGCCATGCTGCGCATGCTGTTCCGACTTACGAACATATTTGACTTAAAGTGGATGTAAAACTATTTTTTTTTCTTTTTGCTATCACAATTTAGAGTATAAGATTTCCTATCATCTGTACCCAGTCTTGCCACAAAGAGTTAATCCATCTCTGAGCAATCCTCTTTTCTTTTTTCAGTGAGATAAACGGACAAACAGGAGAAAACGTTGTACGTTCTTCCCCCTTGCTGTGAATGACAGGCTATTTACATATCTCATGCACTAGCCTGAGACAGGCATTATTTTTTTAATTCCCATCCCCACTCCTTTTCTGAAGTCATGTGGTTACTTTTCTGGATTTTGACTGGATGTTAGTGATCATAGCAGAATTTACTGGAAATACACAGGAAAAAATGCATGTTGACAAGGGAAGTGTAGAGGTGGGCGGGGAGTCTACTGACTTCATGAATCCACCCACCAAGCCCCAAACAGACCCACCCACAGAATCTGCAGTTTTTCGGGTCTCATAACAGACAGAGGGGAGACATTTGACAGGTAAGGATACATGCAGGAGGCATCTATATCCTTATAGATCAGCACTATGGCAGTAGTTTAGAAAGGATGAGAGTGGGCTTACATCTTCTTTAAGAACAAACCTACAGTCCCTAACCCGTTCATAACCTGGGAACTGCCTGTATATATGTGTATATATATATATATATATATATATATATATATATATATATATATATAAATGTATATCTTAATTTTTTCTCCCAAGTTTCTTTTCAGGGGGTGAGGAGCTGGAGTAACAGCAGAGCTCATTGAGGCCGCGCTCTAAGAGCACACAGGAATAGAGCTGAAGATCATTCTCATAGCAGAGGAACAAGACAGAAGAAATAATTTACACTTAGGTCGGCCATAGATGGAGCGGGTAAAAACCTATGATGTTAGTATAGTATTGTGACTTCATTGTACCTTTAGTGCTGGTTCACACTACAGCGACTTGGGATCTGACTTGTGTCGCCCCAAGTCGTGCGACATGAGAAATTCCATTGAAGTGAATGAGAGCCGTCTTAATGTACACTACTAAAGTCGCCCCGACTTCAGAAAAGTTTCTACTTGTACTACTTCAAGGCAACTTGTAGACAACTTGTAGGCAACTTGTACCCATTGATTTTAATGAAAGTTGCCTCCAAAGTCGGATCACTGTCTTAACTGAAACAACTTTACAGGAAGAGAAAATAGTTTTCTCAGGCAAACCCCTCCCTCCCACAGAGCTGATTATTCTGTGATTGGCCACAGCAAAAGTCGCCTGTCCTGGAGGCAACTTGAAGTTGTGTTGTAAGTCGCTCCAAGTCGCGCTAAAGTCGTCTTGTAAAGTGACGCTGGAAGTCGTGTTGCCCCTGTGTGAACCGGCACTTAAGGCCAAATATGAAATAATGCTTTAGAAAGTCTGAATGATCCGAATAAATGCGCCCCCTTTCTGATCATCCACCGCTGCGCACAAGGAGATGTGAGTAGAAATAGCCTAGCTGCTGTTTTGTATAATAAGTAAACGTGAAAACCAAAAAGAAAAAAACACCAAACATATGTGACTATATAAAGTGTAGCATTCCAAAAACAGCGCTGAGAAAATATATTGCAATTCTCCTAAAATAACATTGAAAATCACAGTGCAAAAAGAATGTAAGAATCTATAAGATAAGATAAGTGCATAAATCAAGCCGTGAAAATCATGTGTGTTTAGACAAACAGTCCATAGAGTGATCTAAATTCTTCAGAGATCTTCCACCACACCAAGGTGAACAGTGTTTCCACCACCCGTCGAAATGGTCACTCACCGGAACTAATTGCCTCAGCACTTGCGTACCTAGGCAGTTCAGCTTAATTTCATCAAAGGAAATCCTCAAGTGATAATGTGATGTCCTCTAAAGTGCTCCAAAGACGTAAAGGAAATAAAGGAAAATACCATAGTGTAATACCGTAAAAAAGTTTTAATAGCACACCAAAGCAAGTCCAAAAGTTAAACTCACAAGCAAAGCTCACACACTGAGCAGTGAAGTACAGCAATCAACTTAATCCTAAAAACATCTCTGCATGGTGAAGCACTTGGCCACGGCGGACCCACGATTAAATAGGCACGATCTCACCACTCTGAGGCAATTAGTTCCGGTGAGTGACCATTTCGACGGGTGGTGGAAACACTGTTCACCTTGGTGTGGTGGAAGATCTCTGAAGAATTTAGATCACTCTATGGACTGTTTGTCTAAACACACATGATTTTCACGGCTTGATTTATGCACTTATCTTATCTTATAGATTCTTACATTCTTTTTGCACTGTGATTTTCAATGTTATTTTAGGAGAATTGCAATATATTTTCTCAGCGCTGTTTTTGGAATGCTACACTTTATATAGTCACATATGTTTGGTGTTTTTTTCTTTTTGGTTTTCATGAAATAATGCTTGTTTACATTACAAGGTTGGAAGATTGACACATTTCTGCTGCTATAGAGGTGGCAATAATGTAATGATTTTAAGCCTTCTGTTGTTAACTTTGAAAATCTATTTCTCAACAATGCCTAGCGTTAAAAAGCTATATGGATCAGTGATGGCTTATTTTTAAAGTATTTTTTCTTCTTGTTTAGAATATGTAAATAAACTTTTTACAAGTACACTTTAAATTCAGTTTGTGTATTTCCTTTGTAATTTAAACCTTCACAGACTGACCTGCCTGAAGTTGCTTTTTAATTACCTAAAAAGGCTGATAAAGCCAGTGTCAAAATAGTCACATCAGATTGGCAAATGGCCTTTCAAGCAGTTACCATTCCTGGAAATTGTACTCTAACTTTGGTGCTCACATTATAAACAGCATGAATTTCCTGTGCATTGTAGAACATTCATTTCCAGTTAGGAGCGGAGGCATTAGTGGTGACAGGGAACATTGCCCACAGTATAGCAATGAGATACACGCTGGTGAAGCTAGATTATATCACAACTGCACATCCAACCTTTGTATGACCTCTGTCAGAAACTGTTTTAAGATCTAGTTCAATGGCCACTGAACTGTAACATGTAGCTGTAACTTTTTCCACCTTGGCCAAATTTTATGTTTCGAGTAAAGACTTGGTTGCTATTGCAATGGTACGTTTTTTTCATATGTGTACTTTATGAAGCTTTATGAAAGCAATTCATAATCCAGTATACATAAAGCATTTATAGAAACAAATTGTTTTCATCTATAGATCAATAAAAGACAATGAACCTGAGCAGTGCAATAATAAAGCATGTATACTGCATTCCTGTTACTGATGGTTTTGTGTAGCACAATCTATGACTAAAGTCATGTAGTTATAATTAATATAGAGTTTTGATATGAAGTCAGATAGAGTAATTGTAAGCTAATAGGAATACAGTATAATTTTCACAGAATATGCCTATCTAGTAGTGAAGACTAGGCGCTTCACTAATTCACTATCTTTATATATACATTCAAATAAGTCTACATTACATACATTAGTTAAACAGCCCAGGACTGGGACAAAAAATAGGCCTGCGTATTTTAGACTGAGCAGCCAACTTTTCCAGGGACCAAAGGGGGGGGGTCGACTCGGTAGACATTTGCAGGGGTGGCTGGTGTAGGTCCTCCACACTGTAATGTGCAGGGACACTGTGATATAAAAGGAACTGCACTGTTGCACTGTAAAGGGGCATTGCAATGATTATAGTGCCCCTTTACAGTGCAGTCCCCTTTATATTACACTGTTCCAGTCCTATTGTGGCCATAGAATGCTAGTACTGTCTGTCTCCTACTGTGCCCACACTGCCCAATGACACTGACCTGCTCTCTTTCTGGTGGTGTGGTACAGCGTGGCCCTCTCTGGTGGTGCGGGTACAGCGTGGCTCTCTCTGGTGTGGTACAGCATGGCTCTCTCTGGTGGTGTGGTGCAGCGTGGCTCTCTCTCTGATGGTGTAGTACAGTGTGGCACTCTCTCTGATGGTGTGCTCCAGCGTGGCTCTCTCTGGCTATGACTAAGCATCGGTTGTCGATGTGAAACGCGTCAGCTTTTGTTACCCCACTGTTTGCTGTTTTTGCTGTTTTAGTTTTTTGACTGGAATAAACAGGCACTATTTTTAAGTCTTTTCATCCATTGGAGTGCGGCTGTCCATTTTTCTTTCCTTATGTGGCTCTCTCTGGTGTAGCGAGGCTTCTTTTCTGGTGGTGTGGTACAGTGTGGCTCTCTCTCTCTGGTGGTGTGGTACAATGTGGCTCTTTGGTGGTGCAGTACAGCATGGCTCTCTCTCTCTGGTGGTGTGGTAAAGCGTGGC
Source organism: Rana kukunoris (assembly GCA_029574335.1). Classification (NCBI taxonomy): domain Eukaryota; kingdom Metazoa; phylum Chordata; class Amphibia; order Anura; family Ranidae; genus Rana; species Rana kukunoris. The sequence goes on from CM056049.1 coordinate 181,356,059, forward strand.
TCTCTCTCTCTCTCTCTGGTTGTGTGGTGCAGCGATGCTCTCTCTGGTGGTGTGGGTACAGCATGACTCTCTGGTGGTGTGGTGCATCGTCTCTCTCTGTCATGATCTGGGGTCAGACTCAGAGGCCAATTGCAATAGCAGTGGCAGAACAGGCAGTCACTTCTGGCAGATAACACAGTCTTCCTTGAGGTGCGGAATCTAAGTACTAGCTGGTTTTCCCCAGAGCTCCTGATGGTGGAGATGGATTTAGCTGCAAGCTAGTACCAGGTCGCGATCCTCAAGTTTGCCCCACCAGGGTGTGAGCAAGCCGCGGTCCAATAGCAGATAAGCAGACAAGGAGGAAACAGTAGAGTGGTCAGGAAACAAGCCAAGGGATCAATCACGAGCGGCTGCAGTCTGGGATCAAGCAGAAGAGCAGTCAAAGAACAGGCCAAATCAGGCCGTAGAGAAGTCCATGGAATAAAAAAAGCCGCGCCACCTAAGTGATCATCAATATTATTGCACCAGTGTCAGTGATATTATAGCATTTTGCCACTAAAGTCCATTAAAGTCCATAGTGATTATAGGAATTGGTTCCCAAAGGAGATCCTCTGTTTCGTGTCACCAAATGAAAAAATCCAAGGGTGCACCCACCACCAAGTGAATGAGCAGCTTACCAGAGGTCAAACGTAAACCAGCGTCTGACTATAACCCAGTCACGGCCTTTGATATCCCTGTGGTTCCTAGGATCTCCAGGAACAGGCCGAGGGTCAAACACAGGTGGTTGCAGATACAATGGTAGCAGAGCAGACAAATTGCAAGGCACTGGCTGGGAAGGCACAATAACCTGGCAAGGAGGAAGTCCAAAGACATGGCTTATATCAGGAAGTTCGTGGGAGGAGCAAGGGGTTCAAGGTTCAAGACAAATTAAGACACAAGGCAGCAAGGTCCAATGGATCAGATGGGTTTGTCCAGCAGAACAGACAGGGAGCTGTCCAGCATCCCAGATAGCTCAGTGAGAAGGCTCACTGCCAGATGCAGCTGAGGTCCCAGGTTCAAAACCAGGTCCTGACACTCTCACTCTCTCTCTCTGGGTGTGTGGTGTAGTGTAACTCTCTCTGGTGGTGTGGTGCAGCTTGGCTCTCTCTCTGGTGTGGTACAGTGTGACTCTTATTGGTGCTGTGGTATAACGTGACTCTCTGGTGTTGTGGTGCAGTGTGGCTCTCTCTGGTGGTTCTGGGGCTATTAGTTCCCCCAGCACAGTCCTCTGTTTTATTTTCCATGTCTCCTGTAGTAGCTGCTACGAGTATTTCTCAGCTGGTTTCCGGGTTTTCTTCCCCCCCCCCCAGCAGAGTGCATGCTGGGGACTGTAGTCTTCTCCCTGCTGAAAACAATTAGGGCACCTATGTCTGGGACTACATTTCCCAGGATGCCCCTCTAGTTTCTTCTGATTGGTCCTCCACTGTGGCCAATGTGGAGGGAGGAAGAACAGGCAGGAAATCCTTCTCTTCCCCATGCTGCCGACATGAGAGGGGGAGGGGGCGAGCTGGGGAAACATCCTGACAGCAGCTCACAGTTCTCCACCCCACCCCACTGTGCGGACGCCCATGGCTGGAGGAGGAAGAGCAGAGAGCAGAACTGTCAGCGCAGCTCTGAGGCTGAGCTGTGTGTGAGATAGACACACAGCTCAGCCCATGCCGCCACTAGTTCCGCTGGAGAAGACACAGGCACGGACGCTAAGCTGTAGACGAGTAGCGGCCGCAGCCTGTGTTGTCCATGTTCTGGCCGTGGTCTCCGCTTACCTCCCGCTGTGCGGCCTGATCATCAACATGTCACAGAGCGGGGGGCCTCGGCCCACCGGGCAAACTCCCGATCTGCCCTATGACCAGTTCGGGCCTGGTCATAAAGATGGACAAATGCACCATTTTACATAGTTACATAGTTAGTCAGGTTGAAAAAGTACATAAGTCCATCTAGTATCAACCATAACTTTCTATTTCATATTTGCCATTGATTGGTATTATTAGTCATATCAATATTGTTATTAGCAACAATTGTATTTCACAATGCCTTTAAATGAAACACAATTTCAAATAAATGTGAATATGCTTTATTTCATATATACATACAAATAATAATGTACTTATTTCTGAACACACAGTTGGACAACACATCTTTTCCTTTCCTGTTCAAACATTTTTATTAGTTTTTAGGCTGGCAATACTTGTTGGGTTATAGGTCATTCGTGTGTAGATACATTTTTAATATTTGCTCACAATAGAAAATAAAATATTATACTAGTGAAGGCAAGAAACTGATGAAGTGGTGTCCTCTAATACCCTTTCCTTCTGCCTCCCCCTCCCCTGTGGTTGTACAGTAGTCAGAGAGAGATAGTCAAATAATGTTTTTTTTTTTTTTTTTTACTAAAAAATAAACCACACACATAGGAAAAAACAAATATAGCAAGTACAGTAAATATATCCATGTGGACATCAGCTAATCCCAATGAGATAATTATAATTTTCAGATTTGTACCATTATTATTCAGCAATTAGGGATCATATAAAGTTCCTAGTACAGAAAAAAAAATACAATTATGAAGCAGATTTATGTTACATAGTTACATAGCCAGTGAGTACATCAAGTCCAACCATCAAGTCCAACTTGTGTGCTGTTATGTCGGTATTACATTGTATATCCCTGTATGTTATGGTCGTTCAGGTGCCTATCTAATAATTTTTTTAATTAGCTATGCCCCCTGTTTAAACCACTGCTTGTGAAAGAGAATTCCACATCCTTACTGCTCTTACGGCAAAGAACCCTCTACACAGTTTAAGGTAAACTGCTTCTCTTCTAATTTTAGTAAATGGCTGCGTGTCTTTTTAAATTCCCTTTCGCTGAAGAGTTTTATCCCTATTGTGGGGTCACCAGTACAGTATTTGTACATTGAAATCATATCCCCTCTCAAGCGTCTCATCTCCAATGTGAATAAGTTCAGTGCTTGCAGTCTTTCTCCATAGCTGAGATCCTCCAGTCCCTTAATTAGCTTTGTAGCCCTTCTCTGGAGCTCTTCTCTCCAGTTCCAACACTTTCTTTCTGAGGACTGGTGCCCAGAACTAGACGGCATTCTCCAGGTGCGGTCAGACCAGATTCTTGTAGAGTGGGAGAATTATCATTTTATTTCTGTTAATCCCCTTTTTAAGGCATGCAATATTCTGTTGGCTTTGCTTGCAGCAGCTTGACATTGCATGCCATTACTGAGCCTGTCATCTACTAGGGCCCCCAGATGCTTTCCCATCCTACATCCCCCCAGAGCTTCTCCCCCCAGTGAGAAGATTACATTCATATGTTTGTCACCCATATGCATTTTTTTTAATTAAACCTCATTTTTTTTATGTAGTTGCCCATCCCAATAATTTTTAAGGTTTGCAAGGTTTCCACATACTGCAGAGAAATTAATACCCTGCTTAGCTTAGTATTATCCGCACAAACTGAGATTGAGCTGTTTACCCCATCCTCCAGGTTGTTTATAAATAAATTAAATAGGATTGGTCCCAGCACAGAACCGTGGGGGATCCCACTTTCCACACGTGACCATTCTGAATACTCCCCATTTATCACTATGCTCTGAAACCCTGTAGCCAGTTTTTAATCCATGTACTCTTTTTTTGGTCCATGCTGACAGACCTTAGTTTGTACAGTAAACATTTATGGGAAACTGTATCAAATGCCTTTGCAAAATCCAGATACACCACGTCTATGGGACTTCCTTTATCTAGATGGCAGCTCACCTCCTTATAGAAGGTTAATAGATTGGTTTGACAAGAATGATTCTTCATGAATTCATACTGATTCAGTGGCGGCTGGTGCTCAAAATTTTAATGAAAAAATGCAAATGAAAAAAAAAAATTGCAGCTTCACTGTGCCTATCAAACGCATCCGCTGTGCCATCAATTGTCACCACTGTGCCATCCCATTAAACGCAGTCACTGTGCCATCAATTGTCACCACTGTGCCATGCCAAACGCAGTCACTGTGCCATCAATTGTCACCACTGTGCCATGCCAAATGCAGCCGCTGTGCCATCAATTGTCACCACTGTGCCATGCTTTTAAACGCAGCCGCTGTGCCATTATTTGTCACCACTGTGCCATGTCATCAAACGCAGCCACTGTGCTAATTGTCACCACCGTGCCCATTGTTTCCACTGTGCATGTCACTGTGCTGTGCCCTTTAATTGTTGCCACTGTGCCCATTGTTGTCACTGTGCTGTGCCCTTTGTCGCCTCTGTGCCCATTGTTGTCACTGTGCTGTGCCCTTTGTGGCCTCTGTGCCCATTGTTGTCACTGTGCCGTCTGTGCCCTTTTATTAATGCCAATGTGCCCTTTGCCGCTCTCTGTCCCCTTTGCCGCTCTCTGTGCCCATTGTCGCCCCTTTCCCTGTAAAATGAACTTACCTGAAGCTTCCATGTCCTCCCTTGATGTCTTGTCCCGCTTGGTGACGCTTCAACCAATCAGGTTCCTGATAACCAGAATCCGGGAACCTGATGGCTGAAACGGCCGCCAGTCTTTTTCAAGGACCGCATGGGGCCTGCGTTCCGAGAATAGACATCCGAGAGCCAGAGGGCTGTACTTGGAAAGCCTATGAGAGCCGCTGGCTTTGATAGGCAGTTCCGCTCAGCCAATCAGCTGCCGTTATTCAGGTAACCGGCGCCCTATGTCCGGTTATCTGAATAGACCAGGCAGCTGGCAACCAACAATAACATACATCCGTGCAATTATGCATGAATGTATGTTATTTGCGAGAGGGGGTGGCGCTGCAGCGTCCTCTATAGACGGCCGCCAGAACTGCGGTTAAAATGTAAAAATGACATTTTAGCCGAATAAAAGTTCTTAAAGGGCCCGTTTTTTTTTTTTTGTGACTGCGGGAGGGGGGCAGCGCCCGTGCGTCCCTATGGACGGGCCGCCACTGTACTGATTACTGCTAATGATACCGTTTTCATTACTAAAATCTTGTCCCTTATCCTCTCCAAGAGCTTGCAAACTATTGACATTAGGCTAACTGGTCTGAAATTCCCAGGGATATACAGTTGTATTCAAAATTATTCAACCCCCACTGAAATTGTTTGTTTTGACCAGTTTGACATTGATTTTGATCATTCAGTCATCCTGCTTACAATTAAATCAAAGAGGCACGTGTAGGTCAGTCAAATATAACATAACATTTACTGTATAATGAAATAACCACAAATGTCTTTTCTGTGCTCACATCATTATCAGTTTTATTCAACCCCCAAGTGACATTCAATCTTAGTACTTAGTACAACATCCTTTTACAGTTATAACAGCTTTTAAACGTGAAGCATAGTTTGACACAAGTGTCTTGCAGCGATCTATGGGTATCTTCGCCCATTCGTCATGGGCAAAAGCCTCCAGTTCAGTCACATTCTTAGGCTTGCGCACTGCAACTGCTTTCTTTAAATCCCACCAGAGGTTCTCGAACAGATTTAAGTCTGGTGACTGCGATGGCCACTCCAAAATGTTCCAGCCTTTAATCTGCAACCATGCTCTAGTGCAGTGTTTTTTCAACTCCAGTCCTCAAGGCACACCAACAGGTCATGTTTTCAGGATTTCCCTCAGATGAAATGGCTGTGGTGATTACTAAGGCAGTGAAACTGATCAAATCACCTGTGCAAAATAATGGAAAGCCTGAAAACATGACCTGTTGGTGTGCCTTGAGGACTGGAGTTGAAAAACACTGCTCTAGTGGACTTGGAGGTATGCTTGGGATTATTGTCCTGTTGAAAGGTCCAACGTCTCTCAAGCCTCAGGTTTGTGACAGACTGCATCACATTGTCATCCAATATCTCCTGGTACTGAAGAGAATTCATGGTACCTTGCACACGCTGAAGCTTCCCTGTATCTGCAGAAGCAAAACAGCCCCAAAGCATGATTAACCCCCCCGCTATGCTTCACAGTAGGCAAGGTGTTCTTTTCATCATAGGCCTTATTCTTCCTCCTCCAAACATAGAGTTGATCCATGGGCCCAAACAGTTCTAATTTTGTTTCATCAGTCCACAGAACACAATCCCAAAACTTCTGTGGTTTGTCCACATGACTTTTGGCATACTGCAGTCAACTCTTCTTATTCTTTGGAGACAGCAAGGGGGTGAGCCTGGGAGTTCTGGCATGGAGGCCTTCATTACGCAGTGTGCGCCGTATTGTCTGAGCAGAAACTTCAGTAACCACATCTGACAAATCTTTTCTCAGTTCCTCAGCAGTCACACGGGGACTTTTCTCCACTCTACGCCTCAGGTAGCGCATAGCAGTCAAAGTCAGCATCTTTTTTCTGCCACAACCAGGTAGCGTTTCAACAGTGCCCTTTGCCTTGAATTTGCGAATGATGCTTCCTATGGTGTTTCTTGGTATGTTTAACATCTTTGCAATCTTCTTATAGCAATTGCCCTTCCTGTGAAGAGAAATCACCTCTTCTCTTGTCTTCCTGGACCATTCTCTTGACTTCACCATGTTTGTAACCACACCAGTAAATGTCTAGAAGGAGCTGAGTATCACAGTCATTTTAAAGCTGCCTAATTGGTGCTTATTAGGCTTTATTGCTGCTCCCTGACATCCACAGGTGTTTTCAATACCTGATTAAAAAAACTTCAATGAACCTCTGTTCTTCAGAGTGGTAGTCTTTAAGGGGTTGAATAATTGTGTAAATGAAGAATTCACAAAAAAACATTTACTACTGTATTACAAAACCAATTGATGTCATTTTAGTTGCATATGGTTCTTTAACAAGTCCTTGTAGGATTTCATTCTGAATACAATTACAAATGTACACTAAATTCCCTAAAACCCTTTACAGCATTGGGGGGTTGAATAATTTTGAATACAACTGTATGTTGGTCCTTTTTTAAATATTGGTGCTACATTGGCTTTTCTCCAATCTCAGACTGTTCATAAAAATTAGGAACAATGGTCTGGCAATTTCTCGACTGAGTTCCTTAACCACTTAAGACCCGGACCTTTAGGCAGGTAAAGAACCCGGCCAGTTTTTGCGATTCGGCACTGTGTCGCTTTAACAGACAATTGCGCGGTCATGCGACGTCGCTCCCAAACAAAATTGGCGTCATTTTTCCCCACAAATAGAGCTTTCTTTTGGTGGTATTTGATCACCTCTTTTTTTTTTTTTTGCGCTATAAACAAAATAGAGCAAATTCAATAATTTTTACTTTTTGCTATAATAAATATCCCCCAGAAATATATAAAAAACATTTTTTTTCCTCATTTTAGGCTGATACGTATTCTTCTACCTATTTTTGGTAAAAAAAAATCGCAATAATATTATCGATTGGTTTGCGCAAAATCAAGAGCATTTACAAAATAGGGGATATTTTTTTTTGCATTTTTTTTTTTACTACTAATGGCGGCGATCAGCATTTTTTTCGTGACTGCAACATTATGGTGGACACATCAGACAATCTTGACACATTTTTGGGACCATTGTCATTTTCACAGCAAAAAATGCATTAAAAATGCATTGTTTACTGTGAAAATTACAATTGCAGTTTGGGAGTTAACCACTAGGGGGCGCTGAAGGGGTTAAGTGTCACCTCATCTGTGTTTCTAACTGTAGGGGGGCAGGGCTGGACATGTGACGTCATTGATCGCGTTTCCGTATATTAGGGAACACACGATCAATGACAGCGCCACAGTGAAGAACGGGGAAGCTGTGTTTACACACAGCTCTCTCCGTTCTTCAGCTCCGGGGACCGATCGTGGGACTCCAGCGGCGATCGGGTCCGCGGGTCCCGCGGTCAGGGAGCTGGGCACTTAAAGAGGACGTACAGGTACGTGCTTGTGCCCAGCCGTGCCATTCTGCCGATGAATATCTGCAGGAGGCAGTCCTTAAGTGGTTAAGGAATCTCAAGTGCAAGCAATCTCATCCTGATGACTTAATAATGTTACCTTTTTCAAGTCTATTCCTAATTCTGTCCTCTGTTAGCCATGAGGGTGCTTCCTGTGACGTGTCATTAGGATAAACATTGTAGTTTTGGTTACTAAAGCCCCCCGTTTCCCTCGTGAAGACTGAGGAGAAGAATAAATTCATTACCTTCGCCATCTCTCAATTCTTCTTTAGGGTGCAATTTGTGGTATGCATGTGCTGTGTGTGAGAAATAACCTGCTAATATGACACTTTTGTGAAAAAATAAATAAAATAAAAACAAAATCTTGATTTTGCAAACAAAACTTCAAAAAACTCACAATGCCTCTTTTTAAATACTTTGGAATAACTTCTTTCCAAAAAGGGGACATTTGGGGGTATGTGTACTTTTCTGGCATGTTAGGGTCTCAAGAAATGAGATAGGCCGTCAGTACATCAGGTGTGATTAATTTTCAGATATTGGCACCATAGCTTGTGGACCCTATAACTTTCACAAAGACCAAATAATATGCACCAATTTGTACTCATTTTTACCAAAGATATGTAGTAGTAAACATTTTTGCCAAAATTTATGAATAAAAATTACTAAGAATTTGCTAAATTTTATAACAGAAACAAAGACATTTTTTTTTACAGAATTTTCAGTCTTTTTTTCTCTTATAGCGCAAAAAAATAAAAAAATCCAACAGTGATTAAATACCACCAAAAGAAAGCTCTATTTGTGTGAAAAAAGGGACAAACATTTTATATGGGTACAGTGTTGACTAAGTAATGGCTGAGTAATTGTCATTCAAAATGTGAGACCCCCAAAAGCTGAAAATTGGTCTGGTTATTAAGGGAGTTTAAGTACCCAGTTGTCAAGTGGTTAAGAAAAGAATCCATAAAAAGGCAGATAGCAGACATACATAGAAGTAATTATATCAGAAATTATAACTTTATAAAGATTATATGCATCCATTCTTCATATTGAGGTGGCCAACAATGTAGTTGACATAGATGACCTCAAGTGCAGCGCCTTAAGGTCTGCAAGAATATTCAGTGTATTCATGTAATGTTACAGAAAGTTCTCAGAGACTACAGACTTTGTTAAGGAGTTTGTTAAAGCAGAACTTTTTTTAAAGCTTCACCTACCTTGTCGTGAGTTCTGCTCACTTTTAAATACTTTTAAATACTCAACCACCCAATGGATCCAGCATTGTCCAGCTGAAAGTTCAGCTGGCATGCCTCCCCATGATGCACTGACAGACCTGTCCCTTACTCTTCCACCCCCTGCTAAGTCCAGAGAGTGATGTGCATGGGGAGGCAGGACAGACATTCTAAAAAAAAAAAAAAAGATAAGCAAAAGAGAAAAAAAAACATATTCCTGCAGAGAACGGGTGGAGGGGTGGAAAGGTGGGATTGTGCTGAAGTTCCGCTTTAAAAATTGATGATATGCAATGGGATTTGTTGGGGAATGGGGACATGCTCCTGAAGAGAGCCATTACAGAGACATATTACGTGAGACTGCTAAATATCACTGCTACTACAGCTCCTTTACAAGTCAATGCTTCCTCATGTGTGCTTCCAACAGTCCTCTTAAAAATTATATTTGGTGTTTCTTTCTGCAAGGTGCATTACAAAGACCACAGTAAAAAAAATAAAAAATAAGCATAAAAAGAGAAAAGGATGGACAGTGCAAAATAAACAAACCAAAGCATATAACTACTAGAACCAAGTCTAAATATTATTTCTCCTTTACTGGCTAATTACAGCTACTGTCTGCTGGGGCTCTGAAGGCAGTACAATAAGTGCCAAATAGAAGCTTGCAGATCCTGGAACACAGGTTAGGCACCAGAACTATACAAATATTCTTTATAATTTCTTGCCCACAGGACTTACTACATAGATTGGTCCAGAGTGTAACCAAGATATAGTCTACTATGGAATACTATCTGTAAAATGTTGATGAATCTGTTAGATCGTCCAATTAGTAGATCGCCAGAATTACATATCCTGGCAACCCCCTTGTATTATCGGTGGATAGAGACTAGATAATCTTAAAACAACAACCAATTCTAGATTATACAGTGCCTGCCGCCGAGAATGTGTTTTTAGCACGCCAGCATCGCGCTGAATCTCGGCGACAGGCTGCCGATATCTCGCACTCGCTGGAATAGTAAAAGCACATTCCAGCGAGCGCGTCATAGAAGCGACGGGGATCCGACGCGGATTCCCGCCAATTCTACACGTGGGCGGAGTTTGTTATGAATCCTGAAGGAGAAATCCCCGCCGGATTTAAAAAGAAATCCGGCATGGGTTCCCCCTCAGGAGCATAACGGGCCCTTAGGTCTGTTATGGGTTGTAAGGAGACCCCCCCTACGCCGAAAAAACGGCGTGGGGGTCCCCCACAATCCATAACAGACCCGTATCCAAAGCACGCCGGCCGGCCGGTCAGGAAGGGAGTGGGGGCGAGCGAGCGCCCCCCCCCCCCCTCCTGAGCCGTACCGGGCAGCATGCCCTCAACATGGGGGGGTTAGGTGCTCTGGGGCAGGGGGCGCACTGCGGCCCCCCACCCCAGAGCACCCTGTCCCCATGTTGATGAGGACAGGGCCCCTTCCCGACAGCCCAAATAAACCACACAGGGTATTGAAATATTTTATTAGTTGGCCGCCGGGGGGGGGGGTGTGTATGATCGCTTTTATAAAAGCGCCCCCCTCCGGCGGGCTTCTGTGGGGGGCAGTCCCATCATGCTCCGGTAGGTAGCACGTGGTACATACCGGAGCATGATGGGACTGCGACGTCACAAGACAGGCCTATATATTTCGCTGCGAGCCGCGCGCCCGGCATAACAGCGGAAGGATCCGTCGCGTCAACATCTGGAGAGCAGAAGAAGAAGAAGAAGACGCCGACGTCGCAGAAGAGGGGGCCGCCGCCGCTAGTAATTGAGCTAACACACGAAGATAGCGGCGGCGAGTCCTGAAGAAGAAGAAGACCCCCGGAGAGCGGAGAAGACCCCGGAGAGTGAGAGAAGACCCCCCCGACGCCGAAGACGTCGAAAGAAGCCCGCCGGGTGGTGGGCGCTTTTATCAAAGCGCCCCCCGGCGGCGGAAGAGAACCAGACGGCGGCACCCACCCCCCACAGAAGCCCGCCGGAGGGGGGCGCTTTTATAAAAGCGATCATACACACCCCCCCCCGGCGGCCAACTAATAAAATATTTCAATACCCTGTGTGGTTTATTTGTGTTTACACTTTTTATTTGCAGGTGAATGGGTAGGGGTACGATGTACCCCATACTCATTCACTTAGGGTGGGGGGCTGGTATCTGGGGGCCCCCTTATTAAAGGGGGCTTCCAGATTCCGATAAGTCTCCCGCCCGCATACCCCGACAACCAACGGCCAGGGTTGTCGGGAAGGGGCCCTGTCCTCATCAACATGGGGGACAGGGTGCTCTGGGGTGGGGGGCCGCAGTGCGCCCCCTGCCCCAGAGCACCTAACCCCCCCATGTTGAGGGCATGCTGCCCGGTACGGCTCAGGAGGGGGGGGTGCTCGCTCGCCCCCACTCCCTTCCTGACCGGCCGGCCGGCGTGCTTTGGATACGGGTCTGTTATGGATTGTGGGGGACCCCCACGCCGTTTTTTCGGCGTAGGGGGGGGGGTCTCCTTACAACCCATAACAGACCTAAGGGCCCGTTATGCTCCTGAGGGGGAACCCATGCCGGATTTTTTTTTAAATCCGGCGGGGATTTCTCCTTCAGGATTCAAAACAAACTCCGCCCACGTGTAGAATTGGCGGGAATCCGTGTCGGATCCCCGTCGCTTCTATGACGGCTTTGTCTCCATCGCGGCAAGCCAGCTCGGCGCTGGCTCTCGCGATGGGGCTCGCAAGTGCTCAATCTCGCCGAGAAAGGGAGCGAGATTGACACAATATCCCAGTCACCTACTGTACCTTGGCAACTGGCAAGAAGTTAATCTTACAACACTGGTTCAATAATAATGTCCTGACTCCTGAAAATGGAAGTAATTATTGTTTTTTCATGTTCCTACTTCTTAAAATTATTGATAATGTGTCTGCTAATAAGGTATAGAAAGTAAGTTATTTCAGTTCTGCCCATCTCCTTTACTTTTACTTTGAAAGTTAAAGAGAACATTGAATTGCTTGCTTGGCTAGATAAAGGCAAATTGTGTTACTCTTTTCATTTGTTATGAATGTGTTACATTTTAAGTATATCCCAACCCAACTACTAAAATCTTATATAAGCATTAAAAGTTAAAGTATTTTCCAAGAGTTGCTTTCAATTAATTTTCTTTAAATAATAACTGTTAATCCTGCTGTGACGGTTTTTATTCAGGCACCCCCTGTTAACATGAAGAAGCTGGAGCCAGTGTATATAGACAGAAAGTCGCTAAAAAGGCTGACAGAGATCAGCAGCACTGAGATGATTAAAAAAAAAGTGAAGAAAATATTTTATTAAAAAAAATATATATATTGTTTTTGTTACTAAATGTCATCAAGTTAGGGTTTACTTTACTTTAAAGCTGAACTTTCAGATGTTCAAATATTGTATGAATAGGAATGTGTATTCTTTTTTGAATCTTGATGTGCTTTGTATATTTCTTCCAGATCTGTACAATAATCCATCTGTGCATCTGTTGCCTCTGTGTAGGAGCTTCCTGTAATAAAGAACAATCACTGCTACTGTCTTTCCTTATACATAGTTACATAGTTAGTCAGGTTGAAAAAAGACACAAGTCCATCCAGTTCAACGATAAAAAAAAAAAAAAATATCGTACAATCCAATAGTGTTGCTCACGAATATTCGCATTGCGAATATTCGCTACGAATATTGCATATTCGAGTATTCGCGAATAACTCGAATATCGCGGCGAATATTCGCTATTTCGAATATTCGTAATTTTTCAAATTTCGCAATCAATTTCGCAATCAATTTCGCATTCGCACTAGCGAAATTTCGCATTTTTTTTTTTTTTTTATAAAATATCACGAATATTCGATATTAACGAATATTCGCGAATATTCTTCGAAATATTTGCGAATATTCTTCGAAATATTCGCGAAATATCGCGAAATCGAATATGGCGTATTCCGCTCATCACTACAATCCAATATACCCAATTCTATACCCACAGTTGATCCAGAGGAAGGCAAAAAAAAAACAGCAGAGCATGATCCAATTTGCTACAGCAGGGGAAACAAATTCCTTCCTGATCCCCCAAGAGGCAATTGGATTTACCCCTGGATCAACTTTACCTATAAATGTTAGTACTCAGTTATATTATTTACATTTAGGAGAGTATCCAGGCCTTTCTTAAAGCAATCTACTGAGCTGGCCAGAACCACCTCTGGAGGGAGTCTATTCCACATTTTTTACAGCTCTTAGGCCTCGTACACACGACCGAGGAACTCGTCGTAAATTAAACATCGATTTCCTCGACGAGTTCCTTGTCAGGCTTGTCGAGAATCTTGAAAAGCTTTCTTTGCGTACACACTGTCAAGACCAAATCTCGTCGTTCTCAAACGCGGTGACCTACAACACGTACGACGGCAAGGGGAAGTTTGATTCCACTGGCGCCACCCTTCTGAGCATGTGCGGGTTTCTAAGCATACACACGAACGTGTTTCTCTTCGAAAATCAGCCCGACGAAGAACACAACAAGGAAATTGAGACTCCCAACAAGGAAAAAGAGAACTTGTTCTCTTTTTTTCTCATCGAGTTCCATGACAGTTTTCTTGATGAAAAACATACACACGACCGTTTTCCTCTGCAAAAAAAGCTCTGCCACCAAGCTTCTTGATGGATTCTGTCGAGGAAAACGGTCGTGTGCACGAGGCCTTACTGTGAAGAAACCTTTCCGTATTTGGAGATTAAATCTTTTTTCCTCTAGATGTAAAGAGTGCCCCTTGTCTTTTGTGTTGACCGTAAGGTGAATAACTCAACACCAAGTTCACTATATGGACCCATTATATATCTGTACATGTTGATCATATCCCCCTTATTCTCCTCTTCTCAAGAGTGAATAAATACATAGGCCCAGATTCACAGAGCGATTACGCGTGCGCAACTGCTGTTGCGCGTGCGTAAGTCTAAATGTGCGCGTGCGTATAGTTGCATGCGATTCACAAAACAATATACGCCAGAAATCTACGTTTTTTGGTCCGGCGTAATTGAGTTAGACATTCGCTTCCCTTCGCGCAAAACTGCGCTAGACACACCATTGATTTGCTAGTCAAATATGCTAATGAGGGACTTACGGGGATTCACAAAAAAACGCAGTTGCTGCGCAGGCTACGCGATGTGCGCAACAGCAAAATGTCCTGTCTAAAGTTAGAGGACCTAAAAGCTGGTCTAAATTTTGAAAAAAAGTCTAATTGTCAGATAAAGCAACACTGTTAGTGAGGAGTTCAGCAGTCACACGTGTTGCCCAACAATCTGTATGCCAACATGCCAGGGGCATCGTCGCGCATAGCTATACTACTGACTTTAGATGAACAAAGAAGGATGAGGGCACGGAGGATGGCACTAAGGAGGGCACGGGAGATGTTTTTTTTTTTTGCTTACATAAAATTTACAATTTAATCTAATCTAATACAATATTCTTATCTGATACAAGCCCCTCACTCTTCACTTGATATATCACACACGCATAGACATCTTTGGCATGAGAGATTCTGAGGTGTCTCGCATCTTCAGATTCACCCCTCATGCCATCATGGAATTACCACAACCTTGCAGGAGGACATCAGCAGCCCAACACATGGCACCACCCATGACACCCATGACAGCTACATATACAATCAGAGCCCCATCCCCACAGATTTCAAACAGAACATGTATGGGGACAGCTGGCTGGTTGGTGAGTGACATGGGAGTCAGGCATGACTATCCCCTCCCGTGATGCACACCTCACAAGTGGCACATGCATGACTAACATCCTCCTGTCTTTTCCCTTCAAGGTGACTCTGCATATGCACTGGTACCCCATCTCATGACCCCATCTCATGCCAGCTCACATTATGCATCTTTGCACGTTAAACACACACATTAATCATGGCACAATGAGAATGCATGCATGCACACCACTGTGGTCCCTAGCACACACACCCCACATCCTCATCAAATTGGATTGGCACCAGTCCACCATGCAAGACTGGTGAGCAGTAACGCCACGTCAAGGCTCCAATTATGTTACTGTACATTCATACACCATTCACACGGACCTGGGAATCACTTCTCCCTGGTCCTGGGGAACCCTTCTCCACCCAAATTGAGGATGACACCCCTTTTCCAGCAGGAATGTCACCCCCACATTCAAACATCATTCACAACCCAAAATATGCCAAAAATGTCAGCAAAAAAATAAAAAAATGCATAGAAAAAAAAAATGCAGAGAACAAAAATAAAAATGCTTTCAAACCAAAAAAAGGGGGAAAAAAAATTAATGCCCTCTGCCTGAGCCACGCCTGGGGCGCCCCCGGCCACGGCCCCGGACCCTCAGGGGAGACGCATGGGGGAGGGGAAAAGCCGGGGAAGGAGGAGCAGCCCCTGAGATCTGCCCACCTGGCGGCCTGCCCTCCAAGGCCACGGCTTATTCTGTCCAGGGCAGCACCAAGTGTTGCCGTGTTGCCCTGGATAGCCTGGGTAAGGGCCCTCACATCCTGCCCAACGCCTGCTGCTGTAGTTTGCAGGTCATTTAGGCAGGTTGTGGAGGCCCGGGAGTGGGAGTCCAGGTTACCCAGCCTATCGTTGATGGAGGACAGGCTCTGATCCACCCGCCCCATAGTCTGGCAGAGCTGTCTCAGAAGGCGGGTCTGGGTGGCCAGGTTCCTTTTTAGACAGGCGGGCAGGAGATTGGGCGCCCCCCTGGTGCTCTGGGATGACCTCCTGGCTCCAGCTGATGGTTGTGGCCGGGGAGAAGGGGAGGCCCTTGTGAGGGGAGCCATGTTGGGGGAGGAGGGGGGGGGCTCACCCTTAGGGAGGGCAGGCTTCTTGCAGCCAGAGGGGAAGAGTCCGCAGAAACCAAACGTCCAGTGCCTGCCATGGACTCCTCCTCCTCATGATTCTCCTCCTCCTCATGATCGTCCTCCGCATGATCATCCTCCTCCTCTTGTTCCTCCTCCGCGGACTCTGGCCTTGTTGGGGGGGCCTCATTAGGCTGCTGTCCTGGCGTTGGAGCGGTCAGGCCAGATGGCCCTGCACCCTCCTGCACATCTGTGGATGACACAAACCATTCACAGGTTGGAGGATCCACACACTTGCCACATATTCCCTTTCACCCCCTCCCCCACACATGCTACACACCTGAGAGAAATAAAAACCTTACCTGGCACCGCGGGGACCGGACTTGTGTCAAAGCCTGGCAGGCCCTCCACTTCATGCCGGTGAAAGGTCAGGGCCACCACACGCTCCGTCGCTGTAAATCTAACCCGGCATGGTGGGCCCCCTCCTGTGCCCCTGGCATGGGCATTTATTGCGGCCAGTTTTTTTTTCACCTCACGCCGGAGGTCATTTATTTTCTTTTCAATACCAGACCGGGTCCGTGTCTCCCCCTCCCCCGATGAATTGACCTGCTCCGTGATCATATCCAATATCTCCCTCCTCCTGGCCGGGGTGGTGGTGGCACTCTGCGGGCCGTGGAGGTAACGCCCATAGTCAGTAATGGCCCGGGCAAGAATTCTTTTTTCCCCCACTGTAAAATTAAGCTTTCTTTTTCTCTCAGTCATACTTCCAAACAAACTCACTAGCAGTCACCAAAAATCTGTCACAAATACAAGCACAACCAATCAGACAAGAACACACACAAAGAGAAAAAGAACACCCAAAAATCACACTAGCACTCAGTAAGAAACAGACACAAAAAAATCAGATGAAAAAATAAAGCAAGAAAACAAACGCTCAGAAATCTATCAATCAAACAAACAGTCTCAAACACTTATCAAAACTCACTTTCACAAAACTACCAACAAGCACTAGATCACACCGAACACTAATCTGACAACTACAAAACACACTCTAACGAACAACAGAGCAAAAGCACTAGGTTAAATGGGAAGGGACACAAAGGGATGTACTTTTGCAATGGAAGTGCGTTTGTGTGTGTCTATTTATGCTGTCTGCGTAGTTCACAACGTTGCCCTAGTCCATTTCCAATTTCACTGATTGCGCCGCTCCCGAGTTGTGAGCATGCGCACAACGGAGCTGACATGGTTTCCTTCACGCGCGCATGCGCGAGTCGGCCGGCCCTTCATTTGCATGGGGTCACGGCTCATTTCAATGTAACACGCCCACGTCCCTCCCAATTTGTATTACTCCTCCTTACGCCTCCGGAAAAAACCTTACGCTTGCGCAATCTCTTGCGCAAAAGCTACGTGAATCGCGGGATTACGCGGCTAGATTGCGCAAGTCTAACGGAAAAGTGGTGCGCTACGCCGGACCGATAATGCGCCGATCTACGTGAATCTGGGCCATAGTGTCTAGTCCTGTATTATTCTACTGGCAGCCTGTAGTGGGTGGAACTAATGGGTCCTTCCCACAGCTCTGCTCTCTGGTTAGGTTATTTGCAGCACATTTATAATGTCACCACTACATTCAAAAGGTAAGGTTAAGTCTGCAAAGGCATGTGGTGCTTACATAGATTATTTGCACCTGTTGTGGATATTGAGAAATATAATTAAAGTTTTTATGCTCAGCTTGCATGTACTGTAGTATGTAATTGCATAGTACAACTATGTTGTATCTCTTTAAAATGTATAAATTAAAAAAAAATACAGATATTAAAACAGCAACATATCATACTTGGATCTTGCGATCAGCATTGCATTTTTGTACATTTCCAATTTGTCAACCATTTTTTCAATGACCATCATCAGTGCTTTCTCTGTGAGTCATCTGTGATTTTTATACAGATTTATTAAACCCATTTTCCCGCAGACGGGCTAAGCAGATAATATAAAGCCTCAGTCATTAAGTTAATGATTCTCTGTAAATTATTCCACACACAGCCCAGTTAATCCGGTAAATGGAACATTAATGTTGATGGATCAATCAACTTGCATTTTGCTATAACCTAGGATAATACTGAATTCAAAAGTTGGTGATCCCTATAAAAAAAAAAAAAAAAAAAAAAAAATGTTTATTAGAGTTAATTTCTCATTGGATAACATGTGAGCCAGTAAATCTGAGGTCTGGGCTCTGACCCCTGTCTTCACACCTGCAACACTTTACTGTTAGCATAAGCGAAGGCAGAATAACAAACATGAGTAATTGATGATGCCTGCCTGGTTCAATCTGGAGCGATTATCTGTCATTTTAAGTCTATATCTAATTTATTTCACTGTTTATAGAAAATCACAGGTAAAATGCATACTGTGTTAACTGTTGATCAAATAAACCTGCAATATGTATCTACTGTCATACTGAATATCAATCCTTTCATTACTTAACAGTTTTCAGTACTTAACAGAAAACAAATAAGGTTGTTGTGAATAAAATCCTACATTGCAAACTGAGAATAAAGTTCTTTATAATTTATTTGTGTACATCTAGAGCAGCTTAATAATAAAAGACATACAAAAACAAGCAAGAATTAAAAATGAAAATATGTAGATACCAATAGAACAATAACTAATCAATATCTAAAAGGTGTTGTAAAGGTTAGTTTTTCATTTTTTAAATAGGTTCCTTTAAGCTAGTGCATTGTTGGTTCACTTACCTTTTCCTTCGATTTCCCTTCTAAATGTTTAATTTTTTCTTTGTTTTATTTGTCTGAATTTCTCACTTCCTGTTCCTCCTCACTAAGCTGTTCAAGTTGTCAAGTTTACTCAGGAGAAACAGGAAGTGAGAAATTCCGACAAGAAAAAAAACATTTAGAAGGGAAATCAAAGGAAAAGGTAAGTGAACCAACAATGCACTAGCTTAAAGGAACCTATTTAGAAAATAAAAAACAAACCTTTACAACCCCTTTAAGGGTAAGTATCAGCACAGTAGGAAAACATTGGAGATTGCTATACTGACTTGCTGTAGTAGTACATCATGACGTAAGCAATGCATCGATTTTCTAAAGGAATAATTATTTGTTGTCCAATCACTTGCAAGCAAAAATCCAGTTTTTTTTTTTTTTTTGGTTCTTTATTTTTACTCACATTTGATTGGGAGTTGAAAGTGAAAACAGTTCCACCAGAATATATATGCACTTTCCAAAGTGTATAATCTTATTCTTCTAATACAAATAATCAGCAGTACTGGAATGCAACAAACAATGAAAAAATATAAAAACAAGTGTTTTATTTTTTTTAATTGGCCATTCATTTCGTTAAATCATTTAGTTTATCTCCATGTAAACAAGACAGTAATTGAATATTAGGAAACAATTTGAACACCAATGTTTCAGCTGCCAAACAGGTATACATGCATGTGAATAGCCTACAAGCACGAATACACATGTATATTTATATATCCCTTGTCCAATTGTTTACTCAGGGGGAACAGGAGGCTGATTTACTAAAATGATTTGATGTTCACACAGTAAATTGTGGAAACATTCACTTCAATTATATAATCATCTGCAGATGAAATAAGTAAACAAGGATTTTCTTTTCACATGATTGAATAATTGATGTGAATCCTTCACGCATTTTAATTGTGTGAACTGTCTCAAATCATGTAGTAAATCAGTCTAATTGTTTGGAAACATTTAACCTGAGCAACATATTTCCTCAAGAATGATAAAGTTGGTATATAGTATGCAGGTGTTGAGTACTGTATTTATTGGCGTATAACACTCACTTTTTTACCCTGAAAATAGTGGGTAAACTATGCCTGCATGTTATACGCAGGGGGCTGTGGAAAGGTTTTTTCCTGAAACTTCCCTCTTAAAGTTAGGGTGCGTTTTATACCCCTGTGCGTGTTATACGCCGATAAATACGGTATATGATGATGCAAACTATAGGAATTTTGCTCCTACATTAAAATACAGATGAATTGGGTTTTAGGTTTATATAAAATATATGAATGGGCAAAACAAATTGCTATTGCTAAGATTGCTATGAGAGCTGGCAGCTTTTAACCCCTTCCATACAGGGCATTTTCACCCCCTTCCTGCCCAGACCAATTTTTAGTTTTTAGCGCTGTTGCACTTTGAATGACAATTGCGCGGTCAGGCAACACTGTACCCAAATTAAATCATTATGATTTTTTCCCCACACAAATAGAGCTTTCGTTTGGTGGTATTTGATAATCTCTGCGGTTTTTATTTTTTGCGCTATAAACAAAAGAAGAGCGACAATTTAAAAAAAAACACAATATTTTTTCCTTTTTATTTAATACATCTCACAATATTTTTTAAAAAAAAAACTTTTTTTCCCCTCAGTTTAGACCGATACGTATTCTACGTATTTTTGGTAAAAAAAAAAACGCAATAACCGTATATTGATTGGTTTGCGCAAAAGTTATAGCGTCTACAAAATAGGTGATAGATTTATGGCATTTTTATTTTATTTTTTTTACTAGTAATGGCGGGGATCTGCGTTTTTTTTTTTTTTGTGACCGTGACGTTGCGGCGGACATATCGGACACTTTTGACACGTTTTTGGGACCGTTCACATTTACACAACGATTAGTGCTATAAAACTGCACTGATTACTGTGTAAATGTGACTGACAGGGAAGGGGTTAACACTAGGGGGCGCTGAAGGGGTTAAAATGTGTCCTAAAGTATGTTCTAACTGTAGGGGGAGGGGGACTCACAGGGGGAGGAGATTGATGTGTGTTCCTCTGTACTGGGAACACACATCAGTCTCCTCACCGCTGACAGGAGGTGGATCTGTGTGTTTACACACACAGATCCACACTCCTGACGTGATTGCCGGAAATCGCGGGTGCCTGGCGGCAATCACGGCCGTCGGGCGCGCTGCGCGCGGGATCGCGAGTGGTGCCGCGGGGGCGCGCGCACGCCGCCGGCGGCGCGCGTGCGCCCTAGAACGCCGCGAAGACTGGACGTTGTGCAACGTCCAGTCTCATCGGCGAGGGGATCACCATGACGTGATTCCCCTATGGGCTGGAAAGGAAGGGGTTAAAGAAGTAATTTTAAATTCAGACTACATTTTTAATTTCTTTGGTTGTAGAAGGTGATTTTCAGGAGTGAAGGGTAAAGATCAAGCAGCATCCACATACAGTTTGAGGGCCTCTTTTAGTCTTGTTTATTATACATGCTAAAAAAAAGGACTGTCTATGTTGTCTACAACCTACAATTTTCAGATATAAACTTAAAGTAGAATTGTGGAAATTTTGACAAAAAATAAAAATCAATATGTGAGAAAGCATTAACAATAAAGTATTTGTGTCTTGGGTTTACCCATCCTTCTAGTATAACTCACAAAATACCTTGTGATCCTGCCAGTTCAGTAAGACAGTAAGACATATGTCAATTCTTGTATTTTGGTGACAATCTTTATGGCCTCCAGGCAGGTAGGATGGCATGTCCGTCATGTTTTCTGTGTCTACATCACTACGTGGAGATGCTGGGATGTGGATGTAACCAAAATGTAGTCTTTCCTAATAGACAAGCTCGTCGCTTGTCAAACAGGTGCTCATCACCCCTAGCAACAATAAACTCCACCCAGTCACTCCAGATTCTCCTTCTGAGAACAGGAGTTCTGAGAAATTTAGTCTTAGCACTACTGCGCTGGTCATATAATTGGTGCAGCAGTATCCCTCCTACACACATGGTCCAAGAGAAAAAAGAGGTGGTAAAAAGGTCACATAATCATAACTTTCATGGGTGAAAGTCAGTTTAAATTATATTTTTTTTATTTCAAAGCAGTTTATTCTTTCACAAGTTTTACTACAGGTCAATGTATTTATTATATGTAGTTGTGCCTGTAGTTCTACTTTAAAGGAGTTTTAAAGGCAGAAGTTTATTTTTATTTTAATGCATTCTATGTATTAAGATAAAAACCCTCCCCAACACTCCCTAATACTTACCTGAGCCCCCTCTCTGTCCACAAGTCCCCCGGCCCTCCATGACTCTCCCCCCTGATTAGCTGAGACACAGCAGTGGCACCATTGGCTCCCGCGTCTGTCAAGCAAAGTCGGTTAGCCAATCGATAGAGTGTGGGGGGTGGGGCAAAACAGCATCACCGTGTCTGAATGGACACACAGAGCTGCAGCATGACTTAATTGCCCTCAAGCAAGCTACTTGCTGTGGGGGCACTCTGCAGGAGGGAGTGGCCAGAGGCAGTAAAGAAGGACCCGAGAAGAGGAGGATCTGGGCTGTCCTGTGCAAAACCATTACATAGAACAGGTAAGTATAACATGTTTGCTATTTTTATAGAAGAAGAAAACAAGACTTTACAATTACTTTAATTACAAACTGTTCTTATTCAGTCATGTAAATGCTCCTCACAAAGGGGTTTCCAACTATTCTATATTTTTTTTTATTTTTTTTCACAATCAAAGTTTTATTGAAAAGCAGAAAAAAAGATTAGGCATACAAAGGACACAACTGTTACAAAATTATGTCCAAACAGGAGCACTTAAGGAGTACAACATGTCAAATGGTGGCAAGTCATAATATCGACTTAAAGGACAGCATACATAAAAAAAAAGGACAAATTGACAAGTTCAAGTATACAATTGAAGTGGAACAAAATGAAGGGGAAGAGGGCAGAAACGGGAGGAAGAGGAGAAAGTAGAAAGGGGGGAAGGGGGGAGGAAGGGGGGAGGAAGGGACTAAAGGTACCCGTAAGCTGAGACCTCATATCAACAATCAGGGAAGGCCCAGCAGAATTTTTGAGACATCAGTGAACACACAATCCAAATACTAGGCATAACAAAGAGTGTCATTTACACAGAGTTTGATATTCACTAGAGTACGTAAAGAGGAACCATGGTTGCCATAAAGCATTAAAGAGAGTGCTGTTTTCATTTTTCATCGCCAGGATTTCCTCCATTTTGTAGATGAAGGAAACCCTATCTAACCAATCTCCGATCCCTGGCGTCCGCGTAGATTTCCAGTGAAGGGGGATAAGTGTTTTGGCGGCATTAAGTAGGTGTCTCGTGAGGGTTTGTTTGTACTTACGCATCGGGAGATGATTAATGTGAATCAGGCACGCGGCCGCATCAAGTGATATTGTTGTTTCCGTGATGTGCCTGATCCACTTAATGACCCCTTGCCAGAATTCAGCAATAGGGGCGCATTCCCACCAAATATGTAGGAACCAACCCACATCAGTGCCACAAAGCCAACAGACATCAGAGGCACTACCAGACCACTGCTTGGCCCTCTGCGGTGTAATGTACCACTGGGTGAGAATCTTGTACGAGATCTCTTGGTGCCTAGAGCTAAGAGAACATTTGTGGGCCATAATGCAGGCCTTTTTCCACTGATCCTCTTCTATCTGAATACCCAGGTCCCTTTCCCACCTCATTTTGTGTTTGTTAGTATCTGTGTTAGCAGGCCTTATCAGCCACGAGTAAGCCAGAGAGGTTGCATGTGTGACCTGAGATCCATCTCTACACAGCTTTTCCAGTGGTGTCAGTGGGTGACAAAAAGCAGATCTAGATTTGGAGTTTATCAAGAGGTCTCTCAGTTGTAGATAAAACCAAAACCCTGGAAAGGTATCCCCATACTCAGATTGTAATGCCTCAATTGTTTTAACTCTAGGTCCTGACATACAGTCGGCGGCCAACAGATCGGGGATCTTCTTACCCTGTGTTCCCGGGGGGAAGTCCAGGTTATCAAAAATTGGTGTGAGGGGGCCCGGTGTCGTCGCCAGGTTGTGTTTAAGTGCAACCTTGTGCCACACTTGCAGTGTGTTCGCGATCAGAGGGTGTGTAATCAGTTTGTTTGATTTTGAGAATAGAGTCCAAGGGAGAAACCTAAAGCGGTGGGAGCACAATCCTTGTTCTAGGTTAACCCAGTCCTTATCCTTGCTATGGCAGTGCCAGTCTATTATTCACGTTATATGGGACGCTTGATGATATTTCTTGTAGTCTGGCAAACCTATTCCGCCTTTAGACTTGAGGAGAGTGAGGAGTTTGATGTTAATTCTGGGGTTCCTACCAGCCCAAAGACAGCGTCTCTGTATTTTAAAAAGGTTAGTGAAGAAAGAGTCCTATTCTATATTATTAACAGTATTTTATTAAAATATTGTGGTCCCACTTCTTAAAGTTACACTAGACTCTGGTTTAAAAATATAGGGCCAGATTCACGTACATCGGCGCATTTTTTGACTGGCGTAGCGCACCTCCTTTGCGTTAGACTGCCGCAATGTAGCGGCGCAATCACCGTATTCTCGTTTGATTTGTGCAGAAATTAGCGCTTGTGTAACGTAATTTCAGAGGCGTAAGGCGGAGTAATTCAAATTGGGAAGGACGTGGGCGTGTTACATTGAAATGAGCCGTGACCCCATGCAAATGAAGGGCCGGCCGGCTCGCGCATGCGCACATGAAGCAGACCATGGTCAGCACCTCTGTGCGCATGCTCACAACTCGGGAACAGCGCAATCAGTGAAATTGGAAGTGGACCCGGGCAACTTAGTGAACTACGCAGACAGCATAAATAGACAGACACAAACGCACTTCCTTTGCAAAAGTACATCCCTTTGTATCCCTTCCTATACAGCAAGGTGCTTTTGTTCTGTTGTTTATTAGCGTTTTTTTGTTTGTTTGTGACGTGTCTTTGAGATATTTGGGGACTGTTTTGCAGAGTGATTTTTGTCTTTTATGTGTTTTCTTTGTTGTTATTTTTTTTTTTTAATTAGATTTTTGCTGGGCATTTTTTATTTTTGCTGGTCAATTTTTTTTTTGGGGTTCTGTTTGTGAAAGATTTTGGAATGTGGGGGTGACATTCCTGCCGGAAAAGGGGTGTAACCCTCATTTGTGGTGGAGAAGTGATCCCCAGGTCCGTGTGAATGGTGTATGAATGTACAGTGACATAATTGGAGCCGTGGCATGGCATTGCTGCTCACAAGTCCTGCATGGTGGGCTTGTGCCAATCCAATGTGATGAGGATGTGATGTGTCTGTGCTAGGGACCACAGTGGTGTGCATGCATGCATTCTCATTGTGCCATGATTAATGTGTGTGTTTAACATGCAAAGATGCCTAATGTGAGCTGGCTCCTGGCTGCTCTTCCCTCAGAAGACGGGGTATCCTCGGTTAGGGGGGGATTGTCTGGTTCAGGGGTCAGGTCATCACGTATGTCAATCTGCAGGCCCTTTCTTACTGCAAAGTTGTGCAGCATGCAACATGCACCAATGATCTGGCATACAAAGTTTGGGGAATATAACAGGGGTACCATGGGGGGTTCCGTATAGTAGTCATGAGATGGGGTCCCAGTGCATATGCAGAGTCACCCTGAAGGGATAAGACAGGAGGATGTTAGTAGTGCATGTGCCCCTTGTGATTTCAGCATCATGGGGGGGGACAGTCATGCCTGCCACCCATGTCACTTACCAACCAGCCAGCTGTCCCCATACATGTTCTGTTCGAAATCTGTGGGGATGGGGCTAGGATTGTATATGTAGATGTCATTGGTGTCATGGGTGGTGTCATGTGTTGGGCTGGTGTTGGGCTCCTGCAGGGTTGTGGTTAATTCCAGGATGGCATGAGGGGTAAATCTGAAGATGCGAGAAACCTCAGAATCACTCATGCCAAAGATGTCTATGCGTGTGTGATATATCAAGTGAAGAGTGAGGGGCTTGTATCAGATTAGATTATTATATCCATCAAGGTTTTAAAGGGCTATTGAAAGATAGTGAGACTGTGTTTGTAATTTGTATGTATGTTATGTATTGATGTACTGTATATATGTATGTATTTTGTTGGCAAAAATGTTTATAAAAGCAAAGAATTTTTTTTTGGAAAAAAATAAAAATACCTCTCCCGTGCCCTCCTCCGTGCCCTCCTCCGTGCCCTCCTCCTTCTTTGCTCATCTAAAGTCAGTAGTATAGCTATGAGCATGGATGCCACTGGCATGTTGGCATACAGTTTGTTGGGCAGCAAGTGTAACTGCTCAGCTCCTCACTAACAGTGTTGCTTTCTCTGACATGTAGACGAATTGTCTAATTTTATACCACCTTTTATATGGTCTAATTTTAGACAGGCCATGCAGCTGTTGCGCACAGCGTGTAGCCTGCGCTGCAACAACGTTCTTTTGTGGATCCCCGTAACTCCCTCATTTGCATATTTGAATAGCAAATCAATGGTGTGTCTAGCGCAGTTTTGCGCGGACTAATGCACCTGTCTATCGAAATTACGCCGGACAAAAAAGATTTCTTGCGTATCTCGTTTTGGGGATGCGGCGCATCGAAACGCATGCGCAAATTTAGACTTAGGCCGCGCAGTCTGTGAATCTGGCCCATAGATTCTATTCAAGCATGTATTTTTAACTCAAAAAGTACCTTTTAATTCTCTCCAGCCTCCATCAAATCTTCAAGTTCCTTTTTTTTACTTCTTTTATCTGACTAGCTTCATTCATTCTCTATGGTCCCACTGTATGTAGGAATGTAGCCACCATCTCTTGCAATGCACATGACAGTAACTTATGTGCAATGCTTGCTCCAATCATACAGAAATGGGGGGAAAAGTAAAGATTTGGCATTACAAGGAAGCAAAAACCACAGTGAGAAACAATTTCATTAAAAAATAAATTACAGGGCTATTACTTCTATAGTTTGGAAGATACTGGAGCGTTTAATAAAAGACCACATAGACTAGTTCTTGCTGAAAAAAAAAAAATTTAAGCAGCAGACAGCATGGATTCATGAAAGACAGAAGTTGTCAGACAAACCTGATTTCTTTTTATGAAGAGGCAAGTAAAACAGAGGGGTGGCGGTGGACGTGGTATACTTGGATTTTGCAAAAGCGTTTGATACAGTTTCGCACACACAGCTCATGTGTAAGGTAAAGTCTACAGACTTGGAAATATCAGTTTGTAAATGGATAGAAAATTCAGAGAGTAGTGGTTAATTATTCTTATGCCGCCCGCGTACACACGGCCGTTTTTAATGGTCTAGAAAAAACTATGGGCCAGATTCAGGTAGATCAGAGCATCTTTGCTCTGGAGTAACGCTTCTCATTTACGTTACTCTGCCGAAATTTTAGGAGCAAGTGCTGTTATTCATAAAGCACTTGCTCCTAAAGTTGCGGCAGCGCATCGCAAATGAGCCGGCGGAATTCAAATTGGACGGGTACGGGGCGTGTAGTATTCAAACTAAGCGTGATCCCGCGGCGAACGTACTGCGCATGCGTCGAGTGTCAATGCATCCCAGTGCGCATGCTCCAAATTCTGTCAGTGAACGTCAATGACGTCACATCCCCATTCATGAATGTTTTACGCAAGCGACGCGATTTGTTTTTTTTCCGACGCGATGACGACTCCACTAGGGGGCTGCTTTATCTATACCCCGCGTATCGCTTCCGGAAACGTCGTAAAGTCACTGCGTCGCTCCCGAAAAAGATCGTGAATTTCCGATTCCCGCTCATTAACATATTTTTTGAGCGTAAATCGGCGCCATTTTTAAGTTGAAGTAACGATGCGATGACGAAATTCAATTGCGCCGATCGCATCGGAACTCCAACCCGGCGTTTCTTGTTTTCTGGTTACAGAAAACAAAAATGCCGGCTTAAAGTGACAGTTAGGCTGGGGGATCCATTGATCCGCCAGCCTAACTCTACCTGAATCTGGCCCTAAGTGTTTTTCAACCCGATTATTGTTAAGCCAGCCTGTTAAGCCAACCCTACACACGATCGTGAAAAAAAATGCTCTAGCAAAGCGTGGTGACGTACAACACGTACGACAGCACTATAAAGGGGAAGTACCATTCGGATGGCGCCACCCTTGGGGCTGATTTTGCTGATTTTGTGTTAGTAAAACTTTTGTGAGAGACGATTCGTGCTTTTCAGTCTGTTACAGCGTGACAAATGTGCTATCTCCATTACAATCGGTAGTTTTACCAGAACGTCTCATACCTTGCTTCTGAGTCCACACACAACCATTTTTTACGAAGTTAAAAATGACAATGTTAAAAACGACAATGTTAAAAACGACAATGTTAAAAACGACAATGTTAAAAACTACGCAAAATTTTATACATTTTTAATGCCCATTTTTCACGTCGCAAAAAATGCTCTGGAGCCCACACATGATCGTTTTACTGACATTAAAAAATAAATAACATTTTTTACATCGCGTAAAACGGTCGTGTGTACGCGGCATTACTCTAAATGGTTTAAGGTTATCAGTGGTGTACCCCAAGGTTCATTGCTGGGACCCTTACGTTTTATTTTCTTTATGAATGATATTGGGTCTGGGATCAAAAGTAACATTTCTGTCTTGTCTTTGCAGATGACACCAAGCTATGCAGTAGAATAACGTCCTTACAGGATGTCTCCAATTTACAAGCAAACCTCAATGCACTGTCTAATTGGGGGACTATGTGGTAGATATGGTTTATTGTTGATAAATGTAAAGTTATGCGCTTGGGGGCTAAAAATATGCATGCATCATACATGCTAGGGGGAGTACAACTGGGGGAACCTGTAGTGGAGAAGGGTCCTGGGGGTTTTGGTAGATCATAAGCTCATTAATGGCATTCAATGCCAAGCTGCAGTTTCCAAAGCGAGCAAAGTCCTTTCTTGCATTAAGAGAGGTATGGACTCCAGAGAGAGAGATATCATTTTGCCTCTGTACAAATCATTAGTAAGACCTCACCTGGAATATGTAGTTTAGTTTTGGGCACCAGTTCTCAAAAAGGATATCGGGGAACTGTAAAAAGTGCAGAGAAGGGCAACCAAACTGATAAGAGGCATGGAGGAACTCAGCTAGGAACGATTAGAGGAACTGCATTTACTCACTCTTGAGAAGAGGAGATTAAGGGGAGATATGATCAACATGTACAAATATATAAGGGGTCTATATAGTGAACTTGATGTTGAGTTATTCACTTACATTCAACACTGAGGACAAGGGGGTACTCTTTATGTCTAGAGGAAAAGAGATTTCATCTCCAAATACGGAAAGGTTTCTTCACAGAAAGAGCTGTGGAAATTTGGAACAGACTCCCTCCAGAGGTGGTTCTGGCCAGCTCAGTAGATTGCTTTAAGAAAGGCCTGGATACTTTCCTAAATGTAAATAATATAACTGGGTACTAACATTTATAGGTAAAGTTGATCCAGGGAAAATCCAATTGCCTCTCGGGGGATCAGGAAGGATTTTTTTCCCCTGCTGTAGCAAATTGGATCATGCTCTGCTGTTTTTTTTTTTTTTTGCCTTCCTCTGGATCACCTGTGAGTAAAGAATTATGGGATTGTACGATATTTTTTATTTTTTTATTTTTTTTATGGTTGAACTAGATGGACTTGTGTCTTTTTTCAACCTGACTAACTATTATGTAGTTGATTTGTATGGATTACTATTGGAGAATAATAGTGTCACTTTATTTTTTTTAATCTGCAATTCAATCAGTATCAGTAATAATAATAATAATAATAATAATAATAATGCAAGTCTTATATAGCGCTGTCTTACCCTAACTTGCCAGGCAAGCTTCTGAAGCCAGGCAAGCTTCTTGCCAGGCAAGCTTCTGAAGCCACAGCCGAAGCTGTAGCTCATCGGGTCTCGAGGCGCTTATATAGTAACATAGTCACTATTACCCAAATCAATGGTACTCATTTTACCGACCTCGGAAGGATTGAAGGCTGAGTGGACCCTGCCGGGATCGAACCTGCGACCCTGAGGGCTCAGGTGATCACAGATTGCTGCAACGGAGCATTAGCCCGCTGAGCCATCTTACCAGCTTACAGTAGAAATACTGTATAGACTTGCTGTATTTTAAAACTTACCAGTTTTTATGAAAACATTTTACACTTATACCAATCACACAATACAATGCACACAGAGGTTGATCAATTAACTTGTAAAACAACAGCCCTTACTTTTCTTAATCGCTATCAGCAAAATAATTAAGGAGAGCTCGACGGGAGGATCTAATTTCTTACCTTTATCCTGCTCCTTGCACAAAGCTCCGCTAGACTAATGCCCACTAAGTCAATTCCCAAAAGAAAATTCTGACATTACAATACATACCATTTTGTCCTTTAATTTAAATATTCCCAGCAGGCCAATAAAACAAAACAAATTTGCATTAAGAAAGCACAGCTGCCAAACTAACCGCATTATTTTATTAGCAGCAACAAACCACAAGCCTTAATGAGTGTGTATACCCAATACATCCCAAAGAAAATTGTAATTCAGCAGTTATTCTTAAGTCCCTTGTAAAGCCAACACAACAGGCACAAGCTTGTTATATTTCCAGATAGTTTATTTGCATGCTTTCTTCCTACAATTATAAATCGGCTTGCCTTCATAAAGTACATTGTGTATCTTGCATTACAGCTATGTTAGGATTTCCATTCTACATGCTGATATTGCTGTTCCTTGGCGATAAAAATAGAAAGACGACGATGCATTACAGGGACAGTAATTTACTCGGGGAACTGGGTGATAAAAATGGCAATGTTCATGCAGCCCTTACTTTATTTCTGCATTTATAAGGTGAAGCCAAATAACAATGACTCCAATATGTACTCTGGGGAAATTGTTTCTTTGGCACTTTTTGGAATTAATGTACAAGATTTATTTACCTTTCATATGTTCGCACACTGCAGTATAGGCACTTTAGTTGGAGCAGCAGTGAGAGGTCAGATTTGATGAGCCATAGGTTCAATCTCTGTGAGTTACAATGTACATTATGCATAAATAGGCAGGCAGATGAGAATATAGGTTTTATTAAAATGCGTTATTTTTTGGTACCCAAAGTGCTGCAGTGTATTGCTACAAAAACCACTCCAAATATAAGTTATGTACATAATTTCCAGATTAAAGCCACCATTTTCCATTTATATGCATGGAGTATGCTGCCTGAATAACAAACATACAGTAAGAGGAGGGACAAAGTGTTGTGCTGCTGCCAGAGGTACCATTATTGTTCAAAAATATAGGGCATTACTGTGCTAATACTAGTAAATGAGGCACTGCACGGAAATAAAGTGTTGCTTTGGGGTTTGAGTAATGTTTCTTTTCTTTTTTATCTTAAAATTCAAAAGTCATGTTTGGTAAAGGCTAATCTTCACAAAAATCTGTTAACCACTTAAGACCCGGACCAGAATGCTGCTAAAGAACCTTGCCCCTTTTTGCGATTCTGCACTGCGTCACTTTAACTGACAATTGCGCAGTCGTGCAACGTGGCTCCAAAACAAAATTGGCGTCTTTTTTCCCCACAAATAGAGATTTCTTTTGGTGGTATTTGATCACCTCTGTGGTTTTTATTTTTTGAGCTATAAACAAAAATAGAGCGACAATTTTTTGCTATAATAAATTTCCCCCCAAATTTTTTTTTCCTCAGTTTAGTCCGATACGTATTCTTCTACCTATTATTGGTAAAAAAAAATCGCAATAAGAGTTTATCGGTTGGTTTGCGCAAAATTTATAGCGTTTACAAAATAGGGGATAGTTTTATTGCATTTTTATAAAAAAATAATTTTTACTACTAATGGCGGCGATCAGCGATTTTTTTCATGACTGCGACATTATGGCGGACACTTCAGACCATTTTGACACATTTTTGGGACAATTGTCATTTTCACAGCAAAAAATGCATTTAAATTGCATAGTTTATTGTGAAAATTACATTTGTAGTTTGGGAGTTAACCACAAGGGGGCGCTGTAGGGGTTATGTGTTCCCTAATGTGTGTTTACAACTGTAGGGGGGTGTGGCTGTAGGTGTGACGTCATCGATTGCGATTCCCTGTATAAGGGATCACGCGATCGATGACGCCGCCACAGTGAAGGATGGGGAAGCCGTGTTTACACGCGGCTCTCCCCGTTCTTCAGCTCCGGGGACCAATCGCCACACTCCAGTGGCGATCGACTCCGCGAGTCCCACGGTCCCGGAGCTTTGGACCGGGTCTCGGGCGCGCGTTCGTCACCCACGGCTGGGTACTAGTACAGGACATACCTGAACGTACATGTGCCCAGCCATGCCATTCTGCCAACGTATATGTGCAGGCAGCGGTCCTTAAGTGGTGAAAGAACTTAAAAAATTATATATATTTACTCTAGTAACAGTATTTTCCCATGTAAATATATATATAATATTGATACTCTGTGTTTACTAATATATTTATCATTTACTTTAACTGTGACATCTGCATATGACTTCTTAAAGTTCCCCTCAGTTTGTAGTGTTTTCCTCCTTGCCCCAGTACAGCGCTACATCAATTCTGTTTTAAATTACCAGAGAAAAAATCATTACACGGTCGTGTACCTTAGAGGAGACTGAAATTATGAGGTTGGCCTCTCTTGTATCTCCAGCCTAGGCCCCACTGGGAGTGAAACAGAGGGTGCCGAGGGGCAGGAGGAACATTAATGCCTGCAGATGTAGATCGGGGAACTTTCAGCAGGAGATGCAATTCCAAGGCAGCAGGAAAACCATCAGATCAGGAACAGCAGCTATGCACAGTAAGTTCAGCTGAGGTTAAAGTAGCACTCCACTTGCACTATGGGGCCGGAATGTGTGGCTGGTCAGAGCTCTCAGCAGACTTGCAGCAGGAACATTCAGCGGTGTGCAGAACTGCAGCAGCATACAGCCAGGCAGACACTCAAACATGGCAGTAAGCCAGGATCAGAGACAGAAGCGTGGTCATAGGATAAGCCAGGGTCCTCAACAGGCGGGCAATGAGGTGCCAAATCAGGACCAGAGCCAAAGTCAGCAATGAGCCGCAACAGGACAAGACAGGAGCAGGATCCAAGATCAGGTCAGGAGTAAGCCGGGTCAGCAACCCAGGGAACACACTGGATATAGACAGGGAACAGCTGAAGACCAGTCAGCATTAGAGCACAGGCAGAAGTATCCTTAAATAGACTGTCTGGCGCCAACATACATAGTGGGCACCCGCTCACATGCGCATTCCTAATAGGCGTTCTGCGGAGATTCATGTGCGTGTGTGAATTTCTATTTTGAAAAACATCTTCATGCATGCGCATTTTTATTAGCCAAACGCTAGTTGGTTTTCTCTGACACTATCTTCACTGCTTTGCAGTAGATTACCCACAACACACACACCTGAGTTAGGATGGAATTTAATAAAATAACTACATGACAGGAAGATTTAAAAGATTGGGTAAAACAGTGATACATGTGGAAAATAAGCAAGAAAAATCTCTTTAGTAAAGGTCCACATTGGATCCCTATTTTACAATATGCTATGTCTTATTCCTTCTAATACTAAAGTTTAGTATAGAGATTTATCAGGTGATAGATTTCTCAATAACACTATAAGACGTATTTATCAAACAGTGTTTCTTGACCATGTGGCCATTTTACGTCAATAATATCCAGAACATTCCCACCCCTTTGTATACGGTATGGTCAAGGACTGCTATGTATTTTTTCTAACACCCTAGAGAATAAAATGGCAGTCAGTGCAATACTTTTTGTCACACCGTATTTGCGCAGCGGTCTTACAAGCGCACTTTTTTTGGAAAAAATACACTTTTTTGAATTAAAAACTAAGACAACAATACATTTGGCCAATTTTTTTTATATATTGTGAAAGATAATGTTATGCCGAGTAAAATGATACCCAACATGTCATGCTTAAAAATTGCGCCCGCTCGTGGCATGGCGTCAAACTTTTACCCTTAAAAATCTCGACAGGCGACGTTTAAAAAATTCTATAGGTTGCATCTTTTGAGCTACAGAGGAAGTCTAGGGCTAGAATTATTGCTCTTGCTCTAACGATCGCGGTAATACCTCACTTGTGTGGTTTGAACATCGTTTTCATATGCAGTCACTACTCACTTATGCTTGTCGGCACGGGGCGCTTTAAACATTTTTTTTCCTATTACAAGGAATGTAAATATCCCTTGTAATAGAAAAAAGCATGACAGGTCCTCTTAAATATGAGATCTGGGGTCAAAAAGACCTCAGATCTCATATTTAGATTTAAATGCAAAAAAAAAAATATGGAAATGTAATTTAAAAAAATCTCAACAAAAAAATTTGCCTTTAAGAAGCATGGGTGGAACTGACGTTTTGACGTCACTTCTGCCCTGCTATGCTATGTGGGTGGGTGGGGGCCATCTTGACCTCATTCGCATCCCCACACAGCAGGCTGAAGGACCCGATTGCCTCCGCCGCACCATTAAGCGGCGGAGGGCGCAGGAGAGCGGCAGAAGGGGGACCCCTCTCCCGCCACCGATAACGGTGATTTCACGACGAATCTGCCGCGGAGACCACCGCTATCGTTTACAGGACCGATCACGCTAAAGATGGATATCTCGGTTGTGGCAGCAGCTGCTGCCGTTACCGAGATATCCAGCTTTAAAAAAAGGACGTATATCTGCATGAGGAGGTCCTTAAGTGGTTAACCTTCAATGAACAGGTGAGCTGCTATCTAAATAATGGAAGGACCGTAGACACAGTGTTTCTGGATTTTGCAAAAGCATTTGATACAGTTCCCCACATTTACTGTACAAAGTAAGGTCTGTTGGCATGGACCATAGGATGAGTACATGGATTGAAAACTGGCAACAGGGCCAAGTTCAGAGTGTAGTGATAAATGGTGAGTACTCAGGATGGGCAGGGGTGGATAGTGGGGTCCCCCAGGGTTCTGTCCTGGAACCAATCCTGTTTAATTTATTTATAAACGACCTGGAGATAGGATAAACAGCTCAATCTCTGTATTTGCATATTATATTGAGCTAAGCAGGGCAACTTCTGCAGGATGTGGAAACCTTGCAAGAAGATCTGAACAAATCAATGGGGTGGGCAACTACATGGCAAATGAGGTTTAATGAGGAAAATGTAAAATAATGCATTTGGGTGGAAAAAATATGAATGCAATCTACTCACTGGAGGCAGAACCTATGGGGGAATCTAGGGTGGAAAAGGACCTGGGGGTCCTAGTAGATGACCGACTCAGCAATTGTATGCAATGCCAAGCTGCTGCAAGCAAAGCAAACAGAATTTTGGCATGCATTAAAAAGGGGATTAACTCCAGAGATAAAGCAGTAATTCTCCTACTCTACAAGACTCTGGTCCGGCCACACCTGGAGTATGCTGTCCATTTCTGGGCACCAGTCCGCAGGTAGGATGTGCTAGAACTGGAGAGAGTCCAGAGCAAGCAACAAAACTAATAAGGGCTCTGGAAGACAGTTATGAGAAAAGGTTACGAGCCCTGAACTTATTCTCTCTGGAGAAGAGACGCTTGAGAGGGGATATGATTTCAACGTACAAATAACGTACTGGTGACCCCACAACAGGGATGAAACTTTTCCGCCTAAGGGAATTTAATAAGACGCGCGGCCATTCATTTTTTTTTTTAAGAAAAGCGGTTTAATATTAAACTGCATAGAGGGTTCTTTACTGCAAGTGAGTTTAGGATGTGGAATTGCTTTCTATGGGCAGTGGTTTCAGCGGGGAGCATTGATAATTGGAAAAAAACGATTAGATACGCACCTGAGCGACCACAACATACTTTGCTATACAATGTAATACTGACAAAAAAACACGCCTCGACTACTGTGTAACTGTATAACTAATATACTGTATATACAACAGCCAATTTCTCTGCCACAATGGGGCAAGATTTGGTCCTCGAATTCTAAAGTGTCCAGATGCATGGCACACAGAGGGAGAGCATTTAAGGTATTACTATTCTGGTATAGGACACCAGAGGTGCTACACTTTGATCCTTTACTACCCTCCTTGTGTTGGAGATGTGATAAAATAGGAGGCAACCATTACCACATCTTCCGGCAATATGAGTTAATTACACACTTTTGATCTATGGTGATGTCTCTGCACCAACGAATATTTGAGTCTCCTCTCCCGTTGAATCCGTTTCATTTCCTCCTAGGCCTGAAATTGGGACATTTTCGAACAAATTAGCTTCATAAATTCTACTGGCTTCTAAAAGTGTTATTCCAATGTGCTGGTTATCTCCTACCTATTTTTGAAGGGTATTGTTGAAATTTGCAGAATGGAGCATATGACAGCCTTAGTGGAGGATGCTGTGGCCAGGTTTGACAAAATCTGGGATCTGTGGGACAAATCTGAGTTTGTCTCTTCTCCCTAATCCCGATTGAGCTTTAGATACTCTTTCGGGACCACAGTACCCCCACCTCTACATACCCTCTTTTCTCCACTGTGGATTTAGTCTAAATATACAGCTTAACACTCTTTAGTCCCGTGGTGTATATTCTCTTGTACTATTATACCATTATGCCTTCACATGTTTATCTGTCATACCTCGCAAGTAGATTACAACCTTGAACTTCTCCTGTATTCGATCTAATTGCATTCATTACTTCTCTATAAAATGTATTTATTCTTTAAAAGGGGTTGTAAAAGTAAAAAAACAATTCCCTAAATATCTTTCTTTACCTTAGTGCAGTCCTCCTTCACTTACCTCATCTTTCGATTTTGCTTTTAAATGTCCTTATTTCTTCTGAGAAATCCTCACTTCCTGTTCTTCCGTCTGTATCTACACACAGTAATGCAACACGTTCACCCTGGTGTGAAGAAAGCCTCTTGAGGGGGGAGGGGTGAGCAGGAGGGTCAGGAAGCTATCTACTTTGCAGATAGAGAAAGGAGCTGTGTGTTAGTGGGCGTCCTGACACTCCTGCTCGCCCCCTCCCCCCTCAAGAGGCTTTCTCCACACCAGGGAGAAAGCCTCACATTACTGTGTATAGTTACAGACAGAAGAACAGGAAGTGAGGATTTCTTAGAAGAAATAAGGACATTTAAAAGCAAAATGGAAGGATGAGGTAAGTGAAGGAGGACTACACTAAGGAAAAGGGATTTTTTTATTTTTTTTTACCTTTACAACCCCTTTATCCTCCCTGGCAGTATGATTCTTTCTGATTTTAGGTGCTGAAAGCGGTACCATTATTTGCAAGGAAATTTGGCGTTTTTTACTGTAGGCCAGTAATTCTTAGGAATAACTCACTTAAATCTGACCAAACAAGAGTCTAATAGGCATCCCAGGTATTAATTTTTTTTTAAAACAAAATTATAAATTATAATATAATAAATAATTATAAATAATTATAACAAATAATAATATAATTATAATAAAAATTATTCAATAATGTAATCAACTCAAAATCACTGAAATTTGCTCAGTTGCAGAATTGTCGCTGTCATTTTTTTTTTTAATGACGAATTTCCCCACAAATCGCTATTGCTCAATTCTACAAGTGATTATAATTTATTGATCTAAAACCAATTTGGACATAAAGGGACACTTTTGGTTGCTATGGACAATCTACAGTTTGCAGGCAGAAAGAACAGTTTTTATTATATAAAAGAGCATGTAGGGCACAGGGCAGACCACTAGGGACAAGGGGGGTGTGTATTTTTTACATACAGTACTGTAATCTATAAGATTACAGTATACTGTATGTAATGTGTTTGTTTACGTTTTTGAATTTGGCGCCGTTCTCCGCCACCGTGCGTCGTAACGTCGCAGGGAACGGAGATCGACAGCACACAGGGACACTGTGTGAATGCTCACACAGCGTGGATGCATCGCTGGATCCAGGAACAAGGTAAGCCAGTGCGCGCTGCAGGCTCTGCATAGCTACCCCGAGCGTGACTCGGGGATACCGATCTTAGCACAAAAAAAAACACTCCGAGTCACGTTTGGGAATACCGCCAGGGGGGTACTACATACACTATGTTTGTAAATCACAAAACTTTAATAAAAATACAATAATTATATATATTTTTTAAATATATTGCAGTTTACCAATCCTTAAATGTGGTGGCAGCACTTTATTTTATTTTAACTACTTGCCCACCCACAGTAGATTTATTGCAGACAGACAGCTCAGGCAGGCTAAAATACGTACTATGTACCTGTAAGTCGCCACCCATCTTCTAGGTTTAAAGCATGCATGTGTGCGGCCCCAGCCGACCTGTTCTGTAATTGGACACAGCATGAGTTTCAGCCAATAAGTTTGGAGTTTGGAGTCCAATCACACACAGAACTCTTTGTGAATATGAATGAACAGCATCTGGCAGTTTCTTCTCCCTGAAAAGTAGGGAAAAAATTTAGCCCTTCCCAGTATTATTTTTTACAGTCTCAGTGTGCAATATTATCACTAATCACTGCATTAGTGTCACTAGCGATGTCAATGTCAGTTAGTGACCCTCCCAGATAGTGTCTGTTAGTACCACTTTAAGTTGTTGATCACTGCCATTACAGTATAGCGTCTATAGCTGCGTAAATTCTAGTATACATACCATAGCTTGTAGATGCTGCAACCAATTAATATAGTCTCTGGGATTTTTTTGTTAATCAGATAAATGTAGCAGAATACATTTTGGCCTACATTTATAAATAAATTCAATATTTTTTTATTGATTTTTTTATTGGATATGTTTTTTCTTAAACAGAAAGTAGAAAATATTCACATTTTCAAAATGTTGGTCTTTGTTTTGTTTATATAATAAAATAATAAAAAAAAAACGGGAGGTGATCAAATGTCACTAAAATAAAGCTTTGTTAAAAAAATTATATAAACGTAATTTGCATACAGTATTGCATGACCTCGCAATTGCCAGTTAAGGTAGCAGGTGCTGAATAACAAAAAATGCCCTGGTCAAGAAGGGGGGTAAACCTTCTGGAGGTCAAGTGGTTAAACTTGTGATCCAGCCAGTAAGTCTGTTATTTTTTAATTTCCTTTAACAGGACAATCTGTCCAGTAAAAGTGACAATTTGAGGGTTGAGACAAATCATTTACCAATGACTGGGGTACTTACAACGATCAGCTTTTATTCATTTATGTAAAACCTTTATCCCAAAAGGAAAAAAACTGTTGCTGTAACTGAATAAAAATGATTTGCTGAGGCCTTTGTTTGGAATGGGAAGCAAGCTAGAGTTAAATTGGATAAGCTAATCGCTCCCAAATTGTTGGGAGGCATAGGCATGCCTGATCTTGAAAAATACTATTGGGCTTGCAATCTGACCCGAATGGTTGATTGGAACGTCCATGCAGAGATCAAGGATTGGGTAATTCTGGAAGAATCATTCTACACACAACATATCCCTTTGAGATACTTACCTTGGATTGTCCCCCAAAAACTGCCTAAGTTGGTCAAATCACATCCCTTAATATGTACTACCTTAAAAATATTTAAGCACCTCTACCGCTTAATCTCATAGGTCGCGTGAACATTTTCAAGATGATATACCTACCCAAATTTTTTTATGTGTTTCGGGCATCCCCAATTTCTTTGTTGAAAAAAAGTTTTAAAAAAATTAACTCGCTCCTCTTCACCTTTCTCTGGCAGGGGTCAAACCCACGAATTGCTAGGGCCTCTTTCCAGGCTGCTAGATGGAGGATTAGCCTGTCCTAATTTGAGACAGTATTTTATAGCGTCTCAACTTGCATATGTCTATGATTGGTTCCTGGAGGCCTCCCCGTCCTGTTCCACCGCTCTATTGACTGCTCTGGTGGGCTCCAGGGACTCGCTGGTTGATGACCTACACAGGTCTATACCCAGACGCTGCTCCCGTAACTCCCCGATAGAGGTTAGCTGGTTGGCCTGGCATGAGGGTAACGGGATGCTCATGGACTCGGGCGGGGTGTCTCCTAGAGCTCCCCTGTGGCAAAATTCCAACTTCCCTGAGCTCCTGGGTCACCCGGATTCTAGGTGGTGGACCTAATTGGGGGTCACACACGTTTCCCACATCTTTGTCAATGACAAGTTTATTTCATTTGAGGACATAAGGGTACGAAGTGGGGTAACGGATAAATCTCTATTCAAGTATATGTCACTCTGTCATGCAGCACGGGCACGGGCACAATTTGAGGGTCTGACGCAGGAGCTCACTGAATCGCCTCTGGAAGCGCTCATGTCTTATTCAGATATTAGGAAACTGGTCACGACAGTTTATTCCCGCCTTCAGTCGGTGGGGGTTAAACCCTTCCAGATTTCTCAGCGGAAATGGGAGGTAGACATTCCGGGGCTGTCCGAGGAGGGGTGGGAGGAAGCCTCGGAGGTCTGCTCCTTGATCTTATTGGGTCTAACGATCAGTATGTACAATTTAAATGTATCCACCAGTTACATTATACTCCTGCCAGGCTGGCCCGCATGGGTCTAATTTCTATTGTATCCTGTCCTAGGTGCGGCTCCTCTGAGGCCGACTATATACTTATGTTTTGGTCATGCCCAGCCTTATTAACGTATTGATAGGACTTGTTTTCTTTTTTTAAGGACACCCTACACTTCCCCATTCCTCTCATTCCTCTCATTACTTTATATCTCCAATTCATGCTCGAACTCTAATACGCACAGTTTTGTTCTATGCTAGGAAAATTATCCTGTTGCATTGGAAGAGTGCATCTGCTCCTGATATTCAAATGTTGTATCGTATGGTTAATAAGGTCTTACCCACCTTTAAGTACATTTATAAGGGCAGGACTTGTCCGAAAAAGTTTACCAAGATCTGGCAGCCCTGGCTGGATATTGCGGACTCCTTCTGGAAGGATACCCCACTCTCTCAACCATAATGGGCTATAGGCAGATGGGATGAGGGTTGTTCTGGTGGTTGTTGGATGGCTGAGGGGTGGTTGGGGTGTGAGCGGATCCGGGTGTGGGGGTTGGTGGGTGGTTGGCCAGGGCAGTTGCTTGGGTGTGTGTGTGTGTGAGTGTGGACAGGTGGCATGTACTACAACTGATAGGTATTTCTACTGTTTACTGTGTTTCTACGATATGGGGCCCAGTGCGGTCCACGGTGAATACACTGGAGCACGTACTTACTCTCAGGGAAAAGTTGAAGTCTGCTATGAAAATGTTGAATCTGCGTTAATCTATGCAAGAGCTGTAATCGTTACAGAAAACAAATAAACAAAGTTTAAAAAAAAAAAAAAAAAAACAGTCACAGCCAGTATCCCTGGCTGGTTTGTTTACAGACAACAGCCATGGATCTGACTGTCATTTAGTAGTAGTAAGTCAATGGGACAACATTGTTAAAGGGGTTGTAAAGGTTTTTTTTTTAAAACAAACATTTCATACTTACCTCCACTGTGCAGTTTATTTTGTACAGAGTGGCTCTGATCGTCCTCTTCTGGGGTCCCACGGCAGATCTCGCGGCTCCTCCCCGGAAGAACTAGCCCCCTCTGGGAAGCTCTCTCCCAAGGGTGTTAGCTTGAGGACACACTGCCATGCCATACAATCGGTGTCCATAGATGCCAATTGTATAACTCAGCCCAGCCCCTGCCCCCTCCCCCCCGGCGACCGCGCCATTGGATTGGATTGACAGCAGCATGAGCCAATGGCTGCGCTGCTATCAATCATCCAATGAAGAGCCAACAAAACCAGAGGGAAAGCAACATGGGATTGCACCCACGGAGATCCGGGGCTCAGGTAAGTAAAGCGGGGGCTCAGGGGGGGCGGTGAATGCAAGGTGTTTTTTCACTTTCATGGATAGGATGCATTAAGGTGAAAAAACACAAAGCTTTAAGCGGTGGGTCATCATGGTGTCAGGGAAGCATTCTTTCAAAGGGTTCAGCAAATTTAGTGTTTGCGGGCTTCCTCCTGGTTTTACCAAACCTCAGGCGGACTAATTTTCCTCTTCACCAGAGATCGCTTGACAAATTGTCGGGGTTGTGGTGACAAAATTGGCACAGAAGGGATCTAAGAGCAGCATTTTCTCAAAGAAATGTTAGGTTAAGATAATTTCAATCCTTCTACTAGATATGTGCAATTTGTTTTGTTACAAATACATTTTTTACGATTTTAGACAAATTATCCGAATTAACAAAAACCTGTTCAATGAATTTCTCAGAATATTTGTAAATTTGAAAATTTGTAAATTCAAAAATCTTAAATAATAACTAACTAATAATAACTTAACTATTACTAACTAATAAATTGTAGGCATTGGAATTTCCTTTCAAATTTGGCTGTTAATGATCATAACGAATACAAATTTATGCAAAGTTACGAATTATGAAATATCGAATGCCGTATATAAACAAATGGAATGTAACAAAATAATAATAATGAATACAAATAATAATAATAAAAACTTGTTATTATTTTTATTTATCATTAATTTGTTCTGTTACATTTGTTTAGATGTGGCATTCGTTATTTTGGGTA
The DNA here is from genome assembly GCA_029574335.1 of Rana kukunoris. Lineage (NCBI taxonomy): Eukaryota > Metazoa > Chordata > Amphibia > Anura > Ranidae > Rana > Rana kukunoris. The sequence goes on from CM056049.1 coordinate 181,398,160, forward strand.
ATTCGTAACTTTGGATACATTTGTATTTGTTACGTTCACTAGCAGCGACATTTGAATGGAAATTCCAAAGCCTATAATTTAATAGTTAGTTTTTATTAGTTAGTTTGTTCGTTATTTTTTCTTATTTTTAGATTTTCTTTCTTATTTTGGGGGATTTTCGACTTTTCGAATTAACAAATTTGCAAATTGCGATCACAATAAATCACCCGGAAAACCCCCCAAATGAAACAAAAACTAAAATAAACACATTTTTTGGGAGTGCACATGTCTACTTTCTACTACTCTTTATTCATCCCAGCAAAAGCTGTTAACATGTATTGTAGAGGTCGATTTACCAAAGGCACGTTGCCCTTAACATGAAAGTTTTTCCCATAGCTTAATGAACGATGTGAAGCTCTGATGACTTTTTTTATTTTCCTTGCACACAATTGGGTATTCCTTGTGAAACAAAATGTAATCACATTCACTAAGCACTGGAGAAAAATCCCATGCAAAGTGCAAGTTCCCTTGCAAAGTGAACAGCCTTATAAAAGAGAAAAAATACATGCTTGTGGCCACCTTAAAGTGTACAATACATAAGCTGCAAACACACCGGTGAGGTATTTGCCACAGCACACAAATTGCACTAAATAATAGACATCAAGTGAATAGTCAAAGTAAAAGTGAATACAGAGTCCCCATTAAAGAATAATCTTGAGGATTCGGCGTGTCTATGTCATGGTGTTTACCAAAAGTGACAGTGGATGCCATTGTTACCTGCCGGATTTGTTTGGTGATATGCACTTTCTTATTTTACATATGTGAGTTAGCTTATTAAATTAGTTATTTTTAAAAGGATTTAAAGGTTTTACACTATTCAGTGGTTTCTTATTTGTATGAGGGTAGGCCAATAAGTTCTTGCCCTCACCATGATTTAGATGTGCTAGGGATCTGAAATTTTGCAGATTTATAGGTGGATATCTTAGTAATATGCATGCTTGTGTTTGTAGGCTGTGGTGAATTAGAGTTAAATTCAAGAGAAATGGAATAGGTGTCATGCCGGACAAAGTTGAATACTGAGCCGTGATTAGGTTCCTCCATCTTCAAGGGATATCTGCCCAAATAATCCTTGAAGACATGTCAGCTGTGTATGTTGAGGATTGTCCACCATATGAGACTGTCAATCTATGGAAAAGAGAATTCAAGTGTGGTCACACAAATATACAGGATGACCCAATGGAAGGTCTTCCGTCAACTGTCACAGAACCAAGTGTGGTGGCGAAAGTTGAGCAGCTAGCGCTTGAAGATAGATGTGTGACTATTAATTTCTTAGCTAGGAAGGTGAACATTAGTAGGGGGTCAGTTTACAACATATTACATACCATCTTACACATGAGCAAAGTGGCTGCACATTGGGTTCCCAGGTTGCTGAAACCCTTCAAAAAACAGCAATTTTGGACCTGAACCAACTGTCACTTTGTTCACATTTGTGGCTATTAATCTCTGCCCCATCCACCTTACTCACCTGACCTGACACCTTCGGACTTCTTTCTGTGTCCAAATCTAAAGAAACATTTACGGGAAAGACATTTCATCAATGATGAGGCAGTCATTACTGAAGTTTATTACTGTTTTTTATCCAAATCTGCATACTTCTACGCAGATGGTATTAAAGGTCTGTTCCACATGTGAGAAGTGTGTAACCATAGGAGGTATATATGTAGAGAAGGAAGAGTCAGTGGACTAAATCTCAGATTCGTAGCACATCTGGATCTTGGTGAGAGTAAGAACATATTGGCCTCCTCTCTTACATATGTTTGCAGGAATATCGGATGTCTAGCAGAGGTTTACCCCAAAGCTGTTTACCGGAATGCTGATCTATAGGGAAATTTCCCTAAGACCTGCCAGACCTGCCTTAAATTAGGGGTCCTGGCCACATGGTAAGCGCACACCTAATCCCTTTTGGTGGTGGTCAGCATTTGAGGTGAAGGGAGTTTGATGTGGCTCACGCTTTGATCTGTGACAATATGAATCCTAAATCATTATCCTTTATTGGGGACTATGTATTAACTTTTACTTGGGCCTATTCACTAATGTTTATTATTAAGCGCAACACGTTGATTATAAAAGTGAACAACCTGTTTTCCTTTAGTAAACAAATGCCATAAAACGTTTTAGTAAATGTACAAAACAAAAAGATTCCCCTGGCTCTCTGACTCTATGAATTTCACACATTGGGCCTATTCACTAATGTTTATTATTAAGCGCAACACGTTGATTATAAAAGTGAACAACCTGTTTTCCTTTAGTAAACAAATGCCATAAAACGTTTTAGTAAATGTACAAAACAAAAAGATTCCCCTGGCTCTCTGACTCTATGAATTTCACACATTGGGCCTATTCACTAATGTTTATTATTAAGCGCAACACATTGATTATAAAAGTGAACAACCTGTTTTCCTTTAGTAAACAAATGCCATAAAACGTTTTAGTAAATGTACAAAACAAAAAGATTCCCCTGGCTCTCTGACTCTATGAATTTCACACATTGCATACACCCCAGTTATAGTTATATGAACTTCAAATAACATATACACATTTAATGTCTAAATGAGTGATCACTTCCCAAATCAAAACACACACGTTACTGGATAAAGTACACATTTGATTCTACAACAACACTAAATAATCACAGTACACATATTAAAATGTACTGTCCCTGTGGTCACCCTGGTTTCAGGCATGTGAGGCAAAATGTCTACTGCAATAACAGTCACACACATAAATCCTTTGTGACATCTGTAAAACAAGCTCTTGCAGATGATGAAGCTGGTGATATTATAGGGGATTCTGGATAATATAAATATCTCTCCATGTACACATACAGTATGGCACATGAAAAAAAGGTAGAATGTAACTAATGTTAGGTTCACTTTAGTTTCAATTCAAGGGTAGGTCTGCTAAGTGTGTTTTAGGCCAGGTTCACATATGTGCAGCCGTCGGTTCGTGCCTGGGGTCCAGTGTGTGTCTGTTCACCGGTTCAGGTGTGAATCAGATTCCAATTTTTGCCTAAATTTGCACCGAAACATGCACAGGACACTTTTTCAATCCGAACCAAGGCTGACCCTGGACAAGTGTGCATTACACATCTGTATATAAAACAGAGCAGTGGCTAAGTGGTTAGCCCTTCCACCTAGCAGCACTAGGGGCATTGGTTCAAACCCCAACCACAACCAGATACTCAAAGCCAGATACAAGTCCAAAGGAGATCGAAGATTCGCAGTCCAGGGACCTTGGCTGTGGAACGCTCTACCAACCGCCAGCCAATTGGAATTGGACCACTTGGCCTTCAGGAGAAAGATTAAAACCCATCTCTTCTGAGGTCAAGGGGTTTCACTCACGGGATGGATACAGCGCCCAGAGGCGATTCAGTTTGCATGTGCTGCGCTATATAAGTTTTTCACTCACTCATGACACTACATGCCTGGAATTTACACATTCTCTGTCTGCCTGCATGCGTTTCCTCTCACACTCCAAAGACATGCTGCTAGGTTAATTAATGAATATGAGTTAGGAACCTTAGGTTGTAAGCTCCTTGAAGGCAGGGGCTGATGTGAATGCACAATATATATGTAAAATGCTGTGTAAATTGGCAGTACCTTTAATAAACAAAACTTTCATTAAACATACATTTATAAAATTTATCAAGTTAGGATGAAGATAAAGCTTTGACATAGAATGCACTGTGGTAATTACACTCCCTCATGCACCATCAAAGAGCAAAGTGCTGCCTACTTGCAGGCCAGGGGTTTTGTAAGGTCGCAAAGAAAAAGAAAGTAGTTGTAATAAAACAGAAATATTAAAACAAGTCCATGTAACATTAAGACTAATTTACTAAAGAAGTTGAGAATCTTCACCGTTTTAGTAGTCACTCTAATTATATAACATGAAAAGTAAATTACTGTTTATTTATTTCATATGATTGAGTATTAAAATATATATTTGTAGTCCAAACATAGACGAAGATCTATTTATAAATGTTTTTCCATAAGATTCAGGCAATTTTTGTGAGCCATGGGTCAAAGTTTGTGTATTTTTGTCAAGCATTTAAATATAGAGCCGGTAGTGTTTGCATTACAAGCTATACAGTGCCTTGAAAAAGTATTCATATCACTTGAAATTTTCCATGTTTTGTCATGTTACAACCAAAAATGTAAATGTTTTTATTTTTTATTTATTTTTTATTTTATTGGGATTTCATGTGATATACCAACATAAAGTAGCACATAATAGTAAATTGGAAGAAAAATGATAAATGGTTTTCAAAATCTAGTATAAATACAGCTGTTCTGTGAAGCCTTCATAGGTTTGTTAGAGAATATTAGTGAACAAACCACATCATGATGGCCAAGGAACACACCAGACAGGTCAGGGATAAAGTTGTAGAGAAATTTAAGCACGGTTAGGTTATAAAGAAATATCCCAAGCTTTGAACATATCATGGAGCTATGTTCAAACCATCACCTCAAAATTAAAAGAGTACAGCACAACTGCAAACCTACCAAGACATGGCCGACATTGGCCGTCCACCTGAACTGATAGGCCAGTCATGGATAGTGATGGACGGATATCTGATGGGGCAGTTCGCGAACGCTAACCGCAAGTTCGCGGCGGACCCAATTGACTTTATTGGCAGTCGAATATTAAAACCTGCAGGTCATATTTGCAGCCACAAAACTTACTTGCTGTGCACAAATAGTCCCACAACATATACACTGACCTACCAGAAGTATTAAGTGAAAAACCGGATACATAAGTAAGTGCCGGCCATTACAAGCCCCAAAAATTAGCCGACAGGCGTTCACCTGACAGCAAACAACTTTGTATTCTGTGGCTGGAGGTACATTAAGCTTTTCACTGGATACAGAAGTAAGTGTCGGCCATTACAGGCCCCAAAAATTTGCCCACGGCCACAGGCGTTCACCTGACAGCAAAAAATCTTGTATTCTGTGTCTGGTGGTACATTAGGTATTGTATTGTAGCACTGGTGAACGGAGTGAACCACAACGGCGGTTAGCAAGTATTAATTGCATACGAGAGATAGTGTAGCTCAGGTAGTTTGAGGATAAACGTTTAATACACAAGTTGTACTGGTAACTAATAGAAATATATGAGAGGCAATATAGCTCAGGTACTTTGAGAGTACATATAGTATTTGTAGTAACAAGTATCAATTGCATATGAGAGGCAATATAGCTCAGGTACTTTGAGAGTACATATAGTATTTGTAGTAACAAGTGTTAATTGCATATGAGAGGCAATATAACTCAGGTACTTTGAGAGTACATTCAGTATTAGTAGTAACAAGTATTAATTGTGTATGAAAGGCAATATAGCTCAGGTACTTTGAGAGTACATATAGTATTAGTAGTAACAAGTATTAATTGCTAATGAGAGGCGATATAGCTCAGGTACTTTGAGAGTACATATAGTATTAGCCCATGTCCACAGGCATTCCCCTGACAGCAAACAACTTTGTATTCCGTGGCTGGTGGTACAATAGGCATTCAACGGATACAGAAGTAAGTGTCGGCCATTACAGGCCCCAAAAAATAGCCCACGGCCACAGGCGTTCACCGGACAGCAAACAACTTTGTATTCTGTGGCTGGTGGTACATTAGGCATTCAACGGATACAGAAGTAAGAATATGATTTAACCTTTTATAATAAAGAAAATACAATTGAATAGGGGGGCGTACCATTGTCCTAATGTTCTAATATGAATTGAGGGGACTCAGGGATTCCCCACAATCCCCGAGGCTCCAAAGGGAAAGGTGGGCGGGGAGGACTAAGTAGGTCGGTTGCAAACAACCAGAATAATTCACATTGGGTAAATTTTAGAAAATGTATTCACATAAAGACATCAAACAAGATAAAAAATACATAACATTAAAATACAATACAAACACATTAGACCACAATCAGGTCACCGGTCGTGCAATCCCTCCTGTTGAAAGGGGAGAATATCGGTGAGAGAATTGGAGTCATGAGACAGGCAGTTTCTAGTCTCTACTAGTTTCACAAATTTTGTTTTCGCTTCGTCAGTAGACAGTCTAAAATGTAATACAGGACAAAAATAAAACATTAAAAAACACAATACATCATTTACTACCAGGGGGTGTATGGAAAACATCCCCTGGATATCCACATTAATCATAACAGGGGAAATTGTCGAACATGTCGCCTACCTAAAGGCACAGCGTCCTCTGACCCCAAGAAGGTCCAGGGCAAGCAGTGGGTGAATACCTCACAGATAGGCCAAGTTGGTTTCTTGGGACGGACCTAGTGGTAGGGATATGCATCACTGATGTATGAGTTATATATCAGAGAGGAAGGGGGAGGGGGAAGGGAAGGCATGCATGTGAGGTACTAAGTGTGCAGGGGGGGGGGGGAGGAAAGTAGTGAGTGACTGGGGAACGGGTTGGGGGGGAGGAGGGGGAAAGGTCGGGAAAAAGAGGGGCAGGGAGGCAGGTGGAAGGAGATAGGAAAGAAGGGAGGGGAAAAGGAGGCAGGAAGGAAGAAAAGGATGGGAGGGGGATGGGGGGGAAAGGGGGGGGGAGGGGAGGGGAGGAATAAAGGGAAAAAAGAGGAATAATGGGTGAAGGGAAAGGGCGAAGGAAAGGAAATCAGGGAATATGAAAGGAAAAACAAACCAAGGGAGGGGTGTAAAATATATATATATATATATATATATATATATATATAAAGAGAGAGCGGAGGTAGCCCCAACCACAATACATTAAATGGAGGGTGTGGTGAGGGAAAATATGAAATCAGAACCACAAAATCATAGTGAAGGAATCGTGAGTGGGTACCAGTGTGGGTGTGATAGACAAGTGGTTAAGGAGTAATTAACACCTTACAGCCATGCAAATTCGTGACTTAGTGAGCCCATATATAGAAATATAATATTATCTATGTGCCCAAACGGGCATAGGAAGATAAGGAGGGTAGGGGTCCCAGGACAACAAAGGTCCCGTTAAATGGGGTTGCTCAGGTGACAAAGTGATTAGACCTGAGTGACACATACATCCAGGTCTATGCAAAACAGGTGGTAAGTGAGTTACCAATCTCCTGCTGGTAGCAGCGCTGGTTCCTAATAAACAAACAATGGGGATAAGGTAAATGAAGTGCAAACAATATTAAGGAAGGAACAAAGGGGATGCAGCAACCTAGGAGAGAAAGGTCTATGTGACGATATCACGGTAAGACCCAGTGTACTCACTTTTTTGTGTATGGTAATACACATGTCCTGGGAGCCAGCTCCGGTGCGGACAGTATCCGGGGGACTGGATTTAAATACCCCCATGGCCTGATATGTGTCCATGGGAGCCGCCATTAACGAATGGGTGTGTAGGCGCCGGAACCGAGGGGCGTGGCTGCCGATATCGTGCCCCCATTGGTCCAGAGGTACTGTGATGGTGATAGGACAAGCCGGGGTGGCGGGCCACACCTACGTCAGACGTGTAGGTGTGCACGCTGACGTGGCAGGGGATTGGCCGATCGGCGCGTCAGTTACGGCGCGCATCATGTGTGGGCGGTAATCCTTTTTCCAGGATCTTGACAGAGTGGCGTGGGTAGCGCCGATTGGCCAATCACGGTCTGTCCATAGTAAAGCTATGGATTGAGACCAGTATTAGCGCGGCCATAACTGTGGGCAAGCAAGGGCCAGGCCGTCCATGTGCCAGTGAATCCCTGGTAGAAAGAAAAGCAGAGAGAGGGAAGCAGTATAGAAGAGGGATGGTTAGTGAAATGAATGATAAAAGTGCAAGGGTTGGATGAGTGTTACTACAACGAAGGTGATAATGTGGGACAAACAGGAGGTGTAAAATGTTACACCGCACATGATTGTGATAGTGAAGGACAGGAGAAAAAAAAGGGGGGAAAAATATCAGTAGGTGAACTAGGGGGGAAAAAACAAACAAGAAGGGAAAATTGTGTGTGTGATGTATTAAAGGGACAAGGATAAAGGGAAGGGACAAGAGGCAGCCATGGGGATGGGGTCAGCTGGACAATTCAGGTAAGGAGAAATGATAGACAAGATAGTAACAGGTGCTTAGTTGGGGAGGGCCAACCCAAGTATATCTATAAGGGGTCAACCTCAGGAGAAGGGGGGGGAGAAAGGGCAGAGAGGGTCCCTTCATCAGGGTACCAGATGGATTATAAAAAGGGCTTAAAGGAATTCATCTCATTGAGACCGGGGGGTATGGTGGCCCCCAGTCGTTCAATCCATAGACAATCACGTTGTAGCAGTATTCTGTCTCTGTCCCCACCACGTGGGTCAGGAGGCAGAACCTCTAGAACAAAAAACTTGACGGCACGAGGGTTGAACTTGTAGTACAACCCTATGTGTCGACCGATGGTCGTAAGTTTGCCATTCGTGGAATACAGAAGTAAGTGCCAGCCATTACAGGCCCCAAAAATTAGCCCATGGCCACAGGCGTTCACCGGACAGTAAACAATTTTGTATTCTGTGGCTGGTGGTACATTAGGCATTCAACGGATACAGAAGTAAGTGTTGGCCATTACAGGCCCCAAAAATTAGCCCACGGCCACAGGCGTTCACCGGACAGCAAACAACTTTGTATTCTGTGGCTGGTGGTATATTAGGCATTCATAAGATACAGAAATAAGTGTCGGCCAATACAGGCCTCAAAAATTAGCCCACGGCCACATGTGTTCACCTGACACCAAACAACCTTGTATTCTGTGGCTGGTGGTACATTAGGCATTCACCGGATACAGAAAAAAAGTACTGGCCAGTACAGGCCCAAAAAATTAGCCCACAGACGTTCACCTGAATTTGAATGAAACATGGTCTACTGGTCACATGTGTTGAATTCCTCCGAGATCCATGCTTCATTCATATAAATGTGAGGTAGTCAACACTGTTGTGAGCTAGGCGAGTGCGCTTATCGGTCACGACACCCCCTGCTGCACTGAACGTCCTTTCGGACAGGACACTGGAAGAGTGGCAAGCCAACAGTTCCATTGCAAATTGTGCAAGCTCTGGCCAGAGGTCAAGCCTGCCCACCCATTAGTCCAGGGGTTCATCACTTCTCAGTGCGTCTAGATCGGCCTTTAACCTGATGTATTTGGACACCTGTAGGTATAGGTGATCCCTGATGCTGGATCCGGAGGACAGCTGTCGATGGGTCAGCTGAAAGAATGATCTCATATCATTAGTAACCAACACATCTTCAAACCGCCCTCTTATTGCAGGCACTGTTGGATTGGTACCCGAAACTGTTTCTCTGTGAGTGGAAATTCCTCTGCCAGCGGACGCAAAAGCAGAATGTAGCATTTCTCGAAGCAAGGCCTGGAAGTGCTGCATTCTGATAGCTCCCTGTGATGGTGGTAACATTTACGCCATGTTTTGTTTGTACCGGGGGTCTAAGTATGTTGCCACCCAGTACTGGTCCTTGCCCTTTATGCTTTTTATACGGGGGTCCCTCTTAAAACACTGGAGCATGAAGGTCCCCATTTTCACTAAACTGGAAGCGCTTTACTGGCCTGCCTCCTGCTCATCATCCAGGTTAATGTCGTCCTCGTTCTCCTCCCCCCATCCACGGACAACACCAGGGATCCCAGAAAGGTTTAAAGCATGCTCTTCTTGATCCTCCACCCCGGCACCATCCTCCTCTGATTCCTCTTCAGACTCCTGTTGTTGACTTGTCTCAGGTGGAGTAGCCCCCCTGGGAATTCATCCAGTATTGCGACTTCCTCATCTTCCTGCTCCTCGACGGCTTGATCAATGACACAACGCAATGCACGCTCCAGAAAGAAGGTGTATGGTACGATGTCACTGATGGAGCTCTGGCCGGCGACTGACCAGCTTGGTGATCTCATCAAATGGCCGCAGAAGTCTGTATGAGTCGCGCATGAGCAGCCACTGGTGTGGTGCAAAAAAAAACAAGCTCCCCAGAACCTGTCCTGCCGCAGAGTTCGTACAGGTAGTCGTTAACTGCACGTTTCTGCTGGAGCAGCCTATCAGGCATATACAATGTTGAGTTCCATCGCCTCGGGCAGTCACAAATAAGACGTCTGACACGCAGGTTTTGTCGCCGCTGAATGTCGGCAAGCCATGGCCGTGTAAGATCTTCTGAAATGGGGCGAGATTTTTCTGGCCTGCCGCAAGACTTCCTGGAGCCTAGGGTATTTGGCAACAAATCGCTGCACGACCAAGTTCAGGACGTGTGCCATGCATGGCACGTGTGTAATTTGTCCCTGTTTCAGCGCGCTCAGCAGATTGGCACCGCTGTCGCACACCACTTTACCAACTGTCAAATTGAGCGGTGTTAGCCACTGATCTGCCTGTGAATGCAAAGCTGAAAGGAGTGCAGGAACAGTGTGGCTCTTGTCTTCCAGGCACAACAGACACAGCATGGCAACGTCTCACCTAGCATGTCGAATAGGTTCTGGGGATCTTGGGCAGCGCATCAGAAGAGGCAGTAGCAAAAACATCGGTGCCACGGTTACATGCTTGACGGCCATCAGAAGGTTCACCCAGTGGGCAGTGAAAGTTATATAACTTCACTGCCGTGTTTGCTGGACCACGTGTCTGTGGTCAGATGTATCTTGGCACGACACTGTGTGCCAGAGATACATTCACTTGCTGCTGAACATGGCCATATAGCTCTGGGATGTCTTTCTGTGAAAAAAAAATTCCTTCCTGGGACCTTCCATTGTGGTGTTCCAACGGCCACGAATTTTCAAAAGGCCTCCAAGTCCACCAGTTTATATGGCAGTAGTTGGCGGGCTATCAGTTCCGACAAGCCAGCAGGCAACTGTTGGGCAAGAGGGTTATCCGGTGTCATAATTTTTTTACGATCGGACATTTGGGCCACGGAAGCCTGCCTTTTTGCAAAAAAACTTGAGGAAGGCATGATTGAAGGTGGAGTGGAGGACAATTGTGAGCATAGAGGGGAAGGAGAAGGAGAAGGAGAAGAGGCTTGAACGATGAGAGCCTGGAGTGTGGCTTTGTGGGTTCTGATGGCATTGCTCCCACTGGGCTCAGTGATGGGAGGCCAGGTGCCTTTCTTTAGGCGATCGTCCCTAGGTGAGTGTTGGGCTTATGCGTTGACTGCAAAGGCTGCAGATGGCAACACTATTGTCTGCAGCGGACACGTAAAAAAAAGCCCACACTGCGGAGCCATGGGCCGGCATCCTGGGAGCGCCAGATGTGACCGTACATGGTTGATGGCTCGCTCCTGGTTCATTAGGTGTTTGGTTTGTCCCTCCTGTGCAATGTAAGTTCGGCCTGCTTCTTCTCCCTATCTGCTAGTCCATCTCTCCCTCTGAACTTTCCTCCTCTTCCTCTCTTGTGGGCACCCACGTGATGTCTGTAGACACGTCATTATCGACATCACCTTCCCCATCACTAACAGTAGAGATCTCGGAGTAGGCAGCAACAGTGGGCACCAACCTCCTTGGGATGATTTGAGTACTGTAATCAGACTGCTGAGTGCCGGCTGTTGCTACATCCTCTTCCTGATCCAATGCCAAGAATGGCTGTGCATCTGAAATGTCTTCTGATGGATCGGAAAATAATTCATGTGACTCAAGAGGAGGGTATATCGTGGTGGTGGTGGTTTTGGTGGTGAGCCACTCAACCAAGTCTGGTGCGTCCTTTGACATAATCGAAAGAAAAATTGTGCCACTTTTCACTTTGGCTCCGGCCTGGTGCTCCTGCCCTACCCCAACCACCCCTGTGGAAGGGCCTGCCTCTTCCTCTGCCTGTAAGTAGCACACCTATACCAGTGCTTGAAAGGACATTTGTGGACCTGTTAGGTAGTGATTTGTGTCACTAAAGTCTGTCCCTGCTGGAAACGCCAACCTCTCCCTACACTGACAAAAAGTATATGAATGTATTACACACTATCATGTACTGCAGAGTAAGTAGCACACCTATACCAGTGCTTGAAACGACTTTTGTGGACCTGTTAGGTAGCGATTTGTGTCGCTAAAGTGTGTCCCTGCTGGAAACGCCAACCTCTCCCTACACTGACAAAAAGTATATGAATGAATGTATTAGACACCTATATACTGCACAGCAAGTAGCACACCTATACCAGTCCTTAAAAGGACTTGCGTGGACCTTTTAGATAGCTATTTGAATGAATACAGCCTGTACTTGCTCGAAATGAAAACCTCTCCCTACACTGACAAAAAGTATATGAATGTATTAGACATCTATATACTGCAGAGCAAGTAGCACACCTATACCAGTCCTTAAAATTACTATTGTGGACCTTTTAGATAGCTATTTGATTGAATACAGCCTGTCCCTTCTCCAAACAGCACCCTCTCTCTACACTGACAAAAAGCAGAATGTAAGATGGCCGCCAGATCAGGTCTATTTATAAGGTAGGGGGTATGTCCATGTGCTGAAATGTCTCAATTGGCTGTCCTGCACCACCTGATGGATGTGTCATAGGTCAAAGTTCTTACCCATGCAACATTGCAGACCACCGCAAACATCGCCAGATGTCCACCGGCTTGTCGGACTGTGAACAGGCAAAATTTTCCGCGAAACGACCACCGGGCAAACCGGCAGGCCATCTCTAGTCATGGAGTGCATTAATAAGAGAAGCAGCTAAGTTAGTAACTCTAGAGGAGCTGCAAAGATCCATAGCTCAGATAGGAGAATCTGTCCACAGGACAACTATTAGTCCTGCACTCCACAAATCTGGCTTTTATGGAAGAAAGAAGAAATCCTTTGTTGGAAGAAAGCCATAAGCATTTCTGTTTGCAGTTTGCGAGAAGCCATGTAGAGGAAATAGCAAATATGTGGAACAAGGTGCTCTGGTCAGATGAAACCAAAATTTTACTTTTTGGACTAAAAGAAAAATGCTATGTGTGGTGAAAAACTATCACGGCACATCACCCTGAACAAAACCATCCCCATTGTGAAACGTGGTGGTGGCAGCATCATGTTGTGGGGATAATTTTCTTCAGCAGGGACAGGGAAGCTAGTCAAAGTTGATGGGAAGATAGATGGAGCCAAATACAGGGCCATCTTAGAAGAAAACTTGTTAGAGTCTGCAAAAGACTACAGCAGAAGTTTACCTTCTAGCAGAACAATGACCCTAAACATACAGCCAGAGCTACAATGTAATGCTTTAGATCAAAGCATATGCATGTGTTAGAATGGCCTAGTCAAAGTCCAGACCTAAATACAAATGAGAATCTGTGGCAAGACTTGACAATTACTGTTCACAGATGCTTTCCGTCCAATCTGGCAGAGCTTGAGCTATTTTGCAAAGAAGAATGGGCAAACATTTCACTCTCTAGATGAGCAAAGCTGGTAGAGACATAACCAAAAAGACTTGCAGCTGTAATTTCAGCGAAAGGTGGTTCTACAAAGTATTGACTCAGGGGCTGAATACAAATGCATGCCACACTTTTCAGGTATTTATTTGGAAAAAATTGGGAAACCATTTATCATTATCCTTCTGCTTACAATTATGTGCCACTTTGTGTTGGTCTATTACATAAAACCCCAATAAAAGAACTTTAGGTTTTTTGATTGTAACATGACAAAATTTGGAAAATTTCAAGGGGTAGGTACTTGGAATACTTTTTCAAGGCACTGTATATTACTGCAATAAACACATGGAAATCGGTAGTCAACAGCAATATCGTGTTGGCAAGAAAGGAAATTATTAATCCAAGAAAAGGTCATGGGCTCTTATATGACTGCAGTCATTATAATATTCCTGTACCAAAATAAGCACGAATATGTAAATATTGAAATACAAAAATGACTTCACCATCATACGTGATTGCAATGAAATAAAAAAAGCTAATTTCCAGCTTGTTAGTTGATTTGACAGGTAATAAATAAAGCCTATCTTGTTACTAAGTAATTTACAAGGCAACTGTCAACAGCATCAGCATACCATCACAGCAAGCTGGAAGTCATAATGTACATCACCATAGAATCAGCAGGTCACCATAGAAGCAGCAGGTAGGCACTTAAACTGCCATGAAAAATGAATATAGAATGTACATAGCTTTATGTTACTTCCAGTAAAGCCTCAATAATTATGATTGGGTGGTACGGTGAGTGTAGGCCTATAGCCCACTCATAGTTTTAAAATCCAGTCCCTAAACAATGTCCGTGCATGACTGGAACATCAAAACCCACAAAAGCAAATTTAAACTAGTCAAATTTAGCTTGATTGGGTTGAATGTTGAGCATGGTTTCAAGGTGAACCCAACTTGTTTGACGTTAGGGAAAATGTTAAACTGATGCTGCCAGACATCACCATAGCACAGAGCTGTATCCTGGCCTAGGCCAACAAGGCCCAGGCCTAGGGCAGCACTTTGCAGGGGGGCCGCACGAAAAGAGTCCCAGCCGGCTTTTGCTACACTGCTAGGAAAATTAGTCTAGCAGCCGCGCTGCTTCTAGTATGTGGGCGGCCGGCATTCCGCAACTTTGGGTGCTTCCAATTTTGACTGTTTTGTCATCCTGGACCACAAACCTTCCTCACTGTGCTATGTTTCTGCTGCACCATCTACTTAAAGTAGAACTATAGGCAACACTTTTACAATCCCTGTCCCATTGCGAAGATTTCCCTTCACTTCCTGCTCTATGGGCAACCAGAAAGTAAGAGGAAATCTAAGTAAATGAAGGGAATCTATTGATCCCCCCCAGGCCCTCAGAACTAGTGTCCTCACTCAAAAATGTCAGGGCGGGTCTTAAACAACACATGGTGTGGCCGTGACAGGAAGGGGTGGGTCATATTTAAATTAGGGGGTGCACAAGTTTAGTCAGGCCTAGGGGAGCACAAAACCTAAATACACCTCTGCCATAGCATCCAGCTACCAACAATACATTTTATGACCTCTGAACTGAGATCACGTGGCTCAAAATGGCTTACAATGGGGGTATTGTTATGTGCTAGTCATATTGACATTGTGCCTCAGAATGATCTTCAGAAGTTCGACTGTCCAGGCATTTGTCCTAATGCTTGACCTTTAGCCCATTTGGCAGGAGACAAACATCATATATAGTATTGGTACTTCTACTATATATATGACAGCTTCCTATTTGCCAATGGTTCCTATGGAAGTGGTGGGTGTTGGCACCTGCTGCATCCTTAGCAACCAGTGGCATCTCTGTGGCCAATTCATGTACTGGTTTAGAAATACCAGAGGTAGCATGACATAATTTGAGCAATGATATTACCATATATA
The DNA here is from genome assembly GCA_029574335.1 of Rana kukunoris. Lineage (NCBI taxonomy): Eukaryota > Metazoa > Chordata > Amphibia > Anura > Ranidae > Rana > Rana kukunoris. Next base: position 181,413,400 of record CM056049.1, read on the forward strand.
TTCTAGTATAAGCCAAGTTTTTCAGCACATTTTTTCACGCTGAAAAAGCCCCCCTCGTCTTATAATCGAGTCTTCCGCTGTTCATGCAGTCTTAACTGGAGTCGGGGGACGTCCACTGTAACAAAGCCCCGCCTCCTGACGGAACACTTAAACCTGATACAATGCTGGGATCAGTGTTTAGTGTTCCGTCTATCATTGATGAGGAAGAGGCGAGGGTTTGTTACAGTGGATGGCAGCTGACTGCAGCAGCATGGAGATCAAAGGTACACGGGAGATCAGATGGGCACAGTGAGGCTGAAAATAGGCACAGTGAGGCTTCAGATGGGCACAGTGAGGCTGAAAATGGGCACAGTGAGCACAGTGAGGCTGCAAATGGGCACAGTGAGGCTGCAGATGGGCATTGTTGACCCTCTTTTCCACTTACAGTAGCTGCTGCATTTCCCACTCTAGGCTTATACTCGAGTCAATAAGTTTTCACAGTTTTTTGTGGTAAAATTAGGTGCCTCTGCTTGTATTTGTGTCGGCTTATACTTAAGTTTATACAGTATTCAAATCACTGCTTCCCATCAAACAGAATGTATGTATGCTTTGATACTTTCTCTTCAAGGCATTGTCCAGCGCCCCATGCCATTTAGCCTTGAAAGTGGCCATTATTGTTTTTAACATTCAGCTCCTATTGACTTCAGTGGGGTTTGGATTTAGTACCCAAACTTTAGTCACATTCTGCAAATCCATGTACATTTGGCTCATTCCTAGTAGTGGGGTGAGGAGAAGAGCTAATATATTATGCTAGCACAGAGATTAATTAGACACTCCCTGAATAGGAAAGGCTATGACATCCAAAGAAGAAATTGGCTGTGCTAAGGAACTGACTCTAGTCTACCCGAAGAAGCCAAATTTGCAAGTAAGTTCATAGGTACATTGCAAGTGAATATATAACTGTTTATGAAAACACTGCCTGAAAGCATTTAAAATACTTGATTTGTCAGTTTGCCTGAAAGTTTTTAATTTAGTGACAACAACTCTTTAAGTGCTACACAATACACTAAAGTTGAGAAGTATTTATCTATGCCTGTGCTTCTAAAGTGCTAAAGCAAAGCAGCTACGGCTGAAAATAAGATGCAGTTTGAACTGATGCATTCTAATTTGGAGGAAATATTGGTTTTGGAGAGCCCAAAGGCATCAGAATAGATTCCTAATTTGGTCATCTCTGAACTTTAAAGAGGAAAGGATGTGTGCCATGATTTGGTGTACAAAATGATTACTATTAAAATGACTATTTCTGATGAATCAATCTCATCGCAACTAGATTGTTATGGCAGCTATAAATGTGCAGATAATTGCAATGATTCTTCCTATATGGAGCATCACTTAGCCATTTCTGACATTCCAGGTGATGATAACATGCATCTTCGTCAGAATTATTTGACAGGGACATTTTTCAACAGCCTACTGCTTTCCTCTTCATAAGTTCCACTTGTGTTTCAGTGTTATCATTGGGAACATATTGCAGTAGTCGTACACGCAGACGACTAGTTTTAGTGTATACGGTTATCTTGCCACCTGTTATGCCGCGTACACATGATTGTAAATTCTGACAAGAAAAGTCCGATGTGAGCTTTTGGCCGGAAATTCCGAATGTGTGTGTCGGAATTTTTCTGTCGGAATTTCCGCCAAGAAAAATTTGAGAGCTGGTTGTCAAATTTTCCGATGGGAAAAGTTCTTGCCGGAAATTCCGATCATCTGTATGCAATTCTGAAGCACAAAAAAAAAAAAAAATTCTCAGAATCAATTTGACGCATGCTTGGAATCAATTTCATGCATGCTTGGAATCATTTAACTTTTTTTTTTGCATAGACATTTTATTGAAATTTTACGAGGGAACAGAAAAAAAAAAGAGGGTGGGGTAACAGGAAAATATATAATTCACATTAGACATGTGCAGACTGGAATATTTAGTTTAGTTTTTTCGTTTTCGTTTGGAAAATAAATTTATTTAGTTATTCCCGAAAATCGTTTTGATTTATGTAGTTTTCGTCTGGAAAGTTTTCGTCCCAAAACGACGATTTTCGATGCTTTGTTGAATTTTCGTTGTTCAATTCGACAAAGCATCGAAAATCGTTGTTCTGAATACAGTGAATAGGTAGGAATTGAACGACGAAAATTCGACAAAGCATCGAAAATCTTCGGATTTTCGTTGTTTAATTTCTACCTATTCACTGTATTCAGAACGACGATTTCCAATGCTTTGTTGAATTGAACGACAAAAATTCGACAAAGCATCGAAAATCGTCGGATCTGAACGAAAGCGAAAATAAAGCATTTTTTATGTCGGATCTTCCTGTTTTCGTTTCTTGCGCTTTCGTTTTCGATAACGAAAATACCCGAATTTCGGACGAAAATGCATTCTAACGAAAACGAATGCACATGTCTAATTCACATAGTCATACTCACATATAATAACAGAAAGGCTCTAACTGGGTACTCCCAAGGAGCAAACACGACCCATGAAAGGGTCAAAAGGGAGAAAAAAAAGGTGTAAATAATAATAAAATACCCAAAGCCCTGGTAAAGCAGAATATCACAAGTTATGTTGCCGCAGTGAACCATTTTAACAAATAATAACGTGTCCCTCCCTAAGCTATGACAAATCGTGCACACTCCTTATGGTCCTGGTTGTGCAGTTGGGGCCGACACCGAAACAGAAAAGAGGAGGGCCATGAAAGAGAAAAATAAAATAGAAAGGGGGAGGTAGGGGGTGTAGGGGGTGGAAGGGCAGGTAGAACAGGTATAAGGGGAGGTCAAAGCTAACATAAGAGCATATAAGGGAGAAGAGGTGAGGACATCACCAACTGCCCTCTCTTTTGTCTGAAAATCAAACAGGAAGTATGTCAGAGTATCACCAACACTGTGATACAAGGGCGGCCTTAAAAGGACAAAATTTAGCTATTGTTAGATAAATCATGTTGCATCTGGTGTAAGCTCCTTGAAAAATTGAGAATCTTTGAAGGCTGTCCAAGGCTCCCAGATAGCAATGAAGTTTGAGATTTTATCTGAAGCGATGTGGATCAGCTCCTCCATCTAAGCTATACAGTTGATTCGCTGAATCCATTCTGTAACAGAAGGTTCAGATGTCGACACTGGCACACACATCCTTGCAGCATTGACCATATGCATTGCAATCGATTTGAAATATAATTTTTTAGGTATTTTTGACATGTGTAATAGATATTGTGCTGGCGAGAAATCCAGCGGGAGAGATGATACTTTTGTTGTGACCTCATGTACCTTAATATGGAGGAATGTGCCCCTTTGCTTTCCACATCGCCAGCACCGATTAGAGACTGAAGGGGAGTATTTGTTTATCAAATCTGGGGTTCTTTACCAACGCTTTTATATTTTACTGTATAGCTATTCTCTTGCGTGGATACGTTCAGAGACCCCTTTTGAATATAAAGATTTATGCGGTCCCAGCCATCTTCGCCTATCTTAATTACCAGAGTGGAGTTCCAGTAAGCGCGATCAGTGTTTAGGAGTGCAGAGGAGTTCTCGAACAGGGAAACATATATACACGAGATGACGTGGCCTTGAGGGGTCGTGCGGGAACAGAGTGACTCCAATGTCTTAGAAGGTTTGGTGGACTTCTCTCTACAAGCTGGGGAATCAACAAAATGTTTAAGTTGCATATAGGACCAGAATGGGAATGCTCCCGTATTTGAAATTTCTGCAAGCTCCGTTTGTCTTAGAAAACGGCCTCTGCGAAAAAAGTGTTTAGCCAACATCTCCTCATAAGGCCACTCCACTAGTGCGAATGCTCCAGAAAGGCCTGGGGGGAAATCCAGGTTGCCTCTAACTGGGGTAATGGAGCGCAATTTGTCTGAGACTGAATGGGCAATACAAGCCCTGTCAAACGCGTGGAGGGTGGCACTAATGAGGGGATGGGTCAAAGTGTGCGGAGGCAAATGGTCTCTGGCCAACCACGGGGGCGTACTGTAGATTGCAATTTGAGATTGAGTTCTCCAGGGTCACGCACCCTTTGCAGCGAGCATGAACATTCCAGTCTACTATTCGAGCAAGATGGACTGCCCAATAGTAACGTTGAATGTCAAGGAGCCCGATACCTTCTATTTCTGTAATTCGCTGAAGGCACTGTCATTATTTTAATCTGAAAAAAAAAGTTACCTTTTTTTATACAGCTGTCACAAGGCACAGCTCTTTTCCAGCCTTTCTGCAGGGAAACATAAGCAGGAGAAGCTTCTAGTCCTCTGCTGCTGGTCACATGTTTACAATAAAAAAAAAAAACAGCCTTTGGAATACAGAGCAAAAATTAATAATTAATATCAATAAACTGTTTTAAATTGATCATACAAATATATATTTGAAATTAAATCCTTTTTATTTTTTTGTCAATAACATGGTGTGTGTGGATTTCTGCCAGTCACAGGGTGTGTCATGCCCCTCAAGCTTATGTCTTAGAATAAGAGTGAGGTGAAGCCTCCATCAATCTACATGTAATATCCAACCACCATTGTGTTTAGCTGGTTAGTGGACATGCAGGACAAGCAAGGGAGGGGGCTGTCATTTTCCACTGTGTATACGCCCACATGTGTGATTCTATAGTTACATGGGCTGCTCAGATGTGATAGGGAGGAAATGCTCAGCATAGTAACTCACTGAAAAGTTATCATGCACAGAACTGCCAACACTGCTCTGTAAAATCCCTAACTGAGAGGCGCATGCGCGGACAGCTCCGGGATGGCAGCTTAGCCTTGGAGCTCCGCATCGTTCCGGCCGTGCGACGTATCTAACGGGCGGATCGGGTCCCGGCCGGCCACCACGCTACAGCTGATCGAAAGGGGAAAGGCAATGGCACTCGTACATGTCGGTGGGACCGACAAGACGCAGCCTGGGACCGCAGCTGGAAGCGGTAAGCGGGACACGCACCCACAAGATGGCGGGCGGCGCTCAGCCCTTCCTTACTGACACGGAGGAGTCCTTTGAAGCCAGACCCTCATATGCCTCTGTAGCACGCCCGCTAACACCAGGGATCCCGGCTGGCCCCCTCTCCATCATGGCTCACTCCCCAGCCTCAACAGAGTCACTGCTGGAGCAAACCATGGCAGACATCATGGGCTCTCCCCTGCGGCCTACTTCCCCTCAGGCAGCTGCAAGGCCTGTCATGGCGGACGTCACCGCACATTCCCTGTCACATACGACTGATCTATTTACACAACTGTCACTTCTGCTGGACAGGGGTCTCGCTCAAACAGCAGCAAAGATAACAGGAGAACTTAGAGGGGACTTTCAGATGATAGGATCCAGGATGGAATCCATAGAAAACAAGCTAGATCAGACCATTGCCACAACTCGGCAGAACTCTGACCATATTCAATTCCTACAGGACCAATTGGACATAGCTATGTCACGAATCGATGATTTGGAAAATAGGTCCAGAAGAGAAAACTTTAGGATCAGGGGGCTCCCTGAGTCATTCAAAGACATTTTCTCCGTGGTCCAGGACTTTGTCAAACAACTTATCCCTAATATTCCCCAGCACAAATTGGAGATTGACCGTGCCCACAGAACCCTGGGGCCACTGAGGAAAGATGGCTCCCCCAGGGACATTGTGGTCAAGCTACACTTTTTCTCGGTGAAGGAGGAGGTGATGAGGACCTGCAGACGCCAAAACCCGCTTATTTTCCAAGGTCACACTGTTCAGGTATTTGCTGACCTTTCACCCACGACCATTCAGAAACGGAGGACCCTAAAGCCTCTCCTATCGGTCCTGTCGCAACGTGACATCCAATACAAGTGGGCCTTTCCGTTTGCCGTCAAGTTTGAATACAAGGGCAAGGCACATGCATTCCACAACTTCCAAGATGGAGAACGCCTGCTCCTGAACCTTCGCCTCATCTCACATGAAGCAGCCATGGACCTCTCCGGCTCCAATCCTGGATCCACCAAACGCCCCTCTCCTGCGAGCCCCCTAACAGGCACCTGGGACAAGCCTAAAACCAAGAAGAATAAGGGTACCAGACCGCCGTGACACCGCCGCGAGGTCCTTCTGGGAATAGTCTGTGAGGACTGTCGTTTCCCCTCTGTGGACTTCTCCCGTACCCTTGGGAGAACTGCCTCTTTTTGTTTTTGTTTTTGTTTTTGTTTTGTTTTTTCCCGGTTGCGTCCCTCGGGGACCATTAGGACATTAATGTTGGCCTCGGAATGGCCCACCTGTTTAACACGATACAAACTCATGATTTGAGTGCCTCCACTCATGCTCACCTGGTCATTCCTACTGCCGTTTGCTTAAGATGTTATTGCCTGTTTTGGGGTTCTCTTTTTTATTCCCCTTCTTTTTGCATTCTTATATACCTAAATACTTTGTGGTGGCGCACGGCGTGCCCCCGGGGGCCTGCGGCCTTCCCCGCATGCTTGGCGTGTGGGGGGGGTGTGGGCCTTCGGGGGGCAGGTCGGCGGTGCATCCTTACTGCCCGTTGACAATTTTGACAATTTTATTCACGTCGCGGCTGGAACGATGTTGCTGCGCCTCCTCCTATCCCACGGATCAGGCTATGCCCTCTCCTTGGGTTAGGCGCCCACCCTGCCTACAGGGTGCGGTAAACGAGAACAGGGTTTTGGATGCTGGACAAGGTTATGCCCAGCACCGACCCGAGCCCCCAGTGGGCTCATGTCTCCCCCCCCCTTCCCCCCTCCTTCTCTTCCCTCTGCCTTATACTTTCCTAACTTCTCTTCCTCTTTCAGGCGGTGATAGGCTTGCTGATGGCTGTCTACTCCCAGAAGGTCGACAGCTCCCCAGATGGTCGGATCCCTATACACACTGCGAGGCCTCTATCAAGGTAGGTGACGGGGTTTTGGTGATCTCCCCCTCCCCTTTGCTCCATGGCTAGTGACGCCCCTAGGGCACCCTCTTTGAAGGTGGCCACTCACAACACACAGGGCCTCAACTCCCCTTCCAAACGGCGGAAGGTTCTAGACTTCATGAAATCGCACCACATTGATGTCCTTTTCCTGCAGGAGACGCACTTCCCGATCCGATACAAACCCAATTTCATACACGCCCAATTCCCACAGTTTTTCCTGGCCAACGCGGAAGATAAGTCTAAGGGGGTAGCGATTCTCATATCTAAACACTGTAGGTTTACGTTACAATCAGAATACAGGGACCCGGGAGGGAGGTTTGTCCTGGCCAAGGGTACTATAGATGGCCATCTGTACTCCCTGGTCTCCTACTACGCCCCCAACGTAGGCCAACTGAACTTCTTCACTGATCTATTTAAAACCTTGGACCCTCTTATGGAGGGCATGGTGATCCTAGGCGGAGACTCAAACGTCGCCTTTGATCAAGGCATTGATAAGTCCAAACCACCTACGGCACAAAATGTGCGTCCCACCAGACTTAGCTCAAAAATTGCCAAATTAGTGTATCAAAGGGGTCTCACGGACATTTGGAGGGAGATGAACCCTACCCAAAAGGACTACACACACTTCTCTCACGCCCATCAAACCTACGCTAGAATAGATCATCTTCTAATCTCCAACGCTCTGATCCCCTCAGTCAATAGATCTCAGATCACAGACACAGTCTGGTCTGACCATTCCCTAGTAAGTATGTCCTGGACTAACCACCCCTCACTGCCTAACTCCCGCCACTGGCGTCTTAACGAAACAATACTCTCGGACCCTGCCCACAAAACAGAGATAGAACAGGCTATCTCTGAATACTTCTCACTGAACAGCTCCCCTGATATCTCTGCAGAGACCCTCTGGTCTGCCCACAAGGCGACCATCAGAGGCAAGCTAATTCAAATCAAGGCAAGACTTAACAGAGCCCGCAGGGCGGACATAGAGAATCTGGAAAAGAAATTCCAGGCGCTCCGTGCGGACCATAAAAGGGACCCGGGTCGATGCCCTATATCTCACGTGGACTCGGCCCGCCTGGAACTGAACCTCGCTCTGACTGCCAGAGCTACGACCAGTTTGCGATAGCAGGGGGCGAGATTCTACCATGCGAAAGACAAACCAGGACACCTCCTGGCTTCTAAACTCACCCCGCGGCCACGTACGTTTGCTTTTCCTAGAATTAATATAGCGGGCCAACCCCCCACGGCGAACCCCCTTAAAATACTGCGGGAGTTCCACTCTTTTTACACAACACTGTATAGAGGACAACAAGCTAAGGCAACACCAGCCAGGACTAGGTTCCTGGATGATTTGCCTATACCCACCTTAACAAAGGACCACAGAGACCGACTTGAGGCCCCGATTTCCACTGCAGAAGTTTTGGAGGTTATCAAAGATTTGAGGACAGGATCTGCCCCAGGCCCGGACGGGTTCTCAGTCCCTTACTATAAGGCCTTTGCACAAATTCTAGCCCCACACCTAACAAATTTCTTTAACTCCAAGACCACGGGGGACCCTCTAGACGCACAGCTTAATACAGCTTTTATCTCCGTCATACCCAAACCTGACAAGGACCCAGGCGACGTTAGTAATTATAGGCCGATATCCCTGATCAATAACGATCTCAAGATCCTGACTAAAGTTATGGCCGACAGATTAGCCTCCTTCATTGGCATATACATACACAAAGATCAGGTCGGGTTCATCCCTGGGCGTCAGGGCCCGGATCAGGTCAGGAGGGTAATAAACGTTATGTCTCTACTGCAATCGGGGTGGGATGGCGGAGGCGCTCAGGCGGGGATGTTGTTGTCGTTGGACCTTCAAAAGGCCTTCGACTCGGTCTCTTGGCCCTACATATTCCAAATTCTGGAAAGGTGGGGTTTCGGCCCTAACTTCTCTGGACTAATTAGATCTCTATACTCTAACCCCGAAGCCAGGATTAAACTGCAGGGACTATACTCCGATCCCATTAAAATCCGTAACGGGACCCGCCAAGGTTGCCCCCTGTCACCACTAATCTTCGCCATCGCAATTGAGTCCTTGGCCATTGCCATCAGGTCCAACCCCGACATCGCTGGAGTACGCTGTGGCTCCACCGTTCACAAATGCGGTCTGTTTGCAGACGATTTGATTCTCTTTGTCACCTCGCCCTCCACATCCCTGCCAGTGATATGTAAAACACTTGAGAACTTCGCGACCATATCAGGTTTAAAGGTCAACTACACCAAGTCTATGGCCCTCAACATCTCCCTTCCAGGGCCCCTGGCGGCCCGGTTGAAGGACTCCTTTCGATTTCAATGGAGCGACACCTCCATTCGCTACTTGGGAATCAACTTGACTCCCAAATTTGAACAATTATACCTGGCCAACTACCCCCCCATTTACAAAAAATTGGGACTTGATCTTAAACAATGGCACCCGCACCAACTCTCTTGGCTAGGGAGGATAAACTCCGTGAAAATGACCCTGCTCCCGCGACTCCTTTACCTCTTTCGCGCGCTCCCAATCTCAATCAAGAAGGATCATTTAGATTCATTCCAAAGCAAGGTTACCAAATTTATATGGGGACAGTCGGGCCACCGCCTAGCTAGGCACACTCTTTTCAGACTCAGACACAGGGGGGGACTGGGACTACCCAACCTACTCTGGTACTATCAAGCGGCTAGGCTTGCCCAGATCTCCACGGTCTATGGCAAGTCCGCCAAACCTGATTGGGTAGACATGGAGAGGCAAGCAGTGCCTGCCTTCACCCTTGACTTTCTCCTATGGTGCCCTCCTAGGACTAGGCCCCCCATTCTTTGCCCGTCTTTATCTCACACATTTGCGATCTGGGACAAGCTCAAACATGATCCTTCCTTGGTGTCCCCCTGTAAACCCCTGAGTCACATCTTTCATAACCCCGACTTCCCCCCTGGAATGGATATCAAGGCATTTGCATGGTGGCTGGACAAGGGGATGTATCGGATCGGGCACTTCCTCTCTCCTGCAGGACCTCTATCCCTTTCCCACTGTATTAAGACTCTGAAACTACCCCCATCGGAGGGATTCAGGTTCCATCAAATATCACACTTCCTTCATTCCATCTGGGCCACGAAGCCTGCCCCTCCTCAACTCACGCCATATGAACAATGGTGTGGAAACCTTTTGGAGCAAAGGGGGGGGATCTCCATAATCTACTCGTCACTGGCCAGGGATACGCGAAAAACACCCTATATGTTAGCCTGGGAGGAAGATTTACAGTTGAACTGGGACCTAGAAACTTGGCACAAAGCTGTGGGATCCTCGTTTAAGGGCATCCTCAACATTTCACTTGTGGAGGCCAATCTCAAAGTCTTCACCAGGTGGTACCTCACCCCTACCCGGCTTGCGGCCATGTACCCCTCAGCTTCCCCCTTATGCTTCAGGGGGTGCCAGTTGAGGGGCTCCATGCTGCATGTCTGGTGGGAGTGCCCTAGAATTAGAAGTTTTTGGACTAAAATTTTCTATATAGCCTCAAAAATCACCGGACTGGTCATCCCTAGGTCCCCTTTGACGGCCCTCCTCAATCACCTCTCCATCAGGGCCCCAAAGTCAACTCGTAAACTTATATTCTTTATCCTCTTGGGGGCTAAACTCACCTTGGCCAGGTCATGGAAAAGCCCCAAGGTCTCTATCACAGCAGCTAAGAGAAAGATTTCCTGGATTATGTCCCAAGAGAAAATGATGAGTTCTATCCTGGACACTTCCCCTCAATTTAGGGAGGTTTGGGAACCTTGGGCTATCTATATGGGGATCGAAAATTCCATTTACCTGTCCAGTTGACCTTCCTGGGTATACACAGTAATAGCAAACCGCCGATACGCCTCTTCCTTCCTTTCAAGTCTAGCTCTTTCTTTCTCTTTCTCCCACCTCCCCGGTTTCCCACCCTTAACCCCCCCACGCCTCGGGGGACCTACCCTTGGGCCTTGTTTTTCTTCTATGCGCCAATGACTCTTCTAAGCCCAGGCTAGGTTTCCCCAAGGTTATTGTATCTGATTGTTCTGTTTTTATTGGCTACATACCAGTACAGCATACTTCCCATATGGGCTGTTCCTCCATTTGCACTATTCTCTTACAAGTTTTGCTCTGGGACGCGTATGTTAGGCGGGGATCCTCTCCGACGCCCTCCGTACAGTTTGACCCCAGAGGGGTGCGGAGGTGTGTTGGCAGGGGAGCCTGCCTCCAGAGGCCTCTAGGCCAAGACATTTTGATCACCCTAATCCGCATACGCTCTAACCCCCTTTTTTTTTTTTTTTTTTTCTTGTAATTTTTCACACAACCTTTTTTTTTTCCTTGCTTCTTTTTCTCTTCTTCCCATAGTGATTCTTGCAGGGAACAGACCCCCATTTATCAATTTTAGATTGTATTCAATTGCTTGTTTTGGTGATCTGTCTTTACCATATACTGACTAGCCATGTATTCCTCTAAAAACTTCAATAAAAACTTTAAATATAAAAATCCCTAACTGAATTGGGGACTTGGACAGGAGGGGGAGATAGAGAACATCAGAATCAACCAGGTTTTTTGCAGAATACAGAAAATAGATCTTAGAGTGAGTATGAACAACATGTAATACAGCATATATTGATAGTTTTTCAATGATGTGGGTTTATGGACAATTGAATTTCCTTTCTCTGTTTAGACCCTTGATATTACACCAAAGCCCCCCAATGTGGCTTCTAAAAAATTGTAAGAAATAACAAAAATTAAATTGTAGAAAAAAAAGCTAAAATTAATTAAATGGTAAAAAAATATAAAAACAAATTAAATAAAAAATGATTGATGGGAAAAAAACTGATAGGAAATTCCTATCGTTTGTGTGCAACTCCGACAGAGAAAAAACCCGCGCATGCTCAGAATCAAATCGACGCATGCTCGGAAGCATTGAACTTAATTTTTCTCGGCTCGTAGTAGTGTTTTACGAAGATCAGAAATTCCGATTGTGTGTACCGGGCATTATAGTGTACATTTGCTGTCCCCTCAAAATAACTCAACACAAAGCCATTAATGTCTAAACTGCATGCTCTAAACTTTACCGCTATTGGGCAGAGATAATCGCAAGGATTAACAAGGCCTTTGGATCCTCTCTCGAACCAGAAGCTTTGACCTGCCTACTAGGCTGCATGGAGGACACTCGAGTCCCGCCAGGTAGCCGGGAAGCAGTAATAAGATGCCTTTTTCAGGCTCGCAAAATAATTGCCCAAAAATGGCAGGCCCCCGATCCCCCGTCCATAGAAAACTGGACGGCGACTATAAATCAAACAATTTCCAGTGAAAGAGTGTGTTTCACTCGGCAGGGGAATTACTGGAAATTTGCAAAACTGTGGGGACCATGGCTAAAGTGCAGCGAGAGATCCCCCGTAGGGAGAACTAACAATGAAACCTTGACCGGACCATTGGGAACAACCCCCTTCCAAAATGGCCAGAGACCTTCTGTTTAGCTATCCCCCTATGGCAGTCCTACGGGAAGATTACAATGCTTTTCTCAAACCCTAGCCAAGCCCCCGAATCAGCATCGAACACGTCATTGTAAGCCAGAACTTCTCTGTTAAAGCAACACAAGAAGATTACGTTTCCGCGGGAGGGAGGGGGAGGGGGAGGGAGGGTTGGTGCAAGGGGGAAGGCACAAGGGGTTACACTAGGAAATAGATATGATTTCACTATCTCTAAACAAAAACATTTTAACTGTGTGGTTTTCTAATTATGATAATTTGTTAATTGCCAATTTTGTGACTATGGCTGTGTATCTGTTTAATTGTTGTACCCTCAGAAAAATAAAAATAAATTAATAATAATAAAAAAAAAATGTCTAAACTGCATGCAACAAAAGTGAGTACACCCCTAAGTGAAAATGTCCAGATTGGGCCCTATTAGTCATTTTCCTCCCCAATTTCATCTGACTCATTAGTTTTATAAGGTATCAGGTGTGAATGGGGAGCAGGTGTGTAAATTTGGTGTTATCGCTCTCACTCTGTCATACTGGTCACTGGAAGTTTAACATGGCACCTCATGGCAAAGAACTGATTGAGGAGCTGAAAAAAAAATTGTTGCCCTACATAAAGAAGGCCTAGGCTATAAGAATATTGCCAAGACTCCGATACTGAGCTGCAGCACAGTGGCCAAGATCATACAGCGGTTTAAGAGGACAGGTTCCACTCAGAACAAGGCTTACCATGGTCGACCAAAAAAGTTTAGTGCATGTGCTCAGAATTATACCCAGAGGTTGTCTTTGGTAAATAGACGTATGACTGCTGCCAGCATTGCTGCAGAGGTTGAAGGGGTGGGGGGTCAGCCTGTCAGTGCTCAGACCATACGCTGCACACCGCATCAAATTAGTCTGCTAATCCCAGAAGGAAGCTTGGATTATTGGAACCATGTCCTGTGGTCTGATGAGACCAAGATAAACGTATTTGGTTCAGGTGGTGTCAAGCCTGCGTGTCAGCAACCAGGTGAGGAGTACAAACACAAATGTGTCTTGTCTACAGTCAAGCATGGTGGTGGGAGTGTCATGGTCTGGGGCTGCATGAGTGCTGCTGGCACTGGGGAACTACAGTTCATTGAGGGAACCATGAATGCCAACATGTACTGCGACATACTGAAGCAGAGCATGACCCCCCTTCCAGGGACTGGTCCGCAGGGCAGTAATCCAACATAATAACGACCCCAAACACACCTCCAAGACGATCACTGCCTTGCTAAAGAAGCTGAGGGTAAAGGTGATGGACTGGCCAAGCATGTCTTCAGATCTAAATCCTATTGAGCATCAGTGTGGCATCCTCAAATGGAAGATGGAGGAGCGCAAGGTCTCTAACATCCACCAGCTCCGTGACATCGTCATGGAGGAGTGAAAGAGGACTCCGGTGGCAACCTGTGAAGCTCTGGTGAACTCCATGCCCAAGAGGGTTAAGGCAGTAAATAATGGTGGCCGCACAAAATATTGACACTTTGGGCCCAAATTGGACATTTTCACTTAGGAGTGTACTCACTTTTGTTGCCAGCGGTTTAGACATTAATGGCTGTGTGTTGAGTTATTTTGGGTAAACTGTTATACAAGCTGTACACTCACTACTTTACATTGTAGCAAAGTGTTATTTCTTCAGTGTTGTCGCATGAAAAGATAGAATAAAATATTTACAAAAATGTGAGGGGTGTACTCACTTTTGTGAGATACTGTGTATCAGCACTTGAGTGTGATTTTGTGATCTTGCCAATGAGGCAGACTGAACAGTATTCACCTTTAGTAAATCAGTCCCATAGGCTTTCAAGTGTAACAGAAAGAAATTGAACACTTCTTTAGTTTTTGTTCTGCAAAGATTGATTGCTAATTGCATAAACATTGCTCCTGTGCTACAGAAATGTAGTGTGCAGGTCTAGGTGCTATTTCACAGTAGTCTGTATTGTGTTACCAAGGTTCTAAGGCAGACTGTCATTGCCACAGCAACTAGCTTCTGGGAACAATGCCAATTTTTTTCCACTTGTAATAAAATTGATACCGAGCAATGAATAGCCTGTGCAAACCATTTATTGTGTTACACTTTAGTATAACACGGATAGGGGTTAATTAAAAAACCCTGTAAAGCATCACATAGAAGATTTAGCTGATATTAAACGTTTCTTTGTCTAGTGCCCCTCATGTGTGTCTGCATTGCAACCTTTCCATACCCCGAAGAATAAGAAAGATCAGCATTGTAATTGTGTAATATACTAGGTGACTAATTTATCACTGTCTCCCCAGAATCTGTATGTACTGTAATTATACTGATATTTGTTCAGAATATTTTTATTTGGATTTATTCCATTTAAAGGTGAAAATCAGGCATTGAAACGCACATATAAAACATGGTTAGTACTTCAGAACAGTTGGACGGTGCAGTTACACTTTAATGGGGTTCTCTTTTTCATTAATTTTAATGTATGCATAGCATAGGTGTGCGCAGCCTACTAAATTAGGGTGTGCACCCCAAAGCTCAAACACACATGCGTATATATATATATATATATATATATATATATAGGGCAATGGACAGTGTCAGTAAAACAGTGTCAGTGGGCAGGGACTGTTGTCAGAAGTTTATTTTTAATATTATTTTATTATTACTTTTTACAACTTGATTTTATTATTCTTTTTACAATATTTTTTTACAATACTTTTTTTACAATTTTTTAGGAACACCTTTGGGGGGGGGGGGGGCTTTGGTGAGATATCAGGGGCCTAAACAGACCCCTGATATCTCACTTTTGAGACAGAGAGAGGGGCTGAGAACAGAGATTCCCGCGTTCCTTTCTCTGCAGTCAAGCAGCAGGGGGAATCCTTGCAGCACAGGGTGATTAGGGTGTGCCTTGCGCACACCTATGATGCATAGTCTTATGCCATGTACACACGTTTTTTATGACGAGAAAAATGCAATTTTTTAAATTGGTCATTAAAAACGATCGTGTGTAGGCTCCAGAGCATTTTTCTTGACGTGAAAAATGGGCACTAAAAATTTAGCACATGCTCTATTTTTTCTCGTCGTTTTTCACATCATCGTTTTTCACGCCGTCGTTTTTCAGATGGTTAAAAAACGGTCGTGTGTAGGCTTAACATGACGGGAAAATAACATGCATGCTCAGAAGCAAGTTATGGGATGGGAGCACTCGTTCTGGTAAAACTAGCCTCTGTAATGGAGATTCGTTGTGCTGTAACAGACTGAAAAGCACGAAGACTGAAAAGCGCAAATCGTCTCTCACCAAACTTTTACTAACACAGAATTAGCAAAAGCAGCCCAAATGGTGGCACCATCCGAATGGCACGTCCCCTTTATAGTGCCGTTGTACGTCACCACGCTTTGCTTTTGCTTTGCATTTTTATTTCACGTTCGTGTGTGTGCAAGGCAGGGTTTACAAGAATCACGTCGAGAAAAACATTGTTTTTCCCATGACATTAAAAATGGTCGTGTGTACGTGGCTTTACATTTAGTGATTTATGTTTAAAGTAATTTTAAAGGTGCTTTAAAAAAACAACATTAACCACTTAAGCCCCATTTTGCTGGTCAAAGACCAGGCCACTTTTTGCGATTCTGCACTGCATTGCTTTAACTGACAATTGCGCGACGTGGCTCCCAAACAAAATTGACGTCCTTTTTTTCCCACATATAGAGGTATCTTTTGGTGGTATTTTATCACCTCTATGGTTTTTATTTTTTGCGGTATAAACAAAAATAGAGCGACAATTTTGAAAAAAACGTTATGCTATAATAAATATACCTAAACCATGGGTCTTCAAACTACGGCCCTCCAGGTGTTCAGGAACTACAATTCCCATCATGCCTAATCATGTCTGTGAACGTCAGAGTTTTACAATGCCTCATGGGATTTGTAGTTCCGCAACAGCTGGAGGGCCGTAGTTTGAGGATCCCTGGCCTAAACAATATATATAAAAAAACTGTTTCCTCAGTTTAGGTTGATACGTATTCTTCTACACATTTTTGTTAAAAAAAATCGCAATAAGCGTTTATTGATCGGTTTGCGCAACAGTTATAGCGTCTACAAAATAGGGGATACATTTATGGCATTTTTATTTGTTTTATTTTGTTTACTAGTAATGGCGGCGATCTGCTGTGACGTTGCAGCGGACATATCGGATACTTTTTGACACGTTTTTGGGACCATTCACATTTATACAGCGATTATACAGCGATTAGTGCTATAAAACTGCACTGATTACTGTGTAAATGTGACTGGCAGGGAAGGGGTTAACACTAGGGGGCGCTGAAGGGGTTAATATGTTCCCTAATGTGTGATTTTAACTGTAGGGGAGGGAGACTCACAAGTGGAGTAGACCGATGTGTGTTCCTCTGTACACACATCGGTCTCCTCACTGCTGACAGGAGTCACGAGCGGTGCCACAGGCGTACGCGCGCGCCCCCTAGAGGGCCGCAAATAAAGGACATCATATGACGTCCACCCAGAGGGAGGGAGGGTTCCTGCCAGCGTCATTTTATTATGGCCCAGTATGGAAGGGGTTAAAGGTGCTTTAAAAAAAACAATAATAAACATGTTATACTTAACTGCTCTGTGCAATGGTTTTTCCTAGTACAGCCCCAGTTCTCCTCTTCTAGAAATCCCCAACAGTGCTCTTGGCTCCTCCTCCTGCATTCCTAGTGTCTCCATAGCAAGCCATGTGCTATAGTGGCACTTAAAGTGGTTGTAAACCTAGTTACACCTTAGTTTCCTCAGGTGCCACACACAGGTGAATATAGGAGTGGACCCTTACCAGCTATGTTGGACCTCAGGTGACAAGGTCACAAGAGCTTTGCAGATAAACCGCTGCCAGATTAGCACAATAGGAAAAGGTATCCAGGTGTTGAGCTCCTCACGATCTCCTCGTCACCATTCCTGGTATCTCCATTGGGGATCCGGTGGGGTTAAATTCAGTATACGAGCATAGCTGTAAGTAATGTGGGAAATAAATAAAGGCAGCAATGTGCGTTACCTTTTAAAAAACGTATGGATCGTTTATTTTATCTCTAGTAAAACGATACAGCAAACAAAGAAATTTTAAAAACAGCCGGCAAAAAATGTGTAGTAAAACGAACGCCTGTGCTTCCGGGGTCACATGGGGATGTGGTGACGTCGATACGAAGACTTGTTGATTCACTAGACTTGCTGATTCACTGATGCTGAATCCCGTAATCGCTTCTAATCTTCTTACTTTAGTATCTTCCTCAAGCCTCACCTCTGCTTCCCTGCTGGGTTGGCACTCCATATACTCCTTAACCTCACCCCACTGGCTGGGTCCCTGGCTTGGCACCTGCTGAAGTTGGTGAGAATACAGCTCCGGTACTTGTTTCAGCTGCTCACTGTGGTCCCCGGTAACTAGGTGGTTAGTCCCTTAGTAGCAACAGCTTCCCCTCTACCTCAAACCATGTCAGGTACTCCAGGCGGGAGAACTTCTGGTTGGACTCCAAGCCGCAATCCCAACTCTATGCTGCTCTCTTGCTTCTGGATAGGACATCACACAGCTAGCAGTCAGATGTGCTGGGAAAGGCCCAAACTCCGGCCTAGCAGCCCGTGCAGCACAACACACGTCCAGGTGGCATAGAACACCGATCACCCGACTCCACCCAAATATATAGGTTCTCCCAGCAGGCCAAGGGATTAAAACCGCTATTTATTTGCTGAGACACCCCATATACCCATAATATGACCCTGCAGTGCCCTGTCTTATCTAATGCCACCAAGTGCCTAATTACCTAGAAGCAAATGAGAGAAGTACAGCAATTATAGACTTAGAGAGAAGTCAATTGATCCTCAACAATTAGCCAAGGTTGCTATACCTGGCAGGTAAATTTAGGAGCAACCCTGAATAAACATCAGGGTGCTACACAGCTATGCAATCCGATTCTGCTAATCGCACTGCATTTTGCGAACGGATTTATCGCTAAGTTTGCATGAACAGAGTGCAATTAAGATGTGGTGTGGGACACAACACTGTATCTTGGCCTAGGCCAACAAAGCCCAGGCCTAGGGCAGCACTTTGCAGGGGGGCAGCATGAAAACAGTCCCCGCTGGCTTGCATTACACTTTTAGTGCAGCGCCAATCTTATGAGGTGAACTGGGCCGCAAGACAAATCAGTCTGGCGCCCCCCATAAATTGGCCGCACTGCTGCCGGTATGATAGCGATAGCACAGAGATAAGGGACACTGACATGGTCACCTATACCCGTCAGGTAGTAGGACTCTCCTGCAATTCTTTGCTTGTGTCAGTTATACATATTAAGGAATCCTAATTTTATTTCTGTTGATTGCTGATGAGAAAAATAAACAGATGGATTTATTTGTTCCTGCCCCCAATCCTTCCTTTGCTCACTGCCTGGACCACATAACCTTCATCACTGTGCTATATGTTTTCCGCTGCGTCACTGGCATGGTTATATCCTCTTATGCCGCCTACACACGATCATTTTTCGGCATGTAAAAAACAATGTTTTTCAGCGTCTATAAAAATGTCATCATTAAAACAACATTGCCCACACACGATCGTTAAAAAAAAAAAATGCTCTAGCAAAGCGCGGTGACGTACAACGCGTACGATGGCACTAAAACTTGCTTCTGAGCATGTGCAGGTTTTTAACGTCGTTAACATTGTTTTAAACACCGTTAAAAAAGCAGCATGTTCGAATATTTTTTTTTGTCGTTATTCAGAACCCAAACAATTATGTGAAGCCCACACACGATCATTTAAATGACATGTTTTTTTTTTACATGCCGAAAAAATGATCGTGTGTACGCGGCATCAGTCCTCCAAAAATTAAGCAGAAATTTGTGTAACCACTTCAGCCCCGGACCATTTGACTGGCCAAAGAACAGGCTACTTTTTGCGATACGACACTGCTGCTTTTTAACTGACAATTGAGCGGTCGCGCAACGTCGCTCCCAAACAAAATTAACATCCTTTTTTTTCCAACAAATAAAGCTTTCTTTTGGTGGTATTTGATCACCTCTGCGGTTTAATATTTTTTTGCGCTATAAACAAAAATATAGCGAAAATTTAAAAAAAATATATATTTTGTACTTTTTGCTATAATAAATAAATATCCCTAATTTTTTTATTTTTTTTAAACTTTTTTTTTCAGTTTAGGCCGATATGTTTTCTTCTACATATTTTTGGTAAAAAGCGTTTACTGATTGGTTTGCGCAAAAGTTTATAACAAAATAGGGGATAGTTTTATTGCATTTTTGTTACAATTTTTTTCTTTTACTAGTAATGGCAGCGATCAGCATTTTTTATCATGACTGTGGCTTTATAGCGGACACATTGGACACTTTTGACACATTTTTGGGACCATTGTCATTTTTACAGCGATCAGTGCTATAAAAATGCACTGATTACTGTAAAAATAGCATTGGCAGTGAAGGGTAGCGCTGAAGGGGTTAAGTGTGTCATAGGGAGTGATTCTAACTGTTAGGGGGAGGAGCTATCAGTGACACGCCACTGATCACTGCTCCCGATCATGGGAAACAGTAGATCAGTTACATGTCACTAGGAAGAAGAGGGGAATGCCTTGTTTACAAAGGCCAGGCCCTCTTCTGCCTTTGCTGAATGCAATCATGGGCCGCTCAGGCGCACGCCTGGTGGGCGGCAAATTTAAAGGGACGCACAGTTACGCCCATTTTCCTGCCCGTGCCATTGTGTCGACGTATATTTGTGTGCGGCAGTTGGCAAGTGGTTAAAGTAGAACTATAGGCAATATTTTTTTTCTATTTTGGATAGAGTATGGGATGGTTATAGCCACTGTAAAAAAAAAATTGCTATCCGTTTATTTCCTGCCTCATAGCCACACAGGAAGTGAGAGGAAATGTCTGCAGATTAGGGGAATCCCCCCTCCAAGGCCTTCAGAACTAGTGTCCCCACTGGAAAATTTCAGGGCAAGTCTTAAACAGGAAGGGGTCTGACCTTGACAGGAAGGGGTGGATCATATTTAAATTAGGGTTGCACGAGTTTAGTCAGGCCTAGGGCAGCAGAAAACCTAAATATACCACTGGCGGGACATGCATAGGAATCGCTCGGAATCCTGCACCTCATCATTGTGAACCAGGGCTCCAACTTCATTGAACATGCAGTATATAAAACACATGTGCAAACATTCTTTCAGAATCATTATAGTTAAAAAATGTTTGATATGAAGGGTACAAGGATAAAAACACACTTGTTTCATCCTTTGTGGACTGGCCTATAGTAATCATTTGTTTTTAGCTCTCTGCAAGACTATGGTCATGTTATTCAAAGTACTCATTATTCAGTTTCAGTACAGAGGGAGTCTTCCAGCCACATGAGGATATACAGGGGTCTATTAGAATAGCGGTTGGTCTTGTATTTACTGTTCTTCATTCCATGGTAAAACTTTCCATTCCTCATAAGTATTCTTTGCCTCATTACCTACTGAGATCTTTGGCAGAGATATCCAGAGGAAAACATATCATTCAACTATAAATATCCTATAATAATATGTATTTATCTGCGTCTTTTTTTTCATTTTTTTTTTAAAGCAGAGAAAAAAATAAAAAATGTTTACAAAAGTTTTGGGCTAACAGTTCAAACAAGGGACTTCTATAATAGTCTGCACTAACTACTCCATATACTGCAGTTTAAACCAACAAAGACCAATAAGGCTGAGCTTCATATCAATTGCAGTTCGATGTACACGGCGAACTAATGTAGCCGTTAACCAGAATCACAACCAACTACCTATAATGTCCTTTCTGGCCTTTGAACTTAGTCAAGGTGGCTTAGAATGGTCAACAATGGGGACTGTGTCATGTGCCAGCTGCTTGCTATAATTGGCAGGGTTTCCCAGCAGTCATAAATAATGACAATGTAGTTAGCCGAGACAGGGAAAGCATAGGAAATGCTGCTGATAAAGTGCATGCTCTTTCAAAATTAGATGTAAACCCTTACTGAATGTCCTTTAGATAGCAAAATGCTATGTACAGTATCAAGGGACATTTGGGCGTGAGGGTAGGGTACAATTTTTTAATTTAGCTGATATTTTGTCCTGCAGCTTTTTTACTGCCTCTCCACATGCACTGTCTACAGTTAAAATAGTACCTTTAAAGGGCATATTTCCTCATTTTTGCTGGCTGCAATAGATTTCTGTTTCCCATCCTGCCTGTTTCCACAAAAACTGCAATCATTTTGGCTGCTTTTTTCACTGGATACATTTCCATTTTTTTAAGGGCTGCAATTTTTACACAGCTGCATGTTTGTTTTCAAACCTGCAATAACCTACTGATAACCTGTAGCATGTGTATGGGCATATTTTCTAATTGTTGTCTCTAATTGTTGTGTCTTTTCCTGGGCAATGCACATCAACCGGGGAAATTTGCAGACAGGAGACTGTTAGTGATAAGCGCATTATGCTGTCACCCTATTACACATAGTGCCTGAACAATAACCTTTATATGAGTATCACCAGCTGATAACGGATACCATATTTGCCGGTGTATAAGGCAACCCCCTTATTTTCCAGCTAAAAGGTTGGTTTTGGGATATACTCACCTTATAAGAGGACCCCCTTCCGACTCACTTCACTGTGCCCATTGCATACCTCACTGTGCCCAATGCATACCTCACTGTGCTGATCTCCATACCTTATCCCTGTATGCAGAGTCAAACTTCATCCATTGGGTCAAAAGCCACACCTCCTCCTTGTCCTGTTCTGTGCTATGCGGAACACTCAGTTTCCCAGCAGAGCCTGTGTTCAGTGTTCCGTCTATCAAGGACATCCTCTCGTCCACGGCCTAGTACATGATCTGGTGAAGCAGAGCCGCCTTGCTGCTGTACATACATACCGTATGTACATATCATAAGTGCTATGGCCAGTGTTCTGCCAATGAAGGTCCCCCCGGCGGATAAGGACCCCCCTGTACTGCGCACTACGAATCTCAACGGAGCCCCCAAAAATAGCTGAAGATGTAGAGCTGAGAGTCAGCTCTACACAGCGCCTGCGCAATGACTATGACACATGCCGCACAGTCCCATAGCTAGTGAGAGGGGTGAGGGGGCTTCTCAACTTTCTTTAATGTGACATGTGACTGTCGTCAGCGCCCCCCGCTTCTCATTTTTAATGTGCCATGTCATTTTGCTTAGGGCCCCAGGGAGGTCAGGATCGGCACTGTCTAAAAACAAAGAAGATTGAAAAAAGTTGATGTGCCTGTTATAATACATATCTGTAAGGTGAGAGTTCTGGGAGACTGGTGAAGGATAGCCATCATGGTTCAATACTCCAATTAAGGAAATACTCACATCAAGACTTTGGAGATATTGGAGGATTTGTCCCCCTGACAAATACATGGGACTTTCTAGAATTTTATTTTTATCTATTTCATTCATATTGCAATATTGAACCTTTTTTCACATTGTGTGCATTTTTGCACTTGTTGCATTTTTTGCACTGTTGTCATTTTTTTGCTATTCTTTGCTTATTTGCACAGTGTCACTTTATAAATTGATCACCCTTTGATGTTGTATGATATTAATATTATTATTTTGGTGGACCAGCAAGTGTATTACACTATACACTATATATTAGCTGTCCTGGTATACATCATATAGAACTTTATTTTTTGTAGTTTGCACATATTTGTTTGTTTAGTTATCTTTTTATCATTTTAGGAGTTTATTCATTTATGTGTACAGTAAACACTATTAGATCTAGCAGCTTTTTTGCTTAACCTATAATTCATATCTACTCATTAGTAGCGCAAGAGACACCTCCTTTCAATAAAAGTGATCAAACATTTAAATTTTTATTTTAAAAACACAATGTAAAAAAATAAAGAAAAATACCAGAATATATCCTGAGATAGAAACTGACCCTAGCGCTCAATGGACTGGTCCTCTATTTTAATAGGTTAAAAGAATATATATGCAGAAAAAGCAGCTATTATAAAAGAAAAGAATATGTGAAAAAGTATGTCTCTGTGAGGCATTAACAGCGCTATATGATATTATATCAATTGAACTCAAAAGTTCAAACTCTGCTTGTATGAGGTGCAAACATCAACCAGGACATCAAATTCTTAAAATGATAACTATCCTCAAATAATAAAAACAATATTAAAAACTGCTATTACACATGAAATAAAATGACATAATATTCCACCCTCGCCCTCTGAAGACGTGAAACCAATCACGAAATGCGTCAGGGCGTGGCTACACGACGTATCGTACAGACGGAGCAAGTTACACTCGGGACACATTAGCTAGAGACAGAGCGGAGACGCTAGGCTATCTGAGTGAGGAGACATACTTTTTCACAATGTAAAAAAATAAATGGAAAAATAAATAAAAAATGTAAAGCACCCCCCCTCCCCGCGAGCTTTCGCAGCAAAGAAAACGCATACGCAAGTGGCGCCCGCATATGTAAACAGTGTTCAAATCACACATGTGAGGTATCGCCGCGATCATCAGAAAAAAATTAATAATTCTAGCACTACACCTCCTCTGTAACTCTAACCAGGTAATCATTTTTTTTTTTTAAAGCGGCGCCTACGGAGAATTTTAGGTACCGTAGTTTGTGGCTATTCCACGAGTGTGCGCAAAAAGACACTTACTTGTCCCACAATCCAGCGACGTGGCCCCCCGAACCCTCCATTCTCTCCCCCGCCTGTCCACGGCGCTGGCAATACTACTGTGGGCATCCGGCTGTGACAGCTTGCAGCTTCACAGCCTGGTGCGCATGTCTCACTGCGCTGTCCTGCATATCCGGGCAATCTTCTGGGACCTGTGATGTGTCCCAGAAGATTGCAGGGAGGAAGGGCCGCCTAGGCGGCCCAAGCGGAAGTGGGAGCTCATCAGTATTCGTGATGCGTCATGATGCATCATGGAATTAAATCGAATCGTTGACCAGATAATCATAATCTAATCGAATTGTGAGACCAGTGAAGATGCACACCACTACTGCCCATAGAGAAAAATGAGACATTCACTGGTTAGGCCTATTATAACTGATTTAATCTGTCCAACTGCTGACCAACACTGCTGTATTCTCTGCCAAGAGAACACCTAAACAAATATAAATCTATTTATAAACCATTTACAAAAGAATTATATATAAATATAAATCTATTTATAAACCATTTACAAAAGAATATGCTTTTAGTAGCTGCCTAAACACAATATAGGGCTTATACAATGAGCTGCATACACAGAATATTTCTTTCTTTTTCCACAACCAAGAAGATGATTCTACTACAAACATTGGATTGTTGTTAAAGACAAGTATACAGGTACTTTCTTATCAAAGTCCTCATCTTTGTCAGGCAAGACAGTAATGTCTACTATGGCAATTAGAAAGTATTCATGATTTGTCTCCATGCCGCAACAAAGTAAGCTTGACAGAAGAGCTTTTGCTTTGGCTTTCGTATCAATCCTCTTTAGATCATGATGTGTTCCATTTGTTCTATTTTTGTTCCCAATGCAGAGCAATAGCAAGATCATTCCATATGTATACATGTCTGTGTCCTGTCTTAAATTCAGGAGATATGATCAGTTGTGTTTTAGTTACACCCTTGCTGTTTGCTATCTTTGCTTGACAGTGACAGGGACAACCTTACTAGGAAAATAAATAATACATTTAAATGTAAAATACAATGATAATATGTAAATAATGTGAAGCTCAGATTTCTGTTCTTTTAATCTTTTTAAGGCCTGGTTCACACCTATGCATTTTTTAGTGCGTTTTCAGTTTTGCAGAAACACACAACAGCATAGCCCCCAACTGTCCCAGATTCTGCGTGACTGTCCCTGATTTGGAACAATATCCTTCTGTCCCTCATTCCTCCTCATTTGTCCCTATTTTGGTCTGATCTATATAGATGTATATAAAATGCACTATTCAGGGTGTGTCTCCTATGTATACATACTTTGCTAATAGGTGTCCCTAATTACCATCTCAAAAAGTTGGGAGGTATGCAACAGTCCATTTAACATGGTTTCCCATGGGACTTTTTTTCTGTTTTTTGGTTCCACAGACTTCAATGGATCAAAAATGTGTATAGAAAAATGCAAAATGCACCTGGAATATACAAACTGCAACCTGCATAGGTGTGAACCAGGCCTAAAAGACCATTGTTCTCTCACTCCTTGATTAAAGGATCAGTAAAGGAAATTTGTTTTAATGCGAAATAGCTTGCTTTACCTTATAGCAGTCCTGCTTTCATGTCCTCCATGTTTGTTTTTGCTTAGAAGTAGCTGTAATCCCTTGCTGAACTCCACACTTCCTGCTTGTCTGGCACCTTATGAAAAAACTCATGGTAGCTTTCCATTGTGGTCCATAATCAAGAATATGTGATTACTATGGCCTAGATTCACAAAGCGATTACGCCTGTGTAAATGTTGTTAGACTGGAGTAATTTCGACTTACGGGCGTTTTTAAGCTAGTCGAAATCCTCAAACCATGAAAAGACACCTGTGGGCTTCATTTCGACTGTATTACGTGTTAGTACGCCTTCAGATCTACGCTGCAAGAAAATTGCGGCCACTGGGCGGACTTCCTGTTGTTTTTCGCCGTCAGGGTATGCTAATGAGCTTTTGCCTGCAATCCACAAAATTTCGCACTTTAAACGCAATCTCTTACGGCACCTTTAGTCATCTTTTTTTTTCCGTTTCACTATACCAGCTTTTTGCTGCTCTAATATTAGACAGCCCATGTTAAGTATGGCCGTCGTTCCCGCGTCGAATTTCAACGTTTTCCGATGTCTTTTATTATTTTTAACGTAAGTCGTCCGGGAATAGGAATGTTCGTAAACGCCGCTACTCAAACAACGAATGACGTCACGACGTGATTTCGCGCAATGCACGGCGGGAAATTCCTGAACAGAGCATGCGCAGTTCGATCGTCGCGGGGACGCGCTTAATTTAAATGCTTCACGCCCCCTAATCACGTATTTCGATTGCGCGGCGGAAAAAAAATACGACACAATAGCGTACGCGCAAAAAAACTACCTGAATTCGGTGTAGAGTCTGGTGAAATACGGCAGCGTACCGTATTTCGATTACGCAGCGGAATATTACGTCTTTGTGAATCTGCCCCCATGTCTCTATACCCTGTAAACAGTAATTTCAGCATTTTTTTTTTCTTTTACTACTCCTTTAATGCCTAATCTGTTGACGTAAAGACAGCTGTCCACCGCACACCAATGATGTCACCAGAATCTAGGGGCCAGATTCTCGTAGATGCGCGGCTAATTATGCAGGCGTTGCGCATCTCAGATGCACTACGCCGACGTAACACGGAGTGGCAAGTACCGTATTCCCTAAGTAAATGCGCTCCAAGATGCGCCTGCGTCGCGTAAAATCATGGGCGTAATCCGGCGCAACTCCAAAGTAGGAGGGAAGTGGGCGTGTTGCATTATAATGAAGCGTGACCCCATGCAAATGCAGGCCGGGACGAACGGAGCATGCGCCGTGACATGGATGACCCGCGCCATGACGTGGTTGACCCGCGCCGTGACGTGGATGCCTTCTGCGCATGCGCAAAGCCTCCCTACGATGCGCCGGCGCAGGGTATATAATGCGCCCACACATGCGCCCGTGCAGCGCAAACGTCTCCCATTTTTTAGAGAGTGACGGCGAAAGTTTGTGCTGGACAAGATGGCAACTGCTGTTAAGGAGAGGAGGAAGAAGAATTTCTCCCCAGAGGAGAGGGCCATTGTCATACGGGCCATGGAGAAGTATGACTCGCGGCTCCATGGTGCTGACAGTGCCCGGACCAGCAAGTCCCGGAGGGATCAGATATTAATGAGGGTGGCGTGCCAGGTCAATGCCCTCTCTCATGAGGTCCGGACACCGCAGGACATTCAAAAGAAAATGAATGACCTGCGGCGTCATGTGAAGGGCAAGCTGGCTGCCATAGCTCGGCATGCCAGGGGCACTGGAGGGGGCCCACCCTGCCCTGTCCGCCTGACTGAGGAGGAGAAGGTGGTTGCCCGCTGCCTGCAGACGGAGCAGGTAGAGGGAGTTGGGGGCTATGAGTCCCAGAAGCCAGCCGTGAGGACAGGTAAGTGTGTTTTCTATTCTATCTGTTGTGTACATGTATGGGGGTGGAAGGGAACATGTGCCAAGTGTGTGGCTCCACCAACATGGGCATCTTTTGTGTCATCCACAGATGTGCAGGAGGGAGCGGGGCCATCTGTTGATGCCAGGGCCCATCAGGATCCATCCCCTGAAGATACAGTCCCTCTGGCTGCCCCCCTGGAACAGGACTTGGAGGGAAGTGGGCGAGGAGGATGGTGGGTTGGCTGGACCAGCCCAGGCTATTCCTCTACCTGTAGCAAACCCCTCAGTGTCCCCCTCCAACCTCTCCAGTCCCTCTCTTTCCCCCCCCCTCATCTCCGGCCCCTCAACATCCTCCCCTTATGCCCGGTCCCCTGCCACTCCCCGCAAGGCAACGTCAAAGACCAGGGGTGTATCCCAGGTCCTGCCGGAACAGCTGGTCAGACAGCAGGACCAGCAAAATAAACACCTGGCCGAGGTCGTGGAGGAGATGAGGCGCCTGGCCGACAGCCTGGCATCCTCGGACAATATAACAGATGCCATCCAGGATGTTGCTGTTAACAGCGCAGCAACGCTGACCAGCTTGGGGGAGCTGCAGGAAAACACCTCAGAACTTGTGGGGGAGGTTCAGGCCCTGCGCCTTGCTATCGAGGCGCAGACTGCTGTGCAGACCCGCATAGCGGTTGCCCTGGAGGGCATGCAGGCAGCCAGGGAGGGACGTGGGGATGTTCCTCCTCAACCTGCTCCCCCCCCCCCATCTAGGGCTGCCCCCAGGCAAGTGAGGGGCAGGACCCGTGGCACCAGGCAGAGCCCCCGCCAGGCCCATTAATTTGAGTTTTCTTTAGTATTATGCTCTGGATAAGAGCTTATTTATTTTTTGTTATGCTCTGGATAAGAGCTTATTTATTTTTTGTTATGCTCTAGATAAGAGCTTATTTATTTTTTGTTATGCTCTGGATAAGAGCTTTTTTTATATATTTTTGGATACTGCACACTGTGCAGTGTGAATGGTGTGTGAATGTGAGAGGGTGGCACTCCTGAAAGTAAGGGGTGTCACCCTCGGCCGTGGTGGTGAAGTTAACCCCACGGCTGTATGAATGATGTGTGAAAGGTGTATGAATGGACAGCAACATCATTGGGGCCTTGACGTGGCGTTGCTGCTCCCAAGTCCTACATGCTGGACTTGGGCTAATCCAATGCGATGTGCATGTGGTGTGTGTGATCTAGGGACATCAGTGGTGTACACGCGTGCATTGTCTGTGTGCCATGCTGTATGTGTGTGTTTAAAGGTCAAAGATTCGTAACACGAGGACACTCCTGACTGCTCTTCCATCAGCTGACGGGGTCTCCTCTGGCGGGGGGGGGCTGTGTGGTTGGGGGGTCAGGTCATCACGTAGGGCAATATGCAGGCCCTTTCGCATGGCAAAGTTGTGCAGAATACAACATGCACCAATGATCTGACCGACAAAGTTGGGGGAATACAATAGGGCCCCCCCAGACTTATCCAGGCAGCGGAAACGGGACTTCAGGAGGCCAAATGTGCGCTCCACCACTGCACGGGTTTTGATGTGTGCTTCATTGTATCTTCTCTCTCCTCTGGTTTGGGGGTTCCGGAAAGGAGTCATGAGATGGGGTCCCAGTGTATATGCAGAGTCACCTGTAAGGGAAAACACAGGAGGATGGTAGTCATGCATGTGCCACTTCTGTTGTGCATCATGGGAGGGGATAGTCATGGCTGCCACCCATGTCACTCACCAACCAGCCAGCTGTCCCCATACATGTCCTGCTCAAAATCTTCGGGGATGTTGCTTTGACGGTAGATGTAGCTGTCATGGCTGGACCCAGGGTCTTTGGCACGGACGTGCCATATGAGGTATTTGGCATCGGCTATCACCTGTACGTTGATGGAATGCCAATGCTTCCGATTGCGGTATATGTGCTCTGTGGCACTGGGGGGCTGGAGTGCCACATGTGTGCAATCAATGGCCCCGATGGTGCGTGGGAATCCGTCAATTCTGTAGAAATCTGTCATTGCCTTCTGCCGCAGGTGCACAGTGGTGGGTCTGATGAACTGGTTGGACATGCGTCTGAGGATTGCGGGGACAACCTGGTGCACACATCTGCTTATGCTGGTTTGTGACATCCCAGCCACCACTCCACTTGTACGCTGGAATGATCCACTGGCCAGGAAATGGAGTGTTGCCAGGACCTTCACCAGTGGCTGCAGTGCACGTGAGCGGTATGTCTGGCTGGTGATGTCATCCTGCAGGGCTGTGGTTATTTCCAGGATGGCAGCAGGGCTGAATCTGAAGATGCGATACACCTCCTCATCACCCATGCCAAAGAGGCTCATGCGCGCTCGGTAGATCCTCTCACGTGCCCCCGTCCTCCTCCTCCTCCTTCTATGCTCCTCTTCCTCTGCATACCTTAGTATTGATAAGACCATGGCTGGCCCTGGCATCATTGGCATATGAATGTCTTGTCCAGTAAGTGTGATTGCTCAGCTAGTCCGTTACGGTGCTGCTGTAGTTGCTCTCCAGCTGACTTGCACACGGCCTTGAGCAAAGTTACCCGTGCTTTTATGAGGGGTATGTTTACTCAAGGCTTTCGAGTTACGCGCACCACGAGTAGCCAACGCCGGACGCGCGTACTTTCGGGAATACGCGCATCTCCCTCATTTGCATATTTGCATGCTAATTCAATGGGAACTGAATATTTTTGATGCGTAACTATGCGCCTACGCCGCGCTAGCTTAATGCATTTTCGCCGCCCAGACGGAAAAAAAAATCGCGCGTATGTGGTTCTGTGTTTACCGCGCATCGATACGCAGGCGCACATTTACTATTACGCCGCGCATATACATTTACGCAGGCGTAGCGCCGCTGAGAATCTGGCCCTAGGTTTATATCATAAAGCAATTATAACAAGTAAAACTAAAGCATTTTACCCACTCCGGCTTAATTGTAGAAACTCTGGGCCAGATTCACAAAGCACTTACGCCGGAGTATCTCGAGATGTGCCGTCTAAGTCTAAATTTGCTCCGGAATATTTTTTGCACCGTACCCACAGAACTAGATACACACCAAAATAGGCTACTCCCGACCGGCCTAACTTGCCTACGCCTGCACATCCTAGGTGCACATTTACTCCGTCCACATCATTGATTTCCTATGCAAATATGCAAATATGCAAATGAGGGAGATACGCCAATCCACAAAAGTAAGTTTGTGCGGTGCAGTCTACACGATGTGCTTATCAGCTGCACGGAAAGTCTAAAATTAGACCATATAAAAGCAGGTTTAAAATTAGACAATCCGTCTACATGTCAGCTAAAGCAACACCATTAGGGACGAGCTGAGCACCCACACTTGCAGGACAACAATCTATATGCCAACATCCCAGGGGCATCCTTGCTCATAGCTATACTACTGACTTTAGATGAGCACAGAAGGGAGGAGGGCACAAAGGAGGGCACGGAGGAGGGTACAGAAGAGGATATACCGCACACGCATAGACATCTTTGGCATGAGTGATTCTGAGGTGTATCGCATCTTCAGATTCACCCCTCATGCCATCCTGGAATTAACCACAACCCTGCAGGAGGACATCACCAGCCCAACACACCGCTCACATACAGTGCAGCCACTGGGCAAAGTCCTGGCAACACTCCATTTCCTTGCCAGTGGCTCTTTTCAGCGTACAAGTGGAGTGGTGGCAGGAATGTCACCCCACATTCAAAAATCATTCACAAACAGAAAAAAAAAAATGACCAGCAAAAAAAAAAAATGCCCAGCAAAATAAAATAAAAAAACAGCAAAATAAAATAAAAAAACACAGCAAAAAAAATAAAAACTCAGCAAAAAACACTCTTCAAATCACTCTCCAAAAATCTCAAAGACACGTCACAAACCAACAAACACTAACAAACAACAGAACAAAAGCACCTTGCTGTAGGAAGAGAAAAAAATTGGATGTACTTTTGCAATGGAAGGGCATTTCTCTCGGTCTATTTAAGCACTGTGCATAGCTCACTAAGTCTGACTGGCCTAGTTCCTATCTAACTGATTGCGCTGTGCCGAGTTCTGAGCATGCTCAGAGAGGTGCTGACCATAGTCTGCTTCATGTGCACATGCCCAGTCTGGCCAGCCCTTCATTTGCATGGGGTCACGGCTCATTTCAATGGAACACGCCTACGTCCTTCCCACTTTGAATTACACCACCTTACGCCTCGGAATTTACATTGCACCAGTGCAAATTTGGCTGAAAATACTACGAGGATACAGTACTTGCGCCTCGAAATTAAGCCAGTCTAACTTAAAGGAGTTGCACTACGCCGGTCCAAAAATGCGCCGATGTACGTGAATCTGGCCCTCTATGATTGAGCCTGATTGGATAAAATGCATTAGAGGGGCAGCCCTAGGTTGGGGACTGCCGGTGCAGGCATTGTGGTTGTTACATGAAATAAACTTGGATTCCGTTGATGCCATCAGTGTGTGACAGTCTTTCATTCCTGCAAGTTATGATTGTGGAAGACTCAGTCTAATTTCCAGCACCCAACGTTCAAAAAGTAGCTGTCTCTGTGTCTGTCTCCTCTGTCCTCCTCCCCCCTCTCCCCTCTTTGCATATCACCTAGTCACAGTGCCACCCCATCCACCTTCTCCTGCAGGAATAACCAATATTTTTGTTACACTATCCGTTCTATATCCTCATACAGTGCCCCCTGTCTCTGTGTTTCATAAAAAAAATACCTCCTTCAGCATATCTCATGGCGGCTCTCCAGCGATCACATGACCGGCTGTGTCTCCTCTCTCCTCTTGTCCTGCTGATGTCAGTGGGGAAACCTCTGTCCCACAAGACGGGCAGAGAGGAGACACAGCTGGTTACATGAGCACCGGGAGCCATCGTGAAATACAGTGAAGGAGGTATTTTTTTAATGAAACACAGAGACGGGGGCACTGTATGAGGATACATAACGGATAGTGTAAATGACTGAAAGTGGCTTAACAACCACTTTAAGCAGAAACCTTCTTCGTTGCTGTTGGCAACATTACATCTTTTGATTAAAGAAAAATTTCAGGTATGGGTATTTTACATTGGATTAAGGTAACTATACCTGTGGGATCCCCTGGAAGCTGGAAATCACTGTAGTAGGCACATTTTGTGACCTATGTAAACATTTCCAGACCTGGAATTGTTCTTTAAAGAATATGTTAACCTCACATTTCATATTCCTGATAATTTATGTCTGCTGTACCATGTACTTCTGTAAAAAAGTATCCTGTTATTTGTATTGCTTCTGTAGCACCCTCTACCATATATAGGTGCTAGAGGTGAGGATTTTCATGTGGTAAGCTGCCAGGCAGGTAAATTTATGCAGGCCTATACTTCAGGCTCGGCCTGCTTGTTTTGATCTGGGGGCAGGGAGTGGTTAGTGTAGCAGTGGGTGTGACCGCCTGTGCTTCAGTTCTTGGGCACCTCCCCTGCTTCCAGGGAGAATGTTCTGGCAGAGGGGCAGGGCTGGGGGCTGGAGTGGCAGGGAGCTCATGTGAGGAGCCCTGATCAATTCCTAACTGGAATTGGCGTCGGGCAGGCCTCCCATATAAGCTCAGGTCCAGCCCACTAGAAGGGGGATATTCGGCTGGTTGACGTAAAAAAAATGAAGTTCTAGATCACAGCGGGAGGCCCATCCCCATGTGGAGGGGGGTGCATGCCTCAGTAGAGGAGCCCAGGAGCTGGGAGGGAGACTCATCCTTACACGGTCATTTAAGAGGCGCCCTGGAACAGAGGGACTGGAGAAGTAATTGGAATGCATGCCCGGTTAAGTTCTTTCCCATTGACTCAGGGCAGGAGAAGGTCGGTGAGTGTGACACAGTGGATATCTGGAAGAGGCATGACAGGGGAGCTGGGTGCAAGGCCAGAGCAGAGACTGTGGGGTTTTGTGTCAAATCAATGCAGCTGTAACCATGATAGCAAAGTGATCATATCTACGGGCATCCCATATCCCCTTCCCCAACCAAGTTATATCCCCCAATAAACAAAAACAAAGCAAATGACTGTGCATTGTCTCTGAGAGTTATATATGGAGGTCTGGCAGCAGGGTGATATGGTGGATGATAGTAACTAGTAGCAAGCATCCACTACACTTCCCTTTGTGTGAAATACCTGGTAATCCTGCCAGTCCTTCTGCTTTCCTATTAACCACTTAAGACCCGGACACTTACGCTGCTAAATGACCCAAGGTGTTTTTACAATTCGGCGCTGCGTCGCTTTAACAGACAATGCGCGGTCGTGCGAGTGGCTCCCAAACAAAATTTGCGTCCTTTTCTTCCCACAAATAGAGCTTTCTTTCGGTGGTATTTGATCCCTCTGCGATTTTTATTTTTTGCGCTATAAACTAAAATAGAGCGACAATTTTGAAAAAAATCACTATTTTTTTACTATTTGTTATAAAAAAAATCAAATAAACTAAATTTTAGTAAAACATTTAGGCCAAAATATTTAGCCACATGTCTTTAGTAAAAAAAAAAATCTAATAAAAAAAATAGCTACCTAGGAAAGCGACACTAATACAGTCAGAAAAATGATTGCTTAGTGACCTCAATAGGGAGTGAAAGGGTTAACTAGGGCGGTGATCGGGGTTAAAACTTTATTAGGGGGGGTGGGGGGGCTATCCTGAACCTACTAACTGTTTTTTACAGCTGACAGACCTAAATGCAGTGATTAAATCCTCATTCTAACACTGTGACAGGGGGGTGGGGGGGGCGAACAAGGGGTTAATATGCCATTGAGTGTGTGTCAGTGTTGTGTTGGTGCACACTTACTTGAGCTTCTCTCATCAGCAGCGCTGGGAAACAGGAGGAGAAGTGACAGGCTGGGAGCGCGCTCCCATTGTGGGAGCGATCTGTTCGGCGATCGCTCCCAGAGCCAGGGGGACCGCCGCACGCCGCGGAGGGGGTCCCGATGGGACCCCCGAACCTCTAAGGCGAGGACTAAATTTACGCTTGTGCGCGAGCCATGTTGTGGACGTACATAGCTGCGGGGTCTTATGGTTAAAAATTGACACACTGCTGAGAACATCCATTCCAGTGTAGAGTTTTCTATGTGCTGGGATCACTTCCTCCGATAAACTTGTGCTGAAACCGTCCTC
This sequence comes from Rana kukunoris, assembly GCA_029574335.1. Classification (NCBI taxonomy): domain Eukaryota; kingdom Metazoa; phylum Chordata; class Amphibia; order Anura; family Ranidae; genus Rana; species Rana kukunoris. The sequence goes on from CM056049.1 coordinate 181,448,022, forward strand.
CTTGCAAAGCCATTCACTGAGCAGTTTAGTGTCCTGTTATTTCTCCTCTCCTAGCTCGCTAAGCTTCTTATGCAGCTGAGAACAGAGAGTATGTGATCACTTATAAAAAAGGGTAAAAAAGGAATTTTTTTCAATGGGTGTTGGGAACACCTATAGACAGTCTGCCATCTTCCAACTTCTGTCATCACCCACTCCCTCCTCAAGCCTACAATGTAGTAAGTTCTAGCTGATGGAACAGCGCTGCCTCTTGCTACCTACTGCCTAATGTCCTCTCCCTCTAAAATTAGAGAGCCTTCTTCCCCATCCTCAAAACCCTAAAGTAGGAATTCTAGCACATGACCAATGTTGTCCTCCGGCAGTAAGTCAGTGATCATGTGATCAAATAATTTCACCGACCCCTCATTGCCCATTTCTGAGGCTATGATGGAATTAGCAAAAAATGGAGTAGGAGGAAGAAGAGGATGAATTAACAGCAGTTTTAGATAACTAGCTGCTCTGCGTCTGGGAGGAGGAAGAAGGTGATGGCCTTGTAAGCCACAACCTCATTGTTAAAGAATAGCCTAAAAACATTGTTAAAATGTATACTACTACAAGGGTTACATCTAAAAGGTTGAATGGCTATTATGCTTTCAAAGTAATAATCACAATAATTTCTTACCATGCCAGTGTCTGCCCCTCATGCAGCAATACTGAAAGCACTGGCTTAATAAAGATATTGGAATGATTGTGCCTCAAACCCGTAGTAGAGTATTATATATTATATAGTACTACTGAATAGAGGTTTTCTTTATTTTTATTTTTTCCTTTGCTTAAACTTTAAATTTCAAGCTTTTTCAATATGTGTTTGAAATGTATAGTTTATAATCTAATACAGCTCTGTTTACATACCTTACTGTCATAGATACACAGTGGTTTAACAGAGTACGCTTCTATATTGGTGCTTTATCTGTCTATTATTTATAGGCACGCTAGTTAAAATTCAGTGACCGTCAAACAATCTTAAAAGAGATGGCAGGATCAGCTCTACAGTGAATTATTCAGATGAATACGGTCATATTTGCTGATGGGACTAGTAGGATTTTCATGTCAAAAGCAACACTCATTAAACTGAGTGCTCCAGTGAAACCCGTGGATATTTGTTTTAATCTGTTTGTGATCCTTTTGCCTGCATTGACAGACCAAAGGTTTGGCTTGTATAACCATCAGAGGTAACAGATGTCACTCTTCTGTTTCTAGCGTGTGTTCACTGTCATTTCTCCTTGGTAATAATACATGGCACTACATGCAAATAACATAAGATATATACTGTAGACATGTGCATTCGTTTTCGTTAGAATGCATTTTTTGTCCGAAAAATCTTTTTTTTCGTTATCGTTTTAACAAACGATAACAAAAGCGCTGTAACATCCCTGCTGTTACACTGTGCAGAACGAGCGCAGCTGTACCCTATTCTAGCAGCTGCGCTCCGTTCTGCAAGTGGTCCGCGTCACTTCCGGTGCTTGGATGTCTGCGCTCCACGCTGGAACGTGGAAGTGCGTCCCAGCGTTCTCCTCTGATTCCCCGCGAATTCGCGGCTATTTAAAACCCATACAGATGATGGCAGGGTGTTCCGTTATTCTGTTGAACGCCTGCCGTCACCTGGGAACGCCATTGCACTACGTTGCATTCCGCAACACAGACCACCCTGCGATTGTCTGCATCTCCTCCTTCCAGCACCCTGGGATCCCCGCACACCATCTATACTTGTATTTCATCCAAAGCACTATCAGTCCCAGCAGAACCGCAAGTATCATAATAGACATACTGCAGTCATTGCTATTCTTACCCTCCTGCACGTTTATAGGGGAAATACCAGGTCTATGTCACTGTAAGGAGATCTATTCATATATGGACTGAGCTATGCATCTATTTGTGTCTTGGAATTAGAACATAACAAGTACTTACTGCTAGTGTTCAACCATAAAATACTATAGTACTTCCGTATCACATTGCATTTATCCATGCTACCGTGTATTGTAGATACTTTACTTTTTCATCATCAGTAGCGGTGGCTTATGTTGGAATAGGCTCCGCTATACTTTATGTTGTCTACCATTTAGAGGCTGTGATGAGTTAAACCCCAAACTTTCTTATTCATTTGAGAGTGAACTGGTGGTTACGCCTGAGAAGCCTCTGCAGCTGAGATCTTATTCAATTAATACATTCACGTAGCAGAGTCGTTACATAATAACGGAACACCTTTAACTGAATTGATGGATCCAGCAGAGCTTGCTAACCACCTAGTTGGACTCTCACAAAGAGTTGACACCCTCACTGCTTCAATGAATGATCTTCGTTTAGAAAATGAGGCCCTACGTAATCAAAACTTTGCACAACCCAGGGACAGACCTGAGCCTAAGGTTTGCCCTCCAGAACCCTTTTCAGGGGACCGAAAATTATTCCGCCAGTTCATTAGCTCTTGTCGTCTTATGTTTGAATTGCGTCCCCGCACCTACTACTCAGACAGGGTTAGAATTCTCACCCTGGTATCCTACCTGAAGGGGGAGCCTAGAGCCTGGGCGGATGCTTATGTGGAAGAACATGGTGACCTATTGGGGGCATTTAATACTTTCCTAGATGAGATGTCACTTCTATATCAGGATCCCAATAAACAGCTTACAGCAGAGAACACTATTAGGAACCTCAAACAAGCGAAAAGACCTGTAGAGGACTATATCTCAGAGTTTAAGTGTTGGAGCAGGGAGACCCAGTGGACGGATATTGCTCTCCGTAATCAATTTCGACTAGGCCTGTCTGAACCTATGAAGGACGAGATTGCTCGCGTTGAACTCCCTTCATCTTTAGAGGATCTCATGCACCTATCTCTCACCATTGACCGTCGCCTCAGAGAAAGGAAGGCTGAACGTGGGAATACTTATATTCCTCCACCTCTCAGGAGGTCCAAATCACCACCCAAGGATGTTCCCATGGAACTCGGAGTTGTCAGAGGTCCTTTATCTCTGGCCGAGAAAGAACGTCGCAGAGCTCATAACCTCTGTCTATACTGTTCCGCTCCAGACCACATGGTATCCAGTTGCCCACTCCTCAAGAGGAAGTCCGAAGGTATCAGCAAAACCACTCATCTGGTTAAAAGAGACTATTGGTGGCCCCATCTGTCTAAGGCGGCGTACACACGAGGGGATATGTCCGCTGAAAACGGTCCGATGGACCGTTTCAGCAGACATCTCCGCTCGTGTGTATGGGCTAGCGGACAGATTTCTCCACCCGACAGATTTCAAAGCAAGCTTTGAAATCTATCCGGTGGAATCTGTCCGCCCGACATGTCTGCTGGTTAGTACACTTACCAGCAGACATGTCGGCCCCCACCGCCGCCCGCGCCGCTGCCGAATGGATTCGGCGCATGCGCGGAAGTGTTTTACTTCCTGATGCGGTGACGTGGCGGTGACGCGGCGGCGTTAACGTCACCGCCCGCGTCACCGCGCCGTCCGGCGGCGGGGAATTTGATCCGATGGTGTGTACACGCCATCGGATCAAACTCCCGATCGGACATATCCGATGGAAATGGTCCGCGGACCGTTTTCATCGGATATGTCCGATCGTCTGTACGCCGCCTAAGACGATTCATCAGTATGTCAGCTCTTGTGACATTTGCGCTCGTAACATGCATTCAAGGAAACCCCCTTTCGGTCTACTGGCTTCCATCCCAGTACCTAATAGACCCTGGGAAGTTGTTTCATTGGATTTTATAGTTGACCTCCCTCGCTCAAATGGTGCAAACACCTTCATGGTAACAGTGGATCTTTTAACAAAGATGGCACACTTCGTTCCCTTAAAGAAGTTGCCTACTTCCCTCGAGACAGCGAAGGCTTTCATTAACAACGTTCTCAAACTTCATGGAATTCCCTCCCAAATCATTTCGGATCGCAGATCTCAATTCATCTCTAGGTTTTGGAAAGCCCTATGTAGCGCTCTACACATTGACCACCGAATGTCCACTGCCTACCACCCTCAAACAAATGGACAGACAGAACGTGTTAACCAAATCCTCGAACAGTACCTACGATGCTACTGCACACACCTTCAAGATGATTGGTTCGAATTACTTCCCCTGGCTGAATTTGCCTATAATAACTCCACCAGTTGTTCATCTCGGTTCACACCATTCTATGCCAATTATGGCTTCCACCCCAACAGTCTACCATCCACTTCCCTTCCAGGTACTGTTCCAGCAGTTGATCATTATCTCTCTAATCTAAAGGAAACACTGGGAATTTTACGATCCAACCTTGAACTTGCTCAGCGAAGACAAAAACAATACTATGATGCCCACAGATCTGTACCTCCTGAATATAAAGTCGGGATTTAGTTTGGCTTTCCACCCGGAATCTTCATCTTAAAATACCCTCGAAAAAACTTGGCAGTCAATTCACTGGTCCATTTACAATTTCACATGTCATCAATCCTAACGCTGTTAAATTGCTTCTGCCCCCAGATTGGAAAGTCCATCCATCATTTCATGTCTCACTCATTAAACCTTTTGTCTCTAATCCATTTCCTAACAGGAAACCATGCCCCCCTCCTCCAGTGGAAGTGCTTGGTGAAACTGAATATGAGGTCGAAAAAATATTAGATTCCAGGAAGCGTGGTTCTTCCCTCCAATACTTAATATGCTGGCAAGGTTATGATCATCTCGATGACTCTTGGGAAAGTTCCTCAGACATACATGCCCCCCGTCTGATCAGACAATTTCGTCGGAGGTACCCTAATCGCCCCTCTCTTACTGGGAGCACCAGAGATGCTCCCTTGAGGAGGGGAGTATGTAACATCCCTGCTGTTACACTGTGCAGAACGAGCGCAGCTGTACCCTATTCTAGCAGCTGCGCTCCGTTCTGCAAGTGGTCCGCGTCACTTCCGGTGCGTGGATGTCTGCGCTCCACGCTGGAACGCAGAAGTGCGTCCCAGCGTTCTCCTCTGATTCCCCGCGAATTCGCGGCTATTTAAAACCCATACAGATGACGGCAGGGTGTTCCGTTATTCTGTTGAACGCCTGCCGTCACCTGGGAACGCCATTGCACTACGTTGCATTCCGCAACACGGACCACCCTGCGATTGTCTGCATCTCCTCCTTCCAGCACCCTGGGATCCCCGCACACCATCTATGCTTGTATTTCATCCAAAGCACTACCAGTCCCAGCAGAACCGCAAGTATCATAATAGACATACTGCAGTCATTGCTATTCTTACCCTCCTGCACGTTTATAGGGGAAATACCAGGTCTGTGTCACTGTAAGGAGATCTATTCATATATGGACTGAGCTATGCATCTATTTGTGTCTTGGAATTAGAACATAACAAGTACTTACTGCTAGTGTTCAACCATAAAATACTATAGTACTTCCGTATCACATTGCATTTATCCATGCTACCGTGTATTGTAGATACTTTACTTTTTCATCATCAGTAGCGGTGGCTTATGTTGGAATAGGCTCCGCTATACTTTATGTTGTCTACCATTTAGAGGCTGTGATGAGTTAAACCCCAAACTTTCTTATTCATTTGAGATGAACTGGTGGTTACGCCTGAGAAGCCTCTGCAGCTGAGATCTTATTCAATTAATACATTCACGTAGCAGAGTCGTTACAAGCGCAAGAAACGAAAACCGAAAGATCCGACATAAAAAATGCTTTATTTTCATTTTCGTTGCGGTAAAAATTCGATATAGAGAGATTCGACATTATAGGGAAAAGATTCGACATTATAGAGAAAAGATTCAACACTATAGAAAAAATAGATTCGACATTACAGAGATTAGATTTCGATTTATACAATAACCTACAGGAGACATTACGCATTGAGGTATCGACCGAATGGATGAGCAAAGGCATATGTCGCCTTAAACATCTGTTTGAAGGAAACACCATGAAATAATTTCAAGAACTAGTAAAAGAATTCAGAATCTCTAACAAAACCTTTTTTAAATTCCTACAGATCCGCCATGCTATACAGGCGCAATTCGGCTCTCAGACAGTTGAATGGGCTAAGATTCCGGCATTGCTTGCTGTAATTGGGGCAACAGCAGCTAAGGGCTTAATATCGGGGACTTATAGTTGTTTGGGCGCCAGGGCATTAAGCAAAGCAGGTCCGTGCAAGAGTAGAGAGGCATGGGAGAATGACCTGGGAACAATATCTTCACAACAATGGGATAGGATTCTCCAACAGGGCTCCCTGGTTTCCATAGCCCCGACCCAAAGACTGTCCCACCTATTTCTTCTTTATAGGGTCTACCATACCCCCCACAAAATGTTCAAGCTAGGGTGGAGACAAGACAACAAATGTCCCCGATGCAATAACAAAGGAGATCTACTACATATGGTCTGGAAGTGTCCCAAAGTATATGGCTATTGGGCGGGAGTTATAAAACGGATTAACGAGACATATGGATCTCTACTTGACCCAACAGCAAGGATATGCCTCTTGGGATGCATAGACGACAGCCGGGTGCCGCAGGACACCCTTGAGGCTATACTAAGAAGCCTATTCCAGGCTCGCAAGGTCATTGCCCAAAAATGGCAGGCACACGCCCCCCGTCCATAGATCACTGGATAGCGGCTATGGAACAAACAATTTCAAATGAAAAAGTCCACTTTACTAAGCAGGGGAAATTGGCTAAATTTGTCAAATTATGGGGTCCATGGCAGTAGGGGGCCGAGTTCTCCAGCTAGCGAAATATGAGGCCACATTTGCCAGGCTCATTGAGTTTTCGATCAGCAAGGACAACTCCCGTTGAGACCTCAGCGGTGACTCCGTCACTGGCTGGTGCTACTTGGCTGGATCCTACTGGCTTCCCAACAATAAATGGTATGACTTGTGACCTAGCTGTGCCTGTTAACACCGAGTCTGTATGCTCTCAAACAGTAGGGGGAAGGGTGGGAGGGAGGGGGGGGGAGGTGATACACATAGCCACCACACATCTAACAAGACCTAGTGGTTTTTTAACTTGCTACACGAGACACTAACCGTGATCTGAAATATTATGTCTTTCTTGTTTTATCACAAGGTACGCAAAATGATTGTATACTTGATTGATGGAGTGTAACATGGCTTTAAAACACTTTAATAAAAAAGTAAAGAGAAAAAAAAAAAAAGATTTCGATTTATGAGAAAATAGATTCGACATTATTACTAGTCATACAACATTAGAATTCTTGTAGGCGGAATATTAGAACGGAAATGTACGATTTGAAGTAAAGATTCGACATTCCGTCAAATATTCTTTTGACCATTCGACAGAAACCAAGTATTTTTGGATTTTCGGACAAAAGCTATTCCCCAACGAAAAACAAAATAAATCAAAATGATTTTCAGGAGTAACTAAATAAATGTATTTTCCAAACGAAAACGAAAAAACTAAACAAAATATTCCAGTCTGCACATGTCTAATATACTGTATCAATCACACACACACACACAAATGTATCTGAAAGCCAGACCTTTAGCTCATTTGTCAGGAACAGAATATTATATATAGCAGGGGAAATTTCTACAACTACTGTGCATGACAGCTTCCTATCTGTCAGTAATTGCTAAGGAAGTGGCGGGTTTCCCCAGCCATAGGTAAAAGCGTGACATTGCTGACCAAATATGAAAATATAGCCATACTTGTACAATGACACTGATCAAATATGCTATAGCCATATCTGGTCAATGATATCACTCGGGAGATCTTGCCCCTGGGGTAGATTCATGTAGATCAGCGGATCTTTTGATCCGCGTGATCTATCTTTTTTACGATCCGCCTGCGCCAGTTTTTGAGGCAAGTGCTGTATTCAGAAAGCACTTGCCTCGTAATTAGCCCTGGCGGATCTTAAATCCCCCGGCGGAATGCAAATTCCGCAGCTAGGGGGAGTTTACTAATTAAATCACGCGCGTCCCCGTGCCGATCGTACTGCGCATGTGCCGCCGGCTAAATTTCCCAGCGTGCATTGCTTTAAATGACGTCGCAAGGACGTCATTGTTTTCGACGTTAACGCAATTAACGTATGGCCGTATTCCCGGACGACTTACGTAAACGACGTAAAAAATTCAAAACTCGACGCGGGAACGACGGCCATACTTAACATAGGATCCGCCGCACTTACCCCGCATATAGCAGGGGTAACGATCCGCCGGAAAAAGCCGAACGCAAACGACGTAAAAAAAAAGCGACGGCCGGGCGTTCGGTTCTGAATCGGCGGTTCTCCTCATTTGCATATTCGTCGCGTAGAAAAAAAGAAGCGCCACCTAGCGGACGGCGGGAGAATGCAGCCTAAGAACCGACAGTGTAACTCACTTACACCAGTCGGCTCTAAGGGAGATCTATGCGGAACCTGATTCGAGGAATCAGCCGCATAGATCCGAGCGTCGGATCTCACAGATCCGACGGTGTATCAGTAGATACACCGTCGGATCTCTATGTGAATCTACCCCCCTGTGTTTACTTTTAGTGCGGCAGATCCCAAGAGATGTCTTTCTGGGGGAGTGAGCGACAGGTTTGGATGTGTCCATCTGCCAGCGGGATGTTTTCTTTCAGCAGGCATTGTTTGTCTTGATTGACATGGCTCTGCATTGCTGGACAACATGATTGATGATGGATGCACATTTTGAGCCTTTTTTTTTTTATTACAAAAACTGTGCCTTTATTTACTTTTTTGTATGTGAATAAGTAGGGGTACTGCGTATCCCTTATTCATTCACAAGGGGGTTATCTGGGTGTCCATTTTTGTTCTTATAAGCCTTCTGTCCACCAGGCCAGGATTGTGGAAAAGAGGCCTTTGTTTTATCAAGATTGGAATGCCAGGTTGCATGCTCAGATAAGAGTGTGGTATGAACCCCATTACATTTTTTTCTTCTTTTTTTGCATGGGGTTCCCCCTTAATATTGGGGACTGGAATAGAATTTTGAAGGGGGAACCCACATCTTTTTCTGTTTTATTTTTGTTTGTGGGCGTCTCACTTGACATCCATACCAGACATTCATCAAGACTAAGAGGCTAGTATGTATTTTTAGGGTGGAACTCCATCCCATTTTTATGTGTAAGGGACTCCCATTAACATTAATATCAGATCCTCATACAGTAAAACCTTGGATTGCGAACATAATTCATTCCAGAAACATGCTTGTAATCCAAAGCATTTGTATATCAAAACAAATTTCCCCACAAGAAATAATGGAAACTCAAATGATTTGTTCCACAACTATTTATTTATAGGTCCTTCAAGTGGAGTTTTCATCCCTATTTTTTTTTTCATTATTGTGCTCATTAGACCTAAAAAAGAAAAAAAGAAAAAAATGCGGTCCCACGAAATCTGCCTTTGGAATCACCTAGGATTCTGACGTCATCTCCCTCTAATGCTCCTGGGAAATGTGTGTCATCATTTCCCAGTATGCAGTGTGCTACCCAATTATCACTACCCATCCAAGACTTCCAGGAAGTAAGTGCTTGTGGGCTTCACAATGCCCACAAGCAAAATGACAACGGTGTGGACATAGTTTTATAAACTATTGGCCAGATTCAGAAAGACTTACGCTGCCGTATCTCGAGATACGCCGCGTAAGTGTAAACATGCACCGTCGTATCTATGCGCCGTACCCACAGAACTAGATATGCCTGAAAATAGGCTTTCTCTGACCGACGTAACTTTCCTACGCCGGCGTATCGTAGGCACATATTTACGCTGGACGCATCTGGCGCTCCCATTGATTTCCTATTCAAATATGCAAATGAGGAAGATACGGAGATTCACGCATGTACGTGCGGCCGGCGCAGGCTACGCGCCGTGCGCGTAAGTCGTACGTTCGGCGTAAAGTTATTCCATCAAAAATCTGGTTTATCTTTGCACCTGACGTGCACAGGTCAGCTGGAGAGCAGCTACAGCAGCACAGTTACGGACGAACTTAGCAAGCTGAGCAACCCCACTTGCAGGACAACACATCTGTCTGCCAACATGTCAACGGAAGCCGTGGTCCTAGCACTACTAATGGGTCCACCGGCACGGAGGAGGAGGGCACGTGAGAGGATATACCGCACGTGCATGAGCCTCTTTGGCATGGGTGATTCGGAGGTGTATCGCATCTTCAGATTCAGCCCTGATGCCATCCTGGAAATAACCACAGCCCTAAAAGATGACATCACCAGCAAGACACATCGCTCACAAGCAGTGCAGCCACTGGTCAAGGTACTGGCAACACTCCATTTCCTTGCCAGTGGCTCGTTCCAGCGTACAAGTGGAGTCGTGGCTGGGATGTCACAATCCACCATGAGCAGATGTGTGCACCAGGATGTCCCCTCAATCCTCAGACGCATATCCCACCACCATTGGCGTCCGCTGAAATTTTTTCAGGGGGAGGGGCGCTTCGGCAGCGGCGATACACAGTCGCATTTTACCCTTTCATCGACCGCTAGCAGGGGTTAAAAGCGACCCCCCTCCCACGTTAAAATGTAAAAACACCCCACTGTGCCTCCTGCATCTTTCAATATCTCTTTGTCCCTACTGTGTACCCCCTCTCCACAACTCCACCTCTGGGCCCTTTACATTACACAGCACCCTTCACCACTGGACCCCTTTGCATTACACAGCACCCTGCATTACTGGACCTATTTCTATTAGTACATTGTTATACAAAATGAAGTGGTTCAACTCACCATAATGCAGAATCAGTTGGAGCCCCGAGTGTGTCACTTGCCACCATCGCCTGCGACGCGTTGCGGATTATCACTTGCCACGTCGCCTGCCACAAGTTTATCACTTGCCATGTTGCCTGTCACATGTTGTGGATTGTCACTTGCCACGTCACCTGCTGTCACACATTGTGGATTGTCACGTCGCCTGTCACATGTTGAAGATTGTCACTTGCCACGTCGCCTGTCACATGTCGTGGATTGTCACTTGCCACGTTGCCTGCGATCACACATTGTGGATTGTCACTTGCCACGTTGCCTGCGGTCACACATTGTGGATTGTCACTTGCCACGTTGCCTGCGGTCACACATTGTGGATTGTCACTTGCCACAGCGCCTGTCACACATTGTGGAGTGTCACTTGTCACATGGCCGGTCACATGTTGTGGATTGTCACTTGCCACAGAGCCTGTCACACATTGTGGAGTGTCACTTGTCACATGGCCTGTCACATGTTGTAGATTGTCACTTGCCACGTGGCCTGTCACATGTTGTGGATTGTCACTTGCCACGTTGCCTGCTGAAACACATTGTGAATTGTCACTTGCCACAGTGCCTGTCACACATTGTGTATTGTCACTTGCCACAGCGCCTGTCACACATTGTGGATTGTCACTTGCCACAGCGCCTGTCACACATTGTGGATTGTCACTTGCCACAGCACCTGTCACATGTTGCGGTCCGGATTGTCACTTGCCTGCTCCAATTTTCCCTTGCTGTGTCCCAGAGTCAGGGACCAGGGTTGTCAGGCATCAGAGAGATTATTTAATCTCTCTCTGATTCCAACGCTGCCTACACAGAGAGGAGGGGGGCTGCTGGGTGGGTGGTGAGAGATGATGTCATCTGATTGGCCAGACACTCACCAAGCCAAGCCGCCCAGCTGCCCGGCCCGCAAACTTTCTCACCTGACACCCGTCAGCATAGCAGCCTACACTTTTAGCCCGCCTGAGCCGCACACTAGTTACCTGCCCACCGAGCCACCCGCTGCCTCACCAGCCCACCCAGCTGCCTACAGCCTGGTCTACTCACTCATCCACGGCACTCACCCACTATCCGCTGTTAGATTTCAGGGGGAGCCGTCAAGCTGACAGAGAGGGGGAGGGGGGGGCGATCGGAGGAGATATACAGTGCAGACAGCCCAGGGCTCTCCTCTCCCTGTCACAGCACTCCATTTACCAGAGAACTCGGCAGCGGTGCTGTGACAGGGAGAGGAGAGCTGCCTGCACTGTAGATCGCCCCCCCCTCTCTGTCAGCGGAGCTAGAAGAGAGAGAGAGAGCGGCTCTAATGTCATTCACCATGCCGCCGCCTTACTTCCTGCCCTCAGAGAATTATGGCACTGGTTTCTAGGGGGGGCAAGCACCCTCCCTTGCCCTCTGGAGCTGACGCCCATGCCCACCACATCATCAGACCCACCAATGAGCACCTGCAGCAGAAGGCAATGCTGGATTTCTACAGACTTGCTGGATTCCCACACACCATCGGGCCATTGATTGCACACATGTGGCACTACAGCCCCCCCCCTTGCCACAGAGCACATATATATCGCAATCGGAAGCACTGGCATTCCATCAACGTACAGGTGATAGCCGATGCCCAATGTCTCTTATGGCACGTCCGTGCCAAACACCCTGGGTCTAGCCACGACAGCTACATATACCGTCAAAGCAACATCCCAACGGAATTTGAACAGAACGTGTACAAGAACAGCTGGCTGGTTGGTGAGTGACATGGGAGTCAGGCATGACTGTCCGACCCCATGATGCAGACATCACAAGGTGCACATCCATGGCTAACATCCTCTTGTCTTTTTCCTTTAAGGTGACTCTGCATATGCACTTGGGCCCTATCTCCTGACTCCATTCTGGAATCCCCAAACCAGAGGAGAGAGAAAATACAATGAAGCACACATACGTACCTGTGCAGTGGTGGAACAAACATTTGGCCCCCTGAAGTCCTGTTTCTGATGCCTGGATAATTCCGGGGGGCCCTGTTGTATTCCCCAATCTTCGTGATCATCGGTGCATGTTGCATGCTGCACAACTACACCATGAGAAAGGGCCTGGAGATT